>OW240921.1:74923667-74980733 GCA_933207985.1 Pelobates cultripes
TCCTCTAAGTGTATGTGTATCTGCATACACTGACGTAAATACTGCGGTCACATCCCTGCGACCAGGTGCCCGCCGCCATGTGTTGCGGCCCTGGGCCTTGCAGTGTAAGTGCCGGAGGGGGGGCATGGATCAGTTTTCGCACCGGGGCCCAATGGATCGTGTGTATGTCACTGAGGGCAACCTTGGCATCAGGGTCAAGTTTAACACCTAAAACATTTTTAGGCAACTGAAAAACAGTTAGCTGGACAGTTTGCATTAATAGAACATTATAGCAACCAGACAACTTCAGCTCATTGAAGTGGTCTGGGTGCAATGTCCCTGTTCCCCTTAGTCCTGCAATGTAAATCATTGCAGTTTAAGATCAGACAGCTACTATAGGCACTTCCTGCTTGCTAGGCTAACTGACGCTGGACATCCTCACGATCTGCATTTGCGCCCCCCCACTCCCCGGCTGGTAATGGCAGAGGAGGGTGGAGCGCCGACCCAGCACCGAAGGAGATCAGTGCTGATATTGGGAGAGTACAGTAAAGAGTTTATTAACCCTTGCAGTGCTGTGGGGAGAGCGAGGGAAAGAGGGATAAGAGGGAAGTATAGTGCGAGGAACAGATTTGTATTCCTAGCACTGTAGTATCCCTTTAAATCTACCATGGTGTGGTAGCATGTACCAACTACATCACAACCCCTAAAGCAAACAAGGAACCACTATGGATAGATTTACCAACTTTTTAAATATGAAGGCACCAGTGTAATACACACTTAAATTAATTTTCCTTAATAGTTGTACATACAGTAATTTTTATTACATCAGTAAACCTATTGACCCATTCTTGACACCTAAATCATTTTGAAAGCTTGTTTTCCACCTTTTAAATGCCTGAAGGACAATCACTCTGAGAATGTGTTTCTTAATCCGTCCCACACAAGTTCAGAATGGGTCAACTACACCAATGACAGACTTCCCAGCACAGTTTTTTGAGAAACTTTTGCAAGGCAGGTGTTCTGAGCAATTAACTGCCTCTTGAGTTTATCTCCACTAAGCTTAACTACTAGGAAGTAACAGGACGGGTTGTCCGATTGACAGCTTGGATGTGCAACAAGGTTAATTTATAAAATTGCCAAAAAGAGGAAACTCTTCAACAAACTAAAGTGCTTTAGGGGTCTAGACCAGACCTGCACAAGTTGGCAGTAGGAAGGGACCAAAATCAAAATAGGCTAAACTTCTTCGGGCCGCAGATAGGTTTTTAGTGCCTCACTTTCCAAATTAATGTACAAAGTTGCATATAAAAATGCAGGTACACACTGACAGACCTACAGATACACAGACAAATACACTAACAGGCAGACATACAGATACACATGGACAGACATGCAGACATACAGATGGACACCACACATGAACAGACATACAGATACACAGACACATACACAGTCACACGCTTGCAGACATACACACATAGACACACACTTGCAGACATACATACAGATTCATACATATTGAGAAACAGACAGACATACAGATACTGACATACAGACATACAAACACACACAGATGGGCATACATACAAATACACACTGACAAACATACAGATACACACTGACAGACATACAAATTTATACATACTGACACACAGACAGACATGCACACAAACACTGACAGTCACACACATACAGATATGCAAAATATACTCTTTTAAAGCCACCCTCCAATTTCCTAAGTTTTGGG
Organism: Pelobates cultripes; assembly: GCA_933207985.1. NCBI lineage: Eukaryota > Metazoa > Chordata > Amphibia > Anura > Pelobatidae > Pelobates > Pelobates cultripes. The sequence continues at coordinate 74,925,391 of OW240921.1, forward strand.
TGCTGGAGAGTGGCTTCCCTAAAATCCAGTTTGCAGCCTGAGGATGTTATGAGTTAGGGTCTGGCTCTTGCAGACTGCACCCATCTCTCTCCCGGCCTGGTCCCCTCATCACAGCCACCTCCTCCCTCCCGTGCAGCTACAGTCTCTTAGACGAAGGGACTCGAGGCACTCACTTCCTCTCAGGATGCCAATAAGCAAGGGGCCTGGTTGGGCTGTTAAAGGCCCACCACACTCAAGTGGGCTCCTATTGCTGACAAAGGCCTGCTTAGTGTGCGATCTGCACAAAATGCTTTGGACTGCATGTTGTGAAGGCTTGGTCTAGAGCAGGATTTCCCAACTGGTGTTCTGCGGAACCCTGAGGTTCCGCGGAACACCAATTGGGGTTCCACCAAAAGTTTAAAAAATAAAATGGCCGCGGGCACAGCAGTGATGCTGAATCCGGAATATGACATCACTCTCCGGAATCATTAAGAGGCGCGCAAGGGAGCTGAACAGGGAAATCACTGCTCCCTCGCGGCCTGCACACCAGCCACTCAGCAGCACCACTGGACCCAGGGACCGCTCTCCATTCACCCAGCAGCCCCACTAGACCACAGAGATTCCATGCCAGCACTCCTAAAGGTAGGTGGTCTGAGTGGATGAATAATGTAAAAATTTTTTTATGTGTTTCTGTAAGGATCTTAATCTTAAATCTTAAAGAGGACTTACACGTTTAAAAGCAACATAACTAATAAGTCCTTTAAGATTAAACACAATATAAGACAACATGTACCACAACCCACGTAGTTTATGTATTAACATGTGGATGTGGTGCACAGTATATAAGGAGATTTCTAGAACATTAGAATAATATAAGGAAACAATTAACTGCTCATTCAGTGACTGTAATCGTAAAGATATTTTCACATTCTGCCAGCTTTAAATTTATGCTTGTGGGTGCATTTTTACACTAGCTATTATCTGGTGTTTTTGTTTTGTTTTTTTGGTCTGCACCATTTGTGGTCCTTTCTGATTTTATTTTGTAGGTTGTTTATTTCTCTATGTATATGTATATTCAGAAGATCCGATGAATCTTCTAAACATCTACTATTTTGTAGGGTAACTTATTTTCATAATTACCCCCTTTTAAACCACTGGTGTTTTATATTGCATAAGGGGTTTTTAAGTTTTTTTTTTGCTTACACCCTAGTGCAGAGTTGCAGCAAGAGTTGGCAGGGAGATTCCTGTCTGTGAGCTCCATCCTTCCCATGAGGAAGTTGTGGTCTGCACCTCTGGAGGTGCCATTCATTTTAAATGCTCCCTCATGGTCCCAGATAATAAAAGCATTATCAGTGATATGAACCCACAGGAACTGCAGATTACAGGCTCCACCCACCAGACAATCAATAAGCTGCATTACAGGTCACACGGACATTGACCCACTACGCCACCAGGAAATATGGAGATTTGCCACCCTACAAGGTAAGCAAGAGAGGATGGCAAAACATATTTATTTACATTTATTGCACTGACACATTGACAAACATACACACATGCTTCACAGCCATGCACAGGAAAACATACACACACACTGCCAGGCAAACAAATATTAACAAACTCACACAGTCGCACACACTGACAGATACACATACACAAGTACTGACAGAGAAACTCACAAATATTGAAATTTAAGGTCTCTTTGTCACCCTACTCTTTGCCTACCTTTTGCCAGGAGAGTGGCTTCCCTGTGGTCCAGTGGGGAACTAGCACCAACTGCAGGCTGTACTTCCAGCATGAATTCCTCTGAGCACTAAGGGGAATACAGTAGTTTGGACATCATTTCCTTCTAGTACAGCTATGCACGTGGAGAGGCTATACCTTGTAAGGGGTGTTTTATGTTACGGGATTTAACAATGTTGTCCCGGTAACCAACCCAAGCATGGCTGGTTCCCTTATGGGCTGTACCCTCCTTATGGTGACCATACTGCCCTAGAAGTCTCTGCTTATATGCAGTGTCTCCCTTTCCCCTATCCCATCAGCTCCATCCCAGCTCCCTAGTTCCATGTCCCTCTCTTATCCCTAGCAACATCTCCCTCTCTACACTACATCCCCCTCTCACCTCTCACCCCTCACCGCTCAGCTTCATCTTCCTCTCTCCTTCCCAGTTCCATCTACCTCTTCCACCCATGCCCCTCTCACACGTCAGTTCCATCTCCCTCTCTCCATTCCATCCCCCAGCTCCATCTCCCTCTCTCGCACCCAGCTCTCTCTCACCCCCCAGTTTCATCAACCTTTCCCCCTCCAAGCTCTATCCTTTTCCCAGCTACATTTTTCTCCCCACCAATGCTTTCACTTCCTCTCTCTTCAAATCTTCATATTTCTCTCTCCTCCCATACTCGTATGTCTCTCCGCCAGCACAATAAATTGTTAGCAACTTGCCCTGGTGGTCTAGTGCTACTGACTAAAGCAGCTCCCACGCAGTGTGAAGCCTTGCTGAGGGAGAAGAGGGACTTAAAATGTAATTTTGAATACCATCCCACAATCCCTTAATAAGGCTTCCTGATGTATTGAAGTGGGAAGGAGCTGGCTGGTATAAGCAGGTAAGTACAGGCAACCTCCTTCACAAATACAACTTTCACCCAGGCTTTCAACAATTAATGCAAGTGATCCCCAAATCATTGAGGACCATCGGCAATATTATTTGATGCGCAGTACCTATGCTGGTGTTCCATTTCCCTCTCCCGAATCTGGGCACTGTGAGGAGTGGATGGCTGCTGTCGCTCCGTGCACCTCATAATAGTTGTCGGCTCTCTGGTGGTGCCACTCTGTGGCCTGCCCCATGCTACAGGCCCTGTTTTCCAGCTAGGAGAGTTAGGAGGCTGCGAGGCTCCAGTGTGTGGGATGCCTTAGACGGCTGCCTAAATCACCTAATTGGAGAGTCGCCTACGGGAATTAGACACAGGTCATATCAGAGAAGATGAGAAGGGGCAATGAAAAAGCATGGAATGGAGAATTGGCAATATATAAAGAAAAATTAGAGGGTACTGAACTAATAAAAAAATGAATAAAATGGAGTATTGGCACGTTCAAATGTGATGCTTAATTTCTGTACAATTCTGTAAGTTTGTACAGAAGGGTTCAAAATTTTTGTGATTGCTACCCTAAAAAAACTTCAGAAGTACATGTTTGAGAAGCCTTAGAAGCATTATTGATTTCCAAATTATTTAAATATTTGAGTTTATACCCAGGTATTGCTTGGTCTTAATTCCAAAATCATTGTATCAGACTTGCAATTTTTCATTACATAAATACAGTTTGGTGAATTATAAATCACATTATTCATTCTAAATTAGTTTAGCAGCCAGTTCATTAATTTGCTGAAAAGCATGCAATTTATTTTCCCAGAACACCTATTAATTAATTTATTTTAAAACGTTAACTACTGTGCAACATAATCCATTCATTTTATCAACATGTGACTAGGCTTTTATATTGTCACTTGGCGTATTGTTGAAAAAAAATGATCCTTACAGTTTAACAGTAATGCCAGCTTAAAAAATGTTTAAACGTGCTTGCCACCAACAAAAACAGGAAAAAAGGAAAATAAATCAGGCAAAATATGTACTTGGAAATAGTTGTTGGTAAGTGTCCATTCTTTTCAAATGGAAACAGTAAGTTGCTGTTAGAGTATGCAATTACGCAACTCAATTCTCTTCTTACCATAAGCAAAATTGATATTAACCCCTTAAGGACACAACTATATTTCCGTCATGTGTCCTTAAGGGGTTAAACTTGGCTTAATTTACATAACAAAAACAGAGGAATCTGAAGAACCAATTTTTCTACTTTCCCCTTAGTATTGGTTGCCCATAAAATCTCCCTCTTTAAACCCTCACATTCCCAAACATCAATATAGTTTTTGCCCATCTTAATCTTAACCATACCCTGTAAACCAATGCAAGTATTTCAAACAAAGATTAAATAAGTACTATGGATTAAAAAACTACTCACCAATTAATTGATTTTTCTTGGATTTAAAAAAACAAAAAAACAGTAAAACAAACAAACTAGAGAAAAATTCCTTATTGACCCCAGAATGGCAGTCATATCTCCTTGGATCAAAAACTTATTATCCCACTAAATGAAAATTATATCCCTAAATATTAAGTTTTTGCAAGTATTTATCCAATAAATATTTGTTAGCGCCTGTTTTATGAACTTATTATTTTTGGTTATTTTTTAGTTGGGTTTTTTTTAAAAGCTTTTACGAAGGCAGCCTTTAATATGTCTATTTTTGAAACACCTTAAGATTTTATCTGATTATATGTTTTTAAAGTGTGTAGATGCTCTGCACTAGATGTTCTTATATTTTTGTCTTAAAGGTTCAACACAAGGAATTATAAAAGAACGCTTACGCGTTCTATAAGAATCATCAAGTTTGTATATGTTTGTTTTGCGCACCAACTTTTTGGGTTGATCTGTGTATGGGGGATATTTGCTTCTAGTATTTGTTGGCTGTTGCAATTTTGTCACAATTAGCACATATTTTTTGCTATTTACTATTGTCTTGCACTTTAAATGTATATAAGGTTACACTGTTATTCTTACAATTTGATCGTTTGCACAAGAAAGTGTTCTGTTTTGCACAGAATATGTTGCACTTTAAAGAGATACACAAAATATTTTGCACTTTAAAGGGCTATACACCTAATTTTCATTTCAGTTTTTTTGATATTGTTAAATATTTGTGAGCGCCTGTTTTATCCACTTATTATTTTTTACTGTTAATTATCCAATTGCTGTATAAACATCTAAAAGAATCTACCATTTCTTTTCCCTACAAAATCTAGAGTACTTGGCTAAAATATATACCATGCGCTATATGCCATGCCCTATACCACTCCATCTTTTTAAACCTTTTTACAAGTGTTTGGGATCCTGGGGCAGCTCTTTGGTACATGAAGTTAACTTACTGAGATTCCATTGCTCCTCTTTTATTCACACATCAATCTCTCTGTCTCTGCTCCATCACAGAAGTTTGTGTACACTATAGTCAGTTACCTTACAGTATATATACATGTAGATATACTCCCTGATTTAGCCCCTCTCCCTGTCACATGTGCCTCATTCCAGGACCCTATTTCCTCTTGAACTGCGGAGAGTCACAGGAGGAAGTATTTCCCAAGTAAGTGGATTATTCTCATAAGAGCAGGCATTAGTTTGCCAGAGTAGTGCCTGCCAAGAATGGGGTACATTGATGTTGTGGCAGGCTTATGCAATGTATGATAATATACTCTAATTAAACCCCCATAACTTTTGCCTAGGTTAGGTGTTTTTAAATAAAACTTTTATTTAAAATTATGTACATGTGTTTGTGTGTGTGTATGTGTATATGTGCAGGGGCGTATTAGCCGCGAGGCAAACAAGGCATTTGCCTTGGGCGGCATTTTTCAGGGGGCGGCAAAAAACGCCGCCCCCCAAATGCCCAGGGCAAATGCCTAGTTAGCCTCGCGGCTAACTGACATCCCGAGCGGGCGGGCGGCGCTGGCAGGCGGGGGCGGCTGGCGAGGGAGCACTACCTATGAGCTGACTGCTCAGCTCCCTCGCGCGCCGCAGAGTGAGGCTGGGAGCCGGAATGTGACGTCATCTTCCGGCTCCCAGCCTCACTCTGCAGCCGGCGCGCGAGGGAGCTGAGCAGTCAGCTCATAGGAAGTGCTCCCTCGCCAGCCGCCCGCCTGCCAGCGCCGCCCGCCCGACCTGCAGCCACTGGACCACCAGGGAGAGAGACTCCCCTCCCCCCCCAGCACTCCCAAAGGTAAGGAGGTTGGGTGGGGATTTAAATTAAAAAAAAAGTTAATGTGTGTGTGTGTCGACTGTGTGTGTGTGTGTTTGTGAGTGTTTGTGAGTGTGTGTGTGTGTTTGTGTCTGACTGTGTGTGTGTGTGTGTGTGTGTTTGTGTCTGACTGTGTTTGTGTCTGTGTATGTGTCTGACTGTGTGTGTGTGTATGTGTCTGACTGTGTGTGTGTGTTTGTGTGTGTGTGTGTGTCTGACTGTGTGTGTGTCTGACTGTGTGTGTTTGTGTCTGTGTTTCTGTGGAGTGTGCGTGTCTGACTGTGTGTGTGTGTTTGTGTGTGTGTTTGTGACTGTGTGTGTTTGTGTGTGTGTCGTGTCTGACTGTGTTTCTGTGTCTGTATGTGTCTGACTGTGTGTGTATGTGTCTGACGGTGTGAGTGTGTTTGTGTGTGTGTTTGTGTCTGACTGTGTGTGTGTCTGACTGTGTGTGTTTGTGTCTGTGTTTGTGTGTTTGTGAGTGTGTGTGTGTGTGTGTGACTGTGTATGTGTGTGTGTTTGTGTCTAACTGTGTCTGACTGTGTGTGTGTGTGTGTGTCTGACTGTGTGTGTGTGTGTTTGTGTCTGACTGTGTGTGTGTTTGTGTCTGACTGTGTGTGTCTCTGACTGTGTGTGTGTGTGTTTGTGTCTGACTGTGTTTGTCTGTGTATGTGTCTGACTGTGTGTGTGTGTTTGTGTCTGACTGTGTGTGTGTGTATTTAGAAGGTGGGGCGGGGGGAAGCGTTGGGTGGGGGTGGCGCGGGGGGAGGGGGGCGCCTGAGTTTTGTCCTGCCTAGGGCAGCACAAAACCAGGATACACCACTGTATATGTGTGTATATATATTATATGTGTGTGTGTGTATATATATAAATATATATATATATATATATATATATATATATATATATATATTATAGTTTTTGCAAACTTAATAATAGTGTTGAGAAGTTACTCTGTTCAGGTATTTGTTTCAAGTATGTTATTTGCCACATTTATTAAAGTTTTTGTAAAAATATAAATCCATTTTTAAACTTTGATTTGGATAAAAAAATACTTTGAGTGAATGTGCACAGTTTGGACACATTTATGAAAATGTGTCACCTTCAGTTGTTAAAATGTGATATCTCAAAATAATATTTACTGAACTCTTGGAATAAGTGTCAAGACAATAATCGCTATAACACTGCCACATTTCATCTGTTTTTTGGCTCTTTGGCTGGATTTATTACATGCTATAGCATGAGTCTAAATAACACCCTATGGAATTATAATATGTCTAGCACTTTGCAGTAGACATAATATCTCTTTTACACACACATTGTGTTAGCCACTAGACGAAACCATTGAGATTTAAATTTTTCCTTCAAGTAAAATGTCTGGCATGTATTAACTGTATTATATTTTTATATTATTCTACTTGGGTTGGGATAAAACACTATCCAGTACAATACCTAATACCTAATTCAACTAAATTGTTTCAGTGAAGCATCTCTTGCGTGGGAATGTGTTGAATTCTGGTATTGAAAAAGAGGAGATTGTATGTATTTTTCGAATTTACTGAGCACTTACAAATACCACGTAGCTAGATAAAAATTTTAACCCCTTTCCTACCCTGATATATATTTTAGTGTCATGCCTGTCTGTGACTTAATGTATAAACAAGAAAAGTTCCAGTAAACCTGCTGAATTGATCCTTGAGTGCCTGGAATACAATTTTTGTTCATCTGTCTGTGACTTAATGTCAGATGACGGAATAATATTATCGTATGGCGTTTTTGCCAGCAGGGGATTTTTTGGGGAGGTCAATTTATCATTTAAAACATAGGTCTCCCTACACTGACTGATTAGCTGTCCATAGTGTTTAACCCCTTAATGAAATTTTCCGTCATGTTTGCCTTTTACTTCTGAAGCTGTAACCTTAAGGGGTTAAATTAAATATTTCACTCTTCTACTGGAAATAGCATGATCAGTCAAACCCATATGAGGTGATTTTGAATAGAAGGAAATTAAAATTGTTGTTGGTTAATTAGTTATGAGAAAGTATAGATCATTTGTAAACACATATGCGCTATCTCCTCTTTAGATATACTAGACGGTGTACTAGTTATGTGTTTTTGACTTTCACTAAATTCTCGATTCCTTCAATTCTTATGAGATTCAGGAAATGGTTCCTCTAAATCCTGTAACCACCATAGCTTATTGTAGTAGTAATACATGGAGTGATGTCTTTGCCTACCTTCTGTTGCCTTCAGCAGTGCAACTTTTAAATAATCCCATTTCTCTTGGACTCCATTTAAACTGCTCCAGTCTGATAATAACTCCTTAACACATGTTCTAATTTTAGAAAAGTCTGTTTTTCTAAAGTCTAAAACTTTTGTTTTTGTGTAGTGTGATTCAGTCACTGTTATTAAAGGGACTCTCCAGTACCAATAAAACAATCCGTTTTCTTGGCACTGCAGGTCCCTCCCATCTCCCATCCCCGGTTGCTGAAGGGGTGAAAACCCCTTCTGTGTCTTACCAGAGGCAGCGACGATGTCCCTTGTCGCTGCTTCTTCCTCCGCCCACGTCAGCCGGCACGCGCATTAGACCTCTCCATAGGAAAGCATTGAAAATGCTTTCAATACTTTCCTATGGGGACTTTAGCGACGCTGGAGGTCCTCACACAGCGCGAGGACGTCCAGCGACGCTATAGTACAGAAAACATTTGCTATAGACCTGGAAGTGCCCTCTAGTGGCAGCCACTAGAGGAGGAGTTAATCCTGCAAGGTAATTATTGCAGTTTATGAAAACTGCAATAATTACAGTTGCAGGGTTAAGGATAGTGGGAGTTGGCACCCAGACCACTCCAATAGGCAGAAGTGGTCTGGGTGCCTGGAGTGTCCCTTTAAGCCACACTGACTGATGATCACTGGATCCTAAACTTTCACCTACAGTAATATTTGATACCAAATCTCCATTTGTTAACACTTAATCTAGTATGGCCTCTTTACGAGTTGGCTCCTCAACAACTTGTTTTGGAGACAATCCCTGCAGGGAGTTTAGAATATGTGTGCTCCTGGCACAAGTAGCTAATTTTGTTTTCCAATTTACATCAGGAAGATTAAAGTCACCCATTGTCATTTTAGCTATTTCCTCAACTAGTAGAATATCTAACTCTTCTATTGTCCTGAGGGCCTATAAATTACACCTACTCGAATTACTGTGCGATTACCAAATTCTAACATAACCCAAACAGACTCTATGTTCACCTCAATATCTTCTATTAGGCTAGATTTTATGCTATCCTTCACATACAAGGCCACCCTCCCCCTTTCTTGCCTCCCCTGTCTTTTCTATATAAAGAGCATGGTCCTGTCACCAGTGGGGATCTGTACTTGGACCCATACTCTTTCATTTTTTTATTAGTGTTATTGCAGGAGGTCTTGATGGTAAGGTATGTCTTTTTGCTGATGATACTACAATATGTAACAGGGTTTATGTTCCAGGAGGTATAAGCCAAATGGCAAAAGATTTAGGTAAACTAAAAAAAATGGTCAGAGTTGTGGCAGCTGGAATTTAATGCAGATAAGTGCAAGATAATGCATCTTGGATGTAAAAACCCAAGGGTAAAGTACAGAATATTTGATAGAGTTCTAACCTCAACATCTGAGGAAAGGGATTTAGGGGTGATTATTTCTGATGACTTAAAGGTAGGCAGACAATGTAATAGAGCAGCAGGAAATGCTAGCAGAATGCTTGGTTGTATAGGGAGAGGTATTAGCAGTAGAAAGAGAGAAGTGCTCATGCCATTGTACAGAACACTTGTGAGACCTCACTTGGAGTATTGTACACAGTACTGGAGACCGTATCTTCAGAAGGATATTGATACCTTAGAGAGGGTTCAGAGAAGGGCTAATAAACTGGTTCATGGATTGCAGGATAAAACTTACCAGGAAAGGTTAAAGGATCTTAACATATATGGCTTGGAGAAAAGACGAGACAGGGGATAGAAACATTTAAATACAGAAAGGGAATCAACACAGTAAAGGAGGAGACTATATTTAAAAGAAGAAAAACTACCACAACAGGAGGACATAGTCTTAAATTCGAGGGGCAAAGGGTTAAAAATAATATCAGGAAGTATTACTTTACTGAGAGGGTAGTGGATGCATGGAATAGCCTTCCAGCTGTATTGGTAGAGATTAACACAGTAAAGGAGTTTAAGCATGCATGGGATAAGCATAAGGCTATCCTAGCTAAAAGATAAGGCCAGGGACTAACGAAAGTATTTAGAAAATTGGGCAGACTAGATGGGCCGAATGGTTCATATCTGCCGTCACATTCTAAGTGTCTACCATTTTTTAAAAAATACAACAGAGCTCTTCTAAAAGCAATAGCTTGCTCAGCTATTGTGCACGCAATGCAAAGTTTTTACTATGAGTACTTGGGGGGAAAAAAGTATGTACTACTCAAAGCCATCTTGGTACTAACATTGTACAGCGCTACAGAATCTGATGGCGCTATATAAATAATAAAATAATAATAATAAAATAATAACATTGTGCAAAAACATCTCATCACCAAAATAACCATCTCCTAGTGATCATACCCTAACTCTCTTACAGTATACAATACCAGAGGGTAGTCTAGGTACTGACTGATAATCTAAGATAAATCTTAGCTTTGCGCCCCATGCTTCTTAAACATGCTATACACCTAAATATATAAACAGGCATGTCTTTGTCTTCTGTTCATCTCTTAACATTAAAATAACTTGAAAAACGTAACTAGAAGAAAAGTCAAATAAAAAAAAGAATTGCTTTGCACTGACTCCCAGGAGACATCACCAATAAGAGCCTTATTCCACTGACTCGAATATTGGGGTAGGAAGTGAAGGGCATCTGTGTTTCCTAACCACCCACTAGATCAGTGGTTGCCAAACTTTTTAGGTTCAAGGCGCCCTTAATATTTCAGTATTTTTCCAAGGCACCCCAAGTCAAAATTTCTAGGTTGTATATCTGTAGAGCGCAACCGCATTTACTGGTGCTAGAGTGTAATGCACACTGTTGGTGTTTGAATGGGTGCTTGTATACATTTATTGTGTTTTAATACAGGGGTGTGTCTGTATGTAATGTTTGATTGCAGGGGTGTGTCTGAATGTCATGTTCACTTTTAAATGTGGATGTACATTTGTGTGAAGTATTTGTGTTTGAGTGAAGCAGTGTGCTTGTATATATTTTTTTGAGTTTGAATGCAGGGGTGTGTTTGTATGTAATATTTGTGTTAGATTGCAGGAGTGTGCTTGTATGTTGTGCTGGTGTTTGACTTCTTGGATGTATTCACATACACTACTACATACATACTTACACAGTTATTCATGCACATTAACACACAGATGCATATAAATACACCGACACATACACACAAATTCATATAGACTCCGACACATACACACATACAGATACACACCGACACATACACACACATAGATACACACCGACATATTCACACAAACATTGATACATGCCCACACCATGACACAGATACACACACTGACATAAAAACACACACCCTGACACACACACAGACGTGTGCGAACACACAGACGCAGAAGCACACTGGCATATATATAAACACACAGATGCACACCCTAACACACACACTCCTACACATACACTCATACACACACACTCATAGACATTCATACTGACACTCAAACTCATACACACACCCATACACATACACACACTCACTCACTCACACACACTCATACTCACAGACATACAAACACTCATACACTCAAATTCATACACATACACACTCACACGTGATTTTTTTTTTTTATATCTCCAGCCACTCTCCTGTTAGCTTAAAATATGTGGCAGGAGGGTGGCTTGGAGTCCTGCTGCTGTGGGAGTAAGGGATCTGGAGCTCTTCATGCTCCTCTCCCCTCATGCTGCGGCTGCCTCCTCTCCCTCCCGCGCTGTCTACCTGCATGACGCTGGGAGGAAGTGACAGGCTTTCACTTCTTCCAAGCCAGCCGTCACTGTTGAGCAGTAATGTTTCCGCGGCATCCCTGCGTGCACTTCGTGACGCCCCAGGGTGCTGCGGCACACAGTTTGGGAACCGCTGCACTAGATATAGGAATGGGTTTATAATTCTGAAAGCTCCTTCCATTGGTTAAATAGGGGATCCGTAGGAACCCAGATAATTTTATCTACAGCACCCACCCACTGCTTCCTTGGTTCCTGTTAAGTATCAGCATAGAAGAATTGTTAAATTCAAACGATTAAGGACCACTAACAGCCAATTATACTTATGGAACAATCATAGTTGTTAAAAATCTGCTCTCTAGCATATGTATTAGCCATTTAAAAAAAAAAAAGATACCTCAAACAAACATAAAATCATTTTTTCAACCTACTTTGCTTCAATCTATTGAAAATCTCTATATTTATAGTTTAATATAAAACTCCATCTTTACATAGTTGAAGATTCTTTTTCCCCCAAGTCACTTATTAAGTATCCAGGGATAACTGGTTGTGACTAAAGCACATTTTTGTGTGTGTAAATTTAATTAAATTGTCCCATAACTCTGAGCACTGACATTGTCAAAGCCTTTGTCAAACATCTAAGTCAAATAAATGTAAGTTGACTGTAAATGATTCATATTTCAATTAGCTATCCAAATATTTTATACGGAAAACAGATCATTTAAATTATGGAGATTCAGACACAGTTTACAGTTGTAACAAGGCATGAAATATATATATATGGTTGCGCAAAGACAATTTTTTATTACCCTATATGTTATTACAACCAATTTAACCAATATTCTAATAGCCTAAATTATGGAACAAGGGCTACAGAACTCTTTAAAACGTGAATGTCTATGCTGTCATTGTCCAAAAATATTCAAACAATATACTTCACCTACATGAGTCAAATATTTTGTTACGTTAGTCTTTAATCTTACCTTAATATTACAGACCAGAAACACCCTGTCATCTTAAGGCTGATTCCGTTTAGAAAAGCTCACTGTTTCCTTGGTGTTTAATTATAGATGCATAGTAATGTTTTCAAAGGATAGTGTCTGCTGATGTCAGAAGTCACATAACAAAGGTTTTGCATTGCAGCTCAAGTATCTAATTTCTTAGCTTGCTTAGACAGTGTAAGAGTTTTAGAATGTGTTCCAAAAATTGTACAAGAAAATAGTCATGTTTAGAATATACCTGCCTTTGCACCAATGCTTACATATTTGTCAATACAAAAAAATAAAAATAGAATTATCATGAAACTGTTAAAACACATGTTGCACCCCGTCTTCTACTAGTAAGTAAAGTAATAGAATGGATCTCTAATAAGTCTCATTGTATTGTTCCAATCTGGAAAATATGAAATGAACCACTCCAGAAGCAGTTGACACACATCTTAGTTAATTATACAAATAATGCATTCAAAGTCTTAAAGAATTACTACAACAAAAAAAAATAAAAAATAGTTTATTAAAAAGCATTGTTTTTGGTTAGGGCAACCCTTCCTATTCTGGACACCTTCTCTCACCCGAACTCTAAAAGGAAAACTATAAAAACTACAGCTAAAACTTACCCCTGTTCCAGCGGAGAGGCCAAGTTCTCCCTTTTGTAAGATCCTCCTACACTGATGTCAGGGAGAGGAACGTAGGGCAAGGGGGGCTGAGGGGAGAACATTGGTGACACTAGGGAGGTTGTGCTGCAATTATTATTTATAAAGCACCAACAAACTCCGTAGCGCTGTATAATAGGTGGATGAACGGACATTTCATTGCAAGCTGGACACAAAGCAACAGAGGGTATTGAAGGCCCTGCTCAAACGAGATTGCATTGGATGTATGTGCTCTTTTTTGCTCATATCAGACATGCAATAAGAACTGAACTGACATTAACAAAATTACTGGCTTTACACCTCTGGCAGAAAAGGGGTTAAACTCTGTATATGCAGCATTTTATAGTAAAATGCTGCACATACAGTCTTTAGGCACCTTAACCTCTTCAAATATCTCTTAAAGTGGTAATAGTGCTTTCTGTAACCCTTTAATATTTAGTTTTTTTGTTTTAAATACCGTATTCTTCCGTGTATAAGATGCCCCCATTTATAAGACGACCCCTATATTTTAAGCCCAAAACTAGGAAATACAGATTTTAAACATCAAATAGAACAACTTTGAAATTTAAGAGGTGACTTCTGAGGGGAACAACACACTTCTGATTCCTGTGCTACGGAACTCTGTGAAGTTAATGGCTTCATAGTGTATGCTGGGAAACTACAGCTCTCACAAGACAGCAGGTGGTGTGAGGGCATGATGGCACATCCCAGTAGTATTCCCAGGGCTCGAGTCCTGCAGGAACCCATAGGAACGGCGTTCCTGCACTTTTTTCAAAGCAGGAACGCTGCTCCCGTTACCAGTCCTGCAGGACCTGCCCTGCTACCTGCACACGGAGGCCCAGCACACTCTGTGTTGCCTCTCCAGCTGCAGCTCACATTCGCGAGTCCCGCGGCCGTCGGAGCGTTGCCACTGGTCACCTTGGCAACACTCCGCACAGCACGCAGGCGAATCTCACGAGAGTTAGACAGAGCTGGAGAGTGAACACGGAGTGTGCTGGGCCCCTGTGTGCAGCGGCTGGCTCCCTCCACCAAACCACCGGACCACCAGGCGATCTCCCCCCTCCCTGACAAGGTAAGAAGCAGAGAGGGGTTGAATAAAACAAAAAAATATACACACATAAATTGGAAAAAGAAATGCTTCCTTCGGCACTACAGATGTTGTGTACTACTTTTCCCTTGATACTTTGCCAGCTCTAAGAGCATTATATGAGATGTAGACCACAACATCTGGAGTACCAAAGGTCAGGGCCAATCCTAGGTGGGTGCAAAGAGGTGGATTGGCATGGTGTGCAGTGCTAGGCTCTGCCCCTCACAATAGGTTCCATCTATTTTGCCCTAGCGCAGGGCAACATAGCTGAAGGGAAAAGGTTACAAGCGGAAAAGCTGGTTGAGGACAACATGCCATGTCAGTTTATCAGCTTGTAGCCGTTTCCTTCCAGCTCTGCTGCCCAGCACTGATCACAAGGGCTGGAGCCTAATGAGATGGAGCGGGGCATGGTGTGATGGGTTGGAGCCTATCACTGCTTACTTTGTCGATCCATCTCTTTACACCCATACAGGATTGACCCTGCCAAATGTTGCCTACCCCTGCTCTAGAGAAAACCTGATCTGTGCACAGTCTGTTGCAGAGAAGCCACAATATCAAAATAAAGCACAATAATACTTTTATCTCATACACAGACTATCATAATGACTGCAGCCTTGTCTATTCTGTCTGATGCTTGCCCAAAAAGTTTAGCTGACAATTACAATGGATTCTCTAATGTTACTGCGGGCAGACCAATGATGCCCTGGTTTGACTATGCAATGGTATTAACATACATTGATTGACATGGCTTTTTTTTTATTAGGAGATTCCACACGGCTGGATAACCACCACTCCCATAACTCATAAGTCTTCATGGATCCTGACTTTGTGAAAGTTGTGTATGTTTTACTTGCTCGGGTTTGTTTCAATCTCTGTATTTATTGTTCAACATCAGCTGGATAAATAATACTGTCAGAGCTCATCGTACGACCCTTTCATGGATATTCAACATTCCTATCCGAAATATGAATGACAAAATTTAGTCTGGCATCGCTAAGCTGTGACATGGTCCAGATCAACAACGTTTGCCTAAATTTTGCAAAAAAATTTGAAAATGACCAGAACTTCAAAGTCTATTCAAAGTAAATTTAAAATGTTATGGCTGAAAATATAACTAATTTGGAAAAGTTTTTCAAATTGACTAATTTCCTTAAAATTTGAAACTCACTATGAATCTCTCAGTGTCCATAAACTCACACTTTAGAACATGCTTTTATTTGGTAGATCACAAAATGATTTTACCTTTAATATATATAGTAAAGTGCTAGCACAAAGTAGATCTTTTAGAGCAATGTTCTGCAAACTCTGTCCCTACAGATATTACTGAACTACAACTCCCATCATTCTTTTAATGAAACAATCAGAGAATCATGGGAGTTGTAGTTTAGCAGCATCTGGAGGGCCAGCGCTTGTAGAAACCCCATTTTAGAGAAACTATTTTTACAAAAAGTGATTAGTACAAAGAGACCTGTAGGAAGGAAGTCCCTTGTAAATTAATCTCGTATTAAAAGGCATTAGGTTGCTAGAATAGGGCCTGCCAAAAATGGGGTACTTTGTGACATTGTTGCAACTTATGCAATGTATGATCATGTACTTTAACTAAACCCCCATTATTTTTGCCTAGGTTTTGTTTTTACACTAGGTTTTTTTTATTTATTTTTTTTACATTTTGTGAGCTTTGAAATGACTGTTTAGTGAATGATTGAGTGTGCTTCATCTTGTATGTTGTATGAATTGACCCCAGCAGCCAGAGCAGATCCTGGGGGGTGCGGATTGACCAGGTGCTCTGTAGATAGCTGGGATGTGCAGTGATAGGATCTGCCCCTCATGTAAATCCCACTTCTCTCATTAGGCCCAGCCAGCAGCATACTTATAGTGTATGTCCAGGTAAGTGCAGCCCTCTTTGTTTTATAGCATTTTTGTCGTAATTATATCTGGTTTTGACCAAGGCCTGCCATGTCATGGGGGTTATGTGGGGAGACCCCAACAAGTCAGGGGGGCAGCACCCCATAATTTTTAAATTTCACAAGCCGCCAGTGGTCTGAAGGCAAGAGGTCCGCACCCCCCTCTGGAGGTGCCTTGCTCCTTCTGCTCCCCAACAAATCACTACTGCATTTAGAAGAAAAACAAGCTTACGTCGTTTTTTAAATAAATGCAAATGAACATGTCGCACTACCTGATTCTGCACAGTTTCCTGTACCGTGAGCAGAACCTATTGCTTAAGTAAAAATCAGTAAAATATTCTGTTTTTTTAAATTCTACACAACGTAACATGGCATAAATCCATCTTAAAAGGAAAAATATCCAAAAATGGAGCGACGTGCCAGTTTGGGATTTTTGTTGTTAATATATATATATATATATATATATATATATATATATATATATATATATATATAAAATCTCAGGCAAAGAATAATAGCACTGTGAAACTAATGTTCACTATTCCATTGGTATAATTATCTTTTCGCCTATTACGTTAAATACCACAATTTATAACAGTATTGCTTTATTATGCAAACAGTAATCAACTTGTTAATGAACTTGGGACCCTTGAGTCTCCCCTCCCAAAGCTAATTTGCATGCTAATTATCAGTGGCAACCGGGGAAACTAGTTATAAACAGCTTAATTAGCAACTTAATCATTTTACAAGAAAATGCATCATAATTTGTTATATGAGCAACAGTTAGATTAATTAAGAAATTAGAGGGGTTTTTTTTAAGAAACAGCTGCTGTGATTTTCTTATATTTTAGGCTGTGGGAAATGTATCAGAATATCTAAGTATAGCCAATAATTTTTCTTTCTCTTATTTCTTTAATATAGTGTTTTTTCCAGGAACAAAAAGTGTACTAATTATTCAGAGCAAGAGAAATTAGTCAAGAAATTAATTATAAATGTAATTAACAGGTATATGTACATATAATACCATAAGTAAACAGTTATGGTAATTTCAAAATGGAACATTAACCCATACTCTTGCAGCGTGTAATTTTAATTTCCATTTGAAAATGGTGCAAAACTAAATTTATCGCAGAAACCTGAACTGAGATTCCTATTCACTCCAGAATTTGTTTACAGACTGCCGATAAAGGAATATTATATACACATCTGTATTCCTAATGCTGCTGTAGTGCCCCTGTCTCCAGTTATATACAGCCCCCACAACATAAAAAGTAATAAAATAAGAGTTGTATATATCTTTTTCCAGCCCTGAGGCTCCCTGCTCAGCTCTCCACCCCCCAGCATTATCATCGAAGAGGCATGGTCTCCTCCATAATAGTCTATTGTAATGCTCCTCATGGAGGAGCACTTGGGACCTGATGCACATGCACATCCAAGCTTCCCTATACAATAGAATTCTATTCAAAGCTTTCCTATGGGCTTCCGCATCACGTGATCAAGTTTTACTCAGTTAATGCCATGGATGTACCTCTAGTAGCTGTCAGGAAGACAACCACTAGAGGTGGATTTATCCCTGCAATTTAAATATGACAGGTTATAAAATACTGCAACATTTTACATTACAGGGTTAAAAGGACAGGGACACAGCACCCAGACTACTTCTTTGAGATTAAGTTATTTTAATGCTCCTTAACACACATTTTTCTGCTCCTTAACACACATTTAGATAAAGCTGAACTGTGTCAAAACCAAGAATATCTCACAACACTAATAAAATACAAGACCCACAACATGGAACAGAATAATTGGAGCAAGATATATACATAGATAGAAGAAGAATGTTATGGGCCAGCATCATTACTGAGATGCCAAAATGTTTATAATGGCTGAGGGTGTCCCCTTAGAATAATGCTGGGACATATCAGGATATGACAGAACAGCGTTCTGTGTCAAAATCATCGCAGGAATGATATGCGGTGTCAATAATGACGTGAGGACAACAGTGGTGTCACTACTGACACAAAGAGGATGCTGGTGTCAATGTGGAGAGGGACATCATAGAAATTGACATAGACTCTGCATTAATCAGGGGGACGAGGGCAACAGGTAACCTGACAATAGTGTCCACATTACCTCCTCCCACATTCTACAGCATTCTTTGTAAGTAAAACCTAAAGCTATATTCTATAAATCAGGACCTGCACCGTTCTCATGATCAATGAAACTCCATGAGGTGAAATCTTGCATCAGGCCGAGGGAGACTGGCAGTTATTTTGTGCTCCATTTGCGAATAATCGCACCAACTGTTGTCACCTTCTCACCAAGCTGCTTGGCGACAGTCTTATAGCCCATTCCAGCATTGTGTAGGTCTACAATCTTGGTCCCTGACATTCTTGGAGAGCTCCTTGGTCTTGGCCATGGTGTAACCGCGGCTGGTTCCCTTATTTACCACTATAAGGTCTTAAAGTATAAAATTTAGTAGGGCTAGCCATACAGATATCTTATATAGTTAGTGCAAGAGATCCTCTATTTAACATATATAAATAATTGAGAATACAATATAAAATAAGGATTGTCTTGGAAGCAATGAGGTTTTGTCTTTTAGATATTTATTATATAAAAATATAAATATAGACATATAAAATCCATTACAGCAGAGTTTATAAGATTAAACTAAATGCTTGCAAATATCATTAATAGGTTGACATACCCTTCTGAACATGTCATCATGTCAGCCTCTCTGTCATTTTAAGATGGAGCAGCATCTGTCTCCAAGTCTCTCCTCCGTGTCTTAACATTTAAAAGTACACCTATTTATACCTTAGGTGTCGTCATTTTAGGGTCACTGTAGTTCATATATAAAAAAGTAACTTTTTTACTTTATTCATTTTAGGACCGCCCTTAACTTGGCAAAAATACAAGTCCATAACTAAAGGGTGTATACGTCACGGAAAGTTTCCTGACTTAGTTCAAGATGGCATCTTAAAGTCTGAACATCCTTATCTACTAAGGTTACCACAGTATATTGTGTACTGAAAGAGTCATAGGATAGCCTTGAAGCTTGTTTATACATTATTGTTATTGTAATTCTTCTGGGACAAAATGGCGCAAACATATTATGCACTGAGGTTATTGCTTAAAGAAACAGTTATAAAAAACAGTATGTTCCATTTCTAACACCTTGTCAGTTTGCAATATCTCTTAAAGACAAAGTATACAGTTTAAGAAATACAACATTTCATTCAAAAACTTGTAATATTTGCATTTGCCCATAACAACGGTGGAGAGTTTGGAGCTGATTGATTGCTTCTGTGGACAGGTGTCTTTTATACAGGTAACGTGCTGTCCCTTTCAGACAGTGCTCCTAATCTCAGCACGTTACCTGTATAAAAGATACCTGGGAGCCAGAAATCTTGTTGATTGATAGGGGATCAAATACTTATTTCACTCATTGACATGCAAATCAATTTATAACATTTTTGACATGCGTTTTTCTGGATTTGTTTTCTGTTATTCTGTTTCTCACTGTTAAAATAAATAATCAAATGTTTTTGCAAATAGCAGTGTAAACGCCTATGTGGGGGTTAACCGCTTATAAATGAATCAATATGTAAGCAAACTAAATCAGGAGTTTATTAGGGTAAGGTCATTTCATCCCTAGTTGTCAGGAGTCTTAATGAAAAATATATATCGTTAAAACTTTAATTATATATGCAAAATAAAAAAGGAAATATTTAAACACCCAAAATACCAAATTTTCACCAAGTTTTAACAAGTGTAACTTATAATAGCAAGAATAGAAAAAAACACACATTGTTTGTTATAAGAACTCCTGACAACTAGGGATGAAATCACTGTTAAAATACACCTACCATTAAAATTATAGACTGATCATTTCTTTGTCAGTGGGCAAACGTTCAAAATCAGCAGGGGATCAAATACTTTTCCCCCTCACTGTATTAATGATTCCTGCTTGAAGTTTGCACAGCAGTCACCCCTGTTAAAGACTGAACCTGGGGTTCCCTAGTCCCCAACCAGTACCTTTACAATAACTTGTGACTATTAATCACCCTTATACATAAATAGTCCCCATCTTAATAAATATATATGCATTACAATTAATATATACATGTGTAAGAAAAAATCTTAAAGAAACTAATGGTAGATTAATGTTTGTTTGTTTTTTAGATATCCATCCATTTTTCCCTGACAGAATCGTAACATACATGAGTAATTTTTTTAAATTAATTCCTCAAGTATATCAGGTGAGTTTAGCTGACCTGGGTTCCTTAGGGTTAATATATAATTCACTGTAATTTACTCACACCATAATGAGACTTCAATATGTATTAGACTTTGTAACTTTATTTTTTCCCCACTTTCCAAATACAATGCACACTATTGAGATATAAGTATATGTGGTAAGTGAATTTGCTCATCAGAGTCACATGTACAGTCCATCTTTCTGACTTGGAGAGCAATACAGAGATTGCAGTACTGGACTTATTCCAGAACTGTCTTCAGCTATCAGGCTGGAGAACCTACAGGTGTCTCCAGCTATTGATATAAACATAACTAATAATGGACTCAACATTCATGCCAGAAGCTCTTTAAATCTTGGAAAGGGTCTGGAGTCTTCAATGTTAATTGTCTAGAGCACTTAGTTTTTGCTTAAAATGAAAGCAATGGAGGTGACAAAATTCCATTTGTCTATACGGACTTAAGACTTGTTGATTGAAAAGAATGCTGAAGCCAAATTATGTCTAATATCTGATGTGGCGCGTGGTCAATCTATGCATCAGCCAAAACCACAAAGTCCATTTAAATTAATCCCAAGGACAGAATCTATGACACAGTTTACAGTGCTTCTTTATAAACCATGGAAAGTGATACATTAGCAAATGATAAATGGATTAAACTGCATTAAATATATCATAAGGAAGCAGTAAAATATTACAAGGGAAAAAATAAAAATTTTCTGGTCCTTAAAGGACCACTATAGTGCCAGGAAAACATACTCGTTTTCCTGGCACTACAGTGCCCCGAGGGTGCCCCCACCCTCAGGGACCCCCTCCCGCCCAGCTCTGGAAAGGGGAAAGGGGTTAAAACTTACCCTTTTCCAGCGCTGGGCGGGGAGCTCTCTGCCTCCTCTCCTCCTCCGTTCCGCCCCGTCGGCTGAATGCGTACGCGCGGCAAGAGCTGCGCGCGCATTCAGCCGGTCACATAGGAAAGCATTCATAATGCTTTCCTATGGACGCTGGCGTGCTCTCACTGTGAAAATCACAGTGAGAAGCACGCAAGCGCCTCTAGTGGCTGTCAATGTGACAGCCACTAGAGGAAATAGGGGAAGGCTTAACCCATTAATAAACATAGCAGTTTCTCTGAAACTGCTATGTTTATTAAAAAATGGGTTAACCCTAGCTGGACCTGGCACCCAGACCACTTCATTAAGCTGAAGTGGTCTGGGTGCCTAGAGTGGTCCTTTAAGGGATACAGGCACACAAACATTTGAGTTTAATTGTTAGATGCTGTATTTTTCATTAAAACTTGTAGAAACATTAGTAAAGATAGGAATTATTTGACCCTTTATTCTGCCCAATATTAAAAATTTTTTTTTTTTTAATATAAAACTAAAATCAATATAATAAAAACATAATTTTAATATTATCACAACCAGCTAAGATCTTGCAAGTTTGCTCATAGTGTCCTATGTCCTATAGTGTGTGTTATGTCAGTGACCAATCAAAATGAGAATTATCTTGAACAATTCAAAAGTTTTCACTCTGTGGGAAGAAGATTCTGAAATCTCTGATGTTGGGTGTGCCCTATGTTACAGAGATACCAAGGTTGTTCTTTTTTAAAAATTTATTTTTCATATAATTATTATTGAAGATTTGGAACATTTTCAGGTTTATTCACTAAAGTGAGAATTCAAGGTGAATTTAAAGTGAATTTCACATTTAAAGGGACACTATAGTCACCAGAACCATTACAGCGTATTGTATTTGGTTTGGTGAGTATAATCATTCTCTTCAGGCTTTTTGCAGTAAACACTGTTTTTTTCAGAGAAATGGCAGTGTTTACATTACAGCCCAGTGTTTACATTACCTCCACGGGCCAGTCTTCAGATGGCTACTAGAGGTTCTTCCTGTGGCAGTGCTGCACAATGTGCAACACTGACATTTAGTATCTCCACCTTCTGCATGAAGACACTGGACTTTCCTAATCATGATGCATTGATTCATCTCTATGCAGAGATGCTGATGGGCCAGAGCTGTGTTTGGCTTGTGTTGGCTCTGCCCCTGATCTGCCTCCTTGACAGTCTCAGACAATCCAATGCTTTCCTATGTGAAAGCATTGTGATTGGGTCAGATAGACACTTCTGATGATGTCAGCCAAGAAGGCATATCAGGGGCAGAGGCAACACCAGCAGACTGGAAAAAGATAGTATTTTGCTATATTTAGGGGGAAAGGAGATGGGGCAGGGGCAGGGGAGCTAGATGATGGTTTTTAATACTATAGGGTCAAGAATACATATTTGTATATTCTTCAAAATTTATCCAAGTCAGCTATACTTCCAATTTGGCTATCTTGGCCTTTAATTTTAAATGCACTTGTAATTCACTTTGCATTCTCACTTACTGGATAACCCTGTTACATTGCAAAATCATCACACTATGCATCTGGATGTCCAGCATAGTAAATCATTGAATAATGCTTTACTTTGGGGAAATCCTAATGCGAGTGCTGCCATTGCCATCTGACGTGGGCAAAAGAAGACAAAAGGTGGACCTGTGCCAGCGTTGAAGGAGTTTTTAACCCCTTCTTCATCAAGGGGGGGAGGGGGAATGGCCTTAATAGACGGGCAAGCTTTAGTGCAAGGAAAATAAGTTTGTTTTCCTGGCACTATAGTTTCCTTTTAATATAAGTTCCTGGTACGAGAAAAATATAACATCTGAACCATTTATGGGGAAAAAAAGTTATTTTCAAATTTACTTTCACTTCAGCGTATTTTATAAATTAGGTTTTATAAATTAAATTTTATAACATCTACAGAACAAACTAATAAAATGTAAGTGACAATGACAAGGATTTCCAAACCCGTTGCCTTGGCAGAATGAGGGTCATTGGAGGTTTAGTTCAACACGAGCTGGTAATCTATAGTTTAGTCACTGAGTAACAATATATTTATTATAAGTAAAAGCATTAGTGTCAGTAATATCCAAGAAATTAGTGTTTTGGCAAAGGTGGACTTTTGCCATACCATGCTTATCATTCACAAAAAGGTTTGTGTTGCATTCAAAATGAAGCCAATACTGATAATAACCTAATATTAACGCTTCTATCTTTGGCAAAAGCCCCCAAATCACCTCATAACTCAGTATACTTAGCTATTTTATTGTTTTATATATATTTGACAGTTTTCCTTTCATTTTCTGAAGGAT
Organism: Pelobates cultripes; assembly: GCA_933207985.1. Taxonomy (NCBI): domain Eukaryota; kingdom Metazoa; phylum Chordata; class Amphibia; order Anura; family Pelobatidae; genus Pelobates; species Pelobates cultripes. Next base: position 74,949,260 of record OW240921.1, read on the forward strand.
TAAAAAAATGAGTGTTTTATTTTTTTTATTTTTTTTTAAAGGAACACAATTATCTTCTTCTGAAAGATGATGATCACACTAAACAAATATTGATTATTCCTGATTATAACTATCACTTTTGCCAAGTGTTTTGAAGTACTATATCAATATGATGCATGGCTTCTAGTATTAAACTTTGCATGTTATGATTACTAGACTTGTGCGTTTGTCCTGAATTGTGATTCGTCCAAATTTTCGTTGATTGAAATGGATAATGGATGAGCCATTTTGTTTATTTTTTACGATTTGAAGTTCCATCTGCGGTGGACAAAAACTGATTTATTTATATGTGTGATATGTGTTTGTGTGTGTGTGTGTGTATATATATATATAAAATTGATTTTCTCACCCCTACTGGGTGGTATATAGTTTTTGTATTCCTCATTCTCGGGTCCTCTACCAGAGGCCTGGGAGTCTGAGGGTTCTGTGAAGTACCTTTTAGCCGTTCCTAGAACTGCACTCTTCTGGACAGCGATCTCAGATGTCCCACCTGGAATCTGCTGAAGATATTCCTCCCAACCTGAGGGTCACAGATCTGAGTGCTCCTATAACAACTGCCTTCACTTTCCACATCCTTTCTAGCTCTTCTTTCAGTCCTTGGTATTTGTCCACTGGTCCTCAGTCCTTGGTATTCGTGTACCCCAATGGGAACCGGGATATATATGCCACCATTCCAAAAGGGGGTGAATGGGGCTGCAGGAGGTTGTTATGAGGTGTTCAACTTGAGCATGGAGATCGGCTGCCTCTCCCCGACTTCGGGCACCAGCTTCAATATTTCACTTAACTAAGTGAGCTAAGTAGATAGCAGTGTGATGCTAAGCAAGCATTGGTATTCACCTGTCTCTGCGGTAGTCACATTGATCTGTTTGAAGAAGCTTGGATGCAAAATCAGATACATTTTTGTTTCCAGATGTCTGAGCTACTAAGGAACAAGTTCAGGCATCTTTTCATGCACCGCCCCCAGCTCTTTCATTCTTAACTGCCCTATGTTGTATCTCCCATCTCGACTTAGGCAGGTCCAGCCCATATTCTGCACAGGTATTTCGATATACAGTCCCAGCAATTTGGTTGTGCCTCTTAACTAAGTTGCTGAGACAGTATCATAATAACTAATAATCCTAGTTTTCTGGAGCTGATTTCAGTGCATTTGCACGATTGTTGCCAAATTTATACTGTATGTGGCCCCACCTTAGAAACAAAATAATTATCCAGGGCTATATTTTAATTAATCCAGCTTGAAATATGCAATTTTCTTAGACAGTACCCTAACAGCAAACAAACAAGTATATTTATATTAATTGGTAAGACTCTGCTTTGCCCATGGATCAGCCTGGATTCTTTGTGGCGTAGTTTCCTGTTTGGAAGCTGGAAATATTCCTTAAATATCCAGGTCTATACTGACTATACAGCACACAGTTACTCCAGTAAAGGTCTTAATAAGTTCCTGAAAAAAAATCTCTATAACTAATTTATATAGACTTAAAGCACTTTTAAACATACGCTCTCAGAATTAACCAAATCAGCAGCTGAATAGTAAAATATGTTATTATTACCAAATTTATGGTACTCATTTTATCTGACTCAGAAGGATGAAGTTATGAATTAAACCTGCTGAGATTTGAACCTGTGACCATATATTATAAACAGCCTTTATAATCAGGGAATTTACCAACTGAGCTACTTCACCACCATAGTTTATAATTTACTGGCTTACAATCCAGTGTGGTTTCTCCTGCTGTAGGCCACCCACTTCAAGATTGAATGCATTGTCCATTCAGCATTTCTCTGTTGCCAAGCAAGGTTATTTCTTTTACTGCCCACTCCCTTGAACCAGCCTGGCCTTGTGGCTTATGAAGATGTGGGTGATTTTGCATCATTGTAAGCAACTGTAACCATATCCTCTACATTAGCAATTAATTAAATGATGGATTAGAGATTGAGATGATGCTCCAACTGTTTCCAATAAATAAGGTGATTCCACTGCAGGTACAGATGGACTTAGACAAAGTGGTAAGTGCACATTAGGTACAGAATATAGTGGACTGCTGCCTCTCCTTCAAACTCTCCTATTGTAATTCCTCTGTATCATAGTCAATATCTGTCTGGGACAGACTTAAACAAATGTCTGGAGTGGTGGAGTAAAGAACAATATCATCATCAAGAGATTTCTCACAACCACCAAGACCAGACATTCAAGGAACTACTCGGGTGCAATGTTCTACCCCTTCAGTAGAGCAACACTCATGGTACAGACAAAGTCTAAGCTCTCCCTTAGTTGCTTCTTAGCAGGGAATACAAGAAATAGGGTAACCCTAGCAATGGAAACAGGTCTACTGGTTTCTCCAGTCCCTTGCTTTGAGCCCCATAAAACAAGTTGAAACGCTTGACCTAACTGTTTTAAAAGGAGCTGCATTGCCAGTGGAAGCTGCAGCACAATTTATGGCAGGATGAAAAAGCTGAGAAAAATACAATTGCCCCCTGAGTAGTGAACTGGGTAAAGAGGACATCCAGCTAATCCCACAATCCTGAGGCTGAATACTATTAATAGTGGTGGAGGTATAGATCACTGAAAAAGCTTCTTCTGGTCTGAAACTGCGAAGGAGCACAGAAAGGGATCTGCATATGCCAGATCACAAGCTCCCTCACAATAGTGAGGAGGTTGTAGATGCAGTGGTGGAGGTGGTGGAGACAGTCCACTTGCCTGAGGAAGAGATATTCAGACTCTCAAAGGTGATGACACTACTGCTGATGCTGGATTGGGAATCCAGCATCAGCAGAAGTGCCATGACCTTTTTTTTAACCTTCCCCTCCATTTCTTCTGCAGATTAGGTGATGATGGTGGATTTGTTGTTCTTACTACAATAAATGTGGTTTATAAATGATTGTGTATTGTTTAAACAAGCACAAACAAGGTTAAAACATAAAGTATAACTGCTTATTTGTCTTCCTCAGTAGTTGGAGCAAAAGTGTCTGGAAAAATTCTGATTGGAAGTTTAGATTGTTTAACACTAGCCTCTTTTCCATTCCACCTTAATTTCCATGTTTTGACTTGTGCAGAGATTCTGGCACATGGCAGCTCAGAAATCTGAATTTCCGATCACTAGTTTGGCCTGAAACAAATCTCCAAGTCTACCCTGCAGCAATTGGCAAGCTCAGAGCAGAGAGCTTCTGGCTCTCCTGGAGAATGACCAGCAACAGTGGACATCCGGTCAGTTGGCAGTCTGTTTGCTAAATGATGCTTAGAGTATATTGCAGTGTGGTATTACGGGTGATAGGTTGCAGGAGTTTTTACTTATGTCATTTTCTTTTTTTACTTTATAATCTATCCCAATGTGCCTATTAAAAAAAAGTCAATCTAAGTGATTTTTTATGTTTTTGTTTTTTTCAAATGTCTTTACTTACATGCGTAATGCTGGCTTTTAGAGCTAATACGATTTAATAACCTTCATAAATTTATCAAACTAAATTCTGCTGCCAGGCCTCAATTTCCAGCAGGGTCGAATGGTTTTTAAATACAGAAATAGTGACTAATTTGACTTTTTTCACATCTTTCTATGATGTATTAGAAGAGTAATCAAACTGATTCGCTAGGATGAAACATTGCATGCAAGTTAATAAAATATTTACCTTCCACCCATAAGTGTGCGGATGGGAAGTACTAGGTGTGTCCAGGCACACCCTAAGGCACCCCCTACATGTGCTGGCAATGAGATGATCAGATATACCTGATCCACCCTGCAGGTAGCTAGGCCATGACCACTACCCCACTAGACCACCTGGAAGCAAGAGCATGATTAAAGCTCCACGGAGCCACCAGGGTGCAAGGCCATGATTGCTGCCCAATGCTGAACCACCAGGAAACAGACTCATGACCACCAGGACATGAAGATCACAGTCCCTCAGGTCAAAGATAAGAGGGGGCAGAAAACTCAGCTAAAAACCTCAGCTACCCCAAAACACCGGGGGCGGGGCATGCACCACATGACGGCTGGATGTGCTCTGTGAGAACTCCAATATAAGCCCCCAAAAAACATCTATTAGCACGCCAGTCCACCTTCAACTGAGACTTACCTGATCCTGGAGCCAGTGGAGACACCCTGGAAAGTGCTAACAGGGTGCTCTCCATTGATTCTTCTGGTGCTTCCAGTGGGGCCTAGTGAAACGTTCGGGCAGGAAAGACGGCCACTCTCCAGTTCCGTGTGCCCATGTAGGGTAGCCCTATTGACCCATCAACCCCCCCGGACTGGTGGGGGTCATCTCGATCCCACACTTACACTAGCGCTACAAGACAGCTGACAGCCGCCTATAACAAGGGCGCATACAACAGCCGCCACACCAAGACCCAAGTGACTATGTGGAGAAATTTATACAGAATTTGGATGCACACTTCAACACCTTCTGGGCTTCTTTGAAAGCTAAGCTAGTGGCGACTCAGATGCAGCCTCAAGGTGGTGATCGGAGAAACGAGTGTCAGAATGGTGGAAGGCCTCAAACAAAAGCGGTACATTCCCACTCTACTGACCTATGTAGGCCGAAAACCATCAAGGGGATTTCCACACCATATCAACCACGCACGCGGAGGATCACATACAGATGGCGGTCCAAGACCACCACGACCCTTCAAGAAGTTAGCGAATGTTGTGCCCATTTACAAGAAAGGTAATAGGGAGGAGTCGGGCAACTATAGGCCAGTAAGCCTTACTTCAGTAGTGGGGAAAGTGATGGAAACCATGTTAAAGGATAGGATTGATGAGCATCTAAAAACACATGGATTTCAAGATCAGAGACAACATGGGTTTACTTCAGGGAGATCATGCCAAACTAATCTTATTGATTTTTTTGATTGGGTAACTAAAATTATAGATCAGGGTGGTGCAGTAGACATTGCTTACCTAGATTTCAGTAAGGCTTTTGACACTGTTGCACATAGAAGGCTTATCAATAAACTGCAATCTTTAAGTTTGGATTCCAATATTGTTGAATGGGTAAGGCAGTGGCTGAGTGACAGGCAACAGAGGGTTGTAGTTAATGGAATATATTCGAAGCTTGGACTTGTCACCAGTGGGGTACCTCAGGGATCTGTACTTGGACCCATTCTCTTTAATATTTTTATTAGTGATATTGCAGAAGGTCTTGATGGTAAGGTATGTCTTTTTGCTGATGATACTAAGATATGTAACAGGGTTGATGTTCCAGGAGGGATAAGCCAAATGACAAATGATTTAGGTAAACTAGAAAAATGGTCAGAATTGTGGCAACTGACATTTAATGTGGATAAGTGCAAGATAATGCATATTGGACGTAAAAACCCAAGGGCAGAGTACAGAATATTTGATAGAGTCCTAACCTCAACATATGAGGAAAGGGATTTAGGGGTGATTATTTCTGATGACTTAAAGGTAGGCAGACAATGTAATAGAGCAGCAGGAAATGCTAGCAGAATGCTTGGTTGTATAGGGAGAGGTATTAGCAGTAGAAAGAGGGAAGTGCTCATGCCATTGTACAGAACACTGGTGAGACCTCACTTGGAGTATTGTACACAGTATTGGAGACCGTATCTTCAGAAGGATATTGATACCTTAGAGAGGGTTCAGAGAAGGGCTACTAAACTGGTTCATGGATTGCGGGATAAAACTTACCAGGAAAGGTTAAAGGATCTTAACATGTATAGCTTGGAGGAAAGACGAGACAGGGGGGATATGATAGAAACATTTAAATATATAAAGGGAATCAACACAGTAAAGGAGGAGACTATATTTAAAAGAAGAAAAACTACCACAACAAGAGGACATAGTCTTAAATTAGAGGGACAAAGGTTTAAAATAATATCAGGAAGTATTACTTTACTGAGAGGGTAGTGGATGCATGGAATAGCCTTCCAGCTGAAGTGGTAGAGGTTAACACAGTAAAGGAGTTTAAGCATGCATGGGATAGGCATAAGGCTATCCTAACCATAAGATAAGGCTAGGGACTAATGAAAGTTTTTAGAAAATTGGGCAGACTAGATGGGCCGAATGGTTCTTATCTGCCGTCACATTCTATGTTTCTATGTTTCTATGTTTCTTCACTATCCCCAGGATGTGGAGGACTGGAACTTTGCGCAGTTTCAAGTCAGTGGTAAAGAGATGTGGGCCTTCAAGCGGCCCTGGGGCTGTGTAGAACACCTGCCTCACTACAGATCTGCAGCTAACCCCCGAGCCCACCCAGCATATACATGGCATATCCGAGCCGAGGCATTGGCTGAAGGTGGACTTTCCAATTTGTGGAGCCTCACTGCCTATGTTCTAATCTATTAAAGGCTACATGGCAGAACCCAGCCCTAGCTAGGCATTTATTATTACATTCCAGCAGTGCTTTTATATGTATTTTTTCCACTTTATTGTTGTCCATATGTTTCACTTTTCATTTTATGGTCATATCTGATGTAGTAGTAGGATAGTGGCCCAAGTTAACACAGACCTCCTCAAAGCACTAATCAAATAAGGATAACGGCAGAGCCTGTCTCTTTTTGCCTAGCTATGGCACATATGGCTTGATTTAGTTATGTCTTCATAAGCCTGAGTGGCCAGTAAGTCCATGTCTGCTTCATGCAGTATGTCCCAAATACACATTAACGCTCCTGCAACACGGTGCACTCCTAACCTCAGTTCATACTCTCACTTAACATCCTCACATATGCAAGGAGAACCTTTGATGACTGAGTAGCTCACACCGCACATTTATATGTTTATGTTTTTACCTATTTCCCCTTACCTCCAAGCAAACAGCAGCTAGACCAGTCTGTAGCTATTGTACACACAGAGTCAGGCAGCTCCTTGAGACCTATTTGTTTCCTATATTTTTAAAAAGTGCAGTAATCTCAAGGCATTTCATGTTACACTTAATCTTGCAAAAAACTATGCACTACAAAAATAAAGAATACAAAAATAAAAAAACTCAGCTACCCACACACTGCCAAAATGCATACATCACACACAGCTACCACACTTACAGTTACCACACTCATGCAAAACTCATAGTCATTCCACACACACAGTCTTCCCATACACACATAACTCACTGTTTTGGTTTGTTAGATTAAAAAAAAGGAAACAGCATTTGGAGTATGTAAAGTAACACTCCCAAATACTATATCATGTCTGGTTATGTCACAGTGGTTATGGTGCCTGGAGTGTCTTCACAGAGCTAAATAAATGTCAATTTCAGGAGATGCTCTAGACCAGGGGTAGGCAACCTTTCAGCAGCACTGTGCCGAAATAGGATTGTGATGTCCCGTAGCGTGCCGATCCTATTTTTTTTAAATTTAGGTGTGTATGTTGCCATATTCTTCTTGTGTTAGTTATACTGCATGTGCAGTATTTGTGCGTATATGAGCTATTATTTTGTATATATTCATGAGTAGTTTGTGGTATCATGTATGATACATATGAATGTGGGCTGTGTATTGGGGCTACTTGTGGAATTGTGTGTGTTGTTGGATTTGTCACATTGTGTGTTTGGTAGTGTGTGTATGTGTGGGGCTGTTTAGGGAATTGCATGTGAGAGGCTGTATGTGGGGTTGTGTGCATGTATGTGGATTGTTGGTGGTGTTGTGTTTGTGCGGACTGTGTGTGTGTTTGTGTGTGGTCTGTTTATATTATTTGTATGAGCAGAGGGTTATTCTGCATTTCTGTGTATATCTAGCAGTGTGGGTGGCTTCCCTGGGTTCCAGTGGATCAGGCTGACCAGGTACAGGTCAAGGACAGGAGCTGCAACAAGAGCTGTGGGCTGCTCTACTACAGTGTTGATTCCCATTCACAAGTGCCTCGAGGAAGTGATCTGAGATCACTTCCTCTATGTGCTGCAATGCATACATTGAGGATAGTCCTTCACCACCTTTTCACATTAGCAGATATCTGAAGTTTCAGTGGGACTCCTGATAGGCCAGAGTCTGTTTGCCTGTAGCAGACTTGAGTGCCGTGCAAAGACACCTCGCGTGCTGTGCATGGCACACGTGCCATAGCTTGCCTACCCCTGCTCTAGGCAGACGCTATTAACACTTTCTCAGCCAGTGAGCCCTGCTAAGCTCAATGGAGTCAATTGGCTGTTCTTGCACCATAACTACCTTTTTATATCACCAACTCTTCAGTGTTGTCCTCACATTACCTCACCTTGACAATGTTTACTAGTTAACTTACAACGAAGGTTACTTAACAGCCAAAAAGTATCAAAGTGGCTATCATGGTCAGTTCCATATGACTTAGATCAGCAGATTTTTTTGGCCCCGCATGATTATGGGTGGATTACATAAGAATAGATCAAGCAGATAAAAAAGCGGACTTGAAATTACTATTGCCAACTGAGTTTTCTTCAAAAGACAATTAGAAAGTTAAATATTGTGTAAGCTGACAACTTTGTAAAATTTTACTGTCTTACTTGCATGTTGTAGAGTCCCTTTAATGTGTTTGTGATTAGCAACAGTATTTGGCAGAGCTTTATATGAGTTGGGTCAAACTTCATCTTCATTCCAAATGTATTAGCTCCATAGCATAAAGTAACATATCTCTACTCTTACACTTTAATACAAGACCTTAATGTATTTCAAAGCTCCGATTGTTGTAATTGTGCACTTGTACAATGAATCAAAAACAGTTTAACACTCTGTTAAAATGCTATTTTCTTCTATTACTGTTGGAAACACTTGCTGTGTTCTTCATCCAAAATATGTGACATTCTGGGAATGTGTGAGTAACTGCTCGGTAGAGGGTGAGTCACAGCCACTTGGTTCCGTTACTGGTAGCAGAGACCCTTTTGGTTTAACTTCAACCAAAATCCAAGAGGGATGTGAGCAAAGGTTCAACATTACTCCAGCAGAGTTTGATGACTCACTTGTAATGTAGATAGAAGTGCAGTGCTTGGATTATTTGTGCAACATTTTCATTTATCATCTCTAGAGGGCACTGAAGGACTTTGTGTATTAGTGCTATATTAACAGTCAGTATGGTATGCATGTATCTTTGAAGTGATTTTCAGCTATGGACCTACTTGACACAATACCAATGAACAGAACATTATGTAGAAAATGTATCTAAACATTGAATATTTCTATTTTTATTTGTTAACACTAATTTAACTCTTTTTTTCCCCCATGGCAAGATAATATCTCCAAGTTATCTGTAAATATATCAAGAAGTTTCAGTGTAACCCAATGAAATTAGTTTTTAACTAAATTATTTTAGTGTTTATCGTGTAATTATATTAAATCAGTAGTTCACATGCAAATGTATCACAGATATATTATTACCATTTTTATAAGATTGACAGTATGTTATATAATAATCGGCCACATTAGTATGCAATTGATTTAATGAGGCTTTATATTATCACAGTAAAACACTGAAATATTGAGAGAGTAATTAATTTACGGAATGGGTAAATGTTGCAAAGTGAAAACCAGAGTCTAATCAGCTAAGCATTTGACAAACAAATTTAGTTCATCTGAATATCATCCATGGAAAAAATTTAGGAAAAGGATTTGGACGGACCAAAAATATTATCTATTTTGCAGTACACTGATAGGTGCATGTGTACGCCATTTGGTTCACAGTTCGAGTGAGAAAAAAATAACTAATAGAGTGAAAAAGAGGAGCGGAAGTAATTTAAATATTGTTTATTTATTTAATAAATATAGCATATATATATATAAATATATTTGCATATAAACAATTTTTTTTTTTTTTTTTTTCTTGCTGCTCCTCCTTTTTCCCTTTCTGTTGGTCACATCTCATTTGATCTATGAATAAAATCAACATTTAGTGGTAGCCCCCTAACCATCAATCAAATTTTTTTCTTATCTATTATCTATTTATTTTTTGTGTGTGCAATGGATAGGACTCAGAATCCAAAGAAAACCAAAGAAATCAAACAAGCTCATCCATCGTGCTCGCTGTTTTCGCAGTTACAAATCCGTATGACTCTCCGAATATATGGAATTTGGCCCAACCGTCGATCAGCCTAAACTCAGCCAAACTACAATTCAACCGAAACTGAATACACAATTCAGAGAATAATGATCAGCTGAAAATGAGGCTAAACATAAACTATCAGAACATTTTACCTTTCAGCAAACCCTTCCCCTCAGGACAGAATAATGCAGCAAAACTCTATGTTTATTGTAAAATAATTATTTTAAAATAAATTGTTAAAAAGGAATGCGATGTGTGAAGTGTGAACATGTGGGATCTACAGGGTGAATGATGTTGGTGTTGGGGAAATTCTTCTAACAGGGAAGAAGAGGAAAAGACCGCTTTACATACCTGACTGAATGCAAAGTTACTTAAAATTACATTCCAGGTACCTACAGAAAAAACATTGTTCAATAAAATGTAGACACCATTAGATACGATAATATTGTACTTATTAATGAAATTATTGATTATTAGATATTTTTATTTTATTACACATATGTTAATAAGGAAAAGCAGTTTATGCTACAAGATTGACTGGTACATATTTTTATTTATTTATTTATTTGTATTTTTGTAATGCATTTGAGAGCTTTACAGTAGGCCTGAGGTACCCAAACGGCAATCCTCAGGTTCATAAACATTGTTTGTACATTTGGGGTTAACAGGTGAACAGATGCACATTTTTTTTTATATCTTTAAAACCGGCTTATAACATGGCTGGGTAAAGTCATAGGTATATATGTGCTAGCAATTTATGCTGTTTGGTCATTCAGAGCAGCATGAGCATAACACAGTGTGACATATGCTACACTTTTTTAGCGCGCTTGGGTTGTGGGACGCCTTGGTGCTTTTAGCGGGTGAGTGCCACTGGGTACTCGTTGCTGGTGAGGTTAGGCATCTTATGCTGGCGTGCTGTACCCCATTAAGCTAGATAAGTCGCTGAAGTGAAAAGGGTCTAGTGACTTGTTAAGCGCGCCCTATTATGTACAGGAGTGTATCGCGCAAGCATATATGGTCTATGCCCTACGCCATGTCACCTCGCATCCTTGGTCTAAGCTGGCTGCTCCTAGGCTCGTAAATCACTGCGGTCTGGAGCCCTGGCAATGGCAAACCAAAATGAAGGCAGTGGCAAACCAAAATGAATAAAACATTGTGCTATACAACGTGCTGTAATAGTTATTAAGTAAATTGGAGTAATCTGCCCTTGAATCTGAGTAGTTCTGGTCTTTTTAGACACTTAGCTTCAATGCCTGCTCTCTACTGGAGCGATGAGAGCTCTGTAAGCCTGTGGCAGTGTCTCTTCTAACCGATGCCTTCTGCTGGGAGTCTTTCGGCGCCCGTCAGTAGTCTGCGGGAGGCCACTGAAGCACAGGTGTTTGTGAAGGTGTCCTTTTTGAACCCAGGCTGGTGGGTAGGCCTGTATCAGTTGACCACAAGCTCAACGCTTAATAAAGACCGAGTTTCCTCCATGTTTGGGAGTACCGGAGGGTCTGGTGGCATGCTTCGTCTTGCGGTGTTTGAGCCTCCGTTGGTGTGGATGATGTTTTTGGGCTTGCGCCCGTTTGGCTTTCAACACGGGTGGGCCCTGTAGAAAGGAAGTAGGTGGGTGTTTCTCTCCCTGCGCCCAAGGGCTTACCCCTCACCTCCCGGTGTTCACGGCTCCGCTCCCTCTCGAGCTGCCGATTGTATTGCGTAATCCGGGCTTCTTGTTGTCACGCCCATAGCCGGTTCCAAAAGTTGCTAAAGATTGCATCTAGTCACTGCATGGTGTCGTGATGCAGCCTTTGTTGTGGGGTCAGACTCTGTTCGATCGCCATATTGTCAGCCGCCATGTTAGTGTCGCCGGGCGTAAACACATCCTGTTTATGCATTGTAGAGAGGTTCTCGCCGACCGCTCCGGAAGCCCAGTGAGGACCCCCCCACCGGTCCATGGGGGGGTAGGAGGTGAGTAAGCAGAGGGTTTCTGACGCTTGGTTATCGGCGAGGAGAGCGGCTGACTCTCCTCAGCCCCATGATTTGTAGGCCTCATGCTCTGTGAACTGATCTCCGTTTATTTGTTTTGTCAAGCTTGGTATCTGTCGAGTCACCGGGTTGTCCCCATTCTGATGGTCACCCTCCAGATGGTGTTCGTGCCGAGATTTCTGGATTTTTCCCTGTAACTGTGTGGTTTGTGTCGAGCGTTGATTCTCTGCATGTCCATTCAGCCTGGAAGATAGGCTCCGGCCCCCCATATTTATTTTTTATATCTAACATACCTGTTAGATATTCAGAACAAGGATATTCAGGAAAGAATGTTTAAGACTTGACTCACCCATGTTGGGCAAAGGGATTGATGTCAGCAGAAACATTATATAGATTTTAATGGTGACTGCTCTTCTTTTCAAACCTGACTATCAAATAGTTCTTGGCAGTTTGCTGTTGAAATGAGAAGATGTTAAACAACACAAGTGAGAAGTAAAGATGTCACCCATGTCAAAAATATTGTGAAAATGTATGTTATGTAGTATCAGCCCATATCTTGTATCCTAGATAATAATAACAGTAAGACAAACCAGGTCCATTTCTCTATTCGTATCCCTGACCCTAATCCTCACTCTGTCCCTAATCCTAAACAGGAATGCTACACTTGTCCTTTCTATTTGAAAAGTGAGCAATATTGAGTAACATCACTGTGTGTAGTGAACAATAACGTGATGAATATAATAGGCAATGAGGCAGTGATGTTTTAATACTTCCCAACCAATCTGAAAGATCATGTTCCTCGGTGTAATCGGTCTTTAATAGTGTTTATCTGGTAGTATGAGTTATTACTTAAGGGACAGAAGTCAGTAAAAAATTCCACTGTGCCTGTTTAAAAAAAAAAAAAAAAAAAAGTCTATCAAGATTACTTAGATTACTTACATAGGAAATGGAGTAACTTCACAAACAATTGTTTGAATGTAATATTTGAAAATAACAGAAAATAGCACCTTGCTAATACCTGCTAAAACCCAGCATGCACTTTGAGCCGGAGACAATGGTCCAGTCAAAGGATTCTCTATGAAGCATTTGATTAGACCTTGTGAGGGAGTCAGTGATATGGGACAAGGACAAGTTTAACCAGTATGTAAAGCTTTGCCCAGTGCTTGATTCCAGGTAAGTTTAATTTAAAGCTTTATTAGGGGAAACCAGAGCACTAATGCCTGATAGGGCATGCTATATTACATTAAAAAGAGACGTGTCCATCAAGTTCAACCTTCCTCACATTTGTTTTTTGCTGTTGATCCAAAAGAAAGTAAAAAATTAAACCTGTTTGTAGCACTTCCAATTTTGCAACAAACTAGGAAAACAATTCCCCCAGAAGGGCAGTCAGATGTATCCTTGAATCAAGAAGGTATTACCCTACAGTTAAAAAATTATATAATTGAATATTTAAAAATACATATTTAGTACAACCACTTCTTACATTATTTTTAACCTGATCGGTACGGTCACACTATCACACTGCCAGATCGGCACTACAGTTTGGCCGCTCCTGATTGGTGCGGTCGCACTAAAGAAGGGAGAGGTCATTCACCTCACCCCCAGAGCCTCTCCCTCCATGCAGCTTGTGGATCGGCAGCCAGGTCCAGTGTTACGAGGGATGCCGGCCGCTGCAAGATGGCGCTAATTAATAACGCCGCCAACAATGACATCACTAGTGACGTGGATGTGAACGTGTGTGCAGCATCACGTTTTCACCGTGCACGCATGTTTTTGGGTCATGGGACCAAAATCAGCCAATAGCTGGATTTACTGGGTTATTTAAACCCAAACCTGCAGTTGTTCAGTGCCCTGTCATGGTTTCCATCCTGTTTGTTATCCGAGAGCGCGTTCCTGATTCCGATTTTTGTTTTTTGATCTTTGCTTGGCTTGACTTCCCGTATTTCTGATATTCCAGACCTTTTGGCTTTGTTCTTTCTGTATTTGTTTCTTTCTGTATTTGTTCCTTTCTGTATTCCTTACCTTGACTCGTGACTGTTTATTCTCTTACGTTAATTCTGGCACTTCTAAGGCACGGTAATATATTGTTACTGTTTGTATTTGTTACGTGTTTTACTTAATTCTGCATGTTGGGCCACTGGTTCATCCTGACACATACCCAGTTGGATAACTAATGGTAATGGCAGCCCTTTTTCACAACCCCAGCCAAGTGTTAGCAGGGATGCACATTGTATCACTGATGTACCCTCTTCAGTCCCATTTTCTATAATTGATTATTGGGAGGTAAGTAATTAATGATCCTATATAGGGTTATCCAATCACAATGAATATTTTATTGTTTTTCAAATATTATTTATTGAAGAAAACTATTAAAAAAAATATATCTAAAAGTATAAACAATGAATAAACAACACAATATATGTCAACATACATAATGGTGAAAAGAGAGAAAACCAAATTGTACAGGCCATAGTAAGGTTAATAATATCAACAAACTAATCAAAATACAACTCAATATTAACTGCAATAGAAACGATCAGTCAATAAATGGCATATATCATAAGTAATTTAGTTTAAAAAGCACCCCATATGATCTATATCTAATCAGAATCGCTCAGAAAAAAATAAAAGAAACACATGGTGTATTATATAAATGATGTCCTGTGTCTCTTTTATTTTATATACATTTATTTTATTGTTATTCTATTTATCATATTTATATACGAAGAAAGACAAGATGCACATGACTTAGTCTCAGTTTGTCACCTAACTACACAGAGCTATGCAAACTGCCAAATTATATTTGGTCCATTGTGCATTTTTGGATATAATTTTTCTGTTCACATAGCAGTCCTTAAAAAAATAAGAGAAGAGAAGAAAGAAAGAAGAATATATGATCATATAATGTAATTAAACCCCCATTATTTGTTGCCTGGATTAGGTGTAAAAAAAAACAAAAAAAACTAAATCTGTCAGCAACTGAAGTTGCTGTTTAGGGGATAATGGAGTGCGCTGGATTTTCTCTTCTTATTGTATGCATTTATGCATGTTCAGGTAAGTGCAGCTTGCCTCCTGTTTTCATATATATATATATATTTGGGAGTCTAGCCAACTCCTTGGTTTTGCACCCCTGCCTGTCACAGGTGCCTCATCCCAGGGCCCTATTTAGCCTTGTACTGCAGAGAACTCTAGATTTTTCCCCTAAGTAAGTAGCTCATGAAGCAGACACTAGGCTGGTAGGACCTGCCAAACATGGGGTACATGATGTTGTGGCAGGCTTATGCAATGTATGATCATATAATGTAACTAAACCCCCATTATTTTTTTGCCTGGATTAGGTGTTTTTAAAAAGACAAAAACAAACTAACTAAATTTGTCAGCACTGACGTTTGTTGTTTAGGGGATAATGGAGTGCGCTGGATTTTCTTCTTTTTTTATTTTATAAATTGGCTCCTAGCAGCACCCTATCTATGCATATTTAGGTGAGTGCAGCCAGCCCCCTGTTTTCTCACATAGCAGTCCTTAGCACAAGCAATATAAACACAGTAAAACAGCCAGCGCCTTTAAAGTGTTTGTTTTCTGTGCTGCTTGTTTGTTTTAGAAAGGTTGTAAAATGCTTAATTTAAGTTGACACTTTTGTTAGCCTGAAAACGAGCTAAATTATATGCAATTAAAATAATCTAGTGTAACAAAAAATTACATTCAGTTTCAACACCATCAGGAAAATGTGAAAGCTAAGGATATACAATAAATATAAAATATATGGTGCAAAGAGTCTTCAGGCACCATCCAACTATTTATGTCAATCAATTTTTAATGGTTTGCCCAAAACTAGGATTCCCTGGTTTATTCTTCAGACGATATACTAGCAGTTACATTGAGATTATTTCACTTTTGCGTAACATAAGCAAAAGTGATAGGATTATTCATCATTATAGAGCATGTATGGTCAACATATCATGAGTGTTTTTAAAAATAGACAAGAAAAGTTGTATCTTTGACTCACAGATGCAAATATGACAATATGTTTTTGAAATATTTGTCAATTTGAGTACTGCATGAACATAAGTATCTTAGACAAGTTTTATTAGGCACTCACAAAGGGCAAGCAAACAAACTGTATCACATGCAGTAATGAGCTAGTGCGTATAATAACATTTACCGAATAAACTACTTAACAAAGTGAGTGATATTTTATTTGGCTGCTATTTTAAGTATAACATTTATTTGACATGGCCTCAGTTTTAACAACTAGAGCCTGGCTATGTGCAATAGGAAACACTTGAATCTGTAAACATGCTTCGATTAACGCTGTTTGTATTTGAGCTTTCTTTAGACAAACCTGAAGACTAAACATTGCATGTGATAAATGTATAAATCAACAGTGATCGATACATGAATAACTTATTAAGTAAAGACAAAGATTCCCCTATTAAGATCTTGCCCTGTTCATCTTTTACAATATAAAGGGCTAATTTTTGTGCTTGTTGCAACCATTAAACGACAAGTCAGAAATGACTAAAAAAGCAAGAGTTAATGTCTCCTATAAAGATCAACTGGTATTTATTCCCTTAGACTGTCAACTGGCTATTCTAAGCCAATTAGCGGCGCCCCTGCCCGTTGGCATTCTGCGCTTCCTATTACTGGGATTTAGAAGCTGGATTCTGCCTGGGGGACCTGTAGTTTAGCACTGGAGGCAATCTTTGGGTTATACCGTTCGATTAAGTTGTTATGGTGAGCGGAGAGTCCCTTTAAGACTCAGCAGCACCTGGTTTCAAAGTAAATGGTAAGACTTATTACATGGTGATATCTGACTAAAAATTATGCCTGCCTCCCTCAAGAAAGGAAATAAAGACAAGTTAATGAGTTTAAACTCTCAATACATCCTGCATTCAAAGATATATTTATTTTGTATTTATGTACATTTAAGCGGTAATGCTTGTCTATAAATATGGAGTATGTCGTTTTCCGTGTATGGGAACACTAAGAGACACTTCTTGAGCCAATTACCTGTGAAGTGCTTATTCGCTGATCCAACTTTTATAGTGTCCTGGTGCAGTTGCTATGGTAACTAACTGAATAATGTACTTTTTTCCTGATGTAAATCCAATTTTGAAATTTTACATGTTAAGAGGTCTTTGGTATCACTGGAGACAGATGTGAGTTACATGCAGAAATGAAATGTAAAAGTTGACCATGGAAATATCTCTGTATATTTTTAGACCCAATCTTCTACCAGCAGCTGGTGTTTAATAAGCTTAATGGCTGCTTTTTTTGACAAGCATGGAAACAAGTCCTAAGTCTTTTGCATTATAAACAAAATAGGGTGTCATTTTGTTTCAATTTCAAAAAATGGCATTGAAATTAAAGGTAGAACTAGAGTTCTCTGAATTAGCACTAATCTCTGTACTAGTCTTATGAGCCCAGGGCTGCCATCAGAAATGTTGGGGCCCCTGACACAGCTCAAGGTCTGGGCCCCCCGGTGCCTGCACCCGAGTCCGCCCAAAGTGCTGCTCCCCCCCCGAATCCGCCCACAGGGATGCAGTGTCTGCAGAGCCGGTGCAAGGATTTTTGCAGCCCTAGGCAAAAGTAAAGTTTGCCGCCCCCCCATGTGACATCACAATGCCCCACCCATATGATCTGCCATGTTAACTAACACCAGTGCTGCAGTGCCGCCGTGTTTACATTAAAAGGCCTGCAGGGACAGGCTAGACACCAGAACCACTACATTAAGCTGCAGTTGTTCTGGGGACTATAGTGTCCCTTTAACC
This sequence comes from Pelobates cultripes, assembly GCA_933207985.1. NCBI lineage: Eukaryota > Metazoa > Chordata > Amphibia > Anura > Pelobatidae > Pelobates > Pelobates cultripes. Next base: position 74,966,979 of record OW240921.1, read on the forward strand.
AGATGAGGATGATTATGGGCTCTGGCTGCCGTCTGGCTCCACTGGTCTGGTGTACAACAGGCTCTCTGGAGGCGGTTTGTAACTGTGGTCACAAAAATCACTGTTCTGGGAGAACGGGAAGCAGCTCCATTTTTTTGAGGGCCCTTTACACAGCTCAAGGTCTGGGTCCCAGGGTCCACCTTCATGTTCCACCAATGAGTTTGTTCACAGGGAGTGGTGTGTGTGTGGGGGATGTCCTGATGTGTGTAAGGAATGCATTGTGTGAATCTGTGTTTGTATGTGTAAGGGCTGCAAGATGAGTTTGTGTATGTATGGGATGCAGTGTGTGTCTGTAAGGGATGCATTGAGTGTGTGTAAGGGGTGCATTGTGTGTTGCTGTGTGTAAGGGATGCATTGCTTGTGTACGTGTGTCTGTGTGTAATGCATTGTGTGTTTTTCTGTGTGCAAGGGGTGCATTGTGTGTGATGAATGTCAGTCTCTCCCTCTCCCCCCCAATCCCTCCAATTTCCTTCTTCTCCCCCTCCCTCTCCAATTTCCTTCCTCTCCCCTCCAATTTCCTTCCTCTCCCCGTCACTCAAATTTCCTTCCTCTCCCTTGTCCCTCAAATTTTCCTCTCCCCAGTCCCTCAAATTTCCTTCCTCTCCCCTGTCCCTCAAATTTCCTTCCTCTCCCCGTCTTCAAATTTCCTTCCTCTCTGCCTTCCTCAAATTTCCTTCCTCTCCCCCTCCCTCCAATTTCCTTCCTCTCCCCCCCTCCCTCAAATTTCCTTCCTCTCCCCCCTCTCCCTCAAATTTCTTTCCTACCCTCTCCCCCTCAAATTTAATTCCTGTCCCCCCCCTCAAATTTCATTCCTCCCCCTCTCCCATTTCATTCCTCACCCCCTCCCATTTCATTCCTTCCCTCCCTCCCTCAAATTTCCTTCCTCTCCCCATCCCCCCTCAAATTTCATTCCTTCCCCCCTCCCATTTCATTCCACCCCCCTCCCATTTTATTCTCTCCCCTCCCTCCCATTTCATTTCCCCCCTCCCATTTTATTCTCTCCTCCTCCTTCCCATTTCATTCTCCCCTCCTCCCATTTCATTCTCTCCCCCTCCCTCCCATTTCATTTCCCCCTCCATTTTATTCTCTCCTCCTTCCCATTTCATTCCTCCCCCTCCCTCCCATTTCATTCTCTCCCCCTCTCCCATTTCATTCTCTCCCCTCCCTCCCATTTCATTCCCCCCCTCCATTTTATTCTCTCCCCTCCTTCCCATTTCATTTCCTCCTCCCCCCTCCCATTTCATTCCTCCACCCCCTCCCATTTATTCTCTCCCCTCCCTCCCATTTCATTCCCCTAAATTTCATTTCTCCCCGACTTGGTGGCCTGTGAGCACTCTCTGTGTGCTTCCTCTTCCAGCTCCATGGCGTACTGATGCGGAGCGGAAGAATGGCGTCTTCCGGCTCCGACATCAGTCTGATCTTGTGAGGAGCTGAAGAAGGAACAAACAGAGAGTGCTCCTCTCCAGTCCCGCCCGCCCTGTATAAACCTACCAAGTACTGAGCTCGGAGGATTGACTGCTGAATGTGGTAATTTAGCAGATACGAAGCTCCTAAACCTGGATTTCCTTGAGTGGTCCTTCCTTTTTCATGTCAGTTTGATAAAGCACCTACAGACATTCCCACAGAGTAACAGGTTATGCAGGAACTAAAGGCTTACTGTGGAGGGCTGTATGGTGGATTGTATGGATCATCTGATATGGTGGTTCTAATCTGTAAAATGACAAGTGATAAAATAAAAGAGAACACCTTATAGAAACATAGAAACATAGAATGTGACAGCAGATAAGAACCATTCGGCCCATCTAGTCTGCCCAATTTTCTAAATACTTTCCTTAGTCCCTGGCCTTATCTTATAGCTAGGACAGCCTTATGCCTATCTCATGCATGCTTAAACTCCTTCACTGTGTCTGGAAGGCTATTCCATGCAGCCACTACCCTCTCAGTAAAGTAATCCTTTCTGATATTATTATTATTATTATTTTTATTATTATTTAAACATCAGAAAGGTATATATCTAATAAATGTTCTCTATTAACTCTGGATATTGATGAAGATACCAATTCATCATTTAGTATATTCTCTATTATATTTTTATCCTTTCTAAAAAAAATGTCTTTAATTAATTTAAAATTTAAAAAATGGTGGGGCGGGGACGGGCGGCCATGCCAGCAGGCTGCAAGTTACAATGGTTCCCGAGAAATCTTGGTATTCTGCAATATATCGCTTTTCCTGGCATGTAAGATGCTGGAAAAACATGGCACAAGCTCTCGGAGTGTCCCGGTGCAGCTGGAACGCCTGAAAATGGGCGACTCTGTGTCCCGGTATGAGACTCTGAGAATTGGAGATGGAAGCCTACCCGGAGGGGGGCGAGGCAGACGGACGCTGCTTTGCTTACCGCCCGGCCAATATACATCGGCAACATAGCTGGCGTCCTCCTGGTCCTGTTCACCCCCCCTTTGGACCAGTGGGGGTTATCCCGGTCCCCACTGAGGAGATTGCTGCACTAGCTATCTGGGGCTGCAACATCTGGCCATTCTAACTCCTGCCACAAGATGGCCGCAAGACCGCATGGCACTGGAACATGTCCGCGAGAGGGAGAACCACTAGCCAAATATGATCGGCTGACTGCAAGCTTCTAGAGGCAGAGAACCTTGGGCTCGCATACACCGCTATCCCAACGCCACCGCTGTGTGTCATCTCATGACGTACCCTCATGGAGAAGCCTTCCCGGGACAAGAGCTAACTGGGGTAGAAGAACCCCTCACCGCCCACACCCTTGGAGTGCTTAGCGGCAGAGGCACCATAGCCCCCAGCACTGCAGCACGCAGTTGCCCTGGACTTCCACCGAGTTTGGGACAGTGGAGCAAAGGTGATAGCTCCGTGGTAGGCCTGGGGCTGGTGCAAAGTGATATAGGTGCTCCTGCACTCTGGTCACAACGTCTGTTTCTGTCTATACTTGATCTTTATTTTAAACATAAGTCTCACGCTCCCAGTATTAGAAGGTGCCAGTGGTCTATCATGCTAAAGCAACTCAGTGGGTCACACATTGACATAATTAATACTCACTCTCTTAGATCTGTTTTAATAAGCTATAGTTACATAAATAATTCACTAACTGTACTTGATGATAACTAACGTAATGTCTTAACTATTGAAGCTCCAGCATGTTTACACCACTAACATCAGCCAGTTAAAATGTCCACAGTATGACATAACGTTAATGCTTGTCTTACAACTTATACCTGTACTGTATTACTCATGCTATCAATAACTTAGCTTACGCTCAGATCAAACTTGTCTGCAGCATAAATATCTATCTAGAGCCGAAGTTATACTTTTGAGCCTGCTTAGATCATAAAAATGTGTTTGTGCTCTGACATAGCCTAACTATAATTTACACTTATGTTTACAATCAAATGTTTTAGCTAGACCATAACATAAAAATGTGCATGTTAACCTTGTACCCCGCATGTTAAGCGTGGAAATTGCTAGAGGATTGCTCTTGAGCACCACTTGCCTACTTGTATTTTCTTCTGCACTACAAAAAATTAAAAAATTAAAATTAAATAAAAAAATGTAAGCGACGTCTCCAGGAAGTATCGATATAATATCTCTATAATGCTATATTATCAATACCAGTAGCAAGGGAAGGAAGAAACTAACAAACAAAAAAAACATAAAATATATAATAATAGTCTTACTATTATCTAAATATATCTGTACTTCCATTGAAGACATACTTATAAAACAGTGACGGACTACACATACATATTACACACCATTCCGAGGTCCGGCAAGGTGTCAGTAGGGGATGGAATGCCATAATTATTCTATTTTCACTTTTTTTTTATCTTTTTCCATCATGTCTGTTTTTTTTCTTTTTTTCTATCCATAAGGGACCAATAAATGCTATTACTAAACATTTTCTTATTGGTTAGCGGCTACATTTATTGTCCAGGGTTCCCAAATTTTTGCATATAAATCTACTAGATCAAGATTTCTATAGACTTGTTCCTCCACTAACTGCTGATATCCTATCTGGAATTCCACCTCTCTCCATGAGGAAGTATTTACTGATCTCCAATATATTGCTCTGCAGATTTTAGTTGCCATTAATGTATGAACAGTAAAGAGTTTTAAAGATTTACTTTTGGTAGGTATTTCCATATGTAACAAAAACAATTGAGGAGAAATGTTAATTGAAGTTTTTAAAATCATATTAATTTTGCCAGATACTATTTGCTTCAATGGATTAGGAATATGACAATCCCACCAAGTATGTTTTTGTGTTCCCTCATTACTGAGACATCTCCAACAAACTGAGTCAGTAAGAGAGTGACATTTTGCTACTTTAGCTGGAACCATATACCACCTATGAACTATTTTAATCTGTAATTCATATAAACATATGCAATGTAGTGCCTTCTTAAGCAAAAAAAAAGTTTCCATCCACTGATCCAATGAAAATTCACTACCTATTTAATTTTCCCATTTCACCATTGATTTAATTTTATCCTTATTATACCTTTTATGTATAACCTTATTTATTTTTGAGATCATATTCCTTTTATGTTCTATTTCCAACAGACGGTCTATATCTGAAGTATTGTAAATAGGGTTAGTTTGTATGACGTGTTTGATTCGAAGATATGAAAATTGTTCTTTATCAAACTCTTCTATTTTTGTATGAATCTGTTGAAATGATTTTATATGCAAATCTGTATTTAATATATCAGCCAAGGTTATCAGACAGTTCTCCTTCCATTTTTTTTATATTAATATCCTCAATATATATCTGCAATATATTTCTATAGGTGATTTTGTTGTTAATTGTTCATTAAACCCTGATTATAATTTTTTTTTAATTCTGCAAATTAGAAAAATTATAAACAATTATTTTATTTTCAATTTCTAATTTGTTTAAAGTCGGGAAATCAGCCCAGTATAATAGTTTAAGATCAGATATATTACTAGCTATTTGTGTCTGCTCCATCCACATATTACCTCCATGATTATAATTATTCCATTCTAATATATGTGAAAGCATAATTGCTTCATATATTTGCTGAATATCAGGGAATGATATACCACCATCAACAAATTTCCTAGTTATATATTTCAATGCTATTCTTGATTTTTTTCCCCCCATAGAAAATGCAAAAATGTTTTTTGATGTTCCTTAAGTATATTCTTTGGAAGTTTGGTAAGAATGGTTCTCATTATGTATTCGAGTTTAGGTAACAGGTAGTGTCTGCTAGCATTTGATTTTCCAATCCATGATACATACAAGTTATTCCATTTATGTAGAGTGTCTTTTATTTCTCTTAGTAATGGATTATCATTGATTTTAATTATTTGATTCCACTCAAAAGTTATATTTACTCCAAGATACTTTATGCTCTCTTTAGACCAAATAAAGTTATATTTATATTTTAAAAATAGGACTTGTTGTTCTCTTATATTGGTATAGATTGCCTGTGTTTTTTTTTTAAATGTTAATTGTATAATTAGAGATACCTCCATATTTTCCAATAATTTCCAAGTTTACTTCCATTGATTCCTCTATTTCTGTAAATGTTAAAATTATATGGTCCGCATATAATAATACCTTAACTAGTTTGCCGGCCATAGGGATCCCTTTGATTTTATCCTCTAATCTAATAGCTGAGGCTAGCGGTTCTATGCTTAATGCATAAAATAGTGGTGCTAATGGGCACCCCTGACGTGTCCCGTTATTTATTTGAAACCATTCAGATGAAATACCACTGCCCATAACTTTGGCTGATGGGGTTGTGTACAAACTCCAAATTAGATCATATATATATTGCTGAATTCCAAATGCCTTCAAGGCCCTTGACAGAAACAACCAGTTTACTCTGTTGAGGCCTTCTCCGCATCCAGAACCATAAATACTGATGGAACATTATTATTTTCTATTAATTGAATAACATTTAAGAGTCTACGTACATTATGGGCTCCTTTCCTACCTATTATAAACCCTGTTTGATCTGGATGGATTAGAGTCAGAATATTTTTTTTTTTTTAGTCTATCGGCCAATATCCTGGAGAATATCTTTACATCGATGTTTAATAATGATATGGGTCTGTAATTTGATACAAAGTTGGGGTCTTTCTCTGGTTTAAGAATCTGTATAATCAATGTCTGCAGGAAAAGATTTCGGAACTTTTACTTCATTGAACAGTTTGAATAACAAAGAAGTTACAGCGGAATATTTTATAAAAAGCATCAATAAGGCCATCCGGTCCTGGAGCTTTCCATTTTTGGAGTGTTTTTATGATTTGAGTAATCTCTATTTTGGATATGGGAGATTCTAATTCCCTAGTCTGTTCTGGATTTTATTTTTGGTAGTTTACAGTTTGTTAAAAATGTGTCTTTGTCTTCGGTTGTGATTGTAGTCTTTGGCAGATTATACAATATTTTATAAGAATGACCAAATGCTTTCCCTATATCTGTTGGAGATAGATATTCTTTATCATTATGTTTTATCAGTTTAATCTTTAGTTGTCTTTTTAAATTTTTTAGCTTATTGTTGTTTTAATCTTATAATTGCATTATTTACTTTATTTGCTAATTTGACTTTGATTTCTGTTTGAATTTCTTTAATTCTATTCAATCTTATTATATTAAAGTCTTTTTATTAAGACCTTCTAATCTAGCTAGTTCTATATAAAAATCTATTCAATTTTTCCCCTGTTTTTTTTTTAATATTGAGCCTATTTTAATAAGATTCCCACGCATAAAGCATTTTTATGTACACCAAAGAGTACTATAAGATACTTTATTATCATCATTATTTTCTTATAAATTCTTCTGCTTCATCTTTTAAGTATTTTAAACCATATTCTGAATAGTATCATTCATCCTCCAAGATGTCCTGCCACGTTCGGCCAGCTTTTGTTTTATCTTAAGTGTTATCGGTGCATTATCTGACCATGTTATGTTATCGATAAAAGAATTTAAAAATTTCTCTAAACTAAGAGAATTTGTCAAGTAGATATCTATCCTTGAGTATATTTTATGGAATTGAGAAAAATATGAATAGGCCTTAATATTTGGGTGTTGTACTCTCCAAACATCAAACAAATCCTATTCTATCAGGACATCCCAGAATGATTAGGTCTCATTACTTGCTTTACGACTATAGTCTTTATTTTTTATGCATAGAGTTCTATCCATTTTTGCATCTGGTGTTACATTCAAATCTCCTGCTATTAGTAAGGTTCCTTTTTTAAAATTTTCTCGATTTCATTTTAAATAGATTTAAAAAATGTACGAGAATAGATGTTTGGTGCATATATGTTTACCATAGTATATATTTCATCATTTAGTTTGCATATTACAATCCGACATCTGCCCTCTTTATCTTTTTTTTCCCAAGATAAATTCAAATTTGATTTGTGCTAAGAATACTATAGCGACCCCTCTCTTCTTTTTATTGAAATCTAGTAAATTTCCAACACTGGGTTTTCTGCCAGTGTGTTTCTTGGATAAAACATGCATCTATTTTGTTTTTCCTGATTGTTTTGTATAAATAACCTATTTTCTGAGGTGTATTTAGGCCCTGGACATTAATAGACATAACCCTAACCATTATCAATCACCCAACCTGATCCCTTATAGTCTATTCGCCTATCTGACGAATCCCTCCACCCATTTTTCCCCCACTCAATCTCGGTACACACATAACTACATAGTAATGGCCTTGAACCTCTAAAAAGAGGACAGAATCCCTTTCTTACATTAGCTATCTCACTAACAAATTACGAAAGAGAGAAAAATAAATAAATACACAAATATATAGAGCTGTCTCCGCTTCTTTTTCCTTGATCTTCCTTCCCTACCCTACTCCATCTATAATCCTCCATTTATTTTCCTTTCCCTTTTCTTTATACTACTGTCCCTGTTTATTTCTCTTTAATTAAAAAAAAAATCCTATTACCATTTATCACCTCTAACATTAACCATCATTTAATGTCTCATCTCTCTATAACTCTTATTGTCCCTGTTTCTTCACCTACTTCTCATGTGAATGAATACACAGTCATCTCCTGTAAGAAACCAAAGACATTAACTTAAGTATTATATTTTTATAGTGTATCTACATATTTCTTAGTGCTAAAATATTAATCCCCTTAGGGATGTGGAACTTGCTAATTGTATTTACCTCGTCCCTCTTTTTTTATCTCTTTAGTTTTGTGATTCAAAATTTGTGTACTAATTATTCTAATTTATATTTCTTCCACGTGATTCATGTGTTTTCCTTCAATTCAATTTCTATTATATTTTAACATGTGTTAAATAAGTCTCCTTAAAGATAGGATATATCAGAATATAAGACCGGAGAGGGAAGGGTGGCGGGAAGAGAAAAATAAAATAAAAATAAAAAATAATAATAATTTACATTTCTTCGCGGCCATCTTTAGTTTAAATTATTCCTAATTTTCCCAGATCTCCTGCTGGATCGGTGATAACTAAAGTCCTTCCCTTATGTGGGACTATGAATTTTGTGGGAAATCACCATCTATACGGTATATTATTTTTCTGTAGTTGTACTGTTAAATCTTGGAATTTCTTTCTAGATAGCTGTGTAGCAGCTTTCTAGCTAGATCTGGATAGTTAGATAATCCATTACATTTTTCTTCTTTGGGTCTCTGATATCTGATCTTCTGTACCAATTTGTCTTATAGTTCATTAAACTAACTATAACGTCCCTGGGTTCAGAGGGGTGTATACCCATCGGTTTTTGTATCCTATGCTAACTTTCAAAGGGGTATGTCCCTATATGTTGTTTTTCAAGGAATTGAGCCATATATTCCTTGATATAATTTTCCATGTTTTCATGGTTTATATCCTCTGGTATGCTTTTAATGCACAAATTGTTTCTTAACCATCTATCCTCTAGATCTGTCAGTTTTTGTTCAAGAGATTCCATTTTATTTTTGTAACTGGAGCATTTTAATTTCCTCTTGTAATTTTATGAAACTTTGATTTTGTGTTTCTAATTTTTCTTTTATTTCAATTACTTCATTTCTTAATTCAGCTGATGTCGTTTTAAGATCTTGTTTAATTTTTACATATAAATCTTCTAACGCTAGCATCGTGCTTTATTGCGAGCATATTCTTTGTGCGGTTACAGATTTTGTGTCTGTGTTGACTAGAGGGATAGAATCTCCTGGAGAGGTAGATGTCTTAAATGTTTTCCTGATACATTAGAAGATTGTGATGAATAAAATGTGTTTATTGTTTTTCCTTTTTCTGTGTATCTGATTCAGATTGTTTGTCCTTCTTGGGGATCATTTTCTCTTTTTTCCCTCTTTCTTTCCCCCCTTTTCTCTCTCTTTCCTCTTCCCTTCTCTTTACTACCCCCCCATTCCTTTCGTTTTTCCCTTCTCATCCTACTTGATTATTCGTTTTTTATTTCTCTTTGATTATTATCTGTATATTATCTGTCTATTGTCTATTCTTTCAACAAACCTCTCCTTCCTCCTCCCTTATTTTATCTCCTTTTTTTGGGAAAACTTAGTTCCAGGTACACTTAAAATCTACTTGAAATTGCCTCCAGCTCAATTATAACCATGTTTAGTTATCTCAGATTTAAATGTATACTTAGCTGTTGTGTTCTGTCATTCGTCCGACCAGCAGATCCGCTAAGACCGCTCAGCTGATCCGCCTTCCGCCAGCAGACTGCGAGTTGCTGACTCAACTGCGATATGCCACACCACGATTTCGTCGGTCGGCTGTCAGGGCTCCCCAGTTGTGGTAAGACTCCTCTGCGTTCTGCTTGCCTCTTACCCATCACAAATTGAACAGAGAACTCTTGAAACCGCCACTCTCTGTCTAATTCAGACTCCCCATGCACACGCAACATCCACACTTCCGCACCCTACATCATCACGCTCCCCTGATATTATTTTTAAACCTTTGCCCCTTCAATTTAAGAATATGTCCTCTTGTTGCGTAGTTTTTCTTCTTTTAAATATAGTCTCCTCCTTTACTGTGTTGATTCCCTTTATGTATTTCAATGTTTTAATCATATCCCCCATCTCATCTTTCCTCCAAGCTATACATGTTAAGATCCTTTAACCTTTCTTGGTAAGTTTTATCCTGCAATACATGAACAAGTTTAGTAACCCTTCTCTGAACTCTCTGTAAAGTAAAGATATCCTTCTGGAGATACGGTCTCCAGTACTGCGTACAATACTCCAATTGAGGTCTCACCGGTGTTCTGTACAATGGCATGAGAACTTCCCTCTTTCTAATGCTAATATTTCACCCTATACAACCAATTATTAGGCTAGCATTTCCTGCTGCTCTATTACATTGTCTGCCTACCTTTAAGCATTCTGAAATAATTACCCTTAAATCCTTGTCCTCAGTAGTGATGTCGCGAACCCGAAATTTTCGGTTCGCGAACGGCGAACGCGAACTTCCGCAAATGTTCGCGAACCAGCGAACCGCCCGAAACGCCATTGACTTCAATGGGGAGGCAAATTTTAAAACACACAGGGACTCTTTCTGGCCACAATAGGGATGGAAAAGTTGTTTCAAGGGGACTAACACCTGGACTGTGGCATGCCGGAGGGGGATCCATGGCAAAACTCCCATGGAAAATTACACAGTTGATACAGAGTCTGGTTTTAATCCATAAAGGGCAGAAATCACCTAACATTCCTAAATCACAATCAATATGGATTGACACCTGACATATGACATATTGACACCTTGACATATGGATTGACACCTGTCCTCAGAGCCCCTGATGCACACGGACACAGAGCAGAATAGAGACTGGTCCCCCTACATAGGGTCACTTGGCAGATATGGATTGACACCTGTCCTAAGGATCCCTGATACACACTGACACAGAGCAGAATAGGGACTGTTCCCCCTACATCGGGTCACTTGGCAGATATGGATTGACACCTGTCCTAAGGTTCCCTGGTACACACTGACACAGAGCAGAATAGGGACTGGTCCCCTACATCGGGTCACTTGGCAGATATGGATTGACACCTTGTTACAAACTGCTATTTGTAACGGGCCCTTTAAATGGCAAATTGCCCTGCTTCCCTGGGTTGTGGAGAAGCCTACTTTGCCAGCCTCCTCCCGCATGACTATGGCCCCTGGGAGATTGTGAAAATGTATGCACTTTTATTTGGTGTGTATGGCCCTTTAAGACTGTCGGTGGGCATATTGGGGCTTATGGACTCTTTATGTGACTGGTGCTGGCCCTTTAAACACCTTTTTTGGGACATCAGGAAGATTGGGACACTGCCCCTTTAAGGCCGTGTCCCCAGACTTGTTGGGGACACGGCCCCTTTAAGACGGTGTCCCCTGTGTCCCCAGACCTGGTGCAAACCCTTTGTGCCTGCCTTGCTATTTCCCACTTGGTTCAGTAAATGGGAAATTATTTCAGCTGCAGAGACTAAGTCCCATTCGGCGATGGGACTTAGTCTTTTTTTCAGCCGTTTTTTTCAGCCTTATTTCAGCTGCAGAGACTAAGTCCCATTCGGCGATGGGACTTAGTCTTTTTTTCAGCCTTATTTCAGCTGCAGAGACTAAGTCCCATTCGGCGATGGGACTTAGTCTTTTTTTCAGCCGTTTTTTTCAGCCTTATTTCAGCTGCAGAGACTAAGTCCCATTCGCGATGGGACTTAGTCGTTTTTTCAGCCTGAAATAGACCGACCTCACAGCCCAAATCTATGGAACTGTTTTGGGCAGGAAAATGTGCTTGCGGTCGGTCATAAAGGGACCTCCAGCTAACTTTTTAACCCCTGGATGGATTTGGCTGATTTTTGGTTATGTTTATGTTTTAAGTGTGCTGATTCCAAATATGTAATTATGAAGATGGGATGTGTAGTTTTAAAGTTACAGTGTATGGCTAAAAACTGTATTTTTACTGCCTGTGTTTAATTATGTTAATCTCTTCCCAAACGTCATTTCGTTCAAAGTGGAGAGAATGTTAAAAAAATATATTTTTGTTCGGAGTGTGAGAAATGCTTTTCAGCCGCTTCTAATCTTAAGCATCATTTGAGGAGCCATACAGGAGAGAAACCTTATTTGTGGTGTGTTTAGTATTGTTCTGATCAGTTTAATACCTTCCGCGTCTCCTATCAGTGGACGTGTATATGGCAGCCATTTTAGGAACCGTACACCTGGGACCCGAGCAAGGTCACCTCGTTCAACAGGCGACAACATTTGTCCCTGGAAAACTATCCTGGACATTCTGTACAATTTGTATGGATATGGCAGTGATTTCTGTAACAGGGAGATGGAAGAAGATGCTTGGTCGGTCCTCTTAATTCAAATTTGGGGCACTGCGCGGTCAAGCTAATGTGCTACCAGATAGGAGTGGTGTGTTTAGTATTGTTCTGATCAGTTTAATACCTTCCTCGTCTCCTATCAGTGGACGTGTATATGGCAGCCATTTTAGGAACCGTACACCTGGGACCCGAGCAAGGTCACCTCGTTCAACAGGCTTGCAGCATATCCTCCAGGAAGAAGAGCCTGAACCCTTACCGGCTGCACGTGTCTTACCTGTACATGGAAAGCCGCTGTGGTTCCTTGATGAGCCAGCTGCCCGTGAGTTAACATGTCCCGTGGAGAAGCACTCTGTCCTGTAAAGCCTCACCAAAAAAAGGAGTGGTGTGTTTAGTATTGTTCTGATCAGTTTAATACCTTCCGCGTCTCCTATCAGTGGACGTGTACACGGCATTGATTTTTGTAACAGGGAGATGGAAGAAGAGGCTTGGTCGGGTCCTCTTACTGCAAATTTGGGGCACTGCGCGGTCAAGCTAATGTAACACCAGATAGGAGTGGTGTGTTTAGTACTATTTTTATCAGTTTAATACCTTCCGCGTCTCCTATCAGTGGTCGTGTACACGGCAGTAATTTCTGAAACAGGCAGATGGAAGAAGATGCTTGGTTGGTCCTCCTAACTGAGACTGTGTTGCTGTACGGGTGGCAGGTGGAGCCATTTATAAAGTACACACTGCTTTATAAAGCCATTTATAAAGTACACACTGGCGGCTTGAACCCAAGTTGGTCGCGGATAAGTCACGCAAGTCAACAGGCATTCAGAGCTAAAATACAGCAGTGTGTGGACCATTTTTAGCCCAAGGCAGCTCATCTCATCAGGCCTTTTTTACATAGGGTCACATGGCAGATATGGATTGACACCTGTCCTCAGAGCCCCTGATACACACTGACACAGATCAGAATAGGGAATGTTACCCAACATAGGGTCACTTGGCAGATATGGATTGACACCTGTCCTAAGGATCCATGATACACACTGACACAGATCAGAATAGGGAATGTTACCCCAACATAGGGTCACTTGGCAGATATGGATTGACACCTGTCCTAAGGATCCCTGATACACACGGATACACACCTACTTGGATGGTATAGACATTTTTAGCAGCTCCTGGCCCAAACACCTGACCCACATAGGAGCCGTAATAGACCGGATTAGGGAGTCCGGACTGACCCTAAAGCCCAGTAAGTGCCATATAGGAACGTATAAAAACCTCCCCAAGATAGTAGTATGGGCCCCAGAGTGTGAACAGGCCTTCCAACAGCTCAAGACGGCACTCATTAAATCACCTGTACTTTCTGCTCCTGATCCAACTAAACACTTTCTCGTCCATACAGACGCTTCTATGTTTGGATTAGGAGCAGTACTGAGCCAA
>OW240921.1:74980833-75005833 GCA_933207985.1 Pelobates cultripes
TATAACAGTAAAAAAAAGTTTTGTTTTAAATCCAAGCTATTGTGACACCAGATCTACTAGTGGCACTGGTCAGCGTATCCACTGTTAGCGTAACACACCCGCTTTAAGGACACTGACTGCTATTCAATCTATAACAGTGAAAAAAGTTTTTTGTTTTTAAATCCAAGCTATTGTGACACCAGATCTAATTGGTGGCACTGACTGGGGAAATGGGCACAGTATGCACTGTGAGCCTGACACAGAAGCTGGCAGCAGTGGCAGACAACTGACTGCTATTCAATCTATAACAGTGAAAAAAGTTTTTTGTTTTTAAATCCAAGCTATTGTGACACCAGATGTAATTGGTGGCACTGACTGGGGAAATGGGCACAGTATGCACTGTGAGCCTGACACAGAAGCTGGCAGCAGTGGCAGACAACTAAGTGCATTTACATTACATAGAAAAAAAAAATAAAAAAAAGCATACCCTTATCCCTAACCTAGCTATGCTTTTCCCTATCTTATGAACAGCAGCTACACTTTCCCTCCTCTTACTAAGCATGCAGCTTGAGAATGAATCTAAAATGGATGCTGTCCAGTAGGTGGGAGGGTCTGCTAGGGAGGGTGTGCTGCTAATTGGCTGGAATGTGTCTGCTGACTGTGAGGTACAGGGTCAAAGTTTACTCAATGATGACGAATAGGGGGCGGGTCGAACCGCGCATATGTTCGCCCGCCGTGGCGAACGCGAACATGCTATGTTCGCCAGGAACCGTTCGCCGGCGAACCGTTCGGTACATCACTAGTCCTCAGATGTTGAGGTTAGGACTCTATTAAATGTTCTGTACTTTGCCCTTGGGTTTTTACATCCAAGATGCATTATCTTGCACTTATCCACATTAAATGTCAGCTGCCAAAACTCTGACCATTTTTTTTAGTTTACCTAAATCTTTTGCCATTTGGCTTATCCCTCCTGGAACATCAACCCTGTTACATATCTTAGTATCATCAGCAAAAATACATACCTTACCCTCAAGACCTTCTGCAATGTCACTAATAAAAATATTAAAGAGAACGGGTCCAAGTACAGATCTCTGAGGTACCCCACTGGTGACAAGACCATGCTTCGAATATACTCCATTGACTACGACCTTCTGTTGCCTGTCACTCAGCCACTGCCTTACCCATTTAACAATATTGGAATCCAAACTTAAAGATTGCAGTTTATTGAAAAGCCTTCTATGTGCAACAGTGTCAAAAACCTTTCAGAAATCTAGGTAAGCAATGTCTAATGCACCACCCTGATCTATTATTTTAGTTACCCAATCAAAAAAAAAATCAATAAGATTAGTTTGGCATGATCTCCCTGAATTGAATTATTGTTTTTTCTGATCTTGAAATCCATGTGATTTTAGATGTTCAACAATCCTATCCTTTAACATGGTTTCTTTACTTTCCACTCTACTGAAGTAAGGCTTACTGGCCTATAGTTGCCCGACTCCTCCCTACTACCTTTCTTGTGAATGGGCACAACATTCGCTAATGTCCAATCTTCTAGGACTACTCCTGTTAACAATGATTGGTTAAATACATCTATTAATGGTTTTGCTAGTACACCACTAAGCTATTTTAATAACTTTGGGTATATTACATCAGGCCCCATTGACTTATTTGTCTTTACTTTTGACAGTTGAAATAGAACCTCTTCCTCTGTAAACTCACATGAAACAAGTGACTCATTTGTCCTTTTTCCTAACTGAGGTCCCTTTCCTTCATTTTCATCTGTAAATACTGAGCAAAAATATTAATTGAGGCAGTCAGCTAGACCTTTATCCTCTTCTACATACATTCATTATTTTGTTTTTAATTTAGCTAATCATTGTTACTTTCCTTTTCTCATTTATGTATCTAAAAATGTTTTGTCCCCTATTTTTACTGACTGTGCCATTTTCTCTTCTGTATAACTTGCTTAGCCTCTTTCTGTCTAATCTTATAGATCTGTCCATTTTCCTCACGCTGTTTTTTTTTTTTATAATGAATAAATGCTAACTTTTAGTTTTTTACTATATTGGCTACATCTGCAGAGTACCACAGTGGTTTCTTAAATATTTTAGCAATGCAACTTTTAAATAATCCCATGTCTCTTGGACTCCATTTAAACTGCTCCAGTCTGATAATGAATCCTTTACACATATTCTAAATTTAGAAAAGTCTGTTTTGTTTTTGTGTGGTGTGACTCAGTCACTGTTCTTATATTAAACCACACTGACTAATGATCACTGGTTCCTCAACTTTCACCTACAGTAATATCTGATACCAAATCTCCATTTGTTAACACTAAATCTAGTATGGCCTCTTTATGAGTCGGCTCCTCAACGACTTGTTTTAGAGACAATCCCAGAAGGGAGCTAAGAATATGTGTGCTCCTGGCACAAACAGCTATTTTGGTTTTCCAGTTCACACCAGGAAGATTAAAGTCACCCATAATGATAACTTTCCCCTTCATTGTAATTTTAGCTATTCCCTCAACTAGTAGATTATCTAACTCTTCTATTTGTCCCGGTGTTCTTTAAATCATACCTACACGATTCCTGTGTGATTACCAAATTCTAACGTAACCCAAAACGAACTCTATGTTCGCCTCACTAACTTTTTTTAGGCTCGATTTTATGCTATCCTTCATATACAGGGCCACCTCTCCCCCTTCCTTGCCTTCCCTGTCTTTTCTATATAAAGAGTGCCCTGGTATTACTTTGTCCCAGTCATTTTTCACATTATACCATGTCTCAGTAACAGCGACTATATCTACATTATCAGTTTCCATTATTGCCACAAGTTCATGGATCTTATTCCCTAAACTGCAAGCATTTGTAGCATTTGTTAGCTTATCATTTTTCAACACACTTGCTACAGGCATATTCTGTCCTGGTTTAGGGCAATTGGATTGATGTTTTATTACCCTTTTATAAAATTTAGTGGGTCAAAAGGACATCTGGAGAAAGATAGAGGAGACAGTACGCTATATGAATGAGTGAGTGTAAGAAGGTCGATTGTTAATCTTGGCTTTGCCTTGTGAGTGTAGGAGGTGCAGATGGCTAGGGATTCCAGAGATGTTGAAACTTCTAGGTGGAAAAACATGAATTCATAGGCTTTGTTTTCATTAACAGTGAATGACTTGATAGAGCGCTGGTGTCTGTTGTTTTCATACTCCTGCTGTCATTTAAATGTTAGTGTTACTGGTAGTATTAGACCCTATAAAAACCAAGGAGTATCTCTCTGAAGGATGTCCAGTCGGTGTGCCTCTAGAATAAAAGTGATAGTCCAGAATATTTATTAAGTAGTTTGTGGACTTCCCTCCAGAGAAGAGTCATTCTATGACCTATGTAGGAAGTTAGGAGCTAGGAGCTTGATGATATGCAGACCTCCCAGGATCTGGATAGGTAGGCTCTGCAGCCGATATGTATCCAGTACTAAAAACAAGGCAAGACTAGAACAAGCACCTAACAAGATAACAATACAAGACTAGAAGAACCCAGAACCAGAGCAGGACAGAAAGCAGAACCCAGAATATGTACACAAGACATGAGGGAAACATGAACAGGGCAGGACAGAATTCAAGACAAAATAAAACAAGACAAGAGATACAAGGCAAAACAAGAGGAACCATAACTAAGTACTGTATATGTAAAACATTGGAGATTTAGATACAGATAAATGGCCAAGATGTATGCAGCCCACCACAAGTACTGCAATTATGGTGGGTCCTAACTGCCTTGACATGCATGACTAAATAAGCAATAATAAAATACATACAGCACTTACCTGCAAAGAAAGGGGTAGATGAGCTGAAACAGCTGCCTGCAGGAAGCAACTGAAACAAAAGGATTAATGGAAAAGGAAAGGGTGTGGCAACATAAAACAAACATTTAAAGGAATCCAAGAGACTGGGAATTCCAGGAACGGAATACAGGAATGAACCCATAAAACCCAACAGAAAGAACACTAGACACAGAATAGAAAACCAAGAAAAACTAAACAAGAGTTGTAAAAAGAGTACTGGATACCAGAAGCCAGGGCCAGACATCTCCGCAGAACAGAACAGGATGTGACAGATCACTAATTGAATTAATTGCTGAGTTCCTGAAGAAAAGATTTGGGTTGAATTTATGTGGGTCTCATGTGTACATGGCTGTCTTTGGTAAAGTCATGCTTCAATGCCAACATCAATGCAAACCTAATAGATGAGTCCAACATTAATAATTCACCTTGTTACATTCAGGTAAAAGGCAACATTTCTCACAATTATTATTATTTTTTTAAAGCATGGTTGTAAGGTCTGCCAGATATTGTAAAAAAGAAAAAGTTATAATGATAAGGTCTATGACAGTCCAGTATTTTACCTTATATTGAGGTGCTGCAATAATACATTGATCTGGTAACTGAAAAAAGTACAATATAAAAAATATATATATTTCTGTAAATTCAATAAAATAACATTTGTTAGATGTCCTAAATGTCATATAGACGTTTTGATTATTCTATAGAAAAATTGCAAATTAATCAGGATTAGGAAAACTATGAGAAATAATGAATACAAAGCTGCTAAATAAAAAAAGCTGCTCCATGTAGTCGTGCTAGTTTTGCAAAGGAATGCAATATTTTGTTACTGTACATGCCAAAATTATTGGAGATATGTATGTTAAGTAGCATCACTGATTTGTAGTGCCATAATTTATACAACTTTATAGAAAAAAAATAACACAGAAATATCCTCAGAAAAAACAAACAAGCCCTGCACAAGACACGAAAAAATCCTTAAACTTGGCCTATGTATAATATTTTTATCATAAAATTTGAGATATGCCAGTGATTCATAACAGTATTTTTTGTGTTTGCATCATATTGTGGTGAATTTTATCATATTTGCTTTCCCTTCAAATGATTTGGCATCTAGCTATATGTTCACAGAGGGAATTTAATGTCTTACTTTTTGGATCAAAACCCATGCGCTGGTTTAAAAACAGAAACCTGTGGTTAAAACAGTGTTCACATACAGCATAACATACATTACATTACCCTTTTTTTTGCTCTAAACAACAAATAGACGGCACTTCAGTAGCATAGACGAAGTACGATATGACAGAGGGCCGGGAGATGGAGATTGTCTGGAGCTCAGACAATCTACCTAAGCCACTTATAACACATTGGTCTGCTCCAACCATTACCATATTGGCATACACACATGGATCTCCATTTGAGTTTCCAATTTAAAATAGCCAACATTACAAGAGGGTGAAATTTAACAAAAAATTAGACAAATACAAAATGTTACAGGAACAGTAGGTTGACGAGGACCCTGCTCAGACAAGCTTACAGTCTAGTGTAGAGTGAACTTGTCTCCAGATCTTTCTATAATTCTTTCTTCAGGAGTATATTCAAGAACAGGATACCTATAAAATAGCTAAAATCCAATATCTTTATTGGAGATTAATAAAATAAAACAATATAGTAAAAAAAGGCTGTATAAAACACTAAGGCTTTTTCAAAGTGTTCTTGCTAACAGGTGAAACGCATTAGTGTTTGTGCCGGAACCAGCCTTGTCACTGGGCATTGGAGAAGACTGATTGCCAGCCTCCTGCCCTGTGACTATGGCCCCATGTTGAAATGCTTCATTTTCCCCTGCAAAGACCTGAAAGCCGGGTGATTCGGTACTTTCCCTATGTGAGCAGTGTTACCCCAGATAGCTATGCCATGGAGCCCATTCGTATTACGAAAGACTATGTGAAAGACTTTGGCTCCATGGCAATTGAACTGTATGTATGTGATCTGAGCGCCATTCAGTAATAATGTGCGCTCAGATCTAAGCTATCTGGGGATATGAATCTACCTGTTTTATGCAATAACTGCACAGTTATATATTTTTATATATTTTATTGTATTTTGCTACTATGTGGCTAATGGAGTTTTGCCTCTGTCCTTGGAGATAATTGGATTACTTCCCAATTATCTCCAGGATAGAAGACTCTGTGGAACTGGTTTTGGGCAGAAAAGCCATGCTTCATTTGGTCACAAAGGGACTTTCAACTAACTTTTGACCCACGGGACCAATTTGTATGATTTTGACGTATGTTTGCATTTGGAGTATGCTGATTCTGAAAATGTAAGTGAATGTGTATGTGAATGTGATGTATACTTTTAGAGTTATGAATATTGTGTAAAACTGTGTATTTTCCTGTCTGTGATAATTAAGTTAGACCATTGTGTTCAGTAATTATATCACAGGCAGAGGGCAGGATTTTGAGTAGGAGTGTCTGAGTGTATTGTACTTAAAGATTGGTTGTTCTGCAAAACCCTGTGGGCAGTACTATGTGTGTAGAATGTGAATAAAAGAGGCTGTATGGGCCAGTACAGACAGTTCTACTTCACCCTCAATTTGGAGTGCCGTCTCTTATTGGGGGAATCTGCTACAAGGGATTGCTACGCTCTGCATACTCTCTTGCTATATTCACTGCTAAACTCTTCTAAGAGCTTGTTCCTGGTTTGCCTTCTGAAAGAGTCTACAGTGGTTATGGTGTCGGCTGGAGTGCTGGAAACCCTAAGGAAGTGCTAGGAGCATCCTTCAACGGAGGTACCCAGTTGGGGTGCCCGTCGATCCGTTACAGTGTTTTATACAGCATTTTTTTTTTTGCTATATTATTTTATTTTATTAATCTCTAATAAAGATAGCAAATTTTAGCTATTTTGGAGCCTTCCAGCCTATCCTTTTTAACATCACAATTTCATCATTAAGAACCTGAGGACTCGCAAGTGATATCCTTGGTGGGGATTATTCCACCTACGCTTCCTATACTGAGCAATATTCCCTTTGCTCCCCGCTTGTGAGTATACCTCCACTTTTTTATCCTAGTTTTATTCCAGACTATACAGAAAGCACTATATTGTGTTTTTATTTCTCCTCCTATACACTGAGGATACTGGTTTGTGGCACTGACACCAGAACACCCTGACCCCAAAGAAGCCTCTGAGAGTACACCAGGACCATCATCATATCCTTAGACGGGGATTGTACCGTCCAGGCGCATAAATCTGGAGCTGAATATAAGCTCCAGAAAATTGTATGTGCAATATTTTTCTTTCTCACTATCAAGCAATTCAACATACTACACTATATCCGTGTCTTCTCCTCTCTCCCCTATATTTCAACGAGCCTGAGAAGACTACTATAGGCGCTGCTTCCTGACACTACCTTCTTTACCTACCATTCTGCCAGAAAAGAAGAGACTCTGGTTCCAGGGAAGTTCTAGCAGCCATATTACAAGCACTGATAAATTCCATCCCCCACTTACTTACTTAAAATCCCTGAAACCTATTTGTCTTCGTATCAAATCCTAATACAGCTGCAATAATTTTTCTATTTAATGAAGAAACTGAGGTGGCTATATTACTATTATTATTATTACGGGTATTTATATAGCGTCAGCATATTCCGTAGTGCTTTACAATATTATCAAAGGGGGAGATTTAACAATAAATGAGATAATTACAAAAACGGTGTTGCTCCATTGTATTTTTTTCCAGATCATATATACATTTGAAATACTTTATGAACAAATAATTAGCCATTAACTGATTTTGCTGATATATGTACGTAAGTATGCACGTATAAACTTCTCCATATTCATGAGAAGAAATATGAATAGAGTTTGGCTTACGACTAAAGTTAAGCAAGATGGAAACACTGTCTGTTAGTAAGTAAACATACACCATTCACTTATGTGCTAGAAATGAGAACATGCCAGCTGTTACATCCATAGGCGTCTTTGAATCTTTTAGAATAACTCCTGTAGAAATCTTTCTTTAACTATTCATTACACACCTGCTGATCATTATTTTCAAGGGACATCAATTCATTCATCATGTTTTTTTATTTAATTTCGTAGACTTCATACTTCTTTATCACTCTCAGCCATGAAAGTGAATTAAAAAGAAATGGTTTTCATTCAATTAAGCCGGCAATGGCCCTGAGTGACTGCCTATAATTCTATTTAATGAAAAAAATGAAAATCATTATTTCACCAATTTCACTGCCCTTTCTGTCAAGCAAACAGCAGGTTCCGTTAATGTGCACCTTAGAGTTATTTAATTAGAAAAATATTTAGTTCTGAATCTGAAAAAAACCTCTGGGCCCTAAATTTATCAACTCTGCTAGATGGGTAATGGATTATAATATAAACTACAGGTATCTTAGAAACCAAACATTTTCTTCGACCATTCCAAGATTACTTTTATATAATGGCACACATTTTATTATTTCATTTTTTCTTCAGCTGCTCTTCTTAGATTTTCAGGGTAATTATAGTATTACATCTACTATGAAAATGATTATGTATATTTTCTTTTCAGATTCCGCTGAGAATGAATCTCTATTACTTGAGCTGCAGAAAATATATGAATTTCTGAATTGTTACTTACAGTGATTTATGAGCCCCAAAGTGGACCATTTGTTTTAGAATCTATGACCTTTGAGCCAAGAGCCTTGCTACAAAATAAAGTCGGATGAAAAAAAAAAAACAAATGAAACAAACAAAAACATTATCGGACTTCTACTGAACCTCATGTCCTCTTCTTCTTTGCTAAACACGGCCATGACCGTTGACATATCTCATTGGACATGCCTTCCACATAGTACGGCCCATTTTAAGAAACTCATAAAATGTATTCTAAACTTTCTAATTTTAAAATTACAAAAAAATGAATAGATTAGAATTATGCTATCAGAATCTTTCTATTGTGTCTATAAACAAAAGTATTACAGTAAATGCAAGGCATTATAATATAGATTTTTTTTTACATGTGTTAGTAATTTAGCTAGCACAATATATACAAAGATGTATGTTTTATAAAGTACCACTGCAACATTTTTCAATGATTCAGTTTAAAACTTTCACCAGTTAGTCACTCTTGTTATCCCATCCGATTCATCTCATAAAGCAGAATATTTATTTTTGTGTTGATGTTTAAACATTCTGCTAAATTTATAGTCATTTCAATACATGGATCTTCTGAGCTGTATAAATGTACTGTTGAGCTCCAGAAATAAATGTTTTGTCTTTTTAAAATTTATTCTGTTTAAAATACACACACAGAATCTGTTACCCTACTAGTTGATATTTTTCCAAAGAAAGAAAAATATTAGTTATGGTTATGAAACATTTGAAAATGTAATTTTTAATTTTTTAATTTTAATTTAGTCCTGAGAATTACTCCTTTTTTGATACATTGATGACTTATTTTCATTTAATTGTTTTGCTTCCAGTGATAATAGAACATAAGATATTACTGATGTATAGTGTATAAAGAAAAGGGAAAAACATGTATTAGTGATGCTTCTTGCAGACAGAATGAAAGTTGAAATTAGTTGAAATTTAAATTATCCATGTTCATACTTGGGTAAAAAATAATAGTGCAAACTCAAATCATTGATATGTCAGCTTAAACACAAATATATGTAGCTTTTACATACTGCCTTTAAGAAAGTCAATAAAACTATATCTTAATATCTGTTTATTTTTCTTTTAATTCCCTGTGTGCATTAAAGCACATTGGAATATAGAAACAGAATTATTCACTGAACCACTATCAGGAATTTACCAGGGACTTTCAAACTGAAGGCCAAAATAGTTTGGTAAAAAAAATCTACAAGAGGTTATGATTTCAGCTGTGGCTGTTTTAACCTTAAATTTGTAATTCCTAATAATTCATGGTTTAGCAAATAACCCTAAATACATAGAGTTATAGCATTTCCATCTACAGAGTACAAATGGTTACTGATATTAAACAATGGTGGTAAGGGAGTGCACAGATCAGTGATTTTTTTGAGGGGTAGATATGTTGTTCCCAACCCACCTTTAACTATTATCCTATGGGTGTGACTGGGAGGGAAACACTAGGTTTCCTTAGGTATTATAATTAGAGTTCTAACCCACCACCGATGGCGGGGACAGGGGTGAGCCCCACTGTTTGGGGCGCAGGGGAAATCATAAGTGTGTGGGGGGCACCATGTCACTCTGCTTTATTTTATCATTTCTTTTTTTTAATTCTTTTCATTTTTTTTTTATAAATAAGCACAACTAAGGAGACATGGGTGTTAGATACCCCCCCATTCTTTAAATTTGGGGCACTGAGGTGTGTAATGTATGCAATAGCAACTAGGCAGCAATAACTGCCCAGTCACACGTGTTTTTTATTACAGCAAGCCGCTCTCTAGTTAGTAGAAATGCCCTTACTCCTGGCATGGTGAGCGGGGGCAGGTGTTCACCACACTGCAAGTGGGTGCATGTCTGCTAAACAACAACCAGCCAGTTGCACTGGCCAAATGACCGAAAAGCATCCAAATTAAATTTGGTCTGTGAGCCATTTGGTAATTCGGAAATTCTGTCAATGATGCATTCGCATTCTGATTCTGATTAAATGACCAAAAACACGTTTTCAAGTTGTCAGTTATTTTTTTATTCTTTCAAATACAAATGCACATGTCCAATCATGCTGTGTAGGTTACAAAGCTTGGAGTAATCCTTTAATCTTGAGTCTAGATGCATAAACCCTGTATCCATAGCAATACCCATAAACTTTGCTTTAATGAACCAAATATGGTGCATTAAAGTGGCACTATCACTAATTAGGGTTATTCAGGATCCAATGAATCCTGATTTTTTTTAGGACTGAATGTAGCAGGACGTACAGTGCAATAAGGTGCATGGGTTTCTACTTACTTTAAAGGTAAGCACTAGAATCTATCAGGAGACTGTACCAATGCTTAATAGACTTGCAGAACTCAAACAATATGTTGTTATGCATTAGTATCGCAATGTATACAAATGACTGATTGTCGAGAGAGGGGAGGTCATCAATATTGATTTACATATTTTTAAAGTTCCATACATCACTAGAAACATCTTGACATTTTCTAGCAATTCTTCTAGTGCAATCTATTGATCAAATGCAATATTATTCTAGACCACACTTTTACCTAAACTGATGATAGAACAGAATTATGTAATGGTAAGCTTGAATCAACTTATTCCAATCCAGCAATCAAAGGGTTAGGAATACTGATGGGGATTTTACTCACCATGAACTATAAAGCTCACAGGGACACATCTGCAGCAGTTCAGGAATCCGGAGTAGTGAAGGAGGATCGGTTTTCACAAGGTTCTGCTGCTACTTTTAATATTAAATACTTCCTATAAATGTCTAAACTGCATCAGATAAAGTTTCACAAGCACTACTGGAAAACTTAACTTTAACTCATTGGAGATCTTCATTGTTAAATTAAGGCAAGAATACTTTAATAAAAAACTGTGCTATGCTTCCTTAAAACTAATAAAGGCAAGTAAATGTAATATATTTTTGATGTTTTTCTTTGAAATGTCTTGATAGAAATGACTAGAGCATAACTAAAAACATTTATCTGTCCTTCCTCTCGAGGCATAATACATAAAGTGCTTTTAAAAGGTTAATCAAATTGATGCTAACCATGAAAGGGACATTTAATTTAAAATTGGTAAAAAAAATAAAAATAAAATAAAACAACCTACAAAAAAGTGCACATTTTTCTTTAGGTATCAATATGTCTAATTGTCTTCATTGCTAAGTACCCAAGATTTGCTGAATTACAGCAATCTAAAATTAGATTAAAATACAGTTCTGTCGACAATGTCTTTTTTATGCGTTTCAATGATCTTTAGTCCATGAATTTGAAAACTGCACTCTTTTCAAGTTCCTTTAAGTCTATGAATTCTTTTTTTCCAAATCATTATTAAAGGAATACTACTAAATTACCTCCCTCCCCCCAAAGCTCCCTCCAACATCACCGAGGTGGCATGGCCTCTGCTGCCAATGGACAATCTATGGTGGTAGGGTCATTAGAAACCTGATGTGCATTAACAAGGAGCGCCATGCGTACACATAAGCTTCCCCATAGGAAAGCATTGTATTCAGCACTGTCCTATGAGATTCGGTGTCATGTGACTGAGTTTTACTCGGTCGGTGCAGCGTTAAAATTCCAGTAGCTGTTAGTATGACAATACTAACAGTGTTTTACATTGCAGTGTTAAAAGGACAGGGACACTGCACTCAAACCACTTCATTAAGATGAAGTGGTCTGGGGAATTGAGTGTAATATGTGTAATACAGTGGTCTGGCTTTCAGATAACAAGGGTTGTTTCCCACCTACCTTCTTCCACTTTTCGTTTGTGTGAATGAATGTGCAATGCCAATGGATGGAAATTATTTTACAAGTCATATGAGATCTCTACTAAATGTATAAATGATCAGTCATATTGATTACCTGAAGCTTGAGTTCACTTGAAAGAAGATCATCAGTTCATCATCTGCAAATGCTTTTTAATCATAGACACCAAAAATTTAAAATTAAAAAAATTCAAGTTAAACATTTTGGGAAATCACACTACAGACTATGGAAGGAAGCAGGTACACAAAACTCAATTTTGCTGACTCTATGTGAACTTGTTTCCTATAATTATAAATGTGCTACCAATGCAGCTGGAACAATATATTCAAAAAAAGGTTTACTAAATTACTACGTCATTTTTGTGCAACCAGTGCCGTTACTATTTATAAAAAGTGATACACCGTCATGCTATCACAGACTTTGCCTAACACTTTGTCCTGAAGGGGTTAAACTAATTATTGTGTTTTTTTTTACTCAATTGTCCCAGTAAAAGATAATGTAAAAGGAAAATTAAATGTATAACGTTACTGTTGCTATGGTTACTAGCTGATTAAAAACAATGTTATACCGTGATTTTACATAATATATTTGTACAGGAACTTGGTATTTTATAATCTGCCTCTTAAAATTGTACTTTTGGTTTGGACCCTGCTATGTAATAAAATTGCATTAGTCACTCTAATAGGGACAATCCCCATGTTCTCCACAAAAACGATTCTGCATCCAGCAATGACTACTGGCAAGCCCCATCTGTTGCAATAATTTAATAAATTCGTAATAGTGTCTTCTATAGTTGTTTTAATAGACTCGACTAGTTTCACCGTTAGCATTTACTGGGCAAGATGCAATTTTCCAATAAACACTAGCACTTCCAAAATTAACTCTTCTGAACTTAATCCAAAATTCAAAGCCTTTGGATTAGGCTATAGCAATAGGAATCAAATTATAAAAACAAATCTCTCCATGCTTTTAAATGTTTTTCCAGAGGTGAAAAAAAAGAGGCACATTGCTGTTTGTTTCTGCTTGTGTTGGCTTTTAAAATGCAAAAGGGTGAGATTTGGACTGCTGTACCCTTCACAGCTTGCTTATATACACACTGCCATGACCTTTGCCTCTTGCTGGGAGCAGCTGCACTACAATTGTATTACTTTGCTGGAGTTTAGAATGTGTAATGGCTTGCAAAACATTTTGTGAGTTGTGACCTATCGGAGAGGTTCTTACAAGAAGCTCTTAACTTGCATAAAATGTCAGGCAGCTGTTAACGCCGACTACTTGAGATGTAGTCTGTGGTTAGATTTTGAAGTCCCTGTGAATGTTTTTACTGACCTACTGTCGAATTTGCTTTCATATAAAGGTGGACGCCTGCCGATAAATGAGGTGTGCTATCAATCAGAAAATGCCACATTTCAAAATAGTTTATCAACTTATTCTGTAAGCATTATAGACAAGCAGTTCAACAAAATATCCCACAAAGTGGATTTCCGTGGAACGGCAATTTACAATAATTGACTATTCTGATCATTACATTTTATTTTATGCTAAAGATTTTTACTTTGTTCACTGAAATTTCAGCACTATCAAAAGATGTACATAAAATAAAATAGGGACTACCTTGTCTCCTGTAGAAAGTGCTTTAGAAAATAGTAAAACGAGGCAAAATCAGGAAACTGATTAATTGTGAGTGATGGCTGATGGGAAAAGGAAACTTCTTGCATGATGCACAAAAGATTCTTAGAGCCTTATATTAGTCATGAGCAAGAATGTGAGATTTGACGAAAATTCCACAGTTTTATGCTATCTTCTGTAGACCCACATTTTGAATTTTTGTTTATTAGTACAGAGATGATGTATCTCCAGCAGTCTTATCTGTCAATGGTTGGAGAGGGTAAGAAGACTTTCAGTTGAGTATATCTCTCTTTCGTCTAATGCCTGCCAGGGCCCACCATCTAGCAAACATATCAAAGTTGGTGATTGTCAGGATACTGAAAGATCCACAGCCAGGAACCTAATTAAATGGCAAAGCAGAAAAGGATAGGTAGCCTATTACCAAACCTTTGAATCGCTGGGCTTAACGTTAGCCATGAAATTGAAAGATCAGTGCTAATTTAACCAAAATATCAGGACAAGAATAGACAGAACAAATTAATGTGAAATATACACTGTAGAGCCAAAACACTAGAGCATTGGAACAATATAACAATGGGTCAAAGCAAGGTCAGTGTCAGCTACAAGCCGGGCCTGAAACACAGGAACAATGGGTAAGGCAGAATGGGTAGGTCAGGAACAAGCTGGATCTGTTACACAGGAACACTTGAAAACTGGAATAATGGCCAAGGCAGAATCAGGGTCAGGAACTCCCAGACAACTAATGTAGAGAAGGACTTGGTGCAAGAATTATTTTGGGACCGCCTCTAGCGCAAGAGTGGTCAAAAGAAGATTGCTTTCTGTCGTATAACTCCCACAATGCTGTGCCGGGGGGGATCTACCAATTGTCCATTCTTGCAGGATTGTATTTGTGAACAGTGTTTGAGCATTTGATTGTAATAACATTCGTGAATGCAGTATATATGTTTGCATGTAGTGGGGAATTTGTATGTACCTTTGCCAAATTAATGCAGTAGTGTTTGTTTACGTTTAAATGTAGGGGATGTGAGTTTATGTAGAGTTGGCTTTTAAATATGGGTGTGCTTTTGTGTGTATTATTGGTGTTTGAATGGAGTGTGTTTGTATATTACTTTGGTGTGTACAGAAGTGTTTTTGCATATAGTGTTAGCATTTGATTGCTCGGATATATGCACATGTACACTGCCACACACATACATATTTACACAGACACACATATACATTAACACACACACAGATACACACACTGACACATTGACACACACACAGATACACACACTGACACATTGACACACGCTGATTTTCACACACACATATACAGACACATATAAACACACTGACACACACATAGATACACACACTGATACATACACACAATGACAGATACACAGATACACACATATAAAAACACTGATACACTCATACACTGACACATACATACACAGATACACACACGTCATATTTTTTATATTTTTAACCATTCTTCTGTTATCATATCTTTTATGTGCAGGAGAGTGGTTGGCTTTGGGTCCTGCTGCTGGCAGAGGCTGATAGGAGTTGTGGGCTGGAGCAGCTATCTCTCCCTTGTTGTCTGTGATGACTCCTTCTCTTCTCTACCTGCATGGTGCACTCCTTGTAGCTGGGAGGGAGTGACTGGCCCTCACTTTATCTCAGAGCTTCCAGTATTGCAGTGGCCCTGTTGCACTATTAAAGGTCTGTGGTGCCCAACTGGGCCCATGTTCATAAATACCCATCAGGTGGCCTTAACTGCATAGGTCACCCGATGGGTGACAGTTCCATTCTAATTATTTTACTCAATATAGAGCTCAATCGATGCTTTCTGTTCAATCTGTGTTGTAGTCTTTATTCCTGTGGGCAAGTCATGCAAGAAACAGCAGTCTCTTACATGGTCTTCATTGATGGTTCCAAGCAGTCTCTCATCCTGTAAACATAACTTTAACTGGCAAAAAAATGTATCCCTTCCAGGCAACATCAGTAGAAATGGTATAATCCAGCAATATTTACTAGTCCACATGCACACACTGGGACCATGAGTAGAGGACTCTAATACTAGCAATGATTTCCTGGCTAAGCCAATTGTTCCGAGAAGCACCTGGTCAGAGGGCTCATTCATGGCAATTGCTATAATTCTCTTAATGAGAAGGTCAAAACCAGTGTAGATAAAGAGCTAGAAGATGTTATTCAGGGGGTTTATAAAAGTGGTGACTTGTTTTCTCTCTGCACTTTTATCAATTAAGGCAAAGGAGATCTCTAAACCACTAAAGTACCTGAGTAGACTGACATGATTTAGAGGTTCGTGATGTGTAACTAAAAAGTGCTTTTAATTTTAATTCTGTGTTTCATATTTATTTTGGATCCAAAATAAAACACACATGAACCTATTACCTATTTTTCATATAGTCTCACATAAGTGATTACAACATTTTTAGCAAGGTTTCCACATTTTCTCTTCTCTTGTATGACAAGGTCATATGCAGTCTGACCTCCCAGTAACCATCTGTAACTGTAGGTATCATTTATGATTAAAAAAAAAAAAAAAAAAAAACTTAATTCACAAAAGCCTACGTCAGACTACAACCTGATCACTCTCAGGTTTTCTCATAAGATTTAGCAGTTTCATTAGTAATAAAAATATGTCATGCCCAATTAGGGACAATTCTACCTATAAATTTGGCAAAGTCTCTTGTCGCCTGCTGGGATCCTGCTGAGGTTAAAGTAAATTGAATTGACAACATCCCCTTACTTATGAAACATTCCCTATACCAAAGCCCGAGAGATAAGTATTTTTTGAAATCGAAAGTGGATTCATACAGGTATTTCACATTACTATTCATATTTAATTTTATAGCACCATTACATTGTCTAAAAAAAAAAAAAGTTTAATTTAACATTTTTCAAAAACACTTGCCCCTATACAATCTTTTAGGTTTTTCACCTTTATGAAAGCAAGAAACAGCTAGTCACTTGCACTATGGGTGTTCTGTCAATAGATCTTTTACTTAAAAAAATAAATATATATATATATATATATGAATTAAAAATAGAGGTTTGTTATGCAGAAACAATAGAAAAAGACTGCTAAGGTTATTCAAGTGTAAAATGTTGGGAATTCAAAATTTTAGAAGTCAGCATTTTTTTCTAGACTTGTGCATAGCTAAAAAATTTGGTTTGTCAAAAATGATTTGACCACAAAAAAAAATGTTATTAAAGGACCACTATTTTACTTGTTTTCCTGGCACTATAGTGCCCTGAGGGTGCCTCCACCCTCAGGGTCCCCCTCCCGCCAGGCTCTAGGGGGTGGAAGGGGTTAAACTTACCTCTTTCTCCAGCGCTGGGCGGGGGACTCTCCTCCTCCTCGGCTGAATGTGCATGCGCATGCCGCACGCGCATTCAGTCAGTCCATAGGAAAGCATTCACAATGCTTTCCTATGGACGCTGGCGTCTACTCACTGTGAAAATCACAGTGAGAAGCGCGGAAGCGCCTCTAGCGGCTGTCAATGAGACAGCCACTATAGGCTGGATTAACCCTATTATAAACATAGCAGTTTCCCTGAAACTGCTATGTTTATAGAAGAAAGGGTTAAACCTAGCTGGACCTGGCACCCAGACCACTTCATTAAGCTGAAGTGGTCTGGGTGCCTATAGTGGTCCTTTAAGGTCAACATGGGATTCATCCATGTCATATTTTGGTTCAGACGAATTTCAGCTTTGCGATCGTTTTGTGAAAACTGTTCAAATGAATCAAAATTGTGCACAAATGGGCCAATAAGTGAATTGCAGATATAAATATTATGGATAGAATTTGCAGTACACACATTTAGCCACCGTTTGGTTCGCAGATGAAGTGTGAAGAAAAAACCGTCAGAGAGCAAAAAAAAGAGGGTGTGTAAACTTTTTTTTAATTTATATCTTTATATATTTATTAAATATATAAATATAGTTTGTTTTTACTAGTCCTCCTTTTTTTCCATCTATTGGTCACTTCTCACTTGATCTGAGAATAAAAAAAAAATTAGTGGCTGTCTCCTAACCACCAATCATCTTTTTTTCATATTTTTGGGGGGTTTTTTTGGTGCCACAGATAGAATATTAAATCATGAAACAAACAAAAAGGTTATGATCCACTGATTGCCCACAATTCAGATGAGTCATGATTCTTCTGAAACTTAAGGCACTCACTGAACACCAAGTCTAAAGCTCACAAACAACCTGGCTAGGCGAAAATACTGGGGATCTAGTTATAGTATATGATCATACATTGCACAAGCCTGATACATTGACAATGTACTCAATATTTGGCATGTAAGTGGGTTTATCTCATAAGATCAGGCATTAGGTTGCTGTAACTTAGGCTTATGAAATATATGACCATATACTGTAAAAAAATAAATATTACATTTTGTGAGCTTTGAATTTTGTGTTTAATGAGTGAGTGTATATAAAATATATTTATATTTTCTATTTGTGGAAAAAACACTAGCTTCATCTTGTTAATGAAGTCCCAACTCAATGGCAAGAGAAGTCCTAGCTCAATTCAATTGCAAGAACAAGATCAACGCCATGAACACATACACCCTACCAGTCACCAGTTACCCAGCTGGAGTTATAACCTGGCCAAAATATGATCTAGACACCATGAATGTCAGTATCCAGAAAAAACTCATTATGAATGGTGGAGTCCACCTGAAATCAGCACCAGATAAATAGAAGCAGGGGTCTACCACACCAGACAGGACACAAGATGCACATGTGTCTAACCCATAATAGTTGGGTGCAAGATGTTAGTATAAAGTGAGAGGACCAACCATGGTTCTGGCATTGTATACCAAAACGTTTGCACAGAATATGGGCTGGACTTGACTAAGTCTAGATGGGAGATACCACAATGGGTAGTTGAGAATGACAGGGCAAAGATCCCATGGGTTTTCCCGATTCACAGATACAAGCAATTACTGGCCAACAAACTTGACATTGTATTGGTAGACAAGGAACAGAAGACTTCAGTGGTGGTGGATGTGGCAATACCCAGTGAACATAACATCAAGAATAGGGAACATTAAAAAGTGGTTATTTACCAAGGACTGAAAATGGAGCTAGAAAGAATTATGAAAATGAAGAACGTATAGTCTCATTTGTGATTTGAGCACTTGAGGCTGTAACCCCCAAGTTGGGAAAGTGACTTCAGCAGATCCAAGGTGAGTCATCCAAGATCTCTGTCCAGAAGATTGCAGTCCTATAAATAGCTAAGATACTTCACAGAACCCCTAGACTCCCAGGCCTCTGGTACACGATGCGAGAATGAAGAACAAACAAAAAATTATTTTTATATGATATAAAATATACAATTATTTTAAGTCATGAGGTTTATTGTTTTGATCATTCTAATAATGCACACCTGTAGTGTGTGCATTTCTAACTGATTCTCTGCAGCATCTAGAATTAGAAGTTTTTAGATTTGTTTTAATGTTTAGATTTCCCGTTTGACCTTGAGTTAAGTAGATATAGTGTAATACCATAGCTCATAGCCATAGTGTTATATGTCCTCATTTTTATTTACATCAGCTGTGGTACGTATGCTTTCAGTAACAATTTATCCTTAAAAATAATTGCTTACATTTCATTTGGCAACTAAATTTCACCTCACACGGATCCGCTATGTCTCTGTAATTGTGTTCTTGCTCTTGGGCCAACCACTCGCTATTTGCAATTGCTTTCTCATCCCGTCTGCAACTTAGTTCTTTGCCAAATTGGGTGGCCCAGTCATCCCTAATATTTCACAGCTACCTTTCCATCTGCCTCTTCTTTGACCTCTTCTAAGCACAGTTCTCAGCATTATCCTTACTCCAGATGGTCTCTATTTCTTTCTTGACATACGTCAAAATACTTCAGCTCTTGATTCTCCCTAAGGATGAACACTCAGACAATTTTCTTGTCATTCCTTTAAATAATCTGAATCCCATGTACTTTGGAGCATAATGATAAGTGAAGCACTTCCGCAGTTAATAAGAGGTGTTACTGTGTAGGAAACAATATTGAGATTCACAGGACGATAGTTACAGTAGGTGCCATACATAATTGCATGCATTTATTTATTTATTTAACATGAGAGTAATACGATATCTTTATTTATGAATATATAAATATATGTATATGTGTTTTAAAAAAAAAAAAAAAGGAAGATCAAGCTGTATCCGCCAACCAAAGTGTATAATGTGTCTACTTATTTGGTTACTAATTATGACAGCTTTAAAAAAACTTTAATAAATAGACAAAAGAGACATTATATAAGTAGATAAAATAATGATAGCAAAGTGTGAATATTTTCAAGACTATATTTAAACTTTATTTATAATCAAATACCGGTATATATCTTTGTTTATTCCCATGTATTGCTAAGGATAATCTCATACTCATTTGTAGAATAATTACGTTATAGGTAAAAATATTTTAAATAAAGTATCTTTACACGTTTGCCAGTTGTGTACATATATTGTGGAATAGACAACATAGGCTGAAAAGGTTTGTCATTTATTTAACTATTGCGTGTCCCAAAATGTCCTTTGTTCAGTAAGCAAGGGATCCGACCATGAGGCTTGTGTAGCGGAAGAGGAGGGGGAGGAGAGTGCAGGTGTGGAAGCAAGGATACTGTTGCAGCACATTTAGGATGTTTGTTTGGGAACCACACAATCACAACTCTCACATTCATCATGCCCTCAATAAGATCACATATAGTTAATTGAAGCAGGTGCTAGGAGGTGACATCATATCTTAGCACACTCAACCTGTAGTACCACCAATGGGTAACATAAGAAAATAATATTTTTCCCTAAAACTAGACCTCATGGAGAGCAGTCAGAGCATTCTCACTCCACCTCTCCCTTGTTGATCAACAGATAAGTGATAGAGAAAGAGATAACTTGCAGAAAAGGCAGAACAAGAAAGAGGGATATTAAAATGTGTTTGTGTATAAGTGCCAGTGTTTGTCATTGTGACTGTTAGTTCATGAGGCTCATTGCTGGGTATACTGTATGATTGATGTTGTTCCATTCCTTCCTAACCAGCACCAGTAGAGTTGGCTAATGTGTTACCATAGCAAGCATGGTACATGCGCTGTGGTTGCTTGGTGTGGAAACAGAAGGACCACCTGTGGTAGGTATATTCTGCTTTCTTTCGTCAGTCAATTCTTCAGCCAAAGAATTACCTGATAAGGTTTTTCAATCAGTCTATACATTTGCAAGCAATATTTGCTAGCACAATGTATAGATAGAATTGTATGCTCTTTCAAACGAGCACAAGTTATAG
This sequence comes from Pelobates cultripes, assembly GCA_933207985.1. NCBI lineage: Eukaryota > Metazoa > Chordata > Amphibia > Anura > Pelobatidae > Pelobates > Pelobates cultripes. Next base: position 75,002,009 of record OW240921.1, read on the forward strand.
GAGGCATGGCAGACATGATAAGTTGGAATATGTGGCAAGCTATGTAAGTGTGTACGGGAAGATGAAACATCAGTCAATTACAGCATGTCTGTAATGTCATACAAATATTCTGTTCCATCCTGGACCTGTGTTATGGCTCTAACAGCACTTACCTCAGGCAGCACTATCTATGTTACTTTCTCCTACTTCATCTCCTTAAATAGCGAAATGGTATGACTATATCGTATGACTATCTGATCTGGTATTTCTTACTTGTATTTCTTACTTATGAGTATTTCTTAAGTCCTGACCCTTAACTTGTCTCCAACTACACTTTTCTTTTAGAGGAATAAAAATGTTGTAATTGTTGTTAATGTCAGGTTATTTGGCCTATAGTTTACTACTCAGTGGCCAATTAGTTTTTAACTAAGCATTTAGTGAATAGACCCCCTATATTGCTATGGGCCATTAAATGCCTGGAGTTACATTTAGACTTACATTTTGGAAAGAAAGAAAGAAAGAAAGAGGGAAAGAGAGAGAAAGAAAGAGAGAAAGAAAGAGCGAAAGAGAGAAAGAAAGAAAGAAAGAAAGAGAGAAAGAAAGAAAGAAAGAAAGAGAGAAAGAGAGAGAGAGAAAGAGAGAGAAAGAAAGAGAGAAAGAAAGAAAGAGGGAAAGAGAGAAAGAAAGAAAGAAAGAAAGAGAAAGAAAGAGAGAGAATGAGAGAAAGAAAGAAAGAAAGAGAGAAAGAAAGAGAGAGAGAGAATGAGAGAAAGAAAGAAAGAAAGAGAGAAAGAAAGAAAGAAAGAAAGAAAGAGAGAGAGAAAGAAATATAGAAAGGGAGAAAGAGAGAAAGAAAGAAAGAAAGAAAGAAAGAAAAAGAAAATAATGAAAATATTTCCAAACATCCACCAGGAAACAGAGTAGAGTATCCTCTGTATTATGTTGCTTTTTGCTGAATAGACTCTTTAATTAATTAAATAACTTTTTTCTGGTCAAAATCCTAAGAGGAGATGAAGAATATTCCAAAGACAATATAGCAGAAACGATAACTTAATGCCATTAGTCTTTCTTAAAGTTATTGTCTCTTGGTTGACGTTGCCAAGCAGGTATAAAAAAATTAACCCAAAATAAACACTTGCTTGGTCTCACAATTATTTAGGACAGAAACCTTTCATAAAGCACACCACTGTGCTAGCTATCATGCCCTTTAATGCCTTTTTGCAAAATGTAATCCACAAAATGCTTTCATGGTAACCTTATACAACGGCAGGCTCTGATAACATCTTCAGGCCGCCGTGACAGTCAGGAACTCGTAAGCATGGAGTTAATAATGCAAAGTTTCAAAAAATGGAGCTGGCAGAAAGAGACGAGAAGCTGAATAAAAGAGGTCGGTGTGGATGTAATTGGGACCATGTGAGCTTCTTTAGAGAAGGATTAGGAAAAAGAGACATGCCTCGCCCGCGAAGATTAGTTTCAATTAGATGGGCTGGAGGCAAAAGTCAGGACTTGGTGAAAGATTAAAACAAGAAGGGAGAAACTTTCCAATACTTGTGCTTTGGGCTTTTACCAAAGATCCTGGAGAAACGCAGCTAATTCAAGGCAAACTTTTGCATGGCAATTAGGAAGACGTTATGTTGCTAAAATTCATTATAGATGCTGAAGACTTTACTTTAGGAACGTGTATGCCAGCACTTTTGTTGTTCAGATAAGAAATGAAAGTTCATTGCATTCAGATGACTCCCTTAAGCTATTGCAAAAGAGAAAAAGAAAAGATTCTTAATTTCTTCATTTTTTTTAAGTTAGTGTTTAAATGCTTTGCCTTCAGGGTAAGAGAATGCAATGAAGATTTGTCCGGTGCTGTAACTGTAATGTCTTGAAAAAAGTATGAGATCACAGGATGAGGACATCCTCTGCCTCAAAGCTTTCTAAGGACTGCAAATCCTTTCTTGCTCATCCACAGATAATTTGTGGAACCCAAGTTTTTACACTTAACTCATACCAATATGGTCAACAAACCAAATAAACATTTACTACATCAAGCATGTTAAAGGATACCAACACAAAGAAAATAGCTTGGATTCTGCAAAAAAAAATCAAAAAAAAAATCAATGATGGTATCTTTGAGAACCCTACATGTAAAAAAGAGAGACATTGCCTCTTTCAATCTAAGAGAAAGTTGACTGGTTCTCTCATGTGTTCCTCTAATAAAAGAATAAGACACCACCAATAACCAGGAGAGATGCAGCAAATAACTCTATGTTTATTCATTCTGTGTGCAGAATGTAAAAGAGGAGTTAAACCGGGTAAGGTCAGACCAATAAAAATTACCATCCCTACTACCCATTTAGGTTGAGGTTCCCAAGTTCCTAACTATCCCTTTCCATATCAAGTGGTATCTATCCACTCTAATAAGTATTATGAAGCTGGAATATATTATAATTAAAAAAATGAAAAAGTGTGTCACCTGTGAAATCTTGCTTGAAATTCTTTCATGAGCAAAGGAAAACCCATCATACTCCACTGCAACTGTACTAATATAAAAAAATAAAGCAACCTTACAAAAAAGAAAATAAATAAAAGCTGCAACAAAAAATAAATAAAAATAATTGTCCATATTCTTCCAGCTGGTTGGATCGAAGACTCAAGGCTCTTCAAAACGCAGAGAGGCTTTGCAGAGGAACTGCCTCCTCCCAGGATGTGTTCTTATCGCAATATTTATTATATATGTCTTTATTAGGTGTAAAAAAATAAATAAAAAGAAAACGACCTATACAAAAAGAAAATGCACCACTCTGCAACTGTGCATCTCTATCTTGGCTCCCTGTTTGTTAGCCAGTTGAATACACTGCCTAGGATGTGAAGACAAATTGCTGATACTGAGGACCAAGACCCCAGGAGGTTGCGAAGCACATGCTCCTGCCATGTCTTCATGGCATTGCAGAACATCTAACGACGGGTGATGAGGAACCTGGGAAAAGGTAAGTCTGCCCATGACACAATAAATATATTTTGACACACATTGCTGTGAGTTGTATGCCTCTGGAGCTCTGTTAAAAGCTCCTACTCATTTTTTTATAATTACATGTATTGCTATGAAATTATGAGATGTCTCATATGTATCCCTTACTGGAATAAGTTATTATTATATGGAGCTCTTTGATAAAACCATTCACGTAAGAAGTAGTGTTCTCCTAGAAAGGAAATACCTGGCTAAGAATGATTAGGAGATATGGAACAGCAATAATTCAGCAACTTCTGCTTTGTTTAAAATTAAATAAAGCAAAAAAGAAACTGGTACAAAAGATCATACTCATTAAAGAAATATGTGCAAGTCAAGTTGGTCTCACCACTAAACATAGGACACAAATCGTAACTGATTTTCACTCGCCTCAAATAACGTGGTATATTGAATATACTTCAAAATCAGTTATATTTTATTTTAAAAAAGGTTTATACAAATGAAAGATATCAGAATAGAAAACAAATATAAGCAACAACACCATCTAACAAACTTGTTGGCCCACTGGAAGGTTTCCCACATAATGTAGCATCAAATTGTGGTATACTAAGAGAATTCCTCATCACTTTTTGATTGAAAAAATATTAGCATAACATCTATTTAGAGGAAAGAGCAACTAGCATATAAACATATCACAGCTGAGCAATTTTGTGTATAGATTGCTAGACAAACGTAAAAATGTCAAATGTGTAAATTTACACAATTTTTATTTTTCACTTATTTTTTCATCCTTTATAAAAAAATATTTGGGAAATGCAAAGCTTTACACAGTGGCCTTTATCTTGCAATATTTCACACAGTGTCTAAAATATTACTATAAAAGCAAA
>OW240921.1:75010833-75028626 GCA_933207985.1 Pelobates cultripes
GCAAGGTAATTATTGTAGTTTATAAAAAAACTGCAATAATTACATTTGCAGGGTTAAGAGTAGTGGGAGTTGGCACCCAGACCACTCCAATGGGCAGAAGTGGTCTGGGTGCCTGGAGTGTCCCTTTAAGGAATTAAAGAGGCATTTTTTTTTGTCAGAGCTAGTGGTATGTGTTACAATTCTAAGAATTAAAAGCAAAAGTCTTTTTTTCCATATGTTCCATCTAACCCACTTGGTTAGTTTTGTTTTAAACAGCTTTATATTGAAATTTAATACAATACATCATTTGTATTTACTTTGCTCCCAGGTCGGTCTTCACTTGGTGAATAAACTAATCTCTGCTTTTTAGTTTCAATCAGACTCTTCATATTGCACAGTGCTCCCATGAATAATTCCTCCCTTTCTCACACACTACAGAAAGCAGCATGGTGAACAAATACTACAATGTCGCTGTATAGTAGTTAGGGTTAAAGAAGAGGAAGGACTAGATGCAAAGGAATTTCAGGATTCCAGAAACAACCGGAGCTTCATCCCTAAGGAACACTCAATGACCCCTACACTCACAGAGAGATGAGAATATGTCCTGATGTATAGCCTATGCATATACAACTTTCTATGTTATGTCTCCACATCACTACCCATAAACAGCATGCAAATGATGCGAGTTGCCATTGCAGTCACGGGCATAGGAACCAGGGGGGATGGGAGGGACGCACCCCCCCTAGGAAATCATGCGAGGGGGACAGGTAATTGTGAAATCCCCTCCAGCAGGGCTCCCGGCATCACTCTGCGGCTCACACAAATCAGCGCTCCCTCGCCGCGCACCTTAGAACTCAGATAGCCGCCCAACTGCCTGGACGCCTGCCTTCCTCTCTGTCCAAACAACCTAGCCAGCAGCGCCACTGGACCCCAGGTAATAAATACATCCTGCTCTCCCAAAGGTAAGGAGGCTGGGTGCATTTAAATTAAAATAAAATAATCTATGTGTGTGTGTCTGGCTCTGGCTGTCAGTGTGGGTGTCTGTGAGTGTGTGCATCTGTCAGTGAATGTGTGAGTGAATGAGTGTGTGTGTGTCTGTCAGTGAGTCAGTGGACCCCCCTACCCACCATACAGCCCCCCCTACCCACCTCACAGCCCCCCTACCCACCTTAAAGCCCCCCTACCCACTCACAGCCCTACTAACCACCATACAGCCTCCATACCCACCCCACAGCCTCCTACCCATCTCACAGTTCCCCTACCCACTCACAGTCCCCTATCCACCATACAGCCCCTCTACCCACCTCACAGCCCCCCTACCCACCTCACAGTCCACTACCCACTCACAGCCCCCTACCCACCTTACAGCCCCACCCACCTTAAAGCCCCCCACCACCTTACAGAACCCTACCTACTCACAGTCCCCTACCCACTCACAGTCCCCTATCCACCATACAGCCCCTCTACCCACCTCACAGCCCCCTACCCTCACAGTCCACTACCCACTCACAGCCCCCTACCACCTCACAGCCCCTACCCACCTTAAAGCCCCCTACCCACCTTACAGAACCCTACCCACCTTAAAGCCCCCTACCCACCTTACAGAACCCTACCCACCTTACAGAGCCCCTACCCACTCACAGCCCCCTACCCACCTTACTGTCCCCACCTTACAGAACACCTACCCACCTTACAGAACCCCTACCTACTCACAGTCCCCTACCCACTCACAGCCCCCTACCCACCTTACTGTCCCCCACCTTACAGAACACCTACCCACCTTACAGAACCCCTACCTACTCACAGTCCCCCTACCCACATACAACCCCCCTACCCACCTTACAGAACCCCTACCCACCTTACAGAAACCCTACCCACTGTACAGAACCTCTACCCACCTCACAGCCCCCCTATGCACCTTACAGCAGTGACATGAGCACATAAAGGAAGAGGCATAAGACTTGGAAAAGGAAAGGACATTGGCACCAGAAAAGAGGAGGGAACATGAGGTGATGAGGGGATTTGAAGACTTACGAAAAGGGGGGGACACTGCAGAGGAGGGTATATGTGGACTTAAGAAAGTGAGAGGACATTGGGATTTGGAGACAGAAGGTTGGCATAAGGTCTTGGAAAGAAGAGGGAACATAAGAACTTATAGGAAGAATGTGGACTTAGGTAGAAGAGAGAATGTTGGGACTTGGAAAGAGAAGGGGACATGTGGACTTATGAAGAGGAGTGGATATGTGATTAGGAAGGGACCTAAGAAATTTCACACACACACACACTTACAATTTAATGTTATAAACAACTACCAGTTTACTGAATAGGAATCTACCCGGCGAGTAAAAATGCTATCCCCCCACGATTTGTGGGGGTTCCTACACCCATGATTGCAGTCAGCAATATATAAAAGATATACATCATTTTAGTGTGGTAATTATGTTCTTCATGTTTTGTTTAATTACAAATATATATTTTAAAATCTAGATTTTCCTTTGTACATTGTTTTTTTGACCCCGTTGACAGGTCATTCTCTGCAATCATGGCGTTGAAGTATACATGATGTGTGATGAATTCCTTCTAAGTACCTGAAATGTTTAGTTTTTAACTCCAGCTCAATACTTGGTATCCGGTTAAGACCATATCTTAAACCAATACAGCTAGGGTTGCCGTATCAACCATGTTTTTCTGTAAAACACATAATTTTATCATGTTGATTGGCAGCACTTAAAAAATGTTGCCTTGTTGTATATAGATTTTATATGCTGCAAGATTCCTCATTGATTTATCACCTGATTTACTACCTACAGCATTTGACTTCTGCATACTACAGGGCAGCAATATCCATATGTTGCCCATCAATTTGTATAAGGGATATGTATTTTGGTAAATATGATGGGTATCACATCTCTAAACAGACAAAGTGAAAATATTCAATTTTTTTTTAGAAAAATAGAAAAATCTGATGAGACGTTGTTGGGATTTTATTCCGTTATTCCTGTATTAGAATATAAGAGATACCATTATTATAATTTAATTGCAGATCTCCCTCTAAAGACTAATGTGCTGCAGAATGCATACTGGTGCAATAGTTCGATGACTCAGTTTCACAAATTTTTTTTATGTTTATTGTTTTTACATCTCCGCCATCATGCATTGTAATTGCAAAGGGTCTACAAAATAAATTAATAAAGCAATCTGATGAAATGCTCCACTTTGCATCAAGATTAAGTTCATAAATCACACATATAAAAAAAAAACAAAAAAAAACTTAGAGTTTGTTTTTACTAAATCTAAACATTAAAAAAAAAACAGCACTTTGGCAATAAGTTTGCTTTGAAAATGTTTTCGATGGGATATTTCAAATGTTATTATAGGAAATATTAGACGTGAGACATTTATTCGAACTGTCTGTGAGACTAAACATATGTAGTATTGTAGCTTGCATTTACCCTTACTGCCATTTCTTGTAAAATAGGTAAAAACACTTTGTGTAAACTGGAAAGATCACGTTTTATATGGAATATAAGATTTTGCGTATTTTATTTAAGACAACTTCAAATATTATTTGGTAATTTTATTTTCTAATTGACAGATCTTGGTATATATTCTTTTGATAAAAGTAGTCCTAATGAGGGTCTGCATGCATTCCTAAGTGAACACTGCAACAAGCTATGGTAAATTAATTATCATTAAAGGAACAATCCAGACACCATAACAACTTAATTCGAATTACATTTTTATGGTTCCATGAGGCCCCAGGTGGCAGCTTACCTTTTAGGATTTTAAATAATTAATTAGCGGTTTTACCCCAAAGTCTTGAATCTAGCACTGTTTAACTCTGCTTCTGTCCTTCTGGAAACAGGAAGCTCAGAAGACTGCCTATTCAAAAAGTGGCTTTAGAAATGCACATATATGTCTCAATCCTTTTTTATGAATGGGGAGCTACTAATTTGCTTAGAAGGTAAACTGACAATCTCAGCCAATCAGCAGTGGTTTATCATGGCTTCATGTTTCAAGAATCAAAGGGAAGCATGTGCAGTTGGATTCAAGACTTTGAGGAAAATCCATAAGGGAATAGTTTGACCCATAAAGAGATCTCCTGACACCATAACAACTTCATTGTGATGAAGTTGTTATGGCACCTAAAGTGCTCCTTTAAATGGTTTGTTTTGGATCTCAAATGGATTCTTTGATTTCCATTTCCCCCCACTTCATCCTTTATATATATAAATATATATGTAACGGATCGCCTGGCACCCCGACTGGGTACCTCCGTTGAAGGATGCTCCTAGCACTTCCTGAGGACTCCAAGCACTGCAGCAGACACCAAAACCACCGAACCAGAGAAGCGTATACCTTCTCTCAAGCATATGAATGCTGTAGACAGTTGAATAGGAACCATACGAATAGGTTTACTCTCCTAGCAGTCAAACTGGAACAGCATACAATAAATCCTTCCCCAATAATGAGACGACACTTCACTTTGAGGGTTAAAACAGGAACTCCAGTGCTGGCACAACCAGCCTGGTTTTTATTACAATCCACAAAACATAGTACTGCCCACAGGGCGTTACAAAACAACCAATCAATCCGTACAATACACCCAGACACTCCCACACAAAATCCTCCCCTCTGCAGGTGATATGATTACTGAACACAATGGGTAATCTCATTATCACCGGCAGAGGAATACAGTTTTTATACAATATTTCTAACTTCTAAAATATACATGTCACAAACATAAAACATACATTTTCATAATCAATCCATTCAGGGGAACAACATATTAAAAAATGGCACGAATCAGACCAGGGGTTCAAAAGTTAGGAAAGTCCTTTGTGACTAAATGAAGCATGGCTTTCTGGCCCAAACCAGTTTCAGAGTCTTCTATCCTGGAGATAAGTAATTCAATTATCTCCCAGGACAGACACAAGACTCCATTAAGCACATGGTTGCAAAAAGACACAAAACACTTTAAAATACATAAAGTCACCTTTACACATAACACACAGACATTTCACATATCCCCAGATAGCTGGGATCTGAGTGCACATTATTAGATGAATGGCACTCAGATCACACAAATAAGCCTTTCTGCAGGGGAAATAAACGGTTTAACCTGCAGGGCCATAGTCCAAAGGGAGCAGGCGAGCAACCAGGCTTCTCCAGTTCACAGTGGCGAGGTTGGTTTCGCCACAATATATTATTACAATGTTGTACAATGTTATTAAATTATATCATGTCAAAATTTTAAACTGGATTACATCCATGTGAATGGTATATATATAAATGAGATAGCTACCTTTTGGTTTTAAATCAGATCAGTTGCATTCTATTGCTTTCCTTCAATATCTTCATCATCATCATTGTGTAAATGCCGTTAGTTTTGGTGGTTTGTCCCCCAAAATTCCAGTTCAGCTTTTTAAAGAGATTTGTTTGACAAAAATCACCAAAACTAGCTGTTTAGTGAATAGACATTAGGTTGCCAAAATGTAAGCTAACATATGTTACCTGGAAAAAAAAATATATTCATTGTGTTTATTACAATGTGCTGTTTACCAGATCTCCAGACCTCCAGGGAATGTTAAATCTTTGCTAGTTATGTGTGTGCTCTGGTAGGGATATTATCAGGAAACTAACAGTTGTCAATATGGAGGCCAAGGGTTATAAAATACATTACAATGAGAGCTTCAATATTTAGAATAACAATTTGTGCTTACTTTATCATTGCATTGCAGTGTATACAATATGTACATGCTAAACTGTTGTTTGTTTGTTTGTTTTTTAAACTGTTCATCTTGTAGATTAGTTTAGTTCAGCATTGTGAGCTAAACTCTGCATTTGGTTGCATTAAATTCAATCTACCCTAGATTTGATTTATTCAAAAGAATACAGCGAATTGAATGAAACTATTATATAATTGTCTTGAATAATGCAAAAAATATATACCAAAGATAGTCTTTTACTCTAGTTGGTTAATATTGGATCCTCACCTATTTTCCATCCATTTCTAGAAAACCAAATAATATTAAATGGTAATTTTAATTTACAACATTAACAATTGAAGGATATTTTTTTTATCAATCTATCTATCTATCTATCTATCTATCTATCTATCTGTCTTTTGGTCTGTCTGTCTTTTTTTCTATGATCCACTATCAATAACAACTCCCTACTCCCTATCTTCCAAATTCTATGTGATTTTATATGAGCTTATTACTAAAACCAATCATATCAATATTTGAGATAAATACTTGAGTTTTTCAAAAGACGTTGTTTCAATTTATTTCAGACATGGTGTGTACAGTGTTAGGGTTAAATGTCATCCAGTCAATTCTGATAATGCTATTGCAGTTTGTTCTTGTGGCTGGAAATGGTGATGTTATCCAGCCATCTGCTCAACATCTTTTAAACAAGCAGTGTCGTTAGTAAACAAGATCACTCTAAATGTTACAAATAAATGCATTCATTTCTCCACCAAAGAGTAATGAAGAGCATGTGCATGGACGGGAAGGGGCAAAAATGACAAAATGAATCATGTCTCATTCAACAAAAATCTAAGTGCAACAGATCTCTCCCTGTGTTTTCCAGAAAAGGACCAAGGGATACAGTAGGACTCTCATCAATTTTTAAACACACATCAAGTCTTGAACAAAGACTTAATTCATGCTTTGCCCTTGTAGTTTACAGGCAGCGTTTAATATAAGCAAGCCCTCATGCCAACATATTTTTGTTGGCGGTGGCCAGTAGCATCTCACTGTTTGGACAAGTTGATGTTTATTTATATTGAACAATCCTAAGATGTTGTCTCAATACTTGCGTTAACCAGCTACTCTTTTTGTATACAGAAGGAGCATGTTTTCTAAACTTTCCCTGTAATCATCTGAGCAGATTGTCTGCTGAAAGACATCTCTGATTTTTCCATTTTAAATGTAAGACTTGTGAAGGGAAAGACGATGATTGCCAAGGAGTGGATGTACCTTGTGTCTTGTTCTGTCAAATGAAAGGTTGTGATTTTGGAATGTTTGCAACTGGAGGATGAGAGTTACTAGTGTAGAAAATCAGAATTGACAAGTATCTCTGCTTTGATCCAGTTTTGGTCTGCCCTGGGTTTTGTTGCAGACTTGCGGCTCAACACAAATATAACATTGGTGTATGGACAATCTCTTGGAACATTTGTATAAACAAACAGCCGCGTATGAAGCAAATTGGTTGTAGTACAGCCCTTTCATTAAAGTGTATAATCAAGAACACTACTTATTCTAACATTTAAAATATTTGTGTGAAGATGCAAGAAACATGTCTGGTGCTCTGGGTAATGGAGACCGTTTGCTTGCCTCAATAGTGAGTGGTATTATCTTTGTAAAATGTGTAAATGAGTTCTGGGCTTTTGAGTGACACCTCACATAGTTATATACAGACAATAAGAACAGTTTTTTTCTGAAAACATTTAATGTAAATATAATTTAATTTGTACAGTTGTTAGCAATTTGGCTAGAGCAAAGCGTATATCATTTTTCCCATGTTAAGTGGACCTGTTAGTTATATATGACAGGTTTGTTTAAATAAATTCAACTAAAAGAAAAATAATCTGGAGAAAGCAAACAAAGTATGTGTGTTATCAGAGCATTAAACAGAACACAAAAAAATGGTTCTTCAAGTAAAGACAGCAACAAAGTGGTTGTATAAATACTGGGCCAGTGCAAGGATTTTTGACTACCCGGGCGAACATCCATTTTGCCGCCTCTCCTCCAAGAAATGCCTCTCATTGTCCTCTACCTCAAACCTTCTCCGTGTCATTGTCTTCTTCTCCAGCTCCTCAATGTGTCATTGTCCCCTTCCACATGCCCCACATTTTCCCCTTCTCCAGCCCCTATGTTTCATTGTCCCCTTCTCAACCCCTCTCTGGGTTGTCTCCTTCTTCAACCCCTCTCTGTGTTATGACCCATTTGTCTGTCTTTCTCTCTTCCATCCTTGCGCGCCTGAGCAAACCACTGTAGAGAAGCTTCTTTTTCCTCTACCAGGACAGACTGAATGCTGTTTGGTGCTCTCAGTGAGCACTTCTAGTCAGGCCAGGTAGAGAATAAAGATTCTGTAGCACACCATGGTCCCCTAGGCAGTGCTACATGAAGTAAGTCAAACAGGAGGATAAATGTAGAGCCAGAAATTATAAAAACAGAGGTGTGTTATAACATATATATATACGCTGAACAATAATAGAAAAAGTCTTAGATCTTTGAGTTCAGCTCATGAAAAATGGGGGCAAAAACAAAAGTGTTGTGTTTATAATTTTGTTCAGTGTATCTAAAAAAAAATAGAAAATATATATATATATTTTCTCACCCCTCCTGGGTGGTATGTTTATTCCTCATCCTCAGGTCCTCTACCAGAGGCCTTGGATTTTGAGCGTCCTATGCAGTATCTTAGCTGTTCCTAGAACTGCACTCTTCTGGACAGAGATCTCAGATATCTGTTGAATCTGTTGAAGCCACTCCCCCAACTTGGGAGTCAGAGCCCTGAGTGGGACTGGGACTACTACTGCCTTCACTTTCCACATCCTTTCTAGTTCTTTTTTCAGTCCTTGGTATGTGTCCACCTTCTCATGTTCCTTCTTTCTGATGTTATAGTCACTGGGTATTGCCACATCCACCACGACTGCAGTCTTTCGTTCCTTGTCTACCACCATGATGTCTGGTTGGTTGTCCAGCACTTGCTTGTCTGTCTGGATCTTGAAGTCCCACATGATCTTAGCCCTGTCATTCTCAACTACCCTTGGTGGTATCTCCCATCTGGACTTAGGCAGGTCAGGTAATTTTCATTCTTGTATATGTCAACATTGTGACTTAACAGTAAACAAGTTGTAACACGCAGTGACAGAGCTGGGATAACCAAAAGGACCCGCACTCTATCAGGTGGCCATGTATAATAGAATACACACCCCTAGTTCAGTTAATGAGTGGTATAAAATTACACAGTCTCCCTGTGGGTATCAGCAGCCACACTCACCTACCCGTTACCGTCCAGCCACCAGAAGCCAACTTCCGGGTTTCACACCAAGAAAGTCTTCCCATGCTGATGAGAAGGGGGGCCCCTGCTGGGCGCCAGCCACGCTGTGTGCAACAGAGGGAGCAGAGATATGACGTGTTCATATCCCCGTCCCCTCCACACAGTCCGTGGCACTGCAGGTTGGTACTCGGCCAAGCTACAAGAAGAGGGGCTCTGTGCGCTTCCCTCCTGCTGGCCACCCGGACATTTGCGCCCCCTGGCCGGTGTGCCCTAAGGCAGCCGCCTGTGCCACCTTATGGACGCACCGGCCCTGATGAGAACAAACAAATAAAAAGCAAAATAAAGTTCAAATATAAGTCCAAGTGTTAATTCAAATGTAAAAACTTGCTGGAAGATAAAACCTCAAAGAGTCAGGGTAGTTCCCCATTGTGCTTCTATCCTGTGGCACTTGTGGGAGGGTTTTCTCCATAGAGACAGCCACTGTCACATTAATCTTAGCCTGTAGGCTTTGTTCCTGGGCCGGGGTGTCCATAGTGGATGAAATTTTGCTTCTGTAGTGTGAAACCTACGGGCAGAAGCAGGACAAGCATCACAACATAAACAATCGGGTCAATACCCAAATAGCACGGCACTGTATCAATATTTGTGTACATATTTATATATGTATAAACAAAAAGGTAGCTTGGCACTCTCCTTACCAGGAATATCCAATTGCCTGGGTGCAATCCACTTGTTCTGGATGTTATGAATCTGATCCTCCGTTTGTATTATGTCACTTCATACCGCATGGTTTCCTTTTTCACTTATCACAGGATTCACTTCCTTCATGTTTTGTATCCTGGTAACTATGGTAACCACGAACCTATCCTCGGTACGTCAACACGTGATGACATCACTGGCGGTCTCAGCACACTTCCGGGTGGTAACGGAGAGAGGGACAACACTTCAATGATTGGTAAGCTTATTAAATATTTTTGTTATATATGCACAGTTTTCATGTATATGCAGTAATCTTGAAAAAGACCCGACAGGGTCAAAATGTCGATTTTTTGCTGTATGTTTACTTATTCTCAATAAATCACAGTATATAATTTTTGCGTGTGCATCCTGGATTTCTGATACATATAAATATATATATATATATATATATATATGTATATATATAAATAGCAAAACTGGGGCTCACCCAGTGGTTAAGGTTAACCTCCCTGGGCATACGGCCAATGGAGGAGGGGGGGAGAATTGGGCACAGCCAAAGCAGGCCAATCACAGGCGCTTTACCATAAGCAGCAGATCGGAGCACCAAGAATAGACTAGTGACCCACCAGATGCATATAGGGGGCTCACCCCAAGTGGAGGTATCCCAGTGCGAAATCGGGGTCTCACCCAGGTGCACGATGAATAGTAAAGTTGTGAAGTGGGGGATACTCCAACGACGGCCCTGGTCTCTAGCCAGAGGGCAGTAATAATTAGGGGGCTCACCCTCTAATGGATGTATACAAAAAACTGAGGATATGAAGGGCTGGCTCACACAGAAATGGAGTGCAGTTCACAGGAATTAGTCAATACAAATAGGCAACATCACTGATAAGGCAGGCAGTAAACATGTGCACATATACCTGGAGGCAAGATCTGGTACAATGAGGCATCCCTGGTGCCAAAAGGAGCCTCAATGGAGCTGCAGCTCCCCAGGAAGGAGTTCATTAGATGGGGCGGGGCAGCTGGCATCTACGCTCTCCCCCTCCGCTCTAGACGCATGTGGGCCACGGCAAAAGCCAGTCGCAGTTCAGCTGCATCGTGCATGTCGGGTGCGGTAGGGGAGGGAGGCTCTGCCGCTGGAATCTTGCGCAATGGTCCAAGGAGGTCGCAGGAAAACTTGTGGGACCGCCGGAGACGTTCTTTGCGGTCATGGCACTTGGGGAGATCGGAGGAGGCAGCTAAGTAGAAGCCTTCCGAGCAGCAAAAAACACCAACGGTAGCAAAATACAAGAAAAGATAAATAAATAAATAAACTGCGTGTAATAAGAGATAGTAAGTGGAGGTAAACGAGACCTATTGGAAGAACAGGCACAAGGATAGAGAAAGTGCAACAGAATAAAAGGGGGTGAGAATGAAGGACAAAAAAACAATCCCAATAAGAAAAAAAGTTATCCAGAAAAAAACATAAGGTTCCACAGCAACCCACAAGAGCAGGAAGCAGTTTTACTCTGACCTGTGCTGGTGAGGAGCAGCAAAAAAAGAGGAAGTTATGTGTGGGGAGGGGAGTTTTATTGTATCTAACTTTTTTCTGATTGGTTGATTCTCTCTGTGTTAATGTGTTGCTGTGGAGTTCTAGTAAAGAGAGACTTAAAGGACCACTATAGGCACCCAGATCACTTCAGCTCAATGAAGTGGTCTGTGTGCCAGGTCCTTCTGGTTTTAACCCTGCAGCTGAAAACACAGCAGTTTCAGAGAGTTAATCCAGCCTCTAGTGGCTGTCTCACTGACAGCTGCTAGAGGTGCTTCCGCGACGCTGGACGTCCATAGGAAAGCATTGAGTAATGTTTTCCTATGGGCAGTTTGAATGCGCGCGCAGCTCTTGCCGCACATGCCCATTCGGATCTGACGTCGGCAGTAAGAGGAGAGGTCACCAGCGCCGAGGGTGCCCGGCGCTGGAGAAAGGTAAATGGCTGAAGGGGTTATAACCCCTTCAGCCCTGCAAGAGGGGGACCCTGAGGGTGGGGGGGGGACCTATGACCCTATATTGCCAGGAAAACAAATTTGTTTTCCTGGCACTATAGTTGTCCTTTAAGCAAATATGAAGCCTCCCATCATGTTATAAAATTTGTATTACTACAGGGAAACATATTTCTCCTGGAATTAGAGACCAGCAACTCCAGATTTTAACCTCTATATTTCCATGTGTGTTTTAAAGCCTAAAGTGATAGCTCAAATCTTATAAGTAAGGACATAGCTTTTTCTTTACACAAGAAAATAAGAAATCCTAAAGGTAACAATATTATTATTCAGCCATACTTCAAAAATAATCCTTTGTCATTGGACAGCATATATTGTTTCAAAGAAGACAAAGTAACATTTCTCGAGAATGTATTATGACAGGTACGGAGAGGTCATAGTTGGAAGGAAAGGCAATTTTTTTTAATGGACTCATTCCTTGATACAATGACAACCCCCTTTAAGTCTACAGTTGGACAAAAAAAATGAAAAAAAATAAATAAAACTTGATATGATTTCTAATTTAAACCTATCATTAAGATAAATGTTTTTGTTTTTTTGTAGGTTTAGGCTTTGATTGTCTAAATTACGGACAAAAGAAATATGTTTAGGTTTTGGGAAGGGTTAAAGTTTAGTTTAGTGGAATGGGGATGTTTTGGGTACAGACATGAGGAGTTCTCATCCTCTCCTGATTGGCTGTAGAATTGTTATACAGTGAGCATTACCTAATGTTGTCTTCCCTCCTCCTGCAAGGCTCTTCCTGTGAGAGAGGCTGTTAGTGGGAAGATGAGTAATGCTCCTTTCCACTTTCTGTCCAGCCTCACACACAGGCCCAGTGGGGTAGGAAGGACTGTGTTTTATACTCTCTTAAACTGTTCCTGAAGCTCTGCTATCAAGCACAGGGATGACTAGATTACATGGGACATTGGCCAAGACTCCCGCCACTTATCTCCCCTCACCAGCCCACCAAAGCTACAAAAAGGTACAATATAAGTGCTGTAAATAGGCACCCGCTATAGGCTCCTGTAGACAGATGCCCACCATGCCAATCGGTAAAATCTGGCCTTGTGACTAATAATGCATTATTTATCATAACTAATAATTTGATTGATTCAGTACTGGAACACACAAAATGTTGTGAGATTCACAAAGAATGGATGGCTCAAAACAACATTAATGTTAATGGGAAATCAGCAATTTAAGTATCATAAAATACACCATGTTCCCCTTACTAGTGAAGTTATTTGAATGTGTGTTAAAGTATTGTTAAGATTAGTAGAATTCAAAGTACGATTAAATGTCCATTCTTGTATCTACGCCATCATTTATTTTAGTATACACTGCGTGTCCCAGATCTTCTGCATCATGTCTTGGATAGTTTACAAAACGATGAATCCCTAAAGAACTATGTTTATTTTGGGCTTTTTTTAAACTGACAGTTTTAATCATGCTAATTCACCTGAAGCATACCAACCATCATTTTATTTATTTTTAAAATATTTTTTCAAGGTAATACAATCTGGGCCATCTCTGTGTATTGTTTACAGGGGGGCCCCAAGTGGTAACATCTGCCCAATGTTAAAGCATAACGAGTTAGTTGTATTACGTTTGGCTGGCTAAAAGACTCCTATGAGATGTGAATCAGTGGCATAACAATGTATCATCAGTAAAACATTCAAGAAAAAAAAGTCCATAGCCAGACCTTAGGCTGATACAATAAGTTCAAAGGTAAAAAGCTCTGCTTCATCTTTATATATAAAGATGTGTTGATATATATATACATATATATATAGATACATATAGATATATATATATATATATATACAATAGTTGAAAATGATAGCACTCCAAGGACTTTTAAAAGGTGAAAAAATTAAACTTAACTTTTATTCAGGTTGTGTGCCAATAAAACCGATCAACGTTTCAGTTCAAGATATGAACTTTCATATCTTTTCCTGATGAAAGTTCATATCTTGAAATGAAACGTTGATTTTATTGGCAAACAACCTGAATCAAAGTTAAGTTTTATTTTTCCACCCTTTAAAAGTCCTTGGAGTGCTATCATTTTCAACCATTGTATATTTTTGCCAGCAAGCACCGGGCCCTTACGACATTTTTTACTGGAGTACAGGCATGTGGAATATATAGATAGATAGATAGATAGATTAGACAGACAGATGAATGGACTATGACTGCTATCATTTTCAACTATTATATATTTTTGTGGAAGGCCCTTAAGACATTTTTTACTGGAGTGCAGGCATAGTTTTTATAATGAAAATCTCCAGCCTGCTGAGTAAAGTTTCCATCCAATAACATGAAAGAAAAAACATTTGAAGTTACTGTATACTTATCTGTGCACACACTGCTAATCTTTATGTGCTTTTTTATGACCATGTTCCCCAAGTGATTTACAGATGATGCATCAACCATGATACCTAATTGGCCACATGCTATGAATAGGGCACCAAGGACAAAACAAAACTGTAGGATGGATGGGAGAGATAGGAACTTTTATCTGCCTATCCGAACAATCCATCATAGGAGACCGGGACCACATGCGTTCCACTCAGTCACCTGTGTCTGCGTTCCACCTGTTTCCCTCGTTGCCAATTTTTCAAATGAGTTTGTTAGACAAACTGAGAGATCATTCTAACCTGTAATATGCATAATGTACTTTAGCCAAGTAGTTACTTGGTAAGTAAGTAATTCAATACATAATGGGAGGTTTAGGCTTAAGTCTTAGGTAAACAGTGGCGTTTAGCTAGTTGTGTACCAATTGTATAAAATGTGTATTATATGCAGTTTTTTTTCACTTTTTTGTTTTTGTTGATATTTTAATAAAATTAACTAAAGAGTTAGGTAGTCATGTAGTTTATCACAAGACTGCCATATCTGTCCTTTAAAAAACTATTTATATATAATTTGTGCGAGTACATTGGAAGAGAATGAGTGAAATTAAAGTTGAGCAAGCCGAGCAAAGCTTGCAAAATTGTTGGTGTCTCCTAAATAAATGTGCCTACCATAAGCATGAGATGCACACTGGAAAGGATACATGGAACTATTTCCATTTCATGAGCAAAAACAGGGTGCAAGGGATTGCTGAGAATGGACATCAGCTTGGCCTTTGGTGGGCTTCGCTCATCTTGTGCCATTACTGAGAGGACCTAAACCATTTGTAAATCAGACTGATCCCACTCAAGAGGGTGGTCCATATGGAAGAGATATCTCTGCACAAGAGACACAGCAACCCCAGATGATCATTTCAGCCCTCATTAGGAGGTGTAGCTGATACCCCTGTAGGCACAGTGAAAAAGTGGTACAATTATGAATTACCCTTTTACCTTAGGGAGAGAAAAAAACAGAGCACATGTGAAAACTGAGAACGGGTAACAATTCTAATAGTCTGTCCATGCGTGGGGCCCTCCTCAGTTCTCAAGCTGGTTTTAGCTCATCTTGTGCCATTAATAAGAGAATCTGAACCATTTGCAGACTGACCACACTCAAAAGGGTGGTCCAGATCCAAAATATTAGTCAAATGTCAAAGTGTCTTCCATTTTGGTTAAAACAAAACCCGAAGCCAACCAATAAAATATAGAAAAAAAAACAACAACAAAAACAAAACAACCAACAATAGAAAAGATAAGCAATCAGCATAATGTAAAAAACTTCAAATGACGAGGAGAAAATTTAAGTAAATTGAATAGAATTCAAATTTAACTTAAGATCAGTGAAACATTGCATACATGGGCAAACTACACCAGACCATCCACATCCATAAAAACTCATAAGAGAAAAAATTTAATAATTAACATAGTAGAATAGATATGTTTATAGTTAAACCAATGTATTTTGCATAATGACAATAAAGAGAAAAAATGTGAATGGACGTTTTGGAATACCGTACTTTTCCTATGCTCTTTGCTAATGAAGCATGCTTAACCTCCAAATTACTAATATGTGTTCTTAAAAGATAGCAGATACATAGAATACAGAAACTGTCCAGAAGGCAACGTATACTCAAAACATGAATTTATTGTAATTGACATAAGCCTTTATGCAGCTTTTAATACACATTTAATGGAAATGTGTGCAATAATTGTAGGTCCATAATCCAGACATTTGTTAATACTCTTTTTTTAAACACAAGATCTTCCTTGTAATACAATACATATGTTGTAGATTTGTATAGTTTTATTTACAATATTTGTAGAAATATATGATTCCCAGTCATTTTATAACTTTTGTAACATGTCACACGGGACACTACCACCACTCTCTGCATATAAAGAGTTCCAGAGACCCTCAGATTTCTTTTACAAAGTCCCCATTAAAGTGTGGGGTCCTGGGGAGTGTCACATCTGTCAAGTTTGACATTCAGAGTTAATCTACAAACATCTGAGGATCACCATCAGTCTGGAACCTTGATGAAACAAGTTACAAGTCTCTAACAAGTGTTTACTCTGTATCTGTGTGTGGTTTAACCCTGTGATCATCAGATGCACATTGAAACCTCCAGGTACATAAAGTTCTAAACCAATGAACAGATAAATCATGAGCACTCAAGTATTAGGAAGAGGGGAAAGGGAGAAAGTGAGAAATAGAAGAATGGCACTTGAGAGACATCAAAAGCAGAGCTTGAGTTCATTTGTATTTATAAATGGTTGGGACATTATTCATTGGCAATGACATAATTAATAAGATTACTTAACCCCTTCAGAATCAAACTTCTGGAATAAAAGGGAATCATGACATGTCACACATGCCATGTGTCCTTAACATTCTGGTGTCAAGTGCAATAATGTATCAGGTAATGTAGCATGTAAACATGCTAAAAAAAAAATCCTGCATTTACCTATATGAGAATTTTTTTTTCTACTGAATGAGATATTTCTCTAGAATATATTTTGCATTTTTGTTTCTAGTGAATGAGATATTTCTCTAGAATATATTTTGCATTTGCAGGTTATTAATAAATGAGAATAATGTACCCATGCATTTGCAACAAGTCTTCCATAGAAACATATTCGAGAAGCAGGATTAGATAAGAGAGAAGAGAATTCCTGGATGATATCTAATCAGCAGAAATTTGCTCCATCAGTGTCTCTTTAGGCATCTCCTCATGATATAATTGCTATTTGTACTGCACTTCCAACAGATAACATGTCAATCATGATTCAAACAACATTTTCCATATGGAAATGGTAGTGGATTCAGGGCTTAGTGTCTCAACGGAATAGAGTAGAATATGAATGAAGGCAGCAACCTAAAATAAAGACGTTCCCTCACAGTGCATCAAAGAAATGGATAATCTAATGGAGATATAAGGTCGCGCCAAAAATTGGATGTAGCAGGATAAAACTGATAATTTTATAATAAATGAAAACTAAAATCTCTTCGTATAAAACAAATAAAACACATATAAATAATGTGGTAAGTACTTACAAATAGCAGTACACAGGGCCGGACTGGGAAAAAAATTCGGCCCGGGCATTTTTTTATCACAGCGGCCCACTAAGAAGGGGGCGGGGCAGAGAGGGTGTGTTTTGTCATCACTCATGACAAACACGCCTCCTCTCAAAGTGAGCATGTTGGTTCAATGCTCTTCCAGGGCAGACCATGCACAGAGCTCTGCTGAAGAGCTCTAGCATGAGAAAAAAGCCCTGTATTTGTTCTGCACAGTGCAAGCAAATTTAATAACATGCTTGCACTGTGTTTCCTTGCAACTTGTCTCTGGTGTCTCTATAAATGGATACCAGGAGACAAAAGGGCCAGGAAAGATTATTGTGCATGTGTTTGGAGCCTGCTTGGGGTATTGCGTGTGTGCAGAGTGAGCTGGTCGTGGTGTAATAAGGTCGGTTTTAGTCGTGTTGTGTTTGTGGTGTAATCAGGCCCGGACTGGCCATCGGGCACACCGGGCAAATGCCCGGTGGGCCGCGATGGCCGTGGGGCCGAGGCCGGCAGGGGAGATCACAGAATCTCCCCTGCCAGCCAGTGCAGGGCCAGCGCCATCCGAGCGCCGGCCCTGCTGTGTGCCTTCATGGGCCGGTGGGGAGATCAAAGATCTCCCTCACCGACCCAGAGGCATGG
>OW240921.1:75028726-75056226 GCA_933207985.1 Pelobates cultripes
GAGGAACCAGGCGGAGCTACAAGATAGAGCTCCGCCGGGTCCTCTCCCTCCCTAACGAGCAGCAGGTCTGTTTAAATGGGCCGGTGAGGGAGATCTTTGATCTCCCCACCGGCCCTCCATGGCAAACAGCGGGGCCGGCGCTCGGATAGTGCCGGCCCTGCATAGACCGGCAGGGGAGATCCTGAGACCTCACCTGCCGGCCTCGGCCCCTGGCCACCGCGGCCCACCGGGCATTTGCCCGGTGTGCCCGATGGCCAGTCCGGGCCTGGCAGTACATACAAAGGAAAAGTGATAAACAGTCCTAAAATAGGCAGGGAATAATCACATCCGATTATGGGAAAGGAACAGTCCTGATTGAATTGGAGAAATGGATGCGACGTTTTGTTCCAGGTGCCAATATGCAAAAGAAAACAGAAGAAATACAATAGTGTAGAATGTATTTACTGCTTCTTTGTGGAAGTTCAAAGTGAGAAAGTATCACACTCACCTATATTAGAGCTAGAACTAGCTCAGGTATGTTTCGCATTCAGTGGTACTGGTCCCCCACTGGTGGGATATAGACATATATACGTAGCAGAGATCCTCGGAAAAGAAGAGGATAACACAACTTGGCTGTCTTATTATTTTATATTATCTTATATTTTATCAATAAAAGGATTACTGGCCTATATACCATTTTTTATTCTTGACCTATTTCTTTTACTTATAGTTTTTTGATTTTTCATCTTATTTATTTTTAATTATTAACTTTTGGACCTGGCTGTTATGATATATTATTACCTTACGTACAAGAATCCCAGGTGGGGATAATACCACCTACGCCATAAAAGTGAGCAGTATTTCCTGCTCACCCAAATGTATTTTATATATATTTTATCTTTATATAATTACCACATTTATACAGTGAGCACTATCCTGTGTTATCCTCTTCTTTTCCGAGTGTGTGAACATAGTGGATGCAATGTGTGTGTAGTGGATGCAATGTGTGTATATACTGTATTTAGCAGTGGCGTACATACCGCTGTCGCAGGGGTTTCGTGTGTGTGTGTTACTGTGTGTTAGTTTGTGTGTTTGTTATTGAGTGTGTGTCTACTAGTGAGTGTCAGTGTGTGTGTGTGTGTGTGTGTTAGTTTGTGTGTCAGTGAGTGTGTGTGTGTGTCAGTGAGTGTTTGCGTGTCAATGAGTGTGTTACTGTGTGTGTCTGTTACTGAGTGTGTTAGTTTGTGTGTGTCTGTTAGTGAGTCTGTTTGGTGTCTGTTAGTGAGTGTGTGTTTGTCAGTAAGAGTGTATGTTTTGTAAGTGAGTATGTGTGTCTGTCTGTCAGTGAGTGTGTATGTATGTCTGTCACTGAGTGTGTCTCTGTCAGTAAATGTGTGTGTCTGTTAGCTAGTGTGTATGTGTCTGTTCGTGAGAGTGTGTGTTTAAAACCCCTTCAGCACTTACCTTTCTCCAGGGTCGGACTCCCTTGGCGCTGGGGATCCCTCCGGTCCGATCCGCCTCTCAGCTCCGAATGTGCATTTAAACCGCTCATAGGAATGCATTACTCAGTGCTTTCCTATGGACATCCAGCGTCTTCTCACTGTGCTTTTCACATTCTATAAGAACACACATACATTGCATCCTCTACAATAACACATAAAACATCCCCTACACACATACACTGCACTTCCTGTGAGAGAACTCATGGGTGGGCCATGTAGCTGGATTTATGGGTGGGCATTGTAGGCATACTCACGGTCAAGCCCTGGGGGCCCAGACCTTGAGCTGTTCGTTAATTGTTGTGAGCACTGTTAAAAACAGTCTCCTGAGAGCCTCTTCTACACCAGACCTGTGGAGCCAGACAGAGCCCATCATCAGCCTCTTGTCCTCATCTGGTGGTAAGTAGGCAATCCAATATATTATTAGTGTCACTAATGTCTAATTTACCTCACATTAAATGGATACTATAGTCACCAGCAGCACTACAGCATAATGTAGTGGTTCTGGTGTCTACAGCCTGTGCCTGTAGGCTTTTTAATGTAAACACACTGTCTTTTCAGATAAAAGACACTTTGTGAAGACTGGTGTTGGCCCATATGGCAGAGCATATGGGCGAGGCATTGTGATGTCACATGGTGGGCAGGACATATGGGGGTGGCGGCAAATTTTTTTTTTGCCTAGGGCGGCAAAAATCCTTGCACCGGCCCTGGCTGCAGGGTTAAAAGTAGAGGGACCTGGCACTCAGACCACTTCATTGAGCTGATGTGATCTGGGTGTCTGTAGTGGTCCTTTAAAAGGTTCTCTTTTATAATTATTTCCCTTATATTGTAACAGTTGTCATATCTCTATTTGTAAAATATTTTGTTATATTTGCTGTAAAAATCTATCCTCATACCATTTTCGTAAAAAAAGTATAGTTTCTTCTTTCTATGTTTATGAAGAACCTGCACAGACCAGTATCTAGTTTAAGAGTAGGAATACTGGTGTTAATAGAAATAAAACCTCCACTTTTAGATCTAAAGTTACCAAGAAAATGTATACAATCAAATCACATGTCAGTCTAAAATTTTTATTTATTTATTAATATGTCTGTGTGGGTATCAATTGTGCTCTGCCATGGAGATGGAATGCAGGCTGCTGAAGGGAACCCCAGGTCCTGAACAGACCCTAGCAGGGTCTCCCTGCATGTTTGCAGCTGACTGTGATTGATGGTGGTCTTTGCCACCTGCCCAGCACCAATCACAGTGTAATTGGCTGGAAAAGCAGACTACATTCATAATTACTTGGAATGTACTTGTGAAAACAGCCAGTAGATGGCAGTCACATACCAATCTCTTCACATTTGCTTGATATCAGAGAAGAGGGGTTTCCTTTGGGTTAGGGATTGGGGTAATGGTGGAGTTAAAGGTAGAGTTATACTTAGGGGTACGGTAGGCATAGTGTTAGTGTTAGTGTAGGGTTACAATTAGGGTTAGCTGTAGGATTAGTGTTACAGGTAACGGTTAATGCTATTTTAGGTTTAGGTATAGTGTAGGGCTAAGGGTAAGGTTAGGGTAGGCATATGGTTAGTGTTAGTGTAAAAATAAGGGTAGGGGTAGGGTTGGTATAGAGTTAGATGGGGTGAGGGGTTGGTAAAGGGTTAAATAAAAAAAAATATATATTTATTTCCTAGACATATAAAGCATATAATAATCATGACATACAGGAATCTATTTTTAGTTTTTTTTTTTTTTTTATTGCACTGGATGTATATGCAAATTATAAGCAAAATGTGAAAAAAAAAATTCTTCAATTTTTAACATTTTATTCATACATAATGTTGTGTTAGGTATACATATAGTGTATGAAAAAAATATTTTCTATCATTTAAAAAAAAAAAACAAACATAAATTATTAAAGCATTCAAAGGGAAACTCCTACATTACTGTGGAACAAACACAAACTCTAGGTTTTCTTTTGGTTCAGAACTTGGACAGTTGCCTCCACCCTTAAGGAGTTAATCCACATCTGATATTCAGAATCTTACCAATGGCATCATATTTCTTACTTTTACTACACAAGGAAAAAAATGACACCTATTAAATTACATCACTGCCTCCATCCTAGATATGTTGCTTTATGTTACTTGTGAATTCCATTTATTACTTATATCATTACAAGAAGGGTTCCTCAACTTTCAATGCATTCTAAGCCTTGATTTATGTTTCTAATAATTGGTAAATATAGTGTTTTTTTTTTTTTTTTATTCTTAAAATACTTTAACATTATTACATCACACTTTATCTTATCTTCAGTTCTTGTTCTGGTATAAATGAGGATTTTTCTTTTTCCAGATACATGTTTATACTTTTATTTACAATACTTTGTATGCTTTGTTTTTCTAATGTAATTTTTTTATTAAAATTTTTAAAAGTACAGTCAGACTATCATACCCAGTACATGGTACAAAGTTAAGCAAATTCAGAGACCAAAGACAGTAAAAGATAATGAACAATAATAGTTTCAGGTATCAATGTTCGACATAGCTGAGTTAAGATCTTTGCACAAGGTTTATGTAAAACACTGCACTCTAACATTGGCAGCAAAGGAGCAAAGTCAAAGTCAAGCTGAAGGTCAGAAGCCAGGAAATCCATTATTTTGGAGCAGGATGCCAGAAGTTAGAACTGAGAAGATTACAGGAAATCAGGAACTAGGAAATCAAAATCAGAAACGAGGAACCAGAATCAGGAACAAGGAGCCAGGAGTGAAGAACCAGGAATGAGAAACCAGAATCAGGAACTAGGATCAGGAACCAGGAGACTGGGGCAAACGCCAGAACAACCAAGCACTGACCAACTGCATTGCTTGGGAATTTATAGTCAGAATTTATAGTGAAAGCAGTCCCTAGCTCCCTGTAGATGGAGCCCACAGTAGCTGTAAACCAGCTCCATACACGTGGTTGTTCACCTGGCGGCCGCCATTTTGCAGGTGCCATCGGTTTCTGGCACCAATGGAGGATGCATGATCAAGACAGCAGGGAGCACCTTCGGAGCAGCAGCCGGTAAGCAGGTATGTGCTGGTGGTCTCCATGATAACTATAGGGCCAATATGGCCGTTTTTCACCAGATTCATGCTGAATGAATAGAGGCTAAACAGGTCTCTTGGAAGTTGGTTGCCAATGATGGAGTTGTGGCAGTGTGGATATTGGCAAGTAGCTATGATCTCCATACCACTTCATTACCTACACTTATTGAATGCCTAAAGCCATTCAAAGGAGAGATGCAGTGATACTTAATCTTTTTTTCACATAGCTGCCCTATTGTATGGTTAAGAACATTCTTGCTTGGAGCGTAGTCCAAGATAATTCTTCGAAAAGTTACACTTCATTATTCTGTGGAATGTGGAGCAAATAAGTATTTTCCACAGAATGGATTATTTTTAGGGGGAAATCAACATGATTCAACAAGATGAATTTCCCACTATGCTCCTTGGTTTAGGCAATCAGTGGGCACAATCAAATTTAATAGAAGCGTCCAGTGGACAGCCTAAGATTACTTTCAATAATTTGGTCAAAGTTAAAATAATGTCCTCAGTTTCATTAAGGGATTCTAGGACACCCCAAACTCATTGTCAATCTCTTCTGAACTTTGCCTGGCCTAGTACTCTGGTGCCGAGAGTCTGAAGGTCGTATCCCAATTCCCTTTTTTTTATTGTGTTGCTTTAGCTAAATCAGTCACCATCTTGGAATTGTCATTCTTAGAGGCTAAGTGAGCCCTCTCGAAACTCGGCTGTCAGAGCACTCTTGGTCATATTGCAAAAAAGATTTCCCATTCTTTGCGATAGCTGTGATAGCATGGGAAATCCTATATAAGGACTTTTCTGCTATCAGCCCTTCATGAATAAAGATGGATTAGTATTAATCTGTTTTTTGTTTCAGGCCTCTTTTGTATTTTGATATCAGATTTTATTTTTTATTTTAATTAATGGTGTCAGTAACTCTGGACTTTTATTTGCAATTTGTTAGGTAGGAAAAGGCCAAAGATAAGAAGAATAAGAAGAAAGAAGACTGATAAGAATATATATATATATATATATATATATATATATATATATATATATATTTTTAAGGTATTATTTTAATTGGCTCCTCCTCAATATTATTAGGATGAGGAGAGTAGTTATGGTAATTTAGTTTGTATTGCAGGGTTGCTAGAGGAATGGAGACCCCCAGCCATTCAGTGGTGAGAAGTGGCATGCTATCATTTTATATTTAATTAGGGCTCCCAATGTTGCCCATGGATGGGGGCTGGAGTCATTAAGTTCCCTTCCTTTATTATTATTAGTGCCACCACCCATCACAGGTGGGTGGAAGCTGGGGGACACACTAGGTATTCCCCTTTTATTATTAATATTAGGGCCCCACCCATTGCCCACAGGTGTAAGCCAGGGCAGAATATTAGATCCTCCTACTTTTACTATAATATTAATGGCATACTGAGATACAATTTCTCTACTATATTAACATGGAAGTATTATTCTCCCCCATAAGCTTTGGATTTTTGATTTCATTATTTAAAAAAAAAAACTTTTTCATTGTAGCAAATGGCTATGGCAAGCCTATGAGACCTTCTGATTGAAATAGCCACTAGAGTCATTAAAAATCCTGCAATGAACAGCATTGTTTAATTTGTAGGGCTAAATGAAGATGAAGTGGTGTGCGTGCCCACTGAGATTAAGGGGTCTGCATGCCTATACTGTCTCTGCTTGCTAGCCTCCTGCCCAAGGACTATGAGCCATGTAAAATACCTTTTAAAAGACTTGGTTTGTGTGGTTTTCCTTTATTGTTCGGAAACCGAACAAACCCACGGACCACCTCTGAGCTTGGCTGCGGACCACCTCTGAGCTAGTTGTTTTCACACTATGGATTCTAAGTGTGTACGAACACGTGGGAACTGAGTTGGCGGCCATCTTGTTTGCACGAACGCAGGCAGCAGTGTTTGGTCGTCGAGTGAATGGGACTAAAATTGGACACTCTAACTCGCGAACACCGTTGAACTTTGATGAACGCCTGCTACGTTGCTATTCATGTCAGGAAAGGGCCATTTGGTAGGATTATTTGTATGATTATTCTAGGCGAACAATTGCTACCTAGGAGACAGAGAATCGGTTCTGTATTTTGTTCGGTTTTTGACTCCAGAAATTGACCAAACGCTACCACTTTTCTTATGGAATTATTTTGGGAAGAAACCACGTGTGCGGTCGGTTAAAAGTTGACTTCCATGGAAAATCCGAACCACTGAACCGATCTGAGTGATTGTTGGATATGATTGTCACTCAGATCAGGGCTATCCAGGGATGTGAGGGGTTTCCATGGATTTTGGGTGAAATTGTGTGTTTTTCAGTACCTGTAGATAGAGTTTGTACAGTTCCTGACTCAATTATCTCTCAGCACAGGGGATGAGTTTACTGTATGTATAAATTATGAGTGATTGCCTGCATTAAATAGATATACTCCCAGCATTAAGTCTCGTCTAATGTGTGGGGGTATGCTATACATACTATAATTATTTACTATACAGCTATACTGTCTGTAGGAGAGCTTTGACCAATGGGAGCTGGATCCAGGTCCCTGGTCCAGGGTGGGAAGAGACGACGAGACCCCAGCTAAACTGTGGCGGCTAGGGGCTAAAAGTGCTTATGGTGGTGATAGCTAGGAAGCGTGTTTGTCAGAGATACCCAAGCGGGCTACCAGGTGGTCCACCACAATGTACATATATAATCAAATTTGTTTTTAATATTTAATAAGTATACCTTTTTTTAAATTAGAGATTAAACTCTACTGCATTCTAAAACTGCTCAAGATTTATTGCAACTCCTTCTGTGAAGTCTGCAAAACCATGTAAAACAGATAGTTTTATTTATTTATTTATTTATTTATTAATTGCAAAGGGCCAACATCAGGGCCGGACTGGAAAAAAAAATTCAGCCGGGCATTTTTCAATCACAGAGACCCCATGAGAAGGGGCGGGGCCAAAGAGGGTGTGTTTTGTCATCACTAATGACAAGCACACCCCCTCTCAAAGTGAGCATGTTAGTTCAATGGGTAGAGCACTGCTGAAGAGCTCTAGCATGAGAAAAAGGCCCTGTATTTGTTCTGACAGCGCAAGCAAATTTAATATCATGCTTGCACTGTGTTTGCTTTTAACTTGTCTCTGGTGTCTCCATAAGTGGGATACCAGAGGACAAAAGGGCCAGGAAGGTGCTGTGTGTGTGAGTGTGCTGTGTGTTTGTCTAAGGGTGCTGTGTGTGCGTGAGAGTGCTGTGTGTGCGTGAGGGTGCTGTGTGTGCGTGAGGGTGCTGTGTAAGTGTACTGTGTGTGTGTGTAAGTGTGCTGTTAGTATGAGTGTGCTGTGTGTGTGTGTGAGGGTTCTCTGTGTGTGTCTGAGTGTGCTGTGTGTGTGAATGTGCAGTTAGTGTGAATGTGCTGTGTGAATGTGCTGCTAGTGTGAGTGTGCTGTGTGTCCGGGCCTTTCCAACACATCCCGGATTGCTGTACAATTAGGGGAAAATGTACTATATACACAGACATAAACAAAAGGTAGAGATGACCCTGCCCGTAAGCTGAGATCCAGCCATTGGAGCTCTTTTATACAAAGTGCTTAGCTAGGTAACCCATGAGCTTACAATCTAAAGACATATTAAGAAGTTAATAAAACAAATA
The DNA here is from genome assembly GCA_933207985.1 of Pelobates cultripes. Classification (NCBI taxonomy): domain Eukaryota; kingdom Metazoa; phylum Chordata; class Amphibia; order Anura; family Pelobatidae; genus Pelobates; species Pelobates cultripes. The sequence continues at coordinate 75,036,906 of OW240921.1, forward strand.
TTAAAACCTGCTTTAAAGAGAAAAAATATGTGTTTTTTAACAAAATACTTAAAGGAATACTATAGGGTCAGGAACACAAACAAACATTCCTGACCCTATAGTTTTAAAACCACCATCTAGCCCCCCTGGCTCCATTTGCCTCCCTAAATATAGTGAAATCTTACTTGTATTCCAGTCTGAAGCTGCTGCCTCTGCCTATGAACTTCATCTGACCTCTGACATCATCAGAAGTGGTGGTATGAGCCAATCACAATGCTTCCCCACAGGATTGGCTGAGACTGTCAAGGAGGCAGATCAGGGGCAGAGCCAACACAAGTCAAACACAGCCCCGGATAATCAGCATCTCCTCATAGTTATACATTGAATCAGTGCATCTTTATGTGGAAAGTTCAGTGTCTGCATGCAGAGGGAGGAGACACTGATATGTTGTGATGCATGCTAGGCAAGACTGAGATAGGAAGCAGCTCTAGCAGCCATCTAAGGAGTGGCCAGTGGAGTTATCACTAGGCTGTAATGTAAAGACTGCATTTTCTATGAAAAGACAATTTTTACAGCAAAAAGCCTGCAGGGAATGTTTTTACTCACCAGAACAAATACAATAAGCTGTAGTTGTTCTTGTGACTATAGTGTCCCTTTAATAAAACACAGAGGAATATATATTTTTTAAATACTGGCATATTTTGAGGGATACCAGTCTGGAATTCCAGAATATAATCAACACTCATATACACTTGGCTAATATTGGGTAGGTCCCTCTCGTGCTGTCAAAATAGCTCTAATACATTGAGGCATGGACTCCACAAGACCTCTGAATGTGTCCTGTGTTATCTGGCACCAAGACATTTGCAGCAGATCCTTTAAGTTCTGCAAGTTGTGAGGTGGGACTGATTGGATTTGTTGTTCCAGCACATCTCACAGTTGCTCAATCAGATTGAGATATAGGGAATTTGGAGGTCAAGGTAGCACTCTTGAACTCTTTGCCAAGTTTCTCAAACTATTTCTGAACAATTTTTTTGCAGTGTGGCTGGGTGTATTATCCTGCTGAAAGAGGCCAATGCCATCAGGATGCCAGGATGCCAGGGCCTAATATTTCCCAGTAGAACATTGCCCATTGCCTCCACCACCCTGTTTTCTTCCCATAGTGCATTATGCTGCCATCACTTCCCCAGATAAACATCTGGCCATCCACCTGATCTAAAAGAAAACATGATACATCAGACCAGGCAACCTTCTTTCATTGCTCCATGGTCCAGTTCTGATGCTCACGTCCCCATTTTAGCCATTTTGGCAGTAAACAAGAGTCATCATGAGCACTCTGCCCGGTGTGCAGCTATGCTGCCCCATACACAGCAAACTGTGATGGACTGTGTGTTCTGACACCTTTCTATCATGCCTAGCATTAAGTTCCTCAACAGTTTAAGCTGCAGTAGCACTTCTGTGTGATAAGACCAGATGGGCTAGCCTTCGCTCTCCACGTGCATCAATGAGCCTTGGGCATCCATGATCCTTATGCCAGTTCATTACTTTTGGTAGGTACTAACCACTGCATGTCGGGGACACCCATAAGACTTGCTGTTTTGGAGATGCTCTGATCCAGTTATCTAGCCATCACTATTTGGCCCTTGTTAAAGTCTCTCAGATCTTTTTTGCTTGCCAATTTTTCCTGCTTCCAACACATGAAATTCAATAACTTGATGTTCACTTGCTGCCTAATATATCCCGCCCCTTGACAAGTGCCATTGTAATAATAATAATAATTTGTGATTTTATAGCGCTTTTCTCCCTGTGAGACTTAAAGCACTTTATAAATATATAAAACAGACATAAAAGTTAAGAGTTTCTTATAGTCAGATGAGCTGACTGAATACCTGATAAAAAAGTGGGTCTTTTGTTTTTTAAAAAAAGTTTGTAAGGATGCTACCTCTCTGATTGAGCAAGGTAATGCGTTCCAGAATGTGGGGTCAGCATGGTTGAATGCCTGGGAACCTGAGTTAGTCTTTATTCTGGGCACCAACAGGATGAAATTCTTGGCTGATCAAAGTGAGCAAGATGGAATATATGGTGTCATGAGGTATTGTGGGCCTTGATTCAAGACGTTGAAGGCCAATTTTAAAATATGTCTGCCATTTAATTGGAAGCTAATGCAGAGAGTGGAGAACAGGTGTTAAGTGACATGATCGAGTTGGGTTGGACATAATCTGGCTGCTGCATTTTGTAATGTCTGTAGTCTTTGAGGTACTTTTTCTGGGAGGTCCAAGTAGAGGACATTACAGTAATATAGATGAGAGGACACTATTGCATTGATTAATGTTGGCATATAACCCAATTGGATTAAGCGTTGTATTCTGCCTGTGTTTCTTAGATGAAAGAAGGCAGATTTTATTACGGAGGAAATCTGCTTTTTAATTGATAGTTCAGAGCCAATCAGCACTCTGAGATTTCATACCTCTGTTGAATTAATTCAACATAATATATAATTAAGAGTTCAGAGTCTCCAAGTTCCAGGCCAGTTGGGTTATCATGAGGTATTTTTGTTGCCCGAGGTCCTCTCACCAAGAGTTATTCTGTTTTGTCCAAGTTCACTTTTAGTCAACTAGCATACTAAGCAACTGTTGATAAGGTATGTCATGTCTTTAGTATTTGGAGTAGAGTTGTGTGTCATCAGCATAGCAATGAAATTTTAGGCCATGAGTCTGATGATGTCCTCCTGTGGTAGCAAGTACATTTTGAAAAGCATGGGAGACAGGATTGATCCTTGCGGAACTCCGCTAATCAATTATTTTGTGGTGACCACAGATGTGCTGTAAACATTCTGTTAAAATTCTATGGTCAATGGTGTAGCTGAGAGATCCAGGAGGATTAGGATGGAGTAGCCACCTTTGTCTCTCGCCATGAAGAGATCATTTAGCAGTTGGACTTGCACTGTTTCTGTGCAATTGCAGCATTTGAAACCTGACTGGAAAGGATCAAAGATGTTAAAGCTTGTTGGATGGGCCTCCAATTGACTTGTCACTACTTTTTCAATGGTTTTCCCCAGAAATGGAAGGTTGATACCAGTATGTAATTTGCCATGTAGTCTGAGTCTAGTGAAAGTTTCTTTAGGAGGGATTTTACCACTGCTTCTTTTAGAGTATCTGGGAAATTTCCAGATTTTAGTAAATACTGCACTACTTTTATGAGGGCTGGGGTGAGTGTTTCAATGCAAGCATATTCAGTTGTGCTCAAACATTGGCATACCCTTTTGTAACATAATATAATTTGTAATATATGTACCATTTTTAAAGAAAACATTAGTGAGCAGGCAAATCATATTTCTTTTATTTTGTATGGTATTCATATTCATCTGTAGATTTTAAACAGAATAGCACAATCATAAAACAAAACATTGCAACAAAGTAAAAAATGAAATGACCCCTGTTCAAAAGTCTGCATACCCTTAAAAATGACAGCATGTAGTCTTTTGCAATAGTTGTCTATGAGGCCCCTAATTCTTGCAGGTGGTATAGCTGCCCATTTGTCTTGGCAAAATGCTCCAGATAATTCAAAGTCTTTGGTCAGCTTGCATGAACCGCATGTTTGAGATCTCCCCAGAGTCCAAAACCCTTGTACTGTCAAAAAAAGATTTGTAAAAAGTTAACAGGTAGGACAATGGTAACCAATATGATCAAATAATCTGGGCAGCCACATACACGTGAAAGCGACTTGAAAGGATAAATTTACATTAAAAAAAAATTGTGCTGACAATATCCCTCTTCCTAACACAGCCTTTCAAATAGCCTGTGAAAGATTTGTGCTTTTTTTTCTCCACATGCTACTATTATACTTACATGTAAACAATGATACCACTACTCCATTTAAACTATTATGCATGATTTTCAGGTGTGCTTTGGACTTTTGTATTCCTGCTAATAGTAGTTAAGCCCATTTAGAGTTTGTTCCTCACTCAACTGACTCAACTCTCATGGATCAACTTTGCTGCCTCCAAATTAAACACTATATATCTAAACCAATGCCATATTTCCTAATCTCTCTAAGCATGGTTGACCTTTTTTTGGGTAGTGAGTCATCCCTCCTGTTTCCTAGCCCAGTTTTATCAAAGGCTTACTGTCTATCAATCACTTTGAAAGATGCCTGAAAGTTTAATTTAAAGTGCCGAGTGGCATAAGATGTAGCTACTAACATTTCAATTTTAAAACTGTTTGCTATATGTTACATAACCGATATGAAGTTGCATGTAATAGAACTGACAGTCTCACTGCTTTATTGACAATACAACACTGACCTAGTCACCATGCCCTGCATATGGTGGAATTTCCTCTGGACCAATAATACTAGACAACTATTTAATGACTGATTAAAAAGATTTGTTGCTATACCACCATCACATCACCAGCAGAGGTTCTATCGAACCACAATTTCAGACAATCTTGAATGTAAAGGCCAGTTGCTCGCTGGCAAACCCTTATTGTAATGCAGTCAAGGAAATATGGAATGGTCCAGGCACTCCAGACATCACATAAAGCAGCTTTATTGGAAGTGAACAAGAATTGCAACATTTCGCCCCACACAGACAAAGGCCCACGTGTGGGCCAAAAAGTTGCGATTTTTGTTCAATTCCAATACAATGTCTGGAGTGCCTGGGACATTCTTTTTGCCTTGACTGAATCTATTTGCTTCAGGCAGCATTTTTCTAACAGCCTTATTGCAGTGTACCTGAAAATGATTGGTGGAAACATCTGCCATAATGGATAAATGTCCTCTCCAAGAAATGTACACAAAAAAATTGATTTCACTGGATACCTTACATGGTTATATCTCAACTTACTTAAGATGATCCAACAATGTTGTATTTACCTTAATCAGTCACAATATTAAATCCACCGACAGTGAATAACATTGATTATATTGTTACAGTAACACCAGTCAGGGGTGGGATATATTAGGCAGCAAGTGAACAGTCAGTTCTTGAATTTCATGTGTTGGAAGCAGGAAAAATGGGCAAGTGAAAAGGATTTGAGTGACTTTGGTAAGGGCCACATAGTGATGACCATGATTGAAAGGTGCCAGAAACCACTATGCATTGCAGTGTGCTGTGTATGGACCAGTCAAAGTGCCCATTATGACACCTGTCCACTGCCGAAAGGGACTAAAATGGGGACATGAGCATCATAACTGGACCATGGAGCAATGGAAGAAGGTTACCTGTTCTGATGAATTATGTTTTCTTTTAGATCAGGTGGATGCCCAGGTGTGTTTGCATCAGTTACCTGGGAAAGAGATGCCAGCAGGATTAACTAAGTGAAGAATGCTGGTCGGAGAAGGCAATGTTATGCTCTGGGCAATTTTCTGCTGGGAAACCTTGGCATTCGTGTGGATGTTACTTTGATACTTACCACCTACCAAGAGATTTTTGCAGACCATGTACCAATGGCATACCACAGGACACATTTGGAGGTCTTGTGAAGTTTATGCCATAGATGCATAAGAGCTGTTTTGGCAGCACAAGGGGGATCTACATGATATTAGGCTGGTGGTTTTTACTGTTGTGGCTGATCAGTGTATATAATAGTGCCTACACAGATCCTTTCCCAAATGGACTACTTCCTACTTTACTGTTATGCAATCCTATGATCCCCATCCAAGGTTTTCTTTGGGATTTTTACAACCCTTCAGTACTGTTTTATGCATGTTGTTTCTCTACTGTATATGCTATGCATTATTTTATGTATACAAATAGGTAATTATTTATTGCACTAATGGCATTATTATATTTATTAAAAATAAAGAATTTTTAAAAAGTGCTTAGGTGATTACCTCATATTGTTGCACCTGAGTTGTACATATTTGTATCAAGCTTAACGGAGGGGAGTGAGCATGACACAAGTATCCCTTGGTTGAAAATACATTTTGCACATAAATACTAATTTTAAGAAGGAGTTATTAAATGTATTTTTAACTCACATTGGGTGGAGAAATAGAAGCTTCTGTGCTTAAAGGTAGAATAATGTGCAACCCTATTTCAGAACAATGATCGCTTAATAGTATGACACTCAAAGGGTTAAATGGACATTCATTGCTTTTATAAAAGCCTCAATGTCTCTTAAATACATGCATTGCTGTCCGATTCTTGCAGATTCCATTCTATCTGGAAAATATTCTCCACACTTGCGTTCCCCCCTCCCACGGGAAGAGTTGCCTGAGTCTTTGGCTTGGCCATACATCTCTGTCAAAATCTCTATGAATAAATTAACCTTTCTAAAGATTAGTGCACTCTCTAACACCTCAGGGTTTTTTCCCCTTTTTTTCTTTTAGAAGCAGAACACATTCAAAAATGTTGTGACAGAGCTCAGCAGGTTTGCACTGTGTATCATCAACAAATTGTCATGTTCAAAAAGGTGCAATTCCTCAATAATGATTAATGCAGCCCAACGGTGCTCGGTAACCCTCCCTATTTTTATTCCAGCTTTGTTTATCAACCATTGCATCTTTGTTTCATTAAAAGTTTCTAAAGAAGTTGTTTTGTGGTTTATATGTTGTTCAGTAGCAGATTATGTGTGTGTGTGTGTGCTTGTGTTGTGTGTGTGTGTGTCTGTTTTCGAATGCTAATCATGAGTGATAGAAAGTAATTTAACATACAGGGATAGGTGGGATCATATACCATAAAGGAGAAGAAGGTGAAAACACATTTTTTTTAAATAATTCTTTATATTTGCAATGACAAAAATTGCGGTATATCAGCAGTACAAGGGCTTGTGTAAAAGCCAAAACATGTGGTAAACACCATTATCTCAATGATACAGAAAGAAGAAAATGGTTTGTTAGGACATATATCTGTTACTCGATGGTACTCGTGGCCGCAATCTGTCAATGTTTTTACGGGTTTATACAAACAAAAAATCGGTAAAATAGGAAATAACGTTAAAACTTAACATAATATACATTGTGTGGTCATCAGAGTACAGGTATTGATAGGGTAATACTCAGTATTAATTTGCATTTATTATAATGTGATATATATGCGACATCTGAGGATGGTTTTTAGATGCATAAGTTCCCGTACCATTGTTGTTAACCGGGTTTCACTGGTCTACTTTAAAAAAAAAAAAAAAATTTATTCTTTATTTATTGCAAGGGTCTTTGTTTTCGGGGTGGGATTACAGAAAAGAATGGGGAGAGGGTAGGAGTGCAGTTTCATTTACTTTGGTTATCATACCTTTAACAAAATAATAATAAGTACATACAATAGTCCAGTAAGCTGTGTTTTGTCCAACAATTGTAGCATTTTGCAGACTAGTGACTTTTTTGCAAGTTGTACCCATAGGGTGAGCGTGGTGGGGTATTCGGTATTACTGCTGGTAAGTTCTGTTTGAGGGGGGGTGAGTGACAGTTTCCTATGTGATTATTTTCGTTAACCTTCTTTATTTGTTTGTACGCGATAAGTTGTACATGTGTTAGATATGTGTCTATTAGCGGTGGGAACGCTCTGTTAAGACTGCGGGATACAGAAAGAGAGCGGGGTGGGTACATGGGTAGTGCATAAGACAAGCATCTTCAACCGCGTTATGGTTCCGAGGTGGAGCCTTATATGTCCCTCTTGCTTTGGGTATTGGCCTGGTTGTTTTTATAAGTAGGGTTGTCAACTTGTTGATCCTCACCCTTATTGGCAATATTGTGTAGTGGCAGGCTAATGGATTGGTTAGTGAAGGTCATCATTGGCATGAGCTCCTGATGCTCACCAGGTCTTCTGCTTTAGGTTGGGGTGAGTAGTATTCCGTTCACCTGGTACTCCTGACGTCTGCTCTAGGGCTGTTGACAGGGCCCTTTTTGGATACAGTTGTTCAGGTTTGAAGTGTACTGGCCCTGCCTGTGGAGGTGGGGGTCAGTGTTAATGTTTAAGCTGTTGGGAGTGTAGTAATGGTCTTGGTTCTTCCCTTTTCTTCTGATATTGAGAGAGTTTTGGGGGGGTCTTGGTTAGTGTGATAGGGCTATATTTCCTCTGTCGAGATTGGTGGGAGGGTCTAGCAGCGGCTGGAGGTGTGGGGGGGGAAGTGGGGTCAGATAGTCGGTCTCGGGTACTCGGGGTCGCACGGCCGCGTTCCTTCTGCTCTCCGAGTGTTAGTTTGGGATCGAGAGTTCAGTGAGCCAGGGATCCGATACCTTGTTGCAGTGTGCCATGGTGTCGTGTATGAGGACCGACATGCTATCCATTGTTCTGGCTTCGTCCATTTTATTTTAACGTCTGCTATGGTCGGTACTGTGGCTGCACCCCAGTGGGTGGCTATGGATCTCCTGGTGGCTAAGGCTAGTTTGGTGAAAACACACTTTTTTTTTTTTTTTTGGCAATCCTTAAGGATCTATAGTCCGCTAGTTGCAAGTTTAAAAAAAAAAAAAAAAAGCTATATTTCACAAATTAAATTATCCATTGTGAGATATTAGCTTGAAGATTTACTTAAATAAAAAAAAGCTAACATTTATCTGAAAAATGATACAAACAAATCTGTTACTGTAGAGATGGAACTATTTACCCAACCCTCCTGCTTAGGTTACCTGGTAGAGATATGTGTAGAAGTATAGATGTTCTTAAAGAGTTTCATTTACATTGATACTATAGGATCAAATTTGAAAACTAGCCATTTCAGTTTTAATTATTAGTTTTTAATTTTAAGCTTGGGCCTCTGCCTCATGTTTTCCAAGTTGAGTGGGCCACCATTTAAAAAAAAAAAAAGCCATGGATCAGTGTATGTTCTACTCTAAATCAATAATGTTGTAAGTGAGAGATAATCTGGAGGCTAAGTGTATTGTTGTTGTTGTTTAGTCGTTCAGTCGCTTTCCTCCCCTGAAGCAAACGTCTTTTAATTTTATGACTACAGTAAGCATCTGAAGAGATCCCAGGAAAATAAAATCTGTCAGTGCCTCCACTTCTTCCCCATCTATTTGCAAGGAACTAAGATTGCTGTTTGCCATGAAGCCACAGTCAGAACCGAACATGGGACAACAGAATGGTTCAAGATTGGGAAAGGAGTGTGACAAGGTTGTATATTGTCACCTTATTTATTCAATTTATATGCGGAATACATACGTAAGGCTGGGCTGGATGAATCCAAAGCTAGAATCAATATTCCTGGAAGAAATATCAATAACCTCAGATACGTGGATGATACTACTCTGATTGGTGAAAGTGAGGAAGAACTAAATGACCTGTTGATGAGGGTAAAAGAAGAGAGTGTAAAAGCTGCTTAACATTAAAAAGACTAAGATCATGGCTAAGTGTTTAGCAAGGCGTTATTATTTGTTTATTTTTTTAACTGAGGAAGATGACTGGAGTATTCTGAAGGATAAAGACAATAACCTAATTTATCCCCAAGACTTCCCATCACTCAATTAAAGTGAGTGATATATAGACTTGAGTCCCATTCATTGCTGTATAACACAGTGATGAAACATTTAAATATCTATTTATTTTATGAAAAGGTGTGGTGTTTGGAGCTTTTGGAGGAATGGGAGTAATGAATAGATTCACTTTCAATCATTTTCCCGTTATATATATGTGTGTGTGTGTATATATATATATATATATATATATATATATATATATCCTAACAAAAATGTATTACCCCATTCTATGCTGGGTATAAGACAAAGTATTGCTAAAACGTCTGTTCTTGACTAGTTGCTGTTAAGAAGAATACTGGCTCTTTCCCATGGTCTGTGTCCGAGTGCAACATCCAAAAGCAGACCAGTAAAACAAAAGTCAGATGCTTAATGCCCCTAGACCCCTCTTGTTTCTCTTTTTCTCTTCCATTCTCTCAGTTCATTCACTTATTCCACATGTTGTTGCTGCTGTTTCAACCATACCTGAAACAGAAGAAAACTGTTATGATGAAGAGCGACTAATGAGCTCTACTATGGGTTTAGTGAAACTGAGAAGCAGCCAGGTACAGGCTGGCCTATCTTATGCCAAGTGGTGAAAAAATTAATCTAAAATTGGTGACTAACAAGTTTCCAAGTGGCAATAAGAGGCACTACATATGATCTTTGGTATTGTGGTGCAGTGTAGGCGTCTTGGTGAAAATAAAGAGATTTAAGATAGATTATCCGGGACTGGTAGGACCCTAATTATGTTGCCAAGAGGGATGCTTCTCAGTTTGTTTCACTAAACCCAGAGTTGAGCTCATTAGTCGCTATTCAGCATAACACATTCGGCATATACTGGCTGGCCTATCTTATGCCGAGTGGCGAAACAATTAAGCTAGGATTGGTGACTAGTGAGTGCAAGGCACTAACTAGGATTTGAGCTGAGGGTGAAATATCTCTATAGTTGAGGATAGGAGTTGGCCTCATGGGACCACTTTCTACTGGCACAAGAAGTTGATAAACAACATTGGGATAACAAAGGTACCCTAATAGTCACATCACGCTAAATAAAATGTCCTAATAGAGCAAGTGACTACCCTAGGGAGGGAGGTAGAATTGGATAAGCGAGTAATTGTCATGGTGACCTGAAAACATGAATGCGAAAACAAAGAAAACCTAATTTGGCTAATTAGGTCTCTTAACTGAAAAATAGAGGAAACAAGTTGTTTATGAGAGAGTTAGAAGGCTAGAACTTGATAGTTAGTATAATGGAATAGAAAATGGAAGTGCACAGGTGTATATATGTACAAATACCTGAAACCAAAACGAAAGTGATACTAGAGAATTTGGTGTCCATAGCAAACTATTCCATATTAGTTCTGGGGAAAGTGTGATATCATGATAAAACCTTGTTTGCATATACCAAGTAAAGGGAAAGGCTTACAGATGAATAATTGTATAGCAGGTGAGGTAGGTAAAAGTAAGGTGATCCTAGAATGATTTATTAATGTTACTCTAGTGATACCAGTTTCCAAAAGAATACTTAGGAAACATGACAGGGTACTACATAAAGAAACAGTAGACCAAGTATGCTTCTGTACCAAGTTGCCCAGGGTATTTAGTGCTGGGATGTACCATACATAGCGTGAGTTGACGTACTGATCGGTACTTGACATGAACAGATATACATGAGATAGACTGCAAAGGAGGTGACCAGTATACATGCATATCAAAACCTCTGTTACATGATTACTAAGAAACAAAGGCACACAAAAAGAAGATCCACTTGTCTATCTTTACAGAACCTAGTAGGGTTAGAACTATATGCATAGTCATAAACCCTTTTAAAAATTGTAAGACAAACCCAAGATAATAGTGGTTAACAAGAACCATTCTGTAGTAACTTGGCATGGCCACAGTAAGGCACAGTATAAATCACAAAAGTGAGGATGTCTAGAGTTACCGAAATTTACGACTAACATCACAAACTAACGAATGACATGCCCAACAAGGAATAACATGCTTAGTTCACCCCTACCTATATAATGTAAATAGATACACAAACATCAAAATAACATGCCATGCTATAGAAAACATGACATAACCAAAGCTCAAACACAAACCCACCATACGTTTGGTGTGACAGCCCATGATCCAACTGACTTCGTAAAGCAAAATCTACCTTTATGTCTAATCATAACAAAAGTAAAAAGTGTAAAATTGTAGGCAAACTTCAAACATTAATTACTGAAATGTGCGGAACTGTAAGTGTAATAGCACTAACCATAATACTATATAACCATTAAAACTATGTTTTATTTTACCTTGAAGTTACTGAAAAGTGAAATCAAATAACCACATAAACGTAATTCCCAGTGAGATGAAACCGCTAAATATATTGTTAAATGATTAAATACCGTAGAAAACAAAATGCATTTCTCTTTAGCAGACTGTACACAAAATAACACCTGATCTTCAATAACCAGTTTCCCCCTAAAGTCATGTAGATATTGAATATTTCACTCTAGAAATAAAGTTCTAAAAATAAAGCTATTTGTGGAATGTAACTATTTGTGGAACGAAAAATGAAATCTCCATCCATCAAGTGCTTTGAACCTGTGTGTTCAGATTCACTGGGATTGAAAAAATGGTGTCAGAAAGGACAATATTATTATGGATAGGAAAAGCAATGAAACAAGGAGAACAGAGAGTGTCCATTAGTTATCTGTTAATGTCATGCTGTAATGCAGACCATCCCAGTATAGCACAATAAGTATGCAATCATTTTGTGCATCTCGCGTATAGTTGCAGACTTAGACATTATGGCATCTATTAGTTCATGCACACCTACCCTTACGGGTGAGTGGTGAACCCTATAAGGTTTAGATGGGTGAATGTTTGCTGTGTGAACGCATTTAGACCAATATTTATTATTTAGACCAGCTGATCCTACCTAGTGATCCGTAACAACCTTGTGTTTCCTTATCTATGGCAAATCATGTAAGTTAATTTAAAACGGCAATACACCCTAGGTAAGATAAGGCTTACACTGATACCCTCTATATTTACTTACAGTATGCAATAAAAAACAGTCACCAAGTCTTATTGTAGGTCACGTTGGTTTATTTGGGTTAAAGAAAATCTGAAACCCATACTTTATAAAGGTTGCAGCTTTTATCCAAAGTGAATACAGTATCTCACAAAAGTGTGTACACCTCTCACATTTTTGTAAATATTTTATCATATATTTTCGTGTGACAACATTGAAGAAATGACACTCTGCTACAATGTAAAGTAGTAAGTGTACTGACTGTATAACAGTGTAAATTCACTGTCCCCTCAAAATAACTCAACACACAGCCATTAATGTCTAAACTGTTGGCAACAAAAGTGAGTGCAAATACTTTTTAATATTTATTTAATTTCTACATGTTGATCCAAAAGAAGGCAAAAAAACAATTGTAGCCATTTACAATTATGCTACAAAAAGGAGAAAAAAAATGATTCCTTCTTCCTCCATAATGGCAATCATCTCTCCTGGCATCAGCAACATGTTCACATACATATCCATTATATTCTTGAATATTCTGTTTAGGCAAAATAGCATCCACGTCTTTAAAAAAATTATATATATATTTATAGAATCTGATAAGACAACCTCTTAAGCTAGAGAGTTCCATATTTTTATTTTTCTTACTGTAAAGAACCCTTTGCTCTACTGCAAGCGAAAATACCTTTCTTCCAGTCTCAATGTAACAAAGAAAAACTTGCTTGGGCAATCATTTATTAACACAATTATTTTTTAACTAAATGAAGGACCGTTTATACAGTTATATTTCCTTTTTAAAAAATAAATAAATGCAAAACAAGCATTTATTGAGCTATAAGTCTCTGCCCTTTTCAAATATATATATATATATATATATATATATATATATATATATATAAAAATATATATATATATATATATATATATATATATATATATATATATATATATATATATATATATATATATTGATTATTTTTTATAAAATGAGACAAAACATAAATATTAGGAATTGTGTTGCATAAGATGATGTCCAAACAACTTGATACATGCCCTCTAAATTACAAGTGACACAGAACGATGTTTATATTCAGCTCTCTGATCGTTATTATGAAGTCCCAATAGATTTTGAAACAATCTCTGTTAGGGGATAATTGATTAATCATCAGACATGTTAGATGGTGTTTGTTTACTCTCCCAAAAGACCATCTACAGTATAATGCATGTCTTCGTTTTGTGTACCATTGTCACATTTTCATCAAGAATAATCTATATAAAAATTATGGTACATTAGATCATCAGTCTCATGTAAGAAATTGATTTACTTCAATTGACCTATTATCTAGCAAAACATGTTTACTGTGCTACCTGATTTGCTCGCAAATACTCTATCTAGCAGTGTTCTTAATGGTATCATCAACCTACATTCATATTTAGATGTAGTGGAGATTTAGACATCATACAAGTTTTTATAGATAATATATATAAGCATTTTATGCACAATGTTTATGTGTTTATGCCTTCCCTTGTCCAGGCCAGTCCTGCAGAACACAGGCTGTCCAGCTTGAATCCTTGTAATTTGTGACATGAACAAGTTAAATAAAGGGAATTTAGGACAGAAACCTTTAATACTAAATTACTAAGCATATTCTGTAAACAAGAACTTAATAGTATTCAATAGACTTGTACATGGTGGAAAAATAAATTTTGGCTGAACCATTTGGTCTTTTGTGTGGTGGTTCAGCTTGCCACGCAGGCTGATCCACCACACTAGCTGGAAAGGTGAAATCATTATGATGAAAAGCATTTGAAAAAAAGGGTTAGTGGCTGCATTATTAGGTGAAATCTAATTTGATTTTGATTTTTATTCACTGCCTGATTTTAGAATAGTTTCATAAATTTAGAAACAACTTTGAAGGAAGAGGTGAATAGCCAATTGAATCTTATCTAGCAGATGATGACACCTTAATCATCAAAGTAAAGATTAGGGTAACCCAGCATGGGGAGATTGAACTTGATTAAGGCTATTTTCTCCATCAGCAGAGAGGACATTTGCAAGTATTGGGGATTAAGAATGTTTACTGTAAGAAAAAACACTTTCTCACTTTGGACAGCGGTTGGTGGACAAAACAATAGCTGCTGAGCAACCAGATATAGATCAGACCATACACATTTTTAAAGACTGATGTTCTGACATACGCATGGCATGAAATCAACCCAAAAATGGTCAAGAGTGGACTGGCACACAAATCCATGGAATGATGAGGAGTGGGAGTCCACCTGTCCCTTTCACATTCTGGCACTATGTTCAACATCCCCCTTGCTCTGCTAATAAGGTATTAATTATGGTATATGATTGCACATTATCAAATATTGCAACAGTGTACATCATACATCACTAGTGAGATCACCCTTCACTTTTCACCTACTCACACAATTTGTTCTTCTGGGACGCTGTCAAGGTAATGCCAAACTAGCCTTTACCCTTTACCTTATAGCTAATGAAGATGTGGGTGGTTTTGCATTGGTGGCAGTGGAAGTTGTCACAATATTGCCTCTACACTAGCATTTAATTGACTAATGGTAACTAGAAGAAAAGTGATGGTGTTAATAATATTACTGGGTGCAAATATAAACATTAACATTTCTATGTTTTGTGTAAGACTGTGTGCTTGTGTCACAGTGTGTGTGTCTGTGTCACAGTGTGTGTGTCTGTGCCACAATGTGTCTGAGTGTGTGACTGTGTCACACTGTGTGTGTTTGTCTGTGTCACAGTGTGGTGTGTATATGTCATTGTGTGTATCGTTGTGCCTTGTATGCATCAGTGTGTATATATGTAAACACAAAAAGAATTCAGCGCTAGTAATCACAAAATTAGTCAAGGTAGGCAGCAACCCAAATGAAGGAAAACCCCTCGGGTCCTTCGGTGGATAGATACAAAAAGATATGGAAGGGCTGCGCCAAATAAGGGTAGATAGTCCAGTAAAGTATTGCTAGGGTGCCAATAGATGGTCTAGGATACTTGATAGAGTTCCTCTGTGGATGCGTCTGGTGTAGACCATTCCGTATATGTAAATACAAGAGAGGTAGAGGCGACTAATGGTATAGTATGAAAGTTCAGGGTGTGATAGGTAACAAAAAGTAAAGAACTCACATTCAAGAGAGCTATGGCCAGCTCTGGTGTGGATTGCATACAGCGGTATAATCCCCGCTTATGGGATATGTAGGGAGGGGGTCTCCGTCAACACCGTCTGGTAGTCCAGAACTCGGAAAAGAAAGACAGAAAGCAACAATAGTGCTCTCAATTTTGATGTGGTTCAATGTGCAGATAAGAAGAGGTAAAAAACTCACATTTGAGGGAGCTATGGCCAGCTCTGGTGTGGATAGCGTACAGCGGTATAATCCCCGCTTATAGGATATGTAGCGGCGATACGTCCGTCAGCACCGTCTGGTGATCCAAGGCTCCAATATAGAAGAATAAAAAGCA
Source organism: Pelobates cultripes (assembly GCA_933207985.1). Classification (NCBI taxonomy): domain Eukaryota; kingdom Metazoa; phylum Chordata; class Amphibia; order Anura; family Pelobatidae; genus Pelobates; species Pelobates cultripes. Next base: position 75,052,796 of record OW240921.1, read on the forward strand.
GCAATAGTGCTCTCAATTGTGATAGGTTAAGAGAGTAGTAGAGAAAATAAAATAATACTCACAAAGATAGAGCAGAGGTACTGCTCTATGGATAGGCACCGGTGGTATGATCCCCACCTAGGATTTCTTGGAGTACTGGAACTTTAAAATTGCCAGTGGAAGTAAAAGTAACCAGGAAAGGTTAAAATGCCAGGAATAGGTAAAAAAAAGTTGTTTAAAGTGCATAAAGAGTGCAATAAAAAGAGGATTGGTACAATAAAGTAGCCAAAAAACTTTTATTGATCTAAAATACACAGTAAAATACAGAATAAATAACCATAAACGCATTTCACCATAAGTGGCTTCTTCAGAATGTATATATGTGTTTCTTTGTGTTAATGTGTATATACATATCTGTGTAAATATGTAGGTCAGTGTGTTTGTCCGAGTGTGCACACGTGTGTATCGGTGTGTGTGTCAGTGGGCATATGTGTGTCAGTGTGTATGCATTTGTTTGTCAGTGAGTGTGTGTGTGTCAATGTGCATGAACATATGTATTCATGTTAGTGTGTACATCTGTGTCAGGGTGCATGTATATGTGTCAGGTAGTGCATCTGTGTGTTGTAGTGCATGTATCTGTGTTAGTGTGCATGTATCTGTGTGTCAGGGTGTGTACATGTGTGTATATGAATTTGTGTGTTAATGTGTATGTATATCTGTGTAAGTATGTGTGTATGTGGCAGTGTGTGTATGTCCATACATCCGAGCAATCAAACACCAACACAACATGCAAGCACACTGCTGCAAGCTAACACAAACATTGCACCCAAACACACCCCTGCAAGAAAATGCGAACATTACATACAACCACACCGCCATATTAAAACACTAAAATTAAAAACAAGCACCCCTTCAATCAAACACCGACACTACACAGAAAAACACACCTACTTTTAACAGTCATCACTACATGCAAACACACCCCTGCATTCAAACGCTAACACGACACATCATTGCATTCCAATGGTAACAGTACATACAAATACCCCTACATGCACACATATACTTTATACAAAAACATGCTTACACAAAAATGCACAAACACTGCTCACAAATACACTCCTGCAAGGATGGGCAAATGTAGATCTCCAACTGACATAGCCTTGAGGGAGTTATACGTCAGATGGGGAACTACCTTTTGGCCACTCTTGCACTAGTGGGGGGGGCCCAAAAACCTTTCTTGCACCATTAGTTCAGACACTGTCTGCAGTGGTGGGGGAAAGAGATATATCATCATAGCTAGATTTATGACCTAGACCAGATATTGGGCACACTACTTGGGTACTCTACTTCTGAAAAGGTTGTCTCTGATGGCATTGACAAAGTCTGTACTTAGTTGCTTTTTGGGGGGTTACAGGAAACAGGGGGTAATAAATGCAACGGCATCAAATCCACTGGTTTTACAGATCCCTAGCTTTGACCACCATAAAACACAGAAGCAGTAACATTTGATCAAGCTAGAAGGAGCTGCAGCGAAGGAGGCAGCATCAGCAGATGTTATTTTCGAGCTGGTGGTCAAATATGTGCGCCTACCTGACTTTACTGCTGCAACTCCAGATTCCATATGCAGCAAAAAAGCTGAGATACAAAATTGCCTTAACTACACTGCAGACAGCACACAGTGCACTGCACACACAGTGCACTGCACACACAAACATACACTCAGGTAAAGCAACAATCCTAGTTTCACATTTAAAGCCAAAGTCGTTGAATTCTCCAATTTTGACCTTAAATTTGAAATTTATTTGGAATTCACTTTGATAATTATCACTTTAGATCAAAACCTCATATTGTTGTTACAAAGATTATGCATCTAAACTCTAGTGCCTTGTGACTTATGAGTCAGTTAAGGCCTTACATCCCTCTGTGAGTGTTGCTGCCTTATTACATAATAAAAACAGATAATCTTAAAATGTTTTAATAGTCCACGCTATTAAGTCTTACATGCATGCAAATGTTTAGCTCTATATTAAACTACAGCTGTGGTTTCCGTCTCTGTCGCCATTTTTCTCTTTTGGCTCAAAATCATCTGTTGAATAACACATCACTCACTGTTTGAGTTCTCTGGCAGTATATCTGTGATATAGAGCCATGGAATGTTGAAAAGATGTAGCTAAATAATTTAGCTTAAAATCTGTATCCCTTAAAAAAGAGGAAGTTAACACATGACCTAAAACTATATGCTGTGCTTTCATACCTTTCTGAGGTTAAATATCAATGTTGATAAGCTACTGTAAAGAGCCTTCCTTTTCTTTGCAGCATTTAACTATTTGTTTAAAGGTACAATCCAAGCACCATAACCACTGCAGTTATATCAATGTTGATAAGCTACTGTAAAGAGCCTTCCTTTTCTTTGCAGCATTTAACTATTTGTTTAAAGGTACAATCCAAGCACCATAACCACTGCAGTGTTCTGCAGTGATTGTTGGGCAAGTATTGCCCTGGCTCTCTCCTTAGTGTAAGTAGCCCAATTTAAGGAAAAACTACTAAAGGAGGGTGTTCCACAATATTAAGCAGAGCACCATTTTCATGCAATATGGGGAAGAAAAAGGATCTCTCTGCTGCCGCAAAGAGTGAAATAGTTCAATGTCTTGGACGAGGTATGAAAACATTAGATATTTCACGAAAACTTAAGCATGATCATTGCACTATTAAGAGATTTGTGGCTGATTCAGAGCAGAGATGGGTTCGTGCAGATAAAGGCACGAGGAAGATTTCTGCCAGATCCATGCATCGGATCAAGAGAGCAGCTGCTAAAATACCATTACATAGCAGCAAACAGATATTTGAAACTGCTGGTACCTCTGGAGTCCCAAGGACATCAAGGTGTAGAGTCCTCCAGAGTCTTGCAACTGTGCATAAACCTTCTATTCGGCCACCACTAACCAATGCTCACAAGCAGAAACGGCTGCATTGGGCAGAAATATACATGAAGACTAATTTTCAAACAGTCCTGTTCACTGATGAGTGCCGTGCAACCCTGGATGGTCCAGATGGATGGAGTAGTGGATGGTTGGTGGACTGCCACTCTGTTCCAACAAAGCTGCAATGTCAGCAAAGCAGTGGTGGAGTCATGTTTTGGGCCAGAATCATGGGAAGAGAGCTGGTCGGCCCCTTTATCTACCTGTCTGTCAATTCATCTGTCTGTCTAATCAATCAATCTATCTATCTATCTATCTATCTATCTATCTGACTGTCTGTCTAATCTATCTATCTAATCAATCAATCAATCAATCAATGTATCTATCTATCTATCTATCTGTCTGTCTGTCTATCTGTCTAACTGTCTGTCTGTCTAACTATCTACCTGTCCGTCAATTCATCTGTCTGTCTATTCAATCTATCTATCTATCTATCTATCTATCTATCTATCTATCTATCTATCTATCTAT
>OW240921.1:75058726-75205949 GCA_933207985.1 Pelobates cultripes
GCAGCTGCTTTCTCAGATTAGTTTTAAGTATCAATCAGATACCTATTAAAATATTATTATAAACTTTTGATGGTACTGTTCTGATTATTTTAAAATGTTTAACCCTAATGTAGTCAAAAGTGATTATATTCTGGAAACTCTTTGTAGCTGAATACACTGTACTATCATTCCTATGCATTTCTAGCAGAAATGACCCCAAAACACGATTCACTGTTGTGTTCAACATTTCACAGTGTATGAATGTCCTTTACAGGTGATTTCAATTAGCACTCTAGAAACAACTAATGAGAGACACAATCTATGCATGCTTATATCTCGTTGGCTACACAATGTTCTACTTTGGATTACCCACTTGTAGATACAAACTGTAATTGTAGAATAATTATGGAAGTATGATTTATTGTAATTACTGCTTTCAAGGTGGACTTACCCAAGGTCCAGGTTGACATATGTAGGAGATGTACGGCAATAACGTTTGAATTTGCATCAAATTGTGGGGAATTTCATTGTGTTATGTCTCACCACAACTTATCTAACACCTAGATATATGCTCAAAGAAAAAAATTCAACTTCCCAAATTGGTGCCTTGCTGACAAGACCCAAATATAGGTTTTGCTTTCTACATAGCGGTTGGTGAAGCACTTTCATGGTCCCACATTAGAAACTATCATTTGACCAATTTCTATTTATTACATAGTTACATAGTCTAGGATGAAAAAGGACTCATGGACATTGAGTTCCACCTTTAAAACACATTTGTTGTTAATCTAAAAGAATGCAAAACATAAAAAAAAAAAAAAATCTGAAGTGATAGACAAAAGAAGGAATAAGAAATTCCTTTGTGACTTTTACTGCAATCAGATTTCTCCTTGGACCAGTAAACTGTTCATATGCATGCTAATTATATCCTTAAATATTAGTTTTTTTTTCCAAAAAAACAAAAACAAAACATTCAAGCCTTTATAAAAAATATCTACATAATTTGACAAGGCAGCCTATTTGGGTAGAGTGCTCCACATCATTATGGTTCTTACTGTAAAGAACCCTTTCTTCTGCTGTAAGTAAAAATGCTCAATGTACATTCCTGCTAATGAACAAGTTAGCACATAGAGATTTGTTGCAGTGATGTTTTCCATCCCCCTTATTAATTTAGTAGCTCACCTCTGCACTTTTTTTTCTAGTTCTGCAATATGTCTGTGTAAAACTGATGCCCAAAATTGCACTGCATATTCAAGGTTGGGTCTTACCATTGGTTTATAAAGATCCAAAATTACATTTTGATAATGTTACCCTTCTTTATTTAGGACAGCACCTTACTAACATTTACAACATCAGACTGGACTTGCATCCTTCTTTCTAGTTTGTTATCTCCAACTATTCCCAAGTCCTTTTTGACAGTTGGTCAAGATGAAACTAATTTATACCCATCCTCATCTGCTATAGTAATTCATGTTATGTCTTTCAGATACTACAGATCAAAATATACAACTAAATACATAACAGCTAATAGTAATTTAATAACAAATAATATTAAAATTTGTCCTGAATATGATGAGTTAGTCACAATTTTGGAATTGTGGCTTGTCAACCTAGTTGTGTTCTTTGATATCCTGTTCTCATGGACACCTACAATTTTTATCTATACCCAACATGCAAGGCTGACGCTAAAGGAGCTCATGGGCCAAAGGAAACACCACACTGATACATGGGCTACAGGAGAGAAATCAAAGGCCTCCCAAACTGAGCCAATACAAACTTATACCAGGGCGAAGCAATCGATGTATTATCGTGTTAAGTATACAATTTGTAACAGATCTTGTGCATTTGAGGTTGTGGTAAATGTTTGTAGTGTATGTACACACTATACAACAACTATTCGTTTGCACATATGCAAGACTTGACACACACACCACAAGCAGCCTGCTTTTTGTCCTTAGAGTCCCACTTATTGGGACACCAAAGACAAGGCATTACATGCCATTAAATGCTCTTGCACTTCACTAACCAAACAGACAGATTTTCCCCCAGGTGAGAGCACATTATCAGGTTGCTGCTCTGGAGTGGCAATGAACAGTCACTTTGAGGGACAAGCTTTTTATTGGTGATAACACAGTATGCCTTTCTTTCTGGCTCCCCCACCATCTATTGTCCTTCTCTGCCTATAAAAACACACGGTGATATTTCTTCCAGTCTTGGCCTGATGCCCATGCTTGATATCAAAACATATGTACCTATATTAAAAGTGTCAGACAGGGAAGCTTTGTTTTGTAATCACATAAATAAAAAGTATGAGAATAGTTTATTCAAGGAAAGAATATGAAACCTCAGTGGAATACTTAATGTTTGTGATTAGCGTTTTGTGTTTTTTTTCTGCAGAGAACTCAAATATAGATCAAACGTCAAGCATTTATACACCTCTATACATTACTCACATCTCAGTCTCTATGAAACAGGAGTTCATATATGTAGACGTGTGCAAGGCAACAAATGTTGGTTCTTCTGAGCCACTTCAATGAAAACGTGTTTTTTTTTTCGTTTGGCAAAATTTTGCTCATGCCACTGTTCAGCTCAGCTGCATATTTGTATTGAAAACATTTCAGCGAAGTAATTCAGGTAACCAAAACAGCAGGAAAAATGGTGCCTATGACTGTGCTGACATGCAAAAAGTCTAACTTTTTGCCTGTTCTAATGGCCGTTCAGGCATTTTTGTAATGTCAATTCTGAGTTGCCAAAATGTTTATTGTATGTCAGGTTTGTCAGGTTTGTCAGGTATAGAAAAAAAGGAAGTGAGAGAATTTAGGCCTTTCAAAGGATTTATTTACGAAAATGATCATAAACTTTAGGTGAACATGCTGTTTGAAGAGTTTATATAAAGATATTGAATCCTTTGAAAAGCTTATCTAAAATATTAAAACAAGGACTTATTTCTATATGATTGATTGCAATGTTTTTCATTTTGCTATCTTTTTTTTTTTAACATTGAAACCACTACAACAAAAGGCATTTAAAAAGGGAAAGCAGCAGTACCAAAAGCAGCAGCAAGAGGAACATTTTAATTTTAGTTTTTATTCACCACCAGATTTTAGAACACTTTCACAAAATTTAGAAACAAATTTGCTAGCTGAGAGTCAATTGGCCACTCACCTCTCCATGCAAATGATGATTCCTCAAGTTTCCAAGTTGTGAAGAGCAGTGCAATCCAAGTTGGGGAGATTGAACTTGAGTAAGACTGTTTTCTCCATCAGTTGTAGGGACATTTGTAAGGGTTGAAGATCCAGAATGTTCCCTGTAATAGGAAAACATTGCTTACTTTGAACAGTGTTCAATGGATATAACAAGCAGGTCACACGCTCTTCTTCTCATCCCAGTAGCTCAGTGAGTCATCAGAACAAGACAATGCTTTAAAAGGAACTACTCTACTTTCGACTGCTTGAGATTCAACTTTTCACCCCAAATTGTCAATATCATTAACACAAAGCTTAGCTGCCCCACTCTCCTGTATTGGGGATATGCTGCTAGTATTGTTGTTGGGAGTAGTAGACAATGGAAACACGGTAGGTTCAATGTGCACATGTTCGTTAACCAACATTCCTCCCTTTTGCTGAAAATGATGGACCATGTAAATAAGTCTGTGACTCCAATATGTTAGACTATTCTATCGAAGTTCCACATTCCACTTAATCCTAGGATCATACGAAAAAGCTAACACTAGGCAACTGGCAATTCGTTCAATCAGACGAGAGATCTTTCAGTTTCCTGACCACTGCTGCTACACCGGTTGCACTGCTGCAACACCAAGGAAAAATTCCCTGTTTTTCGAGACGTCATCCATCATGTTAATGAGTTGATTGAACAAACAGATAACTTATCCCAAACCAGGATTACTGTGCCGCAATTTTTTTGTCATGTCCCTAAAAGGAGCACGAACTGACACTAGCTGCCCTATTAGTTTCCAATCCTCATATCCCCCAGTAGGGAATAAACATCAATGGGATGGTGGGTAGATTGACCATTGCTGTACCAAAATTATTTCTTTTGAGACAGGATGACAGAAGGTAGAGTGGACATGTGGGACACATGGGAGAAGGATGAAGGTGGTGCTTGCAGTAAGTACAAAAGAGTGCATGGGGACACTACCTTGTTACAACTACCTAGTTGCATCTTGGGGGGCTGCAACAAATAGACAGCAATACAGGCAATTGCAACAAGTCCATTGGTTTCACCAATTTCTTGCGCTGAGCACCATAAAACACAGATGATGTAACACTTGCACTTGCTTTGGTAGAAGTAGTAACACAAGCTATTGTAGCATTAAAAGCCTGAGAAAGAAACACTTGTCTCCTAGGTGGTAAATTGGACATAATGGAAATGCTGGTAATCCCACTATCCTGGGGCTGATTACTACTAATATTAGTGGTGGTGGCAGTGGTGCATGGCACTACTTCTGATGGTGGATTGGGAACACAACCCCTTCAATTACCCTTTCTCAATTTCTTACTCGTACTGAACATCACAATCCCCATAATAGGGAATTGCTTTTTCCAACCAGTTAACAACTAAAAAAACAACAAAACAATCAAACAAACTTTTAACAGCAGCATATTGGTGACATATTCTCACAATAAGATCAATGACACAATGTAATCTCCTTTCTCCCGCTCAAAGTTGTTTCAAGTACCCCTGACAGTAACTATCTAGCTAGATACAGCAGTAAGTTAAAACTAGTCTCACACTAGAATCAAAGACCCAAGCTACCCCCCACTCACACACAGACACGGCAAGAGCAAAGCACACAGTACTAATGCTAGTCTATCTTCCTCAATAGCTGCAGTCAAAGTGTCTGGAAGTATCCTGCTTAGAAGTATAATATTTTTTACTGCTTCTTCTTTTTCCCTCTATTGGTCAGTTGTCACTTGATTTGTGAATAAAATGAACATTTACTGGCTGCCACTAACCAAGAGATGCAGCCTACATAATTGGGCAGTCCTCTTTTCCATTTTGACAAACTAAACTAAACTAAAATAGAAAAACAATATGGACCCTTTTTTTTCTGGTGCCAGGAATGGCACTGTGAATCAAGACCCAAAATGAGTATATCTGGGTTTGCATGAGTCAGTTCCCCAGAGATTCTGGCATGTGGTGGCTTGGAATTCAGATTTCCAAGTATAGTTATATGCTGTGTATATGTTCAGTGAGCTACTTGCAACACACAGCAGCATGTGATGTCATGTTTCCTTTTATGTGGTACAACTATAAACAGGAATCACATTATGAACTAGAGTGACGTCATCTGCATGGTGATGAAAACAAACATACATTTGAAAAAATCCTACAGAAGATTTTCTGTGAAACACATCATCCTTTATATATCAAGATTTGTTTTGTATAAAAATCGTGTTACATTAGTACATGCCCCTTCATTATGTGATGGTCACAGTTCTCACCATGACATTCAGACGGCCAGACGTGATCACCCCAGAAGTGTCCTGGGCCTGCTAATATGCCTCTAAGCTACAGCAGGTTCTGTTCTTTTGTATAAGTTCTATCCTTGCTATTTCTGGCTATTAGTGTCTGTAACACTAGGGGGCTGGACTTCCTCTGTGGCTGATACCTGTGCTTCACCTGAGGCGGATCGCTAATCATCTGGGTATTTAAACACTGCCTTGTCCTGGGAACTTTATAAGTTCTTTGATTCTGGTGATCGTGTGTTCCTGTTTTGTCTCCTGATACTTGTTCTCCAGATTGACCTTGGCTTTCCTTGTTTATCCTGACCTCTGACTTTGGCTTATCCTCGACGATCCTTCTGCTTGTGTCCTTGTCTGTACTATGAATTGGAGCACCTTTCATGCACAGCCCCTGTGCACAGATTCACAGTCCTGGTGGTTTCTAACCTTATCATCTTGGACTGTGTATATCTGCAAGGGTGAGCACAAATCTTTGCCACCTGATGTAAGACCATGACAGTGATATATTAACGTCACCAAATATTTTTCTAAGCTAGAAAACAGTGGGAGAGGTAGTGGAATTGCAGTTCATCCAAAAATGAATCTCTGTTTTTTATTTTTTTGTAAATTGTATATAGACAAAAAATATTTTGTACAGTTATATTTTCCTTCTTTCTACAGCACTTAAAGTACCGTATATACGCGAGTATAAGCCGACCCGAATATAAGCCGAGGCCCCTAATTTTACCACAAAATACTGAGAAAACGTATTGACTCGAGTATAAGCCTAGGGTGGGAAATGCAGCAGCTACTGGTAAATTTCTAAATTAAATTAGATCCCAATAAAATTACATTAATTGGATATTTATTTACAGTGTGTGTATAGAATGAATGCAGAGTGTGTGTTTGTGTGTGTATATAATGAATGCAGAGTGTGTGTTTGTGTGTGTATATATAATGAATGCAGTGTGTGTGTGTTTGTGTGTTGTGTGTGTGTATATAATGCAGTGTGTCTATAATGCAGTGTGTGTGTTTGTGCAGTGTGTGTAAACTGGATGAGGGGAGGGCATTTTTATTTAAATTTTTTAATTTTATTATATTATTTTAATATTAATATAGTATTATTTTAATAATATTATTATTATTTTAATATTTAAAATAAGTCCTCAGTGGGAGAGTAATAATTGAGGGGAAGGGGGTCCCTACCTTTAATAATCCTAAAGGAAAACACAATTAAAAAAGGACAGATGGGAGAAAGGAGTTTAAATGGTAAACCATCTAGAGACAGTTACAGAAAACAGGTGTCTACTGTAGGAAAGAAAGACTACCTGGCAAATTCTAAACCAAAAGGTTGAGCATCATGCGTCCTAAGTCTCATAGGTAACCAATCCAGGTATAAAGTAATAGCTAGAACACTGTGCCTATATATAGAGGTGGAAAAAACCCTCTATAGGAGAAGTAAAAAACTACCCCAAATTTCCCAAAAACAGACTCCTATCTGTAGAGAGCTTGCTCTAGTTACCTCGGCACTGTGTTGCCACAAGTGCCTACCCGGATACCTAATCCCTATAAGTCCTAAAAGTTACAAAGATTTAAACAGCTAAATCCATAAGTGCTACCAAAAAGAGGTGAACAAAAAGAAAATTAAATTAAATAAAGTAAGCTCGACGCGCGTTTCGGCGTTTCAGCACGCCGTCGTCAGGAGCAATAAACTTTTGGAGTTCCCTGTATCCATTTAAATACCTTTTGTTGCAATCAATTAAAATTGTAAGATGCTGTATGTGGTATCCTGCCGTAATTGTCAGTTCCTCATTGGTCCGATATTTAGCCAATGCCGTCCCTTATCGGCCGCATCACGTGACGTCGTGACGTAAATGAAGGGGCGTGATTCCGAGATCGGGTGGGGCCCATGTGGGTGCAGTATGGGAATGGTTAGACTGCAGAGTTCCTCATACTCGAGAGGAGAACCCTCTATTTGAAACCCGACGAAATAAAGCACTCGTTTTAAGAGGTGTGACCAGAGCACAAAATGAGTGTCATAGGAGTGCTGTAGTTTACACTGATATGAGGAAACAATAAACAGTTGCCTGGGTCCCTGGACCATTAGTGTACAGAAGTCAAACAGCCAAAACGCTAAATAACTACTGTACACTTCACTTAAAGTTTTAAGGGATGAAATTTATAAATCAACAATTTATTATTATCTCGCGAGACTTACACTGTGAGCGGAACGGAGCTGACCGAGGAGCTGCACGGAGGAGGAGGGAGCTGACAGGAGCTGCAGGAAGGTAAGTAACCGCTCATTGTCAGCCCCCAACAGGACCGCCGGGCTTGTAATGAGCCCGGCGGTCCTGGTCTGTATTGTGGCAATGTAAATTGCCACAATACAGACATTGACTCGAGTATAAGCTGAGTTGGGGTTTTTCAGCACAAAAAATGTGCCGAAAAACTTGGCTTATACTCGAGTATATACGGTATATATGTTATGTTGCAGAAAAAAGGTTGAAGTAGACCAGCACAAAAAAGTAGTTAGCAATAATCTTATCACTGTTTTGTTGTATATGGTTGTGTTAGATGCTTTGAACAGCGATCAAAAGGTGGTACAAATCAAAGAAGTCAAAGTGTGTGGGATGAGAAAATTTCTGTCATGCGCATAAAACAAAAACAACAGTAACATATATTCTTTTTAGAAGAGGTTTGGATGAACCAAGTAATGCCTCCGTGTTTTGGACAATGTCCATCATGAAAATTGATTAACTAGATTAAAATGTAATTCAGGAAACCAGTACAACTTGAAGGTAGCCCATGGAGCAACGCAGTGTGGGGAGTGGGCCTTGACAGAGCCAGGGAGTGGGCATGGGCTTAGGATTGTGGGCCGGGTTTCGGGAGTGATGTTTTGGGGGGTGAAGAGTAGGGATATAAAGAGCAGCCATATTAGAATAGGGGCCATTTTAACTGGAGCCTCTCTTACCTGTAGATTGTTGCAGGCCTGAGAGGTTCCCCCCCCTTTTTTCTTTTGTTTCCCTGCAGGTCGATGGCGGCGTTGGAGGAGCTTCTGGAGGGAGTGCGGGCGGCCGTGAACGACCGTGGCCTCGAATGGCTACATCAGCAGCTGGGGGCCGCCGGGCCTTCCACAACGGTGGCAGCGCGCCGACCGGCCAGGAGGACGAGGCCGCCGCAGCGGCTGAGCCCGGGCGCTGGGCCCGCGGCGAGACGCCGTAGAAGCCCTTCAGCGGGAGGAGGAACGTCCGCAGGGGCAGGAGAGGTCCCGGTCGTGGAGCCAGGAAGGAGCACGGCTCGGGCTGGCAGGTGCGGCTGCGGTCTGGCGCGGACGGCTGTAAAGCACCCGACGGCTGGACGACGCACGCCGCGCGGGTTGGCGGCAGGCAGGGGAGATGGAGCGGTGGCTTCCAATTCGGCGGCCGGGTCGGCGGCCAGGACGGAGGACGGTCACGTGAGCGGGATTGCTGAGCTGGAACGTCCCGGTGAGTCAGCCACTATTGGCACCGCTGTGGGGCAGGAGAATGTTATGGTGGGGAGTGTTGGGACAAGTACAGCCCCCCATGGGTCTGGGGGAGGCTGGGACGGCGAGGTCAGCTCGGGGACGGCCCAGGCAGGGGCCAGGAGGGAGGATATCGGTGGTGGCTTTAGGGCGCAGGAGACGGCTGGATCAGGGCGCACGGCGATCAGCCAGGGACGGTGTTCATTAACGGGAAGGACGGCTGGAGGGAAGCCAGGCGCAACAGCAGCGGGAGACAGACGTAGACCCACCCTGGAGGGAGGTGACAGGGGTGGTGGCAGCAGGCGGGAGGGTCCCTCTGGCTGCTCCCAGGGTCAGCATATGGACGGAGAGGACGCAAGGAGTGAGAGGAGAACGGAACGGCGCAGTGTGAGCGTCAGGCGCAGCAGCACGAGGAGCAGAGCAGGGAGCCAAGGAAGCGGGGAGAGGTCACCAGTGCGGAGCAGATGCAGCGCAGCTAGGTCCTGTTGCAGGGAAGGCTGCGGGAGGTCCCCGTCTAGGGATAGAAGGCAGAGGAGTCGACGTAGCACGTCTGATTCGCCAGACAGGAAAGTACAGGTTCAATCAAGGGGAGCGGATTACAGGGGGAGTCGTTTTGCAAGGCAGCTGGAACGTGGGAGGAAGGGCGGGTAGACCCTATGCTGAACAGACTACCCAGGTTTTCTTCTCCCTACAGGTCACGGAGCAATACCCCTACGGTCTCGAGGCGGGACCAGGCGGATGGGAGTCGGCGACAACAAAACACTCCGGCACCCGGAATGGTGGGCGGAAGGACGGCGCCCCTGCGGCCAGCTGCGGCCAGGGGCTTGAGCGGTGAGTCAACACATGCACGACACTCTGAACAGTTGCTGAGTGATTTGAAAATATTTTTAGACGCTTGGTCGGACAAGGGTGGGTCCCCCTCGGAATTCGGGCGGGTATGGTCGCAGGAAGGTAGTCGGGGCGAGGCGGTGGAGCGCGCGGGGGCGCTACCGGCGGGGACACATGGAGGCGAGGCCGACGACGCGACAGGGTCTGCGGGGTTGACCGATGGAGGGGGAGAGCACACGGAAGGGGGTAGCGATATCCCGGATGCGGCGCGGCAAAACGTGCACGTGTCCTTCGCGGGCCCCCTGGGGTGCCACTTAAAAACAGACGTAAAGGATAAGATTTGGAAAGGTGAGTTTGTGGAGATCTTTTCCCTTCTTCCCCTCGAGGAATTCTTGGACTTGAAAGAGGAGGATAAAAAGGACGCCAAGAAAGAGGAGGAGGAAAAAAGGCGGAGGTATCGTAAGATACCGAAAACTTTTGGGAATTGGCTACGGGCCTTCTGTATTCTGGCTAGCGTGATAGGGGAAAAGAACCCGGGGCATTGTTCGGAACTTTTTTGCTACTTGGATGGGATAGGCGATGCATATCGAACATACGGGGGATTGGCGTGGTGGAGGTATGACGAGCAAGTGGGGGAATTCCTGCAGGTTCAGACATGAATGTTCCGGCTGCGGGGGGGCTCATGGCACCAGCCGGTGCTTCAAGAAAGGTAAGCTTGGAGGGGGAGGGGGGTCCGGAGGGGCAGCGCCCCCCGCGGTTACCGCTGGGGGCGTCCCCAGTGAAAGTACGCCAAAGTACGCCAATAGGCAGTACGCCAATAGGGCTGATGCGGCCTTTTTGTGGCAGGGATTTCGAGAAGGGTTTGTTATTCCCTTCGTGGTTAGGGGACCGGGTACGATGTGTGGTAATCTCAAGTCAGTTCGGGAGCACCCAGGGGTAGAGCGGGAGAAGTTGAGCAAGGAAGTGCAGCTGGGGAGAATGGCGGGCCCATTCTTGGAGCCGCCGTTGGTCGATCTACGGATATCCCCACTCGGCGTGGTTCCCAAGAAGGAAGCGGGTAAGTTCAGGTTGATACATCATTTATCGTACCCAAAAGGGGCGTCGGTAAATGATGACATTGACGCGGCCCTCAGCTCCGTCTCTTATACGTCATTCGACAAGGCTGTCGAGTTGGTACGGAGAATGGGGCGAGGGGCGCTGATGGCGAAAGTGGATGTGGAGGCAGCCTTCCGGCTGCTCGCTATACACCCCAAATGCCATCATTTGCTTGGGTGCTATCTTGATGGGGGTTATTTCGTGGATCTGTGTTTACCAATGGGCTGTTCCATATCGTGCGCTTATTTTGAGAAATTTAGCATGTTTTTGGAATGGGTGGTGCGGAAGGAATCGGCGGGGGGTGCGGTGGTGCACTATCTTGACGACTTCCTCTGTGTCGGCCCGCAGGGAACGGGCCGGTGTAGACAGGTGTTGGAAGTGTTTCACTGGGTTGCACACTCTTTCGGGGTTCCCTTGGCGGGAGACAAGATGGTTGGGCCCACAACGTGCCTTAGTTTTTTGGGTTTGGAAATCGATTCCGTGAGAGGCGAATGTCGGTTACCTTCAGACAAACTAGTGGATCTGAAGGAGCGGGTGGCCACGGTAGGGAGGGCTAAGAAGGTGACACTGCGGGGGCTTCAATCATTGGTGGGGAGCCTGAACTTCGCGTGCCGGGTGATACCAATGGGGAGGGTTTTTTGTAGGCGACTGGCACGAGCGACAAGTGGGGTGCGTTGGCCATCGCACTGCGTCAGGGTCTCAGCGGATATGAAGGCGGACTTAAGGGTGTGGGACCGGTTCCTACAGGATTTTAATGGCAAGGTTTTCTTTAGGGATCCGGCGGCGGCATCAGAGGTGGGGCTGTACACTGACGCTTCGGGCAGTGTCGGTTTTGGGGCTTATCTTGCGGGTAATTGGTGTGCTGAGGAGTGGCCTGCAGCGTGGAAAGAAAGCCCGCTAATAAGGAATTTGGCGTTTTTGGAATTATTTCCGGTCGTGGTTGCGATGGGCTTATGGGGGCCGGCGTTGGCAAACAGGCACATCGTATTCCACTCGGATAACATGGCTGTGGTGCAGGCGATAAACAGTTTGTCTGCATCTTCCCCCCCGGTCTTATGTTTGTTGCGGCGGTTTGTACTTCTTTGCATGTCCTTCAATGTGGTGTTTAGGGTTAAGCACATCCCTGGTATGTTGAATGTGGTGGCTGATGCGCTTTCTCGTTTTCAGTGGGAACGATTCCGGGAAGCGGCGCCGGACGCACAGGAGACGGGGCAAGCTTGCCCGGACGAGATGTGGCGGCTCGGGACGTCATGCTTGGGGAGTACATAAGGAACTCATTAGCGCCAAGCACGTGGTCGTCTTACGTTAAGGTTTGGAAGGAATGGGAGGAGACTGTTCAACAGGTAGGAGGTGTTTTTTCGGCGGGGCAGCGGAGGAACGTACTGCTATGGCTGCTGTGTCGCCTGTTCTCAAGACAGGCTTCGCCGGCCATGGTGGACAGGTATATGTCTGCCCTGGCATTTTTATTTAAGTTCAATGGTTGGGAGGACATTACTAAGAATTTCATGATACGACAGGCGATACGAGGTTTTCGGAAGGGTAAGAAGTTTGGGGACACGAGAAGACCGGTGTCGTTCTTGGTGTTGCAAGGGTTGTTAGGAGCGTTGGCTGGGTTGCGTCATTCCCCTTTTGAGGTGGCGCTATTTTCGGGAGCGTTTGTATGGGCGTTCTTCGGAGCCTTCCAAATTGGCGAACTGGTGAGCCCCAACAGGAAAGGGGCCGGCGGATTGCTGCTCGACGACGTGGACTTATGCAACGACAGGGTGCGGATCAGGTTGCGCCGCTCTAAAACGGACGTGTTCGGTAAAGGGTGCTCAGTGGTGTTGTACGAGTTACCGGGCTCAAGGGCATGCCCGGTGGCTTGCGGGGCGCGGTACTTGGATGTCCGTCCCGGGATAGCTGGTAGTTTTTTCCTGCACGCTGATGGTACGGCGTTGTCCCGCTTCCAATTTCTGCGGGTCTTTCGAGCGGGTTTACAGAGGCTGGGCTTGGAGCCCAAGCAATTTGGGACGCACTCGTTCCGCATAGGCGCAGCGACAGAGGCAGCACGCCTAGGTTTGGGGGACGAGCGGATTAAGCGGATCGGGAGGTGGGAATCCATGCGGTTCCGCACGTATGTGAGGCCTGATAGGCTGGTGTAAGTAAGCGGGGGAAGGAAATCGGGAAAGGGGGGGGGCCATTTGTCTCCTCGCAACTAATTTTATTTCTTTGCAGGTTTGAAAGTTTGGTTGATGGGACACTCGTATGTGTACTGGGCACAGAAGAGAGCCGCAGTTCGAAGATGCGGAACGCAGCTGGGCTTTCCTTTGGAACGAGTGGAATTATCATGGCTTGGTTTGAGGGGCGCTAGCTGGCAGGGTCGCTGCAGCGCGTTATTTCAAAAATTGTCTGGGGGGCGGTCCCAGACGTGGTATTGGTCCACGGAGGTGGGAACGATCTGGGCTTGATTCCTCAAAGGATACTGGTTAGGAAAATGAAGAGGGATATGGATCGGCTGAGGGAGCTGGTTCCTGGCGTGGTCGTAGTTTGGTCGGAGATGGTGCCTCGCTTTACGTGGAAGCACGCCAGGGACCCAGCTGCAATAGCTCGATCTAGGGGTAAGGTCAACAAAATTATGTCAGTCTTTATTAGACGGTCGGGGGGCGTAGTGGTGAGGCACCGGGAATTAGAGGGGATGCTGCCGGGATATTTTAGGAGGGATGGTATTCACCTATCAGATGTGGGGAATGATTTGCTGAACCTGGGTTTTCAGGATGGTATAGCGCAGGCCCTGTTTAGATATGGTGGGGGTCGCACATTAGCTTAAGGGGGTCAAGCCATGTGCTGTGGCGGAACAGGGCGGTGTATATATTGGAACTTGCGTGGAATTTGAACTGGACAGGCCGAGGTTTAGGCCGGATGGAGTTAAGGATTGGTTGGTTCTAGCTCTTCGGTGGCTACGAACCTGGGGGTGTAGGGGTGTCCGAGGTATACCCCTACAGTTAACTGGTCGATATGGGGCCTCTTTGGTAGGCCGTGTGTTTCAAGTTATATGTTATTTGTTGTTATTTATTGTTTAATGGCTAGGGTCATTGTCAGGGGTACTGTGTGGGGGTATAGTAACATAATGTCTAGTAGGACAATGACCCTAGATTATGTTAATTTATTATAATTAATTAATAAAGCTGTGGACTTTATACTCCAACAGAATTATCGGTGTCAGTGTTTTATTTTAGTGTAAAGGGTAGCACATGCCGAATAACGACTGTGCAAATGTCAGGTAGCCCATGGAGCAACGCAGTGTGGGGAGTGGGCCTTGACAGAGCCAGGGAGTGGGCATGGGCTTAGTTTGTGGGAAGGGTTTTGGGAGTGATGTTTTGGGGGGTGGAGAGTAGGGATATAAAGAGCAGCCATATTAGAATAGGGGCCATTTTAACTGGAGCCTCTCTTACCTGTAGATTGTCCCACCCACCCTCCCTAGTTTGCAGTTCCGCTTGGTCACAGCGGCGGAACAGGGCGGTGTATATATTGGAACTTGCGTGGAATTTGAAATGGACAGGCCGAGGTTTAGGCCGGATGGAGTTAAGGATTGGTTGGTTCTAGCTCTTTGGTGGCTACGAACCTGGGGGTGTAGGGGTGTCCGAGGTATACCCCTACAGTTAACTGGTCGATATGGGGCCTCTTTGGTAGGCCGTGTGTTTCAAGTTATATGTTATTTGTTGTTATTTATTGTTTAATGGCTAGGGTCATTGTCAGGGGTACTGTGTGGGGGTATAGTAACATAATGTCTAGTAGGACAATGACCCTAGATTATGTTAATTTATTATAATTAATTAATAAAGCTGTGGACTTTATACTCCAACAGAATTATCGGTGTCAGTGTTTTATTTTAGTGTAAAGGGTAGCACATGCCGAATAACGACTGTGCAAATGTCATGCATTGGCTAGATTTTGGCCTCATTAATACGCTGTTTTTTATTTCTTTTATTTACATCCACAAATCTTGATAGTTTTTGTACAGAAAAAGTAAATAAATGTTTTGCCGTATGCTGCACTATAAGCCTGCCTCATTAGCTATGCCCCTCATGCCAAAAAGATATCCTCATACAGACAGGGCCAGATTAAGAGCCCAGTGGGCCTGGTGCTGACAATTATGATGGGCCTAAACACAGAATCTTATCGACCAAAACACTAAAACAGTCATACCTCTAAAGCGTCATGTATCTATGGAGATGGTGTTGGAGGGAAACTCAAAGAATGCAGCTATAAGAAAACACATACTCCATGCTAATCTCTCTCTAATTTATGTTTTCGTCTTTTAAGTAAATCCATACCCCCTAACAGCAGTGTCTAGTGAAGAAGGAAGTCAATAGGGACACTGGGAGAAATGGGGACACAGACACTAGTGACACAGAGACATGGGGACACAAACACTGGGAAACATGGGTACACTGAGACATTTGGGGACACTAAGACACTAGGGACACTGGGAGACTAGGGGACACCAATACACTAGGGACACTGGCTGGGAGGCATGGAGACACAGGCATGGAGACACTTGCAGACACTGGGAGACATGGGGACACTTGTGAACATAGACATAGGGACATGGGGACACTGGGAAACATGGGGACGCTGAGACATTTGAGGACACTGGGAGACATGGGGACACTAGGGACACTGGGAGACATGGGGACACTGAGACACTGGCTGGGAGACATAGGGACACTGGGAGACATGGGGACACTGAGACACTAGAGACATTGGCTGGGAAACATGTGGACACTGGGAGACATGGTGACACAGACATTTGGGGACACTGGGAGACATGGGGACACTGAGACACTAGGGACACTGAGAGATATGGGGACACAGACACTGGGAGACATGGGGACATGGAGACACTGTGTCCCTAGTGTCTCCGTGTCCCAATAGGTTTTATTTTTTTTAAATGGGCCTATTCAATGGGCCTAGGCCTGGAGCTGCAGCTCCATCAACCCCTATGTTAATCCAGCCCTGGATTTATCAGACCAGGAAACGTTTTTCCTTTGCTCCATGTACCAGTTCTGATGCTCAAGTCCCCATTGAATGTGCTTTTGGCAGTGTACAGGGGTCATCTTGGTCATTAATAGCGGTCTGTGGCTACACAGCACCACATGCAGCAAACTATGACGCACTGTCTGTTCTGATTTTCAGCAATTTAAGCTACAGTAGCTCTTCTTTGTGACTGGACCAGAAAGTCTAGTCTTCACTCCCCATGTGCACCAATAAGCCTTGATGCCGGTTCACCAGTTGTTCTTCCTTGCATTACTTTTATATAAGTACTAACCACTGCATACCAGAAACACACCACAAGGCTTGCCATTTTGGAGATGCTCTGACCCGGTCATCTAGCCATCGCTATTTGGCCCTTGTCAAAGTCACTCAGACCCTTTCACTTGCTCATTTGTCATCTTTCAACACATGGAATTCAAGAACTGACTGTTCATTTGTCGCCTAATATATTCCTCTGCTCTACAGGTGCCATTGTAACAATATAATCAGTCAGTGGTTTTAATGTTGTGGCTGATCAGTTTATCCTTACTATATGTCTCACTTGGTTTTCTGTCCTAATGTAGATTGCTTTGTAGTTCAGACATTCATACAGTCAGTGGCTGGTTGGTGTGTATACATTTGATAAGGAAGTCTTTTTCTGTAGTGAAGGGTCATGGCTAAATAGGCAGGCTTATTGTGCAGCATTCTTCAAAACTTAAAGATTTGAACATGCAAAAAAAATACAAAATATTTATGAGGCCAAACCTATCAAATACATCACTGTTATATTGGTGCCTGGGTTTCTCACTATATTTTAAATGGTAGTGAATTGGAACACAAATGACTAACTGTCAAAGTTAAATAGAACTTATTTTAAAAATTCACCAACTCACAACTTGGCTGGTTTTGCTTCAAATTTGTAATTGCAATTTGAATTATCTACGGTTAAGAGTGTAATGAACTATACATTTCGCAACTGCCTTCTACTATAGCACAACTCAGAAAATGTCATTTGGGTTTATTTACTAAACAGGATATTAAGGGAAACTGAAAAGGGAATTGCATAATTTAAAAGGTTACTATAACTTTCAATGCATCATTTAAATGGGTACTGTAATTTACTAGGCACTATTGAGAATTACTGTCTAGGTTTGTTTTATATTAAAATTAGCAACTTACATGTACATTTTCCTCATTTTTGTGAGTTTGCTAGATTTAATTTATTTTTTACTTTAATAGTAAATCTGCTTATTAGCCAAATTGTTTGGCAAACTGGGGATGGGACATAGACTCAAAATATGCAAAGGGTCCAAATCCCTCAGTTTTCTGTACTTATGTAACTATTTTCTAAGAACTCTATATTGTTAGTGTGTCTGAATGTATAATAGAGCTCCACAGCAATAATATAAATAGTAATGTGTCTTTAGAAATCAGTCTGTGTAAATAATATACATTGTTCTTCTAACAAATTACAATTTAGTGGAAGCCCCACTCCTGGTCACACCCCTAGTCCCCCACAAAATTAATGTGTCCATCTTTGTCTAGTTGAAATGGTATGGTACACTATTGCAGTCCAGCAATATGACTGAATCACAGGTAAATTGTATGAAATGTTCTTTGTCTGTTTCAAAATTAAAATAAATAACAAAAAGCTTATACATATTTAAAACACATTGTATTTCCAAAAATTAAGTACTGGTTTAAAAAAAAAAAAAAAAAAAAAAGAACTCTTACCACAAACATGGCAGTTGCTCTTAAAGTGTCCACTCACATACCTGCAAGCTGACACTTACATCAAAAGCTGTGGAATGAAAGAAATGAAGTCAATCGCAAATGCCATTTTGTTTCACTGTGACTTGTCTACTTTTCCAAACATAGTGAGACCTTAAAATGACATTAGCCTTTATTCAACATGTCATGAAGGCTGTTTTGTGAAGCACATATTTCCTTTCAAAAACCGTACTGACATTTTCACCACTAAAAGGCCAGTCCGCTTCACGGAGTAGAGAATACAGTCTGTAGTGTCAAATGTAAGGCTTGGCTGACTGACAAAAGGCTGACGCTTTCATTTTCAATATGCTGCATTACTTGAAGCAATATATTTGTTTTCTTCTCTTCAGTTGCAAAAATCGTAACTCCCCCTAATGTGTGTTTCCATGTTTGCTAGGTACTTTGGGAAACAAGGAATGATTTATTGCGATCATGCACATTCTTTTCCCTCATCACTTCATACATCATGGCAGTGTACTCAGTCCAATGGCACTCATTGCCTCACTATGTGCCAATGAATTATGAATATGCATGTCTACACATCTGAAATAACATGGACACTCCGTTTCTTCTGCAACTGCCAACTATAGCTGTTTTTATAAAGCTTCTCCACAAGAGACATTAAAGCAAATCTGTATGCTTTTAACTATTGGTAGTATGTTGTCTCATCTTTCTGTAAATGACTGGTTTCAGGCAATTCTGTCAATTTTACTTGCCAAAGTGAAGTTCTTGGATGTTTTCGTTGGGAACGTTTTGTGGTTGAATGGCCACGTTCCATGCCGCATGTAAATATGGGAAAAGATCCCATTTAACAGTCAAACATTTGGAACCAAATAAAGTACCCTACCTGGCAGCGGCACTCTCCATCCTCCTACCTCTACCCCCAACAGGATTTATAAAATATAAAGTAAATCGATAGAAGTTGACTTAAAACAAAAACTGTTTCATTACAATTCGATGTTAAACTTAAAAACAGTCCAAAGGTTTTATGGCATTGATTGCTAATTGAATTCAGAAACCTTTTATTTGCAGTAGTGCTTTCCAAAATTTTAATGGAGAGGGTTGCAAAGCATCCAGAGTTAAAAGTTAGGGGTATGTTCTCTATTATTTAGTACTTTATATACTTTGCAAACACAGTCCCAGAGACTCTGGGTTTAAATGTATGATGCCCATTGTCCAGGTGTTATGCTACCTATGGATTTGGAGTGGAACTCAACTGCAGAAATTGTTAATAGGACAAACCTTAGAGGATGATCAGAATAGGAATTAGAATTTAAATAAAACAATTCTTAATAAAATAATTTGATTTGAAGGTGGATTGCTGAGGAGAGTTCCTGTAGCTTTAAGGAATACAATATGAGGATAGTTTGTTGAGAGGAGTTCATGTAGCTTTAAGGGAAACAACATGAAGATAGTTTGTTAAGAAGAGTTCATGTAGCTTTAAGGAATACAACATGAAGATAGAAGCTGGAACAATTAAGCAGAGTGGTTGCTGCAGATGGTTTAGGTAAGCGAAGACCAGTTTATAGATGGAATATCAAAGATTAGATATTTCATTAGTTGAACTCGAGGAAATAGATTTGCAATGGTATTAAAATGCCAGAAGAATGATACAATCCAATTTATATAACTTGCCGTTCCTTGGAAGGTTTTCCAGTAATGTAATCAGACAAGAGGAAGTAGGAACAATATCACAGGTAGTCCGAGGACATGGGAAGGAGAATGGAGATCAGCGGTTTAACAGTCCAGGTTCGGTACACGTGTAGAGAAGTTTAGCGAGAGAATTGTTTGTAGCCGGTCAGAAGATTTAGGAAGCTTCAAAATAACCAAGCACTTTGAAACTGTCACGGTTCCCCTATGTAGCGCGAGGAAGCCACGTCAGAGAAGGGGGGGCGTGTTGTTGTTCCGTCAACCCGGAAGTGTCGGAATAGCGAGAAGCCGACAGTTAAGTTCTGACACCAGATCAGAGCATGGATATTTGGTCAAGGCAAGTGGTATTAAGCTTTACAGTTCTCTGCCACTGCAGACGTTCCACCCACTTTGAGACAATCATTCCCAATTTTGACTGGGGCCACCTTTCTTCGTTCAACTAGCAGAGCAGGATGAGGATCTCCAGGCTAGTTAATTTATATTGCAGGTTTGATGTCAAAGTCAAACCAAAAGATTTGTCGTGTGGGTTGAAGACCGTATATAAACTAGTGTGCTATAAATGCATGCTATTGCCTTAAATTGAATAAAATTCATTTTTACATAGGCAATAAAACATTTTAACTGGCTTAGAACAAATGGTTTTCTTACTGATGTTTCATAAATATAGAACTCCTGTCTTAATTTGCTATCGAGAGTACAAATTATGAGCTATGAGTTCCAAGAATATCTTAAGATATATTAATACAAATTTAAAAAAAAACATTGGGTCATATTCATTTATGCATAAGTCAACATTGGGTCAAAAATGTTTTATAATATTAAAATTTATTTCACTATTATAAAAACGTGTATTTAATTATGTTGGGGGCAGTAGCAGTTTATTGGTTATATGAATATCAAGTGTACTAAATAAGGGCAATTTATTCAGATATCAAAATAAGGAGTATAAGAAATACAATTCCACCTGCTATAAGAAACAAAAATGATTTACTTTTATGACTTTTATGACTTTAGTACAATATTTTGCGTATGTTTTAATTTTACTAGTGTACATTTCATTTTTATATCCAGGTTGTGTCAAACAGTTGTTCCATTTAGGAATTAAATCTTTTTTGTTTCTGTTTATGCAGCCCTAGCCACACCTCCCCTGACTGCAACTCACACATAGGGTTATTCAAGAAAGTGGGAATTCCAATTAAGTATGAAGGGAATTTCAAATTTAGGGTCCAAATAGACAAACTAGAAACATTTACTAAGTCAGCTATGCTTTAAGTTTGACTACTCTGGCCTCGAATTTGAAATTCACTGTTAGTTCAATTTGTTACCTCACTCTAGTAAATAACAGCTCTGATAGAAAAAAATGGATTCATGTTCAGTCCGATCTGACAGCACATTGTGTTTAATTTAGATGTTTTTGTCTCCTCTGTTAATTGAACTTTAATCATATACATGAAGCTCCTGCAGTTTCTAGCAGGCAATTAATAGAGCAAGAGATAAGAAATTTTAACTTAAAGACACTGTGCTATAAAGGTAAATTCAACATTAAATCTTTTTTTTTTACATGAAGTGCTTAGGAAGCTTGTGTGAGGTGAGGTGTGGCTGGAGCTACATAAATAAAGTAAGTTAACTCCTTGGCAGATAATTAAGCAGAGAGACGGAAGGGGGAGGGGTGGGGGGAGGGGAAGGGAGGGAAGGGCATGATCTGTACACGCAATCTGCTTCATTATGCTAGAGTTGTTTTGGTGCTTGGTGTCCTTTTTTAAATATGTTTGGCCCATAATGCAAACAAGAAATGTAAGTTTATTTACTAAAAGGGAGTTTTGATTTGGGAAAAATCTCAAATAAAATCTAAATTGGATATTGTCTCCATGTAAGGTATTATTACATTTACTTTTGAAGTTGATAATAAAGCCAAACTAGGACTCACTTTCAAAATTTAAGAAAAATAATAGATTAAGTTAGTTAAAATCTCCAGTTCATCTGAATTGGAAATTTTCTTCATCTAAGACAATTTGGCATTTATTTTTTTCAAGTTATTACTCAAGTCAAACTGATTTTCTGCTTGATGATCAGAACTTTTAGACAAATCCCTTAACTATTAATACTAACACTTTGACAAGTTTAAATAAAATATTGCACTTGGGATAGGAAATATGGCAAGTTTTTTTTTTTTTTTATCGATTGCTTGTTAATTAGATGTCTTACAACAGATGAGTTAATTTTGACATATGTCCAATATTTTAGTTCTACTGATTTTAGCTGTATCATGTGCTTGTCAAATAACTAGCAAAGTCAGAGATATATTAAAGTAAATATTACACATATAAAAACACACTTCCAGGTTCATAGTGTTATTATCATAGAACTGCAAACACGGTAGCTACATTACTTGTGCATAACACAATGATGCAGTTGCCATGCAGTACACCATATTTTCTTGTGCTATGTGGTATCTTCTTATGGTTATAAAGCTAAAGGGTACTTAAGGACCCTGTAATTATTGCAGTGGCTACCTTAATAAAGAACCCAGCCAAATACCTGCTCTTAAAGGACCACTATAGTGCCAGGAAAACATACTCGTTTTCCTGGCACTATAGTGCCCTGAGGGTGCCCCCACCCTCAGGCTCCCCCTCTCGCCCGATTCTGGAAGGGGGAAAGGGGTTTAAACTTACCTTTTTCCAGCGCTGGGCGGGGAGCTCTCCTCCTTCTCTCCTCCTCTGTTCCGCCCCATCGGCTGAATGCGCATGCGCAGCAAGAGCTGCGCGCGCATTCAGCCGGTCGCATAGGAAAGCATTATCAATGCTTTCCTATGGACGCTGGCGTGCTCTCACTGTGAAAATCACAGTGAGAAGCACGCAAGCGCCTCTAGTGGCTGTCAATGAGACAGCCACTAGAGGCTTTGGGGGAAGGCTTAACCCATTCATAAACATGGCAGTTTCTCTGAAACTGCTATGTTTATAAAAAAATGGGTTAACCCTAGCTGGACCTGGCACCCAGACCACTTCATTAAGCTGAAGTGGTCTGGGTGCCTAGAGTGGTCCTTTAAGTGAAAACCCTTTTCTAGTACCAATGTGGCCAATGGTCTAGAGTCAAACCAATTAGTTAAAAATGAGTTTAATATCACAGTAATTTCCTAATACATTTCCTCTATGGATTTATAATAACTGAGAGAAAGTGTAACTTAAAAAAAAAACTGTTAGCAATATTTTTTTATAAAACATCACCGCCATCATATTCTTTATGAGGAAACAGTGCAAAGGAAAAACAATTCCAGAATCATAGTGAGAGACTGCAAAAGGAAAGATTTTTATGGAAGGCAGAAGTATTTATGCACCACTAACATTTAAGAGTGGAGGTTTCTTGCATTGTGATTGGCTAGCTTGATATCTAGTTATATATCATACTTTTCTGTGATGCTTTCTGCAAAAACTGCTCTGAGCCCCCCCCATACGTCTCCTTGAGCCGGGCCCCCTGGAAATTAACGTGCAGCCCCGGTGGTTCCACCAAGCGGGCCAGGGCTGCAACACATGGCGGCGAGCACCACGATCGCAGGGGTCCGCAGTGAGGCCGAGCCCCCTGCAGTGGCGGGCCAGGTTGCAGCTGCGACCCCTGCGACCGCTATAGTTCCACCACTGTCCACAATGACATGTCTCAGTTTTTGCCCATAATGTATACCGAAAACGACCTGTGGATGTGTGGTCCCCTAATCTCAATAATAATCAATTACATTCACAGTCTTTTGGGTCCCCAGCCCTGGCTAACTACATCCTTCTCCCGACCACCTCTCATATATCAATTAAAGTACATACACCTACCTCCAGTAAATATTCAGATGGTGGAGTGCTTTATCAAACATTAACAAATATAAACAATCTTAATAGTATTTAATAAACAAGCTTAATAGTTTGCTCGGCCAGGTCCCCTATTGTCCCTGATGTCCTCCCCCTCCTCTACTCAACAACGGCAAATCCTTTCTGTAAACTCTACTGCAACTGGATTGTGCCTTGGAGTCTTATCACCCTTAGCACATACCAGAGTGCACATATACCTCTGATCTTATTATAAGTGGGTGAAACATATGATGTAAACCATTGTAAACAATATAAAGAGAACTACATCGTCTTTTTGTGATTGTATGTTGCTACGTCTTGTATTGTACTGTACTGAATGTCTGTATTGTTTTTGCATTATTTAAAAACAAAACAAATATAAACAACATTGTAAAAATAATTTCATAGTTACTACTTATCCTGTCATCCCTGATACCTTCAATTCTCACTCTTAATCTCACTTAATTATATGTGGCACAACTAATGATAAAATATAAAATAGAAGAATCTTAACAATATCTCTGATAACGTTAACATTTACCTGGAGTACATTTTTTCTAATATTAACTTAGAAGCATTTGCTTTTTTATGTTGAAATATTTTAACTGAATTTTTTGTCTCTACGACGATTTAGTTATAGTGTTTGTTGCAGCTCGTTCATTTGGATCATATTTCACCTATGTATTTTTCCCCAAACGTTTACACCATCAAAAAATATATACTTTATTTTTTTTCACCCAGGTTCACAAAGATAAACAAGTGCTTCCCATACATATACAATCAAAAACACACCCAACATTAGCCTGTTGAAGCTGAGACCGTAAATAAGGATAATTTCAATTGATGTGCACTGAATAACAAGGAAACAGTTTTAAAACACTAATATATAAGTGTTTTAAGACAGTTGCCTTGTTGTTCAGTGCACGTCAATGGAAATTATCTAAAGCAATATATATACATATATATTGTATATGTGTGTATATAGCTAGTTATAAATGAATTATATAAACATATATATATATATCTATAATATGTTTATAATTATATATCATGAGTGATCTAAGATGACATAGAGAATTATTTTTTAAGTACATATGTGTCTTAAATGTGGACATATGCTTCTCATTATAACTATGGAAAAAGAAAAGAAAGATGAATATTTGAGTATATTGAACAACATTATGTGTAATTTCCACCTACTGCTAGGCTTTTTAAAGTAATACACTATTATAGATTGTGGAACATGATATTTGATTTAGAAACAAAATCTCTGCCAGTAGGTGGTGTAACAAGCCCAATAAAACCACTGCCAGGGATCTCGTTTGTACATGTTTTCTACACATACAAGCTGGCTACATCTGGAAATGTTTGATTTGATATAGTGTCATTTTACATTGCAGAAATGAGCATAAGTGGTTTTTTAACCCACCAAGTGAGAAATGCGATCTGGGTTTTACTACCGACCCTTTAAATGAAAACCAGACCGCTTATTAAACCATTATCTATCAAGGATATGGAGAGAGAATGTCTCAGCATCTAGGAGATTAATGCCCTAGGCATATAAACTTCAACTCTCATAATCCTTAAAAAAGGCTACATTTGGGGCCGAACATTTTGACGGATGTGATTAAATCAAACTGATAATTTTTAATTATAAAAGTTAGATAAACTCTAATTAAAGTCTTATAGTTCTGACAACTATTGTGTTGTTATCATGTGTAGTTCATTTTTAAAAGATTTCCACCTGTTTAATATACTAAATAATCACTTTTACACATACAGTAGCAACATTAAATGTATGTACATAGTTCCTATAGCCGAACTCACTTGCACCTTTACAGTTTGTTTATATTTTTTAAAAACTGTTTTGTAAACTTTCATCTGAATCATGAAATAGTGTAAGTGATTTTTCACAATTATAATAAAAATAAATATATTATTGCAAATGTATTACTTTTCTGCATTTGTATACATTTCCATTAATTACATTTGATGGATTATATAAATGTGCCACTCACAACCTGATGATAATCTGAGTAGATACTGTGATAATACAGAACATCGTGAATTGGCTCCAGCCAGAGTAAAAAAAAAACAACTTAAAAAATTTTTATATTATTTACCCTATTAATACTGAAGATGCTGGTTAAAATATTGGTTTTAAGTCAAATACATGTAATTGGATTGCCCCAATCACCGATTTCCCTACTTCTCAAGTCAGTTTGCCATGATTTTGGAGCTCCACTTTTTTCAGCTTTTGTTTAAAGAAAAACCTTAAAGTCCCAGTAATTCTGGCCTTATTTAGGTCTACAAGGACTTTCTAGCAACAGAATTGTAACTACAATAGTTCCAGATGTTGGCTGGTCATCTCTCTCAGTCTGAACTGTTGCACAGACCAGAAAATCAGATCTAAGGTCACTTGCAGAGGCCAAGGCAGAAAAAAGTGCAGAATCAAAGTACACAAGGGTTTTATGGTAGACTGAGAACAATCAAAATTGCAGTTATGGTTAATAGGGCATGAAACTCTTCAGCAAGCATGCTCAGTATAACCTATTTTATATTTTTGTTCTCATTTTATTTTTAGGGTACTAACCTTTTTGCCTAAAACCTGCATTTAGTGGTTCAGAATATTCACCCTTACAGCCCCCCACACACACTACAGATGCTACAGACAGGCCACATACAGTTGCAAGAAAAAGTATGTGAACCCTTTGGAATGATATGGATTTCTGCACAAATTGGTCATAAAATGTGATCTGATCATCATCTAAGTCACAACAATAGACAATCACAGTCTGCTTAAACTAATAACACACAAAGAATGAAATGTTGCCATGTTTTTATTGAACACACCATGTAAACATTCACAGTGCAGGTGGAAAAAGTATGTGAACCCCTAGACTAATGACATCTCCAAGAGCTAATTGGAGTGAGATGTCAGCCAACTAGAGTCCAATCCATGAGATGAGATTGGAGGTGTTGGTTACAACTGCCAAAATTGCACCGCATACTAGTGGTGTGGTCTTACCATTGATTTGTAAAAAGGCAAAATGATATTTTCATCACATAAATTAATACGCCTTTTTATGCATGGCAATACCTTTCTGGCCTTTGCTACTGATGACTGACATGCTGTGGTGTGTGAATAAAGGCTTCCGGGGCAATCCAGTTTGCAAGTATGAAACTGTATATGGAATGTGGGTGGTTGGGGAGAAAATGTACTGGGAGAATAAAAGAGCAGAAGATATAAAAAGAAAATCTATTCAAACATTTAAGGAACACTATAGTCACCAGAACAACAATAACTTAAAGTAGTTGTGCTGGTGAGTATAGTCAATCCCTGCAGGCTTTTTGTCAAAAAAAATGCATTGTTTACAATAAAGCATAGTAGAGGTGCTTCCTAGGGCAGTGCTGCACAGTGTGCAACACTGACATTCAGTGTCTTTACCTTCTTCATGAAGACACTGAACTTTCCTCATACAGATGCATAGATTTAATGTATCTATATAAGGAGATGCTGATTGGTCAGGGTGGCATTTGGCTCCACCCCTGGCTCACCTCCTTGACTGCAATCATCAGAATTGACAATGTCAGCCAATCCTTTGCTTTCCTGTGAGGGCTAGATAGGGTGTTTAACACCACAGTGTCAAGAATACATGTTTTTGTTCCTGTAATTTATGAAAATATTGTAATGCACCTATTTAGTATGATCTAGGAGAACCAAAGCAATGTTTCTGATGTTCATGTGCATATTATAATTAAAATTTATGTTGCGCCAACAAATTCTGCAGCTCTTTACAATCATAGAATGGGAATAGTTGGCAACAAGTAGTTGACATATAAAATATTATCAGAGACAAGAGGTGAAGAAGGCCATATATATGTATGTACATTGTCACCTAATGACTTAAACAGTGTAGTCAGCAGAGAAGTGATAGGTAAGTGCTCCACAAACTTGATCTGAGGTAAAGGATGAATGGGGCCCACATTATTGGGCCGACCCTATTAGAACACTAGGATAAATCTAATTCAGCTTGGTGTCTGGCCACATTTGCTAGAGGTGTATGGCTTTCCTGCTACATATACTTCTTATTTGCTGTTGGGATGTTGTTTAATATGCGTCTGAATGGTACAAGGTACACTACATCATTGAGCTTCCCTTCAGGGAACATTAAAGCAGTGAAATAGTTGAGTGTGTATCAAGAAATGTTCTCCTCTCAGGTTAAAGGTCATCCCAGGTAAAGATTGTCCTACTAGGGTGAAGGTAGTATAAAGGAGAGTCACCTGTATTAAGGGCTTTGGTCGTGGGGCAAGATCAAGCAAATCATTGTTCTAAGTTGACCATGCCTATAGTCTTGGTACTCTGGTTTTGGTACCCCAGAAGTTACACTAACAACTCTCATAGAAACATTGCTGAGATCCTGAAAAGGATGTGCACATGGGCGTCCGCAGGGGGGGGCAAGGGGGAGCACTTGCCCCCTCCTGGATTTTTCAGCTTGTTCTGATATTTTTCGTGTGATTGAAAATGAACTGCAATACCGGCGCCGGCCAGTAGGTGGCGCTGTGTATGGAGAGAGACAGGGATAGGAAGCTGCATCTTATCCCTGCTTCTCTCTGCTGATTGAAACCGCAGGGGAACAACACATGCAGCCAGAGACAGCCTACAGATCAGGTAAGTGGGGGATTGGGGGAGGGTTTGAGATAGCCTATAGATTTTTTTTTGGGGGGGGGCAGCAGCCTATAGATTAGGGAGTGAGGCTGGGGGGGCAGCAGCCTATAGATTTGGGGGGCAGCAGCCTATAGATTAGGGGAGTGAGGGATGGGTGGAGGTTTTGAGATAGCCTATAGATTTGGGGGGGCAGCCTATAGATTTGGGGGGGCAGCCTATAGATTTGGGGGGGTGACAGCAGCCTATAGATTAGGGGAGTGAGGCGGGGGTGGCAGCTGCCCATAGATTAGGGGAGTGAGCAAAGGCGTGCGCAGCCTATTGCATTAGGGCGCAAAATAAGCAGAAAGTAGCAGAAAGGTCAAGGATAGAAAACAGTGTCAGAAGAAAAAAAAAGACTGTCAAATGAAGGAGAGGAAAAGGAGATTGGAGCAGGAAGGACAAATGAAGTGAACCCTCCACTTTATACTGGACACCACATCATAAGGCTTTGGTACCTGGGCCAGGCAGGGAAACGCTGGACCTTCTCATCTCCAAAGGTAAAAAAATATCAGTATTAATGTGTTCACTTTTATTTACTGAGTGTCAGGAAGCACAGAGTGCCGTTGGGTAGGGGTGTTGCTGATTGGCTAGAGCAGTCAGCTGGCACTCTAAGCCAATCAGTAGCTCCCCATTCATAAAAAAAGTAAAAATATTTCATGAACCGGGAACTAGCGATTGGCTTAGAGCGTCAACTGTCCACTCTAGCCAATCAGCGGCACCCATGCCTGACGTCAATCTGCACTTCCTGAAACTCTGTTTCAGAAGCCAAATACCACTGAGTGACCTGGAGCTGGAGGAAGCCTTTGGGGTTAAATCATTTGAGAGGGCATCATAGCATTTTCATTTAGGTGATGTTGTTATGGTGACCAGAATGGTCCTTTAATTTGTTTAAAGGAACACTATAGTGTCAGGAATACAAACATATATTCCTGACACCATAGTTGTGAAAACGCTATTCACCCTGGCTTTATGTAATAATGGCTATGCCCCTTCCCTTTCATGACACTGTCAAAAAGGTACCAAGCATGGATGTCATTACAATTATGCCCCCCCCTGGAAAAATTCCTGCGGACGCCCATGGATGTGCAATGAAAAAAGTTTGATTTGTTAAATTGACAACAGACTCGAGATTAGATACTTTTTAATTGCCCAGCAAAGTCACAGAATACATAGAATAAACATACTTCAGAGCACTCCGTATCTTATCAATAGAAATTTATTGCATGAATACATTTTTCCATACACTAAAAAATATTGTAGGCAACTATTCTACTTTTTGAATGGAAAACCAATGGGACTGGGACTCACCCTAACAGATCTATTATTTATTTTGTAAAATTCCAGCAATTAGTTAGAGTTGAAAAGGTAGATATATTTTTGCTTTTGCCCAAAATATTGCTACAGGTAAATAAGTGGTATAATACTTAATGTTGGAATAGGGTATTTAACGCTCAAGTTATGGTTTTGCCATCATTTCTTTAAAGGTTAATATTTTAAAATTCATTTGGAATCATTAAAGCAATATCAGCAATAAACTTTGAAGTAATGATGTGAATTCATTGTTTAAAACTCCTGGGAAGCATTTTCCTCTTTTCTCTATGATGTTGTTGATTACCTGTCAGTATTCTTCAAATGCCCTGTTTTTCTCAGTATTCATGTATAAACCTTTGTAGCAGACAAAAGAGAGATGTTATTGTTCTTTAAAGGACTGTTTAGTAACAGTGACAGGTCCATGATTGGGTGAAGCTTTGTGATTTATGGACTTTTGCTAAACAGGAGTTTTATCATAGCATAATGATGTGGGACTAATACCCACTGAATGTCAACATGGATGACCAATTTGAAAAGTCCCTTTCTGACCTTGTCAATGAGGTTTAAGTGGGCTGCACAGTGCTTTATGGAGGTAATATTCATTTATTTTCTAAGGATTATACCTGTGCAAAGGCTGCATGTTTCACCAGCATGCCTTTTACTAAACATATATATTTTTTTATTTCTCTGTTTAGATTCTATAATACACATGATTACCAGCACTGTTGTAGTCAGCCAGCAAGTACTATTGGTTCAACTCAACTCATTTTAGACTCACATAATTACGATCAGAGAGTGGGTTGAACAAACCTCAATATGTAAACAAGGAGTGCCTGAACATTAAAAACATATGTTTAAGGTTAATCCCCTTAATCCCAAATATATGTAATAATTTGGTGCCTTAAGTCTAATATGAAAACCTGTTAAGGGTGTTTTCAGATTGTTAGTTCTGTAAAATCGTCCTTAAATGGAGGCTAAAATTATAAAAATATAACAATACTAGTTACCTTTAAACACAGATGATGTTTCCTACTGATGCAAGTTTGCACTTACTTTTTAGGCTTGAATACTGAATTATTTGAAGTACTTTATCTTTCATATAAAAGATATTGTAATTTTATTTTTCTTAGCATTTATATCTCCTTATATTGAGTTTTACAATCTTACTTTCTGTTTTATCTAAATATTAGTTGAGAGTGTTTACACTGACATTAATGACTACCTCCTCAAGGGCTTGATTAAGGTAAACATGTATCAATATTTACCTTAATGCGCACCGGTACACTGGGTTTCCCCAACATAGAAGTTAAATGTGAACTATTGTCAGCTAAACTCTGGCATAACTACCTTTAAGCAAATTCACCATGTGGCATCTTTGAATTCATCCAATATTGAACTAGCTTTACAGTTGATAAGGAACCCAGCAAAAATGGCAGGTAAGTCACCATAAATCGTGTTGAGCAAATATTAGAAATAAAACATATTTTTGGTTTATACCATCACATCTCTGGAACGCTTAGACCAACTCTGATCTTTATGAGTGGACTGCCATGGGGTACAACTCTCAAAACAGCTAAAGACTCCTAATGAGATTTGTACAAAAATGAAAACATTTGGGAAGCCTTTAATTGTGTATGATTTATAATGTTATCTCCACATAACCTAAAAGCTTTACTTTAGTAAAATATTCCTTAGCCGTAGATAGTCTTCATAGAACTTTTCTCTGCATAAGGTGTCACTGATGAGAGATTGGATTCGATGGTGACTAAATTCAGGGAAAAAGGATGAAGTCAGAAAACTCTACAAGAGGCCAAGTCTAAAGCAAAGGATTTAGTTAGTGACTCCTTATTGACAACAACAGTGACTAAGAAAAGTGCATGTATTCTGTTTTTGTGAGTACGTTCTCAATTATGTCAAATTGTATAAAAAAAACTTCTGCATTAATTGCTTTATTTTACAACAGGATAGAGAATTTTGCAATTTTACAACAGGATAGAGAAGATTTTTCTGACTCCAAAAGTGAAAGGAACCTTTCCAGGTTTAAGCTGTAACCATTATAATGGCGTGATTAAAGGTGAGATTTGTACTTAACCGGAGACTGGACACTAAAGGGAATCTTTATGTGTCTTATCAATCATGCAGTATATCTGTTAAAGTGCCCATGTGGTCTTGGATATGTGGGCAATTCCACTTCGGCACTTAAAAATAGATATCCCCATATAAGATCTCTATCAGCAATTCCTCTTTCTGATAAGCCCATGTCAAGACATTTCCATGAAATACAACTTGTCACAATACGTCACAATTATTTTAGCAGGTTCTTGAACATGTTCCCCAGTTAGCAGTGGTGGTAATTACATTCCTTTACCTCTTGGATACAGTGTCACGCCATTAGTGTTAATGAGAAACTGGAGTGGCACTTGTTCCTAGGAGGTCTATTGTAGTTGGTAAGTAGAACCTAACATGATAATTTTGCTAATTTTCTTGGTTTTATGTGAATTTATCTTATTTTCACTATCTCTAACCAATAGGGATGTTGCATATGTTACACATGATATGTATTAGATAGATTCTAGAGTAGTTTAAGTGGTCATACATAATATGAGTTATCTATAGCTTAATCAATAGTAGTATGGAGATGTTCAATGTACATGTGTTTATTTATTATTGTGTATATGTATTGCATGCTGTTTTTACTTATTGTGCTTTGTTTCTCTTATTTAATATGGGTATGTATCTTTTTGCAATGTGGATCCTTGCTCCATGCTTTTGGCATCGCTTAGCAACTATTGCTTAAGGATGAAGTTCACAACAATAGTGTTCTCAGGTGATGTCATTGACTCCCACAAGACCTTGGCTTAGAGAAATGGTACCAATATACAGAGCTGGAGGAAGCGGTGTTTGGTGGATGGAGGGTCTTTATCTGCTGTTTGCTATATTTTGTCATGAGTGTTCGTTTTCTAAGGACATTTATACATTGAAAAAGGGACAGAAGTCCCAAAACATCTGTTTGATTTGCTCTTCATTAAATGTGTATTTCGAAAGTTGGCCCTTTCTACCAAGTTGCGCACTGTGTTTATTCTAGTTTCCTAGCAGCTGTTTTGATCAAGGTCAGCCAAGTCACAATACTATTAAATCACAATAAACCAGGAACATGCTATTGGGTACTACAGAGACCACAACTGGGCACTAGATAATTATTAAATTGGGCCTTCATTGGATTTGGGGAAATTACACCATTAGCATCACTCCTGCAGCCCCAAAATATACTCATCGATAAGAACACAATGCCACGTAGCCTGGGCCATCATGTCAATGGGCAGAAGCAACGACAGACATAAAGCATGCCAGACAGGTGCAGGACCATGTAGAGGATGCCAAAGTGACACAGGGCTGGCATGAAAGGCAAAAGTGGGCGGATACAATGACACTTTCCTAGCATAAAATGAGCATAGACCTCTAGAATATATTATATGTTGATAATGTCTGAAAACTATGGGGCAAAAGCATAAACACTCACTGGTGTAGAAGCTCAAAAACATTTAGATATTACCCCAATACATATTACTAATACTTTTTAGAATAGTATTACTGAGGAGTATGGATTATTATTTATTGTATAACATGTACATTTTAGTTGTATGGTAGCATATCTTGCAAACACATGACATTCTACAAGGTTTACTCCACAATGGAATGGTGAAATGTTTAAATTAGGACAGAGCCATATGTGCTTGTCAATCAAAAGATTAATAAGACATAGGACAAAGACATATGCTACCTGTCTCAAGACATCTTTAAAATCCAGACATAGACAGTGCTAATTAAGTATCTGCTGACCATAGTACATTATATCATAAAGCAGGGAACAAGGTAAGACACTGTTGCCTTTTTGGGGGAAATTAAAAGGTATATAATCATTAAAGGAAAGTTGACCATTGTCATTCGTCTATACTTCTCCGTCTACCCTGCACTCACTTCACCAAACATAGATTTCATTGACACATCATTTATGTTGGTGACATTGTTTACTTATTAGTTTTCTTTCTGTAACATCCATTCAATACACATATATTTTATATTTATTTTTGTCATTTATATACAATATTTATGCTGTGCCCTTTGGGTCTTTGGAATTATTTTAGTGATAGCCACGTTTTCAGGTAGAATAATTAGCTAAAACCATTTTTTTAAATAAACTTGCAATTGGATCTCAACTCTCTTAAGCTATAAATGTTATAAAACAATATAAAACATGATAAGCTACAGATGATCGGGGAATTAGGGGTCTGTTGGTAATGTTGATTATACCTGAAGAGAAAAATAGTGACCAATATTGAAGGGTCCAGAACCCAACATTTATAGTCTTGTAAAAACTATCAAAAAAACATTGTCCCCAGTGGACTCACTCAACCTACCACCACTTGAGCAATTTTACCAAGAATGGTTACTGTCAAATGTAGAATTCAGTCGTACAAAGGTGGCAGAGAATTTTTTTTTTTTAATTCTTTATTTTGAGTTGTGCATAAGGTTAAGTTACAAGCTTTTGCTGCCACGACAGTAATAACAAAATACTTCATCAAACATGGTACATTGGTAGCATGGCAGTAGACAGTAATGCACATTTTTGTATGGTTATGACTCGCTATCATGTTATGATGCGTTACACTCAATTAATGTAATGCGTTGCATGATATTCCTAGATCGTGCGCATTCAGTAACATAAGGATAGGAAAAATCAGGCTAGTCGAACGAATTATTGCTGCGTACTATGCTATGGTTTCACGGGAATGTATATATCAGCGTTTGAATAACATGTTCAGTAGATTCTATGTTTACCATTAGTGTATGAGTAGGTGTAGCCAGTTCAGCGTTCCCAGCGCATGCTGGGCAGAGTAAAATGGTAACATTTATATATGAAAAAACATGAACTTGAGAACATGGCTCGCTCATTTGTGTTCAGAATAGATAATTTCCCTGGAGTTAACTAAAATTGTATAACATATAAAATAACATAACAGGCTAGGTATCTACTGGCAGGCTATTAGTAGGTTTAACCACTGGAGCACCTCTGGTGATATTAAATGCTTGAGCTTGCATGTCGGTGGAAAAAACTCGGTAGTAGCATCAAATTCTCACATAGTAGATGCTGTTAGCAGGATAACATTACAAGAGTATAGAGGACCTCAGTAACAAGCTCCCTAGCACTGCATCACAATTCCTATTCTAAATTATAACTTTAAACATTAAACATTCCGCGGCTGTGTGGATGATGTGGTCAGCGGTGACATCAACCTGGGTTAAGAGGGGCTGTTAAGTAGAGTTAGTCCTCGTTGGAAGTGGGCTACTGGCCCCTGGTATTGTTAGAGTCAGCCAGTGCCCTGGTTCGGATGAGTCAGGGAATTTAGTAGTGTTGCAAAATCAGAGTAAAGAATTGAGTGGTAATGTCACTTGGAATGGGTCTCTTGTAAGTTCCAGGTAGTCAATATAGAGTGTACCATGCTCTCGAGAGGCCGGGGATAGTTGAGGGTGTCCTGGAGTAATATAGCCACCACATTGTTGATCTGCGTTGGATCCTCTTGAGACCTCAGTGGTCCGGAAGTGGGTAAAACTGCAGCAAGCTGTATTTAGGGGGGTCAATGTTAGCAGTCCTTTTGTATTGTTGAGGTTAGTCGGCTGGTTGGTCGGGCAGATGTAGGGTACTGCGGGTGGTCCCGGATACCTTATATTTATTACCGTCACCGTACCCGGTGGGCGTGTGTGCATGCCTTAGTTGATTGATGGTGTTGCTAGGATTGGAGCGTGGGCACCTCGGCTCCGTTTAGGTGGTGACCAAGGCGCATGTGACCGGTGTGGTGTTTCGTGGTACAAAAAGGGCACAGTTCGCTGGGTCCCAGCTGTGAGCTGGGGTGGTGGGTGTTCGGTGATCCACTTGGGAGAGAGAGTCCCGCGGTAGGCCCAAGGCCTGTAGAAGATCCGCTGCATCCTGTGGGCCGTGGATTTGGTGAGTTGTTTCTCCCTGCTGTACGATGAGTGTGTGAGTTGTTTCTCCCTGCTGTACGAGGAGTGTGTGCCGCTGGAGTGTGGCAGTGAGGGGCTTGAGTGATCTACGCCACGCCAGAGTTCCGTTTGAGAGGTCATTGTAGAATATTAGCTTCACATTCTCAAATTGTATAGGGGTTTTCCCCCGGAGGGCGGTGAGGATCGATGCTTTGTTTGATCCATTTTTGAAGGTAAAGATAGTGTCCCTTGTGGCCGTGTCTGGGGCTCTGGCAGGTTTCGGTATCCGGAATAGATCTGTGGGAGTGATGGGTTTAGTTTGACCTGGGGGCAGTATAGTAGTCAGCAGGTGCTTGATCGTGAGTGGTAATTCTGCCTCCGGTAGCCCCACTGGGATCCCCCTGACTTTTATGTTGTGTCTCCTTCTCGTGTCCTCCTGGGCATCCAGGAGCCGTTCGAGCATCATGTTTTTGCGGCCCAGTCCCTGCACGTCTCTCTGCAGTGTGGTGATAGTGCACTGGCTTTCTTGAGAGGAGTACTGCAGCACAGCAATTCGGCCCGTGAGGCACTGCAGCTCTCCCCTTAATGCGGTGACATCAGCGAGGATGTTTTTATGTAAATCCATTAGTAGGGTTTTTAGCAACCCGGTGGTTACCAGGTCGGCATCAGAATTAGTCCTTGTTTTGCCTGGTTTTGCCTTCAGCTTTGCGTCTGGGGCTTGGAAGTATTCCTCTTCGGGTACCTCTGAGCAGTTGTCCGAGAAGTCCATGCAGCCTCCGTGAAGCGCCGCCATATTGGCTTCACTCGGGCTGCATGCTTGCCGCCACATTTCCCCTATTGTTAGTCCTGGGGCTGGTTTGTCCGGCATCTGTTTTTTAGTTTTGCGTCCCATCGGCCTTGAGGGGTTCCTGCGTGTGGTCGGTGGTAATTTAGGCTGTATTTTGGCTTGATTTCTCCGATTTTAACACGGAGCTCCAGAGTTGTGTGTCCGTTCACCTCGGCTGTCAGGCTCCACCCCAGGTGGCAGAGACTTAACCCTACAAATGCATGGCTGTAATTACAGTCAAAGAAACTTCCATCAAGTATTGACTCAAAAGGAGGAAAGTATACTCATACAACCAACTTTGTTTTTTAGTTTAACTTGTTTTTGGATATTCACATTCAAAGTGATAGTTATGTTGTGTAAAATAACCGTAAAATAAACTTTAATTTGAGGTTATAAAAGTACACAATGTGTAAATGACCGAGGGGGTAAATATTTATGTAAGGGACTGTAAGTACACTACTCATACTGGTGAGTTAACCAATCTCTTATCCAAACACCTTGATCATTGCAACAGGAACTCAAAAATGCTCACAGATTTTTCACAGATTCAATCATTACTGTTGCCATCAAAGCCCTTACTGTTTTAGTCTTTAGCTGCTACAGTTAAAATAAATAGGTTATTCTTTATGAGTCATCTCTGTCTGCAAAACTGAGACACACCAATAACAAAAGTCTTAATAAAACACAGATAGCAACAGGTTCATGTATGTAAGTCTCATTACTCCGGATTCTGATCTACGACACAAGCATTCTAGGAAGTCTTGTACAAATTAATATTGAGCTCACTTTGTTTCTATTTTGTACATGCTCCTTGATCAGTAAACATAAGTCGTTTTTTTATCCTAAGTAAATATCTATGTTACATAGTTGGATAGTGCTACAAGCTCAGTATAGTAGAGTAACAAGCTAAATTCCATAAGGAGCCAGCTCAATCTTTTCATAGCTATTATAGATAAAATGATAAAATAAGTGAGTATACAATAAAGTGAATACACCTGCCTTGGACAGTCATCATATGCAGTCCGTAAGATGTACAGCTGCCCAAACCTGTGTTTGTTATCACGGTAAACCTTAATGTTAAGTGGCAAGCTCTGTATTGACTATCACATGATTAAAATTGTATTGTATAAGTTTTATAGCTCCATTTACTAATGTGAAGTTGTTTGTAACACACTCCTCTAATTAATATGCATACTCTATCTGATTAGCTACTAATACTGTTGGAATCTATACATTATCTTTTCACTTGGGATTTTCAGAGTTATCGCTAGATTCCAATTAACAGGGAATTAAAACGGCAGTTTAGTGAATGCAAGGTTTAGGATGAAATAGTCAACATGTGACTGCAGTAAACTTGGAGAATTTTCCTAAATCGTCTATTTTAGCCTAAATTTTGCCATTTGTATTTCAAATCACTAAAATTCTGAATTTAATAAACAATCCTGCAACCCTGCAAAATTCAGGCCTCTTAGACTCAATGAGTGTGTGCTAGTAGTAAGTGTTACTAGGTGTATGAATTAGCTTACATTTTAGTCTTTGCACATGTCTATGCACACTCATCAATACCTTGGGACTCTCCCACTCCATTGTAAAGTAGTTGGATATTGAATCTAGGTTCTGTAATGGTAAAATTATTTATATTTTCTTTATTTAGTTAATCTGGAGAATGCTTTACAATTTTGTAATCCCAAATGTAATTTCGGGAAATTCAGCCTATGGCTGCTCACTTTAAAAAAAAAAAAAAAATACTAATAAGGGGGGGGACCTAATGTCCTCCCACCTGGCCCACACCCCTGAGCAGTCGGTGGGGGCCCTAAATTGGAATAAGGGGGGGGACCTAATGTCCTCCCCACTGGCCCCCACCCCTGAGCAGTGGGTGGGGACCCTAAATACTAATAAGGGGGGGACCTAATGTCCTCCCCTCTGGCCCACACCCCTGAGCAGTCGGTGGGGGCCCTAAATTGGAACAAGGGAGGGACCTAATGTCCTCCACCTGGCCCCCAGTGGATATTAATACATGAGGCAAAATTTTGGTTCTTTGTTGGGCTCATTTGCATATGCCTACCCAGACTCCCTTGCAGTATTGAGAGCACTGTTAAAGTGATATTTATGTGGGAAAAGCAAGTCTTATTGCTCGACTGGTGTGTGTATTTGTGTTTAGCAATGTATTAAATATATATATATAACATCCACTCACAATTTAATTTATTTAAGTTAAGTATTCCAGAAATAACTAGTCTCTAAAGTCACTATTAATAAAGAGGACCGAAGGAATGGTTTACATATTCATTAGAGAAGAAACCTTGCCTCTAGCCACAGATTTGAGATTTGTTTTCCTTAACTGTCCATGGAAAGTGTATTCTATAACCATTAAGTAATTAGACAAGTGATTGCAAAGCTGGCACACATTCACTAGGTTAAAATGCATGTCGCCACAGCTGGACTAGACCAGATTCATCTCACATGAACTAATTTAAACAACCCAAAGTCCCAGAATCATAAAAGACACATTCATGGAATTTAATAGTTATTCCTTCCAACACAAGCAGTGTTTGTAAGAAGTCATGGATGGTTGGCTACTTGTAGGATGTTTTAACTTTTAAGTATTTCTTCTAGATTTATTTTTTATCGCAAGTCCAGATGAAGTTTGTGCTTTCTGGAGAATGCTTTTAATAAACAGATGAAACATTGTTTAAGCATTTCTGAATGGAGATATTTGTGAAATTACTTAATAGGATTATTGACAAGCAAGTAAGTATTCACCTCAATGATATAGATAGATAGATAGATAGATAGATAGATAGTGTACTCATAAACATACACACACATAGTATCTTACATATTGAAATTAGCTTGTCATGGATCAAAATCACTCATTTTAATATTTAACATTATTCTACACAAAGTAGACATTTTACTGTATATGCAATCAACTTCCATAATGAATGAATTATAAATGATGATTGACTGGTATCGTTTCCAACTAGAATATTCACTAGGCATGTGCATGGGGAACATTTTCGGTGCGGTTTGACATTCTGAAATTCGGACTTCGGCAATTCGGATTTCGGCAATTCAGCACTACAACACTTCGGAACTTCGGCAACTTCGGAACTTCGGTACTTCGGCACTTCGAAACTTCGGAAATTCGGCAACTTCGGCACTTTGGCACTTCGACACTTCAGAACTTCGGAATTTCAGAACTTCTGCATTTCAGAATTTCGGGACTTCGGGACTTCTCTTGCAGCCACTTAGTAGATAACTCCCTAATTCCCACGGTATTAGGGAGTTATTTACCAAAAGGCTGAAAGACCTAAATTGGTCTTTCAGCCAAATTTACAAATACTAAGTAAAAATTATTTAGTATTAGTAAATTTTGCCCCTACTCGCTATACCGCAAGGTCCCCCCTCCCGAGCCCCCACCCGCAACGCGTGAGTGGGGGCTTTTAAACTAAAGGGGGGACCTATTGCCCCCCCTGGCCCCCACCCCTGAGCAGCGGGTGGGAGCCCTAAGTAATATGATGGGGGGGACACACTTTTTTCCCCACCACAACTCTGTTGGTATGTACTTTACAAGTAACGCCAAGCCTCCATAGCAAGCCAGTAACCAACCTCATGCTGATGAGTTGCATTAACAATGAAACAGATGCCCACAAGTGGATCACTGGCTTTGCACCTCTTCCTGAGTTGTAAAAAGATATGGAAGGGCTGCGCCAAATAAGGGTAGATAGTCCAGTAAAGTATTGCTAGGGTGCCAATAGATGGTCTAGGATACTTGATAGAGTTCCTCTGTGGATGCGTCTGGTGTAGACCGTTCCGTATATGTAAATACAAGAGAGGTAGAGGCGACTAATGGTATAGTATGAAAGTTCAGGGTGTGATAGGTAACAAAAAGTAAAGAACTCACATTCAAGAGAGCTATGGCCAGCTCTGGTGTGGATTGCGTACAGCGGTATAATCCCCGCTTATGGGATATGTAGGGAGGGGTCTCCGTCAGCACCGTCTGGTAGTCCAGAGCTCGAAAAAGAAAGACAGAAAGCAACAATAGTGCTCTCAATTTTGATGTGGTTCAATGTGCAGATAAGAAG
The DNA here is from genome assembly GCA_933207985.1 of Pelobates cultripes. Classification (NCBI taxonomy): domain Eukaryota; kingdom Metazoa; phylum Chordata; class Amphibia; order Anura; family Pelobatidae; genus Pelobates; species Pelobates cultripes. The sequence continues at coordinate 75,098,792 of OW240921.1, forward strand.
AGGTAAAAAACTCACATTTGAGGGAGCTATGGCCAGCTCTGGTGTGGATAGCGTACAGCGGTATAATCCCCGCTTATAGGATATGTAGCGGCGATACGTCCGTCAGCACCGTCTGGTGATCCAAGGCTCCAATATAGAAGAATAAAAAGCAGCAATAGTGCTCTCAATTGTGATAGGTTAAGAGAGTAGTAGAGAAAATAAAATAATACTCACAAAGATAGAGCAGAGGTACTGCTCTATGGATAGGCGCCGGTGGTATGATCCCCACCTAGGATTTCTTGGAGATCTATCCCATTCTGAAGAAGCCACTTATGGTGAAACGCGTTTATGGTTATTAATTCTGTATTTTACTGTGTATTTTAGATCAATAAAAGTTTTTTGGCTACTTTATTGTACCAATCCTCTTTTTATTGCACTCTTTATGCACTTTAAACAACTTTTGTTTTTACCTATTCCTGGCATTTTAACCTTTCCTGGTTACTTTTACTTCCATTGGCAATTTTAAAGTTCCAGTACTCCAAGAAATCCTAGGTGGGGATCATACCACCGGCGCCTATCCATAGAGCAGTACCTCTGCTCTATCTTTGTGAGTATTATTTTATTTTCTCTACTACTCTCTTAACCTATCACAATTGAGAGCACTATTGCTGCTTTTTATTCTTCTATATTGGAGCCTTGGATCACCAGACGGTGCTGACGGACGTATCGCCGCTACATATCCTATAAGCGGGGATTATACCGCTGTACGCTATCCACACCAGAGCTGGCCATAGCTCCCTCAAATGTGAGTTTTTTACCTCTTCTTATCTGCACATTGAACCACATCAAAATTGAGAGCACTATTGTTGCTTTCTGTCTTTCTTTTTCGAGCTCTGGACTACCAGACGGTGCTGACGGAGACCCCTCCCTACATATCCCATAAGCGGGGATTATACCGCTGTACGCAATCCACACCAGAGCTGGCCATAGCTCTCCTGAATGTGAGTTCTTTACTTTTTGTTACCTATCACACCCTGAACTTTCATACTATACCATTAGTCGCCTCTACCTCTCTTGTATTTACATATACGGAACGGTCTACACCAGACGCATCCACAGAGGAACTCTATCAAGTATCCTAGACCATCTATTGGCACCCTAGCAATACTTTACTGGACTATCTACCCTTATTTGGCGCAGCCCTTCCATATCTTTTTATATCTATCCACCGAAGGACCCGAGGGGTTTTCCTTCATCTGGGTTGCTGCCTACCTTGACTAATTTTGTGATTACTAGCGCTGAATTCTTTTTGTGTTTATCTTCCTGAGTTGTGCCTCAAAGATGTTGTATACAGCAGACACATACTCCAAGGAATCCATGTATTAAGTGGAATTATGAGGCAAAAATCTGGTTCTTTGTTGAGCTCATTTGCATATGCCTACCCAGAATCCCTTGCAGTAGTGAGAGCACTGTTAAAGTGAGATTTCTATAGGAAAAGCAAGTCTTATGGCTTGACTGGTGTGTATTTGTGTTAAGCAATGTATTAACTATCCACTTACTTCAGGTGGAAGGGGTTTTCATCCACACTTTTTTCCCCACCACAATTCTCTTGGTAAATATATATATAAGATTTATCTATAAAGAAAGGAACAAAAAATTATTGACGCACATGTACTTTGGAAATAAACTTTTAGATTATTTTTTAAGAAAAAAAAAATCATAAAAATAGAAAATATAAGAATATGTTAGTATTAGGTAACCTTATTAGATAAACCTGATATATAACCTTTGGTAGACAATATAAGAAGATAACCCAGACAAAAAAATAAATCTAAAAAATACTGTTACATGGACACACAGGGGTCTATTAAGTAGTAGTAGGGTATAGATCACATTAAGGTTGCTAAAGATAACATTACCAAATCCCAAATACTATTTGAAATGCTACGTTACAACTAAAGAGACGGGACAATTGAACTCAAAGTGGTCCATTGGTTGCAAACATTGTGCCAAGTTTAATAATATGTCCAATGGTGCTTGCCTTGAAAAACTATTTTGACTGTAATTTGCCACATAACCAGTCTTGCCAAGTTCCCCTTATGATAATATGCAGAGTCAAGTTCCTGTTGATTTATTGTAAACGTAATTTGGCTGACCACTAGAAACGGCTTAGCAAATAGTGAGTCCTTTAGTTGTTTAACTGACTTCAACCCGATTGCTCCCTAGTTGGCCTTAATTATAGCTACCTAATTCAGACATATACTGATTGATTCATACTGACTTTGTAACTGCACTTAGTGAAGTTAAATAGGGAAAGACTTATGTGTTGTGCAGTAAATCAGTTCTGTTTCAATGGACGGTGATATCAGTATAGATGTCTTTAGATGTTCTTTAGAATCTGTGAATAAAAAATCTAAATACATATACAGGTACATTTAAAATAAGCCTATTAATGCAACTTCAGTGTTTTGGACTGAATCCTTCAAGAGAGTCATCATTTCCCCCTACATTTTCTATTTTTTCCAAAAGGGATTTTCTCTCCTGCTTTTATTTTTTTCTTCTCAGGGAGTTGTTTTTGCCCCCAGTTATGAAAGTGCTGATTTCTACTGAAAATAACTTTTTTTTATAAACTGTGAAAAAAATAACAGAACTCCAGATACATAAAGCACTTCATCATACTTTTTTTTTTTCAACTTAAGTTTACTTGATTTTCACCTTGGTAACACTGTCCTAATAATTTCTCCTATCAATTTATTTTATCATTTCATAGAGACTCATTTATTGTTCACTGTTTTTATCTTTTTTTTTTATTTTTATTGAAAACAGTTATAGTTGTATTATTGTTATAAGGTTTTGAACATTAATTTCCTTTTAAATTGTTATATATTGTTTTACAAGCTTATTGAACTCTGGTTCCAAATATTTTATTGGACACGTAAAATAGTGACCAGTTTAATAAAATATTCCATCATTATGTAGGGGTCAGAGAATTATCCGTATGGTTAGGTGGTCCAGCACCATCATCTGTATGTTCATGGTTGATGTTTCAAGTAAGATACGAGCAGCCTTTTTGGGGAAAACATTTCTGAGACAATAATAAATTCAGAGCAATAAAGCTTCTAAGCTAGTAAAAAAAACAAACTCTTATAGGTTTGTGAATTTATCATTTTCAAGATGTGCGTAATATTATTGTTAGAATATAAGTTCTGCAGGTGATTGATCTTATGCTTTCTTTTTACTAATCATAAAAATTCCAATTCTTGTCCACTTCCAAAACCCCTATGTTTTCATTTATATTGTGATAGTACACATACAAATCTACTCCACAAGTGAATTAAAGGAAAACTCATATAAACATTATAGTTGGCTGCAGTTGTCCTGTTGCCCATAGTACCTTGGTGCTTTCCCCAGTTTATTATCAAAATGATTAGGAACAGTTTGACATAAACTGGGTCTGTTCACGATGTCCAGGGGCCACTTCCATCTTGGCTACAACTGATAATGCAGGATTAATACATTTACATGATCAATTTCAATTTTATTCTACGTGGAAAACATTGATTAGCTAAAACTATTGATGGTGGGTTAGGTCCAGCACTCTTTGTAGAAGTTGACAATATGAAAGTGTTAACTCTACATTGTCGATGTAGCATTGATGAGGATGAACCAGGGAACTGGGAATAGCCTTAATTTATATCAAACCATTATTTAATAGCTTCATATTAAACCAGGGCATTCTAAGCAAAATAACTACCACAATAAACTGTAGTATTTTTTTCTAATGTAAAAATATATATCAACCTCACCTGAGATCATTTTCCTTCATGATCTTGGTTACAGAGAAACATTTGGGACCTACATAGCATGTGTGGCAATCAGCACTGTCAGATAATCCCATACTTCTCATAGAGAACTGAACTCATTGTAACAAAACTTGCAAACATACTCTCTACAATGAAGCAACAATAAATACACACGTTATACACAGACATCCTAAATCACACTGACAATACAAAATTGTGGGAATAGTCATTCAGGTATAAGTGTATGAATTACACTTTAAAACACCACTTGTTCAGTTTTGTAAGTTGACTTGTTGTTAACATTTGAGTTGTATCTTCATAGCCTTCAAAAGATGCAAACATGTAGTGAATAGTGATGTCCCGAGCGGTTCGCTGGCGAATAGTTCCTGGCGAACATAGCGTGTTCGCGTTCGCCACGGATGGCGAACATATGCGATGTTCGGTCCGCCCCCTATTAATTTACTAATACTAAGTAAAAATTACTTAGTATTAGTAAATTGTGCCCCTACTCGCAATACCGTGAGTAGGGGCATGTCTATTAAACAGTGAGCAGCCTGTGGCTGCTCACTGTTTAAAAAAAAAAAGGGTCCAACCCAGTGGGGGCCCTAAATACTAATGGGGGGGACCTATTGTCCTACCCCCAGCCCCCACCCCTGAGCAGTGGGTGGGGGCCCTAAAAATACCAATAAGGGGGGGACCTATTGTCCTCCCCCGGCCCCCACCCCTGAGCGGTGGGTGGGGGCCCTAAAATGAACAATAAGGGGAGGACCTATTGTCCCCCCCGGCCCCCACCCCTGAGTGGTGGGTGGGGGCCCTAAAATGAACAATAAGGGGGGGACCTATTGTCCCCCCCCACCCCTGCGCGGCGGGGGGGCATGTTGATAATATGGGGGGACCTACTGCCCCCCCCAGCCTCCACCCCTGTGCGGTGGGTGGGGGCCATATTGATAATGAGGGGGGGGACCTAATGCCCCCCCGGCCCCCACCCCTGCGCGGCGGGTGGGGGCCATATTGATAATGGGGGGGACCTACTGCCCCCCGCCCCCCACCCCTGCGTGGCGGGTGGGGGCCAAATTGATAATGGGGGGGACCTACTGCCCCCCCAGCCCCCACCCCTGCGCGGCCGGTGGGGGCCATATTGATAATGAGGGGGGGACCTACTGTCCACCCCCCCTCTGGTCCCCACCCCTGGGCGGCGGGTGGGAGCCATAAAAATAATGAGGGGGGGGACCTACTGTCCTCCCCCCCCGGCCCCCACCCCTAGGCTGCGAGTGGGGGCCCTAAGTAAATTCCCCCCCCCAAGGTGACTAGGGGTCCCCAAGCCCCTAGTCACCCAACCCCCCCCAAATAAAAAGTCCCTACCTACCCCCCTCACCCTAAAAAATAGTGAGGGGGGAATAAAATAACTAACCTGTAAAATAAAATTAAACTTAACCGTAACAAAAAAAAAAAAAAAAAAAATCCTGAGTGCAAAAAAAAAAAACAGTCGAAAAAGAAAAAACCCGAGCGCAATAAAATAATCCATCTTCACCCATGGAGGCCTCCGCGCAGACTGAGCTCCGCAGGGCGGAGGAAGGCTTATAAAGCCTTGCCCTGCCCTGCAATTAGGCTAAGAACACTCTGATTGGTGGGTTTAAGCCAATCAGAGTGCTCTTTGTCATTTTACACAGCGTGGGAAAATTCAAAAGAACTTTCCCAAACTGTGTAAAATGACACAGAGCACTGTGTTTGGATGGCTTGAAAGCCATCCAATCACAGTGCTCTGTGTCATTTTACACAGCGTGGGAAAATTGAACTTTCCCACGCTGTGTAAAATGACACAGAGCACTGTGATTGGATGGCTTGAAATCCATCCAATCACAGTGCTCTGTGTCATTTTACACAGCGTGGGAAAATTCCAAAGAACTTTCCCACGCTGTGTAAAATGACACAGAGCACTGTGATTGGATGGCTTTCAAGCCATCCAATCACAGTGATCTGTGTCATTTTACACAGAGTTGGAAAGTTCTTTTGAATTTTCCCACGCTGTGTAAAATGACAAAGAGCACTCTGATTGGCTTAAACCCACCAATCAGAGTGTTCTTAGCCTAATTGCAGGGCGTGGCAAGGCTTTATAAGCCTTCCCCCGCCCTGCAGAGCTCAGTCTGCGCAGAGCCCTCCATGGGTGAAGATGGATTATTTTTTTGTGCTCCTCTTCCCCCCCTTCAACCAGTAATAGTCCCTGTGGGTTTTAAAATTCACCTGCCCATTGAAGTCTATGGCGGTTCGCCGGGTTCGCCGGGTTCGCGAACATTTGCGGAAGTTCGCGTTCGCCATTCGCGAACCGAAAATTTCATGTTCGCGACATCACTAGTAGTGAAACTGTTTCAGAACGATTTCGAGAAGGAGAGTTATTCTTGGTTGATAATTCATGCTGCATCTTTATAATCAAGATTTTTAACATCTACCTAAATTACGTTATCTCTTTCTAATTTTCCACTCGAGTATTGGTATATTTTTTGTGCATTACGTTGAGCTTCTTTTTGCTCACAATCATTTTTGTTTGATGTAATCCAGAGGCATAATTAGCTATTGGAGCTAACATTTCCTCATTCTATGCCAACCTTTTATGGATTGGTTGGAGAACCTGAGTTTTCATGGCGATAGTATCCCTTTGTTACCTATTTTACAACGTTGATCTGTTCATTGTGTGCAGTGTTGGGGAATGAGAGACCAATGAGCTCCTTGAACATCTCAAACATAACACTTTTAATTGTAGACTTATTTTGTTTGGATCCCCTTTGAGATATTTTTTATTTGAAATTGAATACAAATTTGACTTCTCAGGATGTGAAGACTTGTGTTTTTAGAAAACTAACTTCTGGTAATATGTTTTGCACATAGGTTCATGTTATCCAAAGACTATGTTTAAGTTTAAGCCTCACATCTAATTAAAATGTCCAGAGTATAATTGCTTGATCGATGCAGGTAAAAACTATACTTTTGTCATATTGTTTTTCTCACCTATATACTCTACTTTCAAACTCTAATGCTGGTTTTAAGAAGCTGCTTTTCATAAAAATTACATCAATTTCCTTACAAATATCCTTAATTTGAGTATATGACTATTTTAATTCTTGACACACCAACTGTATATAACAAAATTATATTAATACTTTCATGTTAAGCTTTTACACTCTTACTGTTAATTAAATTAAAGAAATTACATATTATATAATCTCTAAAATGTTTACTCTTCAAATATTCCAAGATGAATGAGCGCATAAAATATTTAATTTGTGTAAATTGCTGCTTTATACTATGTTCATTTTTTTTTTGTTTTTTTTTTATGAAAAGGACATAGTAATACAGGGGGTTAAATAAATGCTTTTTCATAAAGATTTACACAATTCAGGGAAAAAATACTGCATTCATTTCACACCTGGATTTTAAAGGATTTCATTGTGATCTGAATTCATTCACACGTTCCTATTCAATAACCTTCACCGTGAAAATGTTCTGGGGGGAAAAAAGAATGGTTTTTTGTTTCATTACAAATCAATATGTATTGTCTGTCTTCACTTTAGGAACTCCACGAACAGTTTGGTGCAGTATGTTGATGGAATATATGATCTTTATAATTCATCGTTGTGTATCCCTTGAAGCTAGCGTAGTGCTGCCAGGTTGGAGATTTTGGCTGAAGAACGTGTCTGTTTTCATTTCCTTTGAGAACATGCTTTATGTGAGATGAATTATTTTGAGATAGTTAAAAAAAAAAGAAATGAAAACACCACTGCCTAAGGAACAATATGAAGTCAGTGCAATACAGTGTATGTATTATCTATAGTGTATACACAACTCTGACATGACACTTACAAAACACTTGCACAGAAAAAAGTTCAGCTTGGCGGTTTATGCATATATTATTTTCAGTGGTATCTGCTAAGATCACGTTCAGACTTCCCCTTGTTTCACTCGGGTAGACAAATGTTCCAACTTTGCCTTGTTAGCAAAAAAGAAAGTACAGACAAGCAGTGAGTAGTAGCCAGGAGGTCTGGTATTGATTACAAAAAAAATCTTGGATCAGAAAATTTAACCCATGCCTGTAAAGTGATCATATTAGTATTCAACAATGTTTCAAGCCTATTTCCTGATTTTCAATTCTTCATAGGCCTTTTATGGATTCCAGCTGCAGGGGATCACTATTGATAATGGATTTCTATTTGCACTAAACCTCTGTGATGTGACTGTTTGTTATATCAAATTAGTAGTCATTTTGTTATGCCATAAACCAGGGCTAGGCAACCGTGGGCACTCCAGATGTTGTGGACTACACCTTCCATGATGCTTTGCCAGCATTATGGCTGTAATGGCTGGGGGATGTAGTCCACAACATCTGGAGTTCCAAATATTGCCTACCCCTGCCATAGACAATATAGCCTGTGGCAACATATGACAAATTGTAGCACCGTGGCTAGGCTAGAGTAAGATGTTATCCCTGGGCAGATTAGGCCAAGAGTCCATAAAGATGGCAGTTATGAAGTGACAACACAATGTTTACTCTTAAAAAATCCAAATAGTACTTGCACTTAGTCAAAATAAAAGGTGCAGGTATTTAGGTCACCTCTAGAGACCCTAAATCCCAAAATACAAAATCACCAAATGATACCGCACTCAAGAAAGAAAGTGCATATGAATATAAATGTATTGACACAACTTAATAAAATTGGAGATAGTACTCATCTATCCTGTGTAAAGACACCAAAGGTATGATGATAGCCATATTCAATGGTTTGCTCACCACTATAAAAGTGTAGAGACAGAGTATAAAACACTTAATGTCAGATCACCAAAAAATGCTGTTTACCTATACACAGCTCAAGTACAAAAAAGAAGGTAGAGTGCTTGATATACCTATACAATCAGTCTAGAGTGCAACACAAAACAAAATATCTTCAACATATATACAAAAAATCTGAGACATTAGAAATTAGCATATAGATAAGAAAAGTATAAAGTATAATATAAGTATAAAGATGTAAATCCCATGAAAAAATATATCAAAATCTCTCTAAAAAGAAAAAAAGAAAAATATGTAAAACAAAAAGAAATAATATATATATATAAGAAAAAAAAGATTCTGGGATAAAGTCATGGTTTGATCTCAACACAAGATAGTCTGGGAGGCCTCCTGGTGAGTTGTAGATGTAATGTAGATTCCTTAAAGTGCAGGAAAAAGGACCCAAAGTTTCCAATATATTTGCTCAGTGTAAGTATCCTTGGGAAATCTTCTTTGGACCAGCAGGGTAGAGGCCGGTAAATCTGGGGTATGGGCTTCCTCGGAGGATCCCTCTGTTAGAGACAAGTAAATCTGGGACTGTGCGCTCGGGAGTCAATCCCTTCAAATGGCGCCATTGTCGGTTTCCTAAATAGTGTTTTTTGGAGATGGTTAGTTTGGCCCTATAGGAGATTGAGAAGAAGGTTTGAGAGATAGAAGTTACTCTGGGAGGCCATAAGCATTCCTGAAAATATGGGTTTTGAGGGACTTCTTAAAGGATTGAACACTAGGGAGAGTCTGACAGGGGTAGGCAGGCTGTTCCAAAGGAAAGGAGCTGCCTGTGAGAAGTCTTGCAGGCGTGAATTTGCAATAAGGGTGCGAGCAACAGAAAGGAGAAGGTCACCAGTAGAGCACAGAGACCGAGAGGGGGCATACCTATGAATCAGTGAAGAAATGTAAGAGGGGCTAGAGTTGGTTAGAGCTTTATAAGTAATGGTTAGAATTTTAAATTGACACATGTAGGGTACAGGAAGCCAGGGTAAGGATAGACAGAGGAGTAAGGTGAGGAAGGAGCAACAGGAGAGAAAGATCAGCCTGGCAGCAGCATTCACCACAGATTGTAGGGGGGCAGTATGACTTCTGGGGAGACCAATTAGGAGAGAATTACAGTAATCAATGCTAGAGTTTACTAGAGCATGAACAGGCTCCAGGTTTTAGCAACAGACTGGACATGAGACGCAAAGGTGAGGATAGGCTCAAAATGACACCAAGACAGCGAGCTTGAAAGGATGGGGTGAGGCAGGTACCGTCAACCTGCAGGGAGAGTGAAGGCGGAGGATCAGTGTTATGAGGAGAAAAAATAAGAAACTCAGTTTTAGAGAGACTGAGTTTCAGAAAGCGGGAGGACATCCAAACACATTGTAGGACAGCAGGGGAGAGGTCAGTGGAGGAGAGATATATCTGGGTGTCGTCAGCATACAGGTGGTAGTGGAATCCAAATTAATTAATGAGTTTGCCAAACTTATCTGTGTTGTAAGCAGTTTTTTTCGAAATTATATAATATACCACATAATAAATGCCTCTAAGCAAAACTGAACTTGTGTTTTATTTAAATAAAATGCTTATTACTCTGCATATGTAGTAGCAGTTGTTTTTTTGTTTTGTTTTTTTTAGTTATCCAGCCACAGCTTAAATCTCAGCTATTCATAAATAACGTTTCTAGGGTAGATAATAATGACTGTGATTCTGTTACTAATTCTCAGTAGTTAGTGAAACTTTAAAACAGAACTATAAAAAATATCAAAGGGGATACTACTTTAGGCTACATTTTTCAAAAATTTTCAAGGCATAAAAAAAAATGAAAATAAATAAACATATATGCTACTTTAAAGTAAAATTTGATTTCTACAGTGAATGTATTAGTCTTTCCATTATTTTCAGTGACTGTGCTGAGTATATCCCATAAGTCCTTCCTCCGAAGAGTATTATTGGATGTACTACTGCCCTGATAGAAAACTCCATTAATGGAAAATATTCAAAACTGTCTCCTTCACAAGAATGTCAGGAAAAAAAAGAAATATCTGTAGGTTAAAATGTCATTCATTTACTCACACTACACTTTCTTGGGACAATTCCCTGTTGTCCTTAAAAGTGAGACACCAGGGAACAAACCCTGGATTTGGAACAATTATAATGCCTGGGATTGCTTTATAATTGTGAATTCTATGATGGTAAGATATGCTCACATCAAAGAGGTCTAACAAGTTTTAGATCTCCAAGCAAGTAGATCAGGAGAGGCAACCTGTCATACTCCAACCAATCCAATTACTGTTAACTGATTTTCAGTATTCAGAGTGATTGATATGCTTGTTCTAAGAATTGCTATTTTTTATGCCCTTATATTCTGATTCAGGTAGATAATTTGTTGATTAGTGCTTATTTATAATATAGTGCAACCAAATAATGAATAACAATCTATATTGAATCAATCTAAATGTAATACTCACAATTTTCAGAACTTATTTGTTGTTGACTCTAAACTGTGTATTACACAATCAGGAAGTACCCATCAATATTCACCAGAGAGCCAACTTTTGATTTTGGTCCACTGTAACTGATGGAACTTCTCAGAAACCATGATATAGGTAAATAATTATTAATTAGATTAAAACAATACAGAACACAAATGTAGATAAAAACATAATTACAGCATGTAATGAATGACTGGTATTTCGTATACCCGTTCGTTCATATGCACACGAAATGCTAGGGAGTTAGGGATTATAACCCGTTTGGATAGAGTGCTTATTTGTCCATTCCCGAAATCCAAGTTATGCATAAGGGTAATTCCAGCCGTTCGTCGGTCACATACCCAAACATCAGTCGAGACTTGATGAAGGGTACAACAGGAATGTTTTATAATGGTCAGATGGCCCACTTTTATACACAGCAAGGATACAGTAAAACACGCCCAGAACACTCCCACAACACGCCCCTGAATTTCTGTGTCAGAATGACTAAGCATAAGCATATAAGACATAGAGGAATAAATATTACAAATATTATATCTCAGGATAGCCTGCATCTGAGCGCCCAAGTTGTCCAAATAGCATTCAGATCCCACGAATACAGCCGAATCGCCACTGGGCTAAAGTTTTGGCTGACCGCACATGAGGTGTCTGCCCAAAACAGTTCCAGAGACTCAGTGGTAGCGGTTCGGTCAATTTTGGGAGTTCCAAAATGAACAAAAAGACAAACGGTTCCCCTGGCTCATAGGTAGCGTTTGTTCGCCTTGTTCATGTGAAAAAAACTACCAAACAGTGCTCTCCTGGCTTGTCGTGGAAAGAAGCAGGCGTTTGTGAAGTTTGGCCGGTGTTAGCGAGGTTGAGTATCTGACTTAGAGTTCCAGACACTCGACGACCAAGTTCCGCTGACTGCTTTCGTACAACAAGATGGACGCCATTTTCTCCAGTATGTGTTATTCAGTTATTCAGTAATACGAATGGCGGCTACACAGGGAGAGCACTTAAGTCTGTGGTTTCTTTGAACTTAATGAGCTAGGGGGTGATCGGTGTTCGGTCGATTTATCGACCGAACACAGGGAAAGTAACTTGGGGAATACAGTTTATAGTTTTGTCACACAACACAAAGCATTTTCAACCTTTCTTGGCCTTCCTCAGGTGCATAATGTCCCACTTCTAGTTTTCAAGTTAAATACTAGTCCCCATTAATCTTATAAGATGCCAAATGAAGCCATTTATGATCGCTGACCTCAGTATGGCTCCACTTCCATTTCTGCTTTGTCATTCCTCCATTTTAAGCATCCTGGCATCAGACATTGTGTCCGATATGTAATTTCCAGCTTTCAGTAGGGACACGTCATATATGCATAAAATCCTATTTTCATTTTTTTTGTGCAGTGTGTGCTGTGCAAGTGTATGAGTAGTAAAGCATTGTGCAGTGTTTCTTAACATCAAACAAACTATTTTTAATATTATTATTTTCATTATTGGTAGTTACTAACTCCGCAGCGCAATATTATGAAAGGGAGGATATTTTACAATAAATTAGACAAATACATAGAGAAAAATAGGTAGATGAGGACCCTGCACAAACAAGCTTACAGTTAGTTTACACAAGCATTCATCTATACAATTCACTTTAATAAGAAAAAAATGCAAACCATCATCAATATTTGGTCCTATTCCCAAGAAAAAATTAAGGAAGGGTAGGGGAGGGGTAGTGTTTCCAAATCCAGTATCAGCAATACTATTGAGTCTGAACACCTCTTCCTCAGCCATAAGGATTGCTGTCACCTCCTTCATTGCAGCCTTCACCAGCACTGCTGCCACCACAACTGTAGTATTCAACCTCTGGATAGTTCACCAACTAGGAGGCAATTGAATGTTTCTCAACTATTTCATAGTCAAATAATTGTGCTGCTGAGGCCACTGCAGCTCCTTTTATCATAGGTAGTTTAAGCATCACCACATCTCTGTGCACTCGTTACTTTGTCTAAGTCCATTTCTGTCTGCAGTAGAATCACTTCATCTAATGGAAATGGTGGAGCATCACCTCCTACTAGTGTTAGAAGCAGCTTATCCAGTGACCATTATTAACACCATTACCTCCTTCCCATTAGCATTCGTCAACCATGTGCTAGTGTTGCGGCTAGTGTTTTGAGAGCTTATAAAGATGTAAATCCACCCACAACTTTATCAGTCACAAAGTCAAGTTCTAAGGCTTGTACATCATGTCAAAGCAAAGTTTTACATTGCTTTGACAGCTTCCCATTAGAGCAATTTGTGAAGTTCAAATGATGTGAGTAGGAGGACAGTGAAGAGTCATCTCACAAGTGCTAGTCTGAACCAACCTCTGCAAAGACACCAAAAGGTCTGTATTACTGAGGAAGAGGCAGAAAGATAAAAAAAAAGTAGGGCAGGCAGTAGGTCCACTGGTACTGTATTTCTTTCCTCACAACCAACCATCAGTATTAACTCCACTACCACTCTTAGGCAAAGCAGGGTGATTTTGAGCCTAATTTTACTAGCGAACAGAGGCAGACAGTATGCATTATCCTATGGACGGTTCTTCCAGCCAACTCTTGAACATTTTTGCCATTCGTCAAGGGAATATTGTAGCCATTTTTGCAAGTCAGCACAGTCCTGCTGTTTTGGCTGCCCAAATAGCTTTGCTGAATTTTTTTTTGGTATTGAAATTTGGTTAACCCCTTAGGGACACACGACATGTGTGACATGTCATGATTCCCTTTTATTCCAGAAGTGTGGTCCTTAAGGGGTTAAGCAGAACAGTGGCATGAACTAAAAACTACCGACCAGGAAAAAGAAATTCCCCTGCACTGTCTTGGAAGAACTATACAAATTGTCACCCTGCACTGTGCGTAATGTGAATATGAAAAATGCATAATAAAAATAAAAAACAGTTTCACCCTGGACAAAGCTACTTGTTAGTAAATAGTAGTTAATTAGTAAATGCAGATTTACATGAGTGTCATAAGTTCTCAGATAAAAATGAATCTCTTTTGTGCAATTGAGCTAAACGTTGTTCATTTCTTTTGAAGGAGCCGTATTGTTTAGTTGTTTTCATTCTTGCAAAGTTTGCTGTGATGTGTTTAAAATTAAAATGGTTATTCCCAAACTATAAAAAGGATTTGGTATACACAAGCAACCACTTACATCATTTGATTTAAGGTTCCTGTGCCTTTAAAAGCCCTTTCTCTGCTGTGGCTACATAGTAGATGTCTCCTGTGTGTGACTGTTCCTGGGAAAATCTATTACTGGAGTGTCATTAATCTGAGCCTGCCGCCTCTGGCACATTCTGCCTAGTCTATTTTATGGACCTTGCCTTCCTGTGCTCAGAAGGCATGCTGTTTTGCTCTCTTGATCAGCTTTGTTTAATTATCAAAATATTTGATGCAGAAAATTGACATTAGTTTCTGTAGATCTGGCCTCCTGTTCTGTCTCTCCTTCTTGCTACTTGGTGACATTGAGGTCCTGTGTAAGTTAAATTATTATTATTATTATTATTATTAAAAGAAAAAAAAAACTAAAGTTGAAGAGTGACTTCCTTTTTTCTAGGAATGAAACAAAATATTTTAGAGGATTCTCAGTACTGAGAAATACTTTTTATGGGATACTCTGGAGTAATGATACAAATCAGTTATGCAGCAGAAATTGCTTACTGTAATTAATATTTTCTTTGTATAGAATGATTTTAAAATGCAACCTACCATATTAATCTACTATTGTGTAAAAACAGTATGAAAATTATAGTTACAGCAAATTAATCTTAATAGGATGAAATAAAATAATTGTATATTCAATATAATTAAATTATAAGTAAAGCTAGATTTAGACTTTCGAAAAAGACAAAAAAAAATACTCATATTGTATGGAAACATATTTTACATATTTTATTTACTGGAATATGAGTGTTACTCTGGTTGTTTATTCTGGGCTTTTAACTAGTGTTTATAAAATAATGAAGTAAAACAGATATTTTTTGATAATGCATTATTAAAAAGATGCCATTTATTATAGCTGATGGAAATGTTTGTGTCTTTTTCTTTGTTATTTAAAAAAAAGTCAACCACATGGGAAAGAGAGTTGATGTGTCTTGCTGAAATAAGTAGAAATAATGCATTATAAAATGTAATAAAATATTTAAGTATAAAACAATTTATGAAGGTATCAATTTTAGTGATAAATCAAAGATGCATTTTACTACAAAGAAACAGCATGTTCAAAAATCTTTAAGCCACATTCTTAAATGCTATATACTTGGCTCTTAATTGTGTGGCATAATAAAAGAAATGATAAAAAAAAAAAATTAAAAAAAAGAGTGGTGCCCAAATCAAAAATGGGTAAAATATAAACAAAAATTGTCAGAACATGGGTGGAGTCAATGTGAAGGCAGGCCCACTTGCACTATTTCAGAAAGAACTTTAATGAATGTTGCTGTACATATCTTAGTGCTTGGTGTTTTGTACACCATTGGATTACTATAATATTACATTTAAAAAAGCAAATATTGAGATCTAGCATTCTCTAAATTTCATAACATTGGGCTCTCAGAGTTCTTTTAAAAAGGAGCTGTTTGTTTTTTTTAATATTTTTTTTTTTTTTTTTTATCAACCTATTGCCTAAAGTGCTTTTGACTTCCCCAAAACCTTGGTCAATTCTACATCCAACATTCACTAAATTAACTATAAAACAAACAAAAATGCATTCAACATAAATGCATTTTATGCAATGTTATATTCTAAATTGAAAAGAGCAAATCATAGCACTACAGCAGGGGAAATAAGAAACTTTCCCCAAAGCCTATCATAAAAGGTTGAAGAATATTTTGGTTGTTAAACCAATATCTAATAATACTTCTTTGGTGGGTACCTGCACAATACCTTTTTCAACAATATTGTTAAATGATGATCAAAGCGTGGTTTGATGAGAACAGGAAACCATACGAAATGCGCGTGTATTGTGAGAGCAAAAAAAGTATTATGGAGCATTTTGTGTTCACGCATGAAGTTATAAATATATATCTATATTTATTTGACTCAATTTGTGGGATCAGTGGGCTGAAAAGCACATGAAGAGAAGTGGTTAAATCCGCTCACTTTCAAACATTGCCCTGGAGCAGAAGGTTTCCTGGGCAAGAGTCAAAGCCGAGTGTTGTGTTATCACGGACCCTTACCTCAGTCTGTGACACATACCATTATTACAGCTGCAGGGACTCATTTTCTCTGCTTGGCCACCCGCTGACCTAGCCTGGAAACCAAACATACACAGAAACATAACAACTGAATAAAAACAAATACATAAATGAAAAAAGTGGCAACTTTAAAATAACATTGACTATTTCCACTGACAGTCCAATCACATTATCGGCAGAAGGTTTTGTTTTTTTTTTTTATCATTTGCTGCAGATTAATTTTTTATGTTTCTATTTTCTCCTTTTCCCTTTGCTAGGCATTCAATATTTACGTGATAGACTGCATAGAGCTTAATAAATTGGGCTCTGCACAAGGCAATATATATACATCTGCAACAAACTGCATTCAATTCCATTCTGCTATCTTAAAGATTTTTCTATTTTCCTCCTTTTTTTTCTAGAAATGGGGACGCACTGATGAAAGCTTTTAGAAATGTGTTTTGCTGCCTTTTTTTTCTTGTGTGATCAAAATAAATACGTTAAATATTTGTTAGTGTTAGTTGAGTGTTTTGTAACTAAACAAAATATTAAATATTGATTATTTCTGTATTGGTATATATGCCACTATGTATAAATCAAAAATTTAAATATACCCTGAAAAATTTTACATGTCCTTATCACTAAACACTACATATTAGATAAACATGTCTAAGCCTCAATATACATTTAATTATATGTTGAATTAGGAGAATTAGTTATTCATCTAAGATTTTAGAATAATGTTATTATCTGGTTTTTTTTTCAGACTACTTATATTCTCTTAGTTAGATATTATTAATTGTAATGACAAAACATATATACTCTTTTAAAATAAGTAATCTCAAAGACATTTTACTGGACACATCCAGACACAATATTGAGCTAGATAAAAAATTATCCCAGAATCCCTTGCACAATGCACAATGCACACATCTATATAAGATAGCTCAGTGGCCTAATGCATCATATGTAGTGTCTGTTCAACTCTTGGGGTTGCAGGTTCAGGTCCTGGCAAGGTTGACTAAGCCCTTCATCCTTCCTAGGTAGATAAAATGAGTACCATTAAATTGGGTGAAACTAACATCCCCAGGATGTACTTGGAAACCAGAGAATATCTGAATGTACCTTTCCTGTTTAAACACTTTGTTATTATTATCTATATACACATCATTGGCACTGTTTTCAGATTTCTAACTCAAGCTTCTATAGGCTCCTTTCACATTGACCTAATGCTTTAAAACTTTAAAGCTTTTCATGCCAATAGACGGGTTAGAAACCAAGTGCACTAATACAGGACTATGTGAAAAGAGAAAGCTTGATAAGATATTGAATGTTTACAAACCTTGGAGATACAGGTTACATTTACAACAGTCTTAAATTCTACACTGAACAAAATTATAAATGCAACATTTCAGTTTTTTCCACAATTTTTCATGAGCTGATCTCAAAGATCTAAGACTTTTCCTATGTACACAAAAGGCCTAAATCTGTGTTAGTGAGCACTTCTCCTTTGCCGAGACAATCCATCCACCTCACAGGTGTGCAGTGCCGGATTAAGAGCACAGTGGGCCTGGTGCTGACAATTATGATGGGCCTAATTACGGAATGTTATCGACCAAAAACACTAAAACAATCATACCTCCCAAGCGTCATTTATCTGATGGAGATGGTGCTGGAGGGAAACTCATAGGATGCAGCTATAAGAAAACACATACTCTATGCTAATTTCTCTCTAATTTATGCTTTCATCTTTCAAGTAAATCCATAACCCCTAACAGCAGTGTCCAGTGAAGCAGGAAGTCAATGGGCAGGGTAAAAGGGTGTGCCACTGGCGCGAATCACGTGACAAGACCTGCCAAAAGGGGTGAACATGCCCAAAAAGGGGGCATGTTTGTCCAAAGAATTGGAAGGTCAGCCTGGCGTGAATGCATGTCAGGCTGCCTGCCAATCCTGCAGGCTGTCCAACTAAGGGCATACTATGCAGGCAGCACCTTGAGCTTGACATAAATGCGTCTAATGATGCGCTCACTCCATTCTTTCTAAGGACTGTCCCATAGCACTCGCTGGTCCACTTGTCTCCTTACCTTCTTACTAGCAGGCAGAAGTTCCTGGTATATAGTCTGAGACAGAGAAAAGGTGTCTGTAGTGAGTGTAGAAGAAAGGGGACATGCCACAGTGTTAGAGAGACCAACGTCTGCATTACCTAAACTAACTTTAATGTCAGCCAGTGCACACAAGTTTTGTTCCCATACATCCCTCTTAAGCTTCCAAACTTAAAGGGACACTATAGTCACCAGAACAACTACAGCTTACTGTATTTGTTCTGGTAAGTAGAATCATTCCATTCAGGCTTTTTGCAGTAAACACTGTCTTTTCAGAGAAAATAACTCCACTGGCCGCTCCTTTGATGGCTGCTAGAGGTGCTTCCTGGGGCAGTACTGCCATTCAGTATTTCGACCCTCTGCATGCAGACACTGAACTTTCCTCATAGAGATGCATTGATTCAATTTATCTTTATAAGGAGATGCTGATTGGCCAGGGCTATGTTGGACTTGTGCTGGCTCTGCCCCTGATCTGCCTAGTTGACAGTCTCAGCCAATCCTATGGGGAAGTATTGTAATTTGCTCAGACCACCACTTCTGAGCCAGCAGCTGCAGAATTGAATACAAGTAATATTTTACTATATTTAGGGAGGCAAGGAGGGGCCAGGGTGGTGGTTTTAAGATAATAGGGTCAGAAATACATGATTGTGTTCCTGACCCTATAGTGCTCCTTTAAGCAAGAGTATGTGAAGAGCAGTTAAGGTTGCCACCTTTCTTGGAAAAAAATACCAGCCTTAATCACTTGTATAATTAATTAGTTACGCGTGACATCACATGATGTAAATCACAAGGAGTGATATCAGAGAAAATTCTGTAAAGTCACCAACAAACTACTCACAGTTTGATTCTGCGGTATAGATAGATTGCTCCCAGTGTCTCCCTGTCTCCCAGTGTCTCAGTCTCACAAGTCACCCAGTGTCTCATTGTCCCTATGTATCACAGTGTCAGTGTCCCCATGTCGCCCAGTCCCCTAGTCTCCCAGTGTTTGTGTCCCCATTTCTCCCAGTGTCCCAATGTCTCAGTGTGTCCCCATGTCACTAGGATACTGGGGACACTGAGAGACATGGGGACACTGAGAGACCCGGGGACACAGAGACATGGGGACACTGAGACATTTAGGGAAACTGGGAGAAATGGGGACACTGAGACACTAGGGACACAGACACTGGGAGACATGGGGACACTGAAACATTTGGGGACACTAAGACACTAGGGACACAGACATGGGAACACAGACAATGGGAGACTAGGGGACACTGGAAGACTAGGGGACACTGGCTGGGAGACAGACACTTGGGGACACTGGGGGACATGGGTACAGTTGTGGACATAGACATGTGGACACTGGGAAATATAGGGACACTGAGAGACATGGGGACACCAGGCACACTGAGACACTAGGAACACAGACACTGGGAGACATGGAGACACTGAAACATTTGGGGACACTAAAATACTAGGGACACAGACACTGGGAGACTAGGGGACACTGGGAGACTAAGGGATACTGGGAGACTAAGGGACACTGGCTGGGAGACAGTTGTGGACATAGACATGGGGACACTGGGACACATGGGGACACTAGGCACACTGAGAGACATGGGACACAGACACTGGGAGACTTGGGGACACTGAGACACTAGAGACACTGGCTGAGGGACATAGTGTCTCCATGTCCCAATGTCTCAGTGTCTCCCAATGTCCCTATGTCTCACAGTGTCCTCATGTGTCTCAGCATCCCCATGTGTCCCAGTGTCCCCTAGTGTCTCATTGTCCCCATGTTTTCCAGTGTCCCCAAGTGTCTCAGTGTCCCCAGGTTTCCCAGTGTCTGTGTCCCCATGTGTCCTAGTGTCTCAGTGTCCCCTAGTGTCTGTGTCCCCATGTGTCCCTGAGGGTCTGTGTCCCCTAGTGTCTCAGTGTCGCCATATGTCCCCAAGTGTCTCAGTGTCCCCTAGTGTCTCAGTGTCCCCATGTTTTCCAGTGTCTGTGTCCTAGTGTCTCAGTGTCCCCTAGTGTATGTGTCATCATGTGTCCACTAGTGTCTGTGTCCCCTGGTGTCTCAGTGTCCCCATATGTTCCCTAGTGTCTCAGTGTCCCCATGTGTCCCCTAGTGTCTCAGTGTCCCCATGTTTCCCTGCTGCCTTTCCCCCATCCCTCACTTACCTGAGCTGTAGAGCTGCTGTCTGGACTCTCTGTGCTGTGTAGCTGCTCCCCCACGGATCAATGAGTAGCAGAGAGAGGCAGGGATATTCTGTAACTTCCTATCCCTGCCTCTTTCCACACCCAGCGGCCGGTGCTGGTATTGCAGAGTACTTTACATTTTACATTTACATTTATTCTGAGAAAATTACCTGCATTTGTATTGCCGGTATTACTGCAATACCGGCACAGCCAGGCAGCCTCAAATACCGTCTGTGACATTAAAATATCAGGTGGCAAGCCTAAGAGTAGTGTGTAAGTGTGTAAAAATGGGTCTCTTCCATGGGCCTGGGCCTGGAGCTGCAGCTCCATCAGCCCCTATGTTAATCCAGCCCTGCAGGTGTGGCATATCAAGATGCTGATTAGACAGCATGAATATTGCACAGGTGTACCTTAGGCTGGCCACAATAAAAGGCCACTCTAAAATGTGCAGATTTTTTGTCCAAAAGGAGGGATAAGTGTCCTTACACTAAACTGCCACTAGGTCACTATAGCCTTGGAAATATAGGTCTGTATGCATAACACTATAGTGTTCCTTTAAATTCCTTTTTCATGCAGCTACCAATAAGCTATTACAGTGGTTCCCAATCCTATCCTTAATGCACAATATCTGTCCAAGCTTTGTCATTGAAATGTGATATAATTAGGAAATACCTGAATCCTAGCCTTTTGGTTTGCTTTGAGAAACGTGTTGGGAACCCAGTCCTCAAATGAAACCAACAGACTGCAATTTAGAAATTCCCTAATGCTTTTCTTTGACTTGGACAAAGACGTAGCTTAATACCTGTATTCTTGAGGATGTAACAGAGTCAAAAGACAGAAATAAAAGTGTGTATACATACAAAGAAGAAGATTAAGTGGAGATTCTAATTAAGAAACCTCAGAAGTGCTTAACAATTGTGAATATGCATTATTAGCAACAATCTGTTGCAGGAAGTATAGCTAACTAGTTCTTGAATATATACCTTTCATGTCAAATAATGCAACCAGAAGTGTATGCAACCAGAAATGCTTTGCCCACCCATTCATGTAAAAAAAAAGCCAAGCTGGAACAACATAGAAAAAGGATACACTTCACAAAACCATAACCCCTTAACGACCGCAGACGGAAATTTTCTGTCAACCTTGTCCTTCAGTTAAGGAACGTTGACTGAAAATTTCCGTCATTTACTAAAGTTAACCCCAGATCGCCACGATCGCCGCGATTGAGGGGTTAACGGTGCTCCGGACTGCCTCTGTATTCGAGGCAGACCAGGAGCACCGGATTGCGCTGCCCCAGCACCGGTGCTCGCTCAAAAAACTAAATTTTACTGTAATCTAATTTCTTTTAGAAAAAATACATTAAAAAATGCTCATTATCACTACACTTGGTACAAGCTTGTGTTTTTTTTTTTTTTGAACAGTCAAACTGCTATAATACCCCAAATTGAAGCATAGGCCATTAAATCTGCCTCTCAAAATTCTACTGCAAATGTTGAAAATGGCACTGAGGCTTCACGAAATAGTGCCAAAGACATACAATGGGGGTATCGTTGTGCTCAGCAGAAGTAACTGAACACAGAATAAAACTTTGTACAGGAATAGCACACACCAACTTTACAAAATACACATGAGAAGTTCTTTGTTATAAGTTTGTGTGCCAAAAACCCCAAAAAACTAAATTTTACTCCAATATTTGGCAGAGATTGGTGGTGAAATGGCTACGTAGAAAGTGTCAAAACAACCTTAGGACAATAGCCTGTGATGTCTACTTTATATAAATATATACTTTTGTGAGGCAATTTTGTTTTCTTTTATGGCTATTAAGCTTACAAGACAAACATACCAAATTCTAAAATCGCTCCACAATAAAAGTATATTTTACTTCTTGTGCTTTGTGACCTGTAACTACCAAAAAAAACTTAAAATCCCAGACACATTATAGATTCTGTAAATCAGAACAACTAAATGAATTTATTTTGAATTACTTTCTTTAACCTAATTCAATTAGGCACACCTTATTATTGCAAAAACTGTACAAAAAACACATTTTTTAAGTTGTACTGCAATAGTTACAGCCACAGTTTGACATTTCTACTGTAAAGTTAAACAAGGTCATAGCATTTACTAATTTGACTGATGGCCCTGGCACCTGCTCTACCTTCTCATTGGCAAACTTCTTGGAATGTGGTATCTATTATTGCACCAAACATTGTCATTATGATATCTGCAGTGGATGCTACAGTCATGGCATCATGTATTGGTTGGTGTTGTGATGCAGTACCAGGGACCACACACAGGCACAGATTATGACAATGATATGTTCCATGTCACAATTCCATACACAGACGCAGAACACTGGAATGTCCTATGTCACTAGTGGAGGCACCTAGGTTTCAGGGCAGTACTCCATATTGCACATGCACTTTCATCCTGTCCTTTCTGACAGGTCCAGATTGTCGTAAGGCCACTAAGACCAAAGTCATGGGATGGCAGGCTGGACATGTGCTGCACTGGCCGGAGCACTAACAACTTTTAAAATCCTACATATTGTGGTTACTATACGAGCTATGCCTGTGGGTAGATTACATGTTTTCTCCTATACAGTATTTATGGAGTGTTGGTGAAGAACCCAAAGTAGTAGCAACTACAATAACAATAACTCCTTGCAACCATGATTAAAGAAAATGGATTAACAGCCGCAATTTCTCTTTTGTAACCTATTGAATTGATTTTGCTGGAATAAAAGGCAGGTGTGGATGGGTAACTTGCCATTTTAGAAACTAATTAATAAAAAGTACAGAATTGGATGAAAAAACAAGGATTAATAGTGGGATATTCTATGGGAATGATGCAATTATATTATACAAGTTTACGACTAATTATAAGGTAAAATATGTTATCTTTCAACACAGTGGTACTGATTGTATCATCAAGGGTTAAAGTGCACAGCAAAAAAACAGCACCAGATTAAAAGGGCCTACAATAATAGTTCTAGTATAATTGATAATATCATGGCAGGCAATGGCCATATTTTTCTCCTAATTGCAATTATTTTAAAACAGCCAACAAAGTTACATTTCTAGTAAATGGCTAAATGTGTTAAGATAACTTGTAATACGTTATGTAGCTGTGTATGAGTGACTGTATGCACTGTGTGCACTGTGAGTTTGCAATACTATGTGAATATGTGTCTGTATGAGTATATATGTGTGTGTGTTGGCATAAGTATGTGTATATGACTGTATTTCTTTATAATGGTGTGTCTGTATGACTGTGTTTCTTTATGACTGTGTGTCGGTATGACTGTGAGTTTACAATACTATGTGTATATGTGTGAGTCTATATGACTTTGTTTCTTTATAATTGTGTGTCTGTATGACTGTTTCTTTATGACTGTGAGTGTGTATGACTGTGAGTTTGCATCACTGTGTCTATATGTGTGTGAGTATGTTTATGTGTGTTTGTATACCTGTGTGTTTGTATTTGATACCATCTTCACAAAATTGTGCATATTTAAACATTATAGTTAGGGTGCAATATAAGCAACATATGAGATACCCGAGGTACAGATCAGAAACTGATAACTAGTGCATTAACCTTTTTTTAAGTTCATTACAAAATAAAAATGAACACACAACCCCCGCACAATAATGCTCAGTAAACCCCTACTCATTGCATTCAGCAAAAACCACATGATCACAGTCAGCCAGCCCCTACACACACACACACACAGCACTCGGCCAGCCAAATATCACAATTAAAACCAGAGGACATCTGTGATACATTCGTACATTCTGACCATACCTGAGTTTTATTGCTATGGAGCGTAAACATTGATACACTTAAATACTATTCTGTTGTATTGGAGCTCCATGATGCACTCAGATGCACAGCACATTACTGTGAGTTTTATTGATGTGGCTCGCTATAGTGCAGTCATACACCCTTTCTCCATTTCTTGCCCTTCCTGATCCTGATCTGTTTTCCTGGCTCCTCGACCTCTGGCTTTTTTCTTGGGTTAAGCATCTTCACCTGTGCCCTGAGTTTTTAATCTGTACCGGGACCACAAGTTTGCCTGCTCCTGCATTTCCCATACGCATCACTCAAATAAAGCTAACATGCCTCCACTCACTTCCTCAGAACCTGTCCTCATCTCAAACCCTCTTTGGAAGTTGTGTACTGCCACCTGGAAGTTGTGTACTGCAACCTGTCTTCATCTTAAACCCTCTCTGGAAGTTGTCTGCTGCATTCTGCCATAGGGTACCGGCTCCTCAAATGTCAGGTCCATCCAAAACCAACCTGACAACTATTCTCTTTTCTTTAATTGTTTAAGTAGATTCATATTAAATATGCAAAAATGATTCTGCTAAAAAAATGTAAAATTTATATTAGTTTTACCCCCTAAACACTATGAAGTAAAATAAATCATTTAGTAGATCATGTAATATATTTATAGATATACATAGATTGCATCCGGATTATAGATTGCATCCAGGCATCTGCTTCAAAGTACACCATTTCATGCTATGCAGGTAAATTCCTTGGCAATAGTGAATTTTAATTTGATATTTCTCTCTCTTTCCATGTTCGAGTGGCCTGTATCATTGATTCAGATTTCAGAAAGAGGGAGGAATGCCATATAGAGTTTCCTGCAATCAGGATTTAAGCTATTTTGAACATTAAGAAATACTTTAGTTAAGAGACAAACCATCTGATTCTTGTTTGTATTTTTTTTCCTTTTTTAGGTCATTCTGTTGTGCCAAGCACTGAAAGATTTACTTTGGCTATCGGTGTGGTATAGAAAGAATATGAATACATGGCTTATATCCAGATACTTGTGAACTATGAATGCACTGGTAAAATGAAGAGTTTAATGTGGAAAATGTGAATGCTTATTCAGATACTGCAGCCCAGTGTTACTGCAACAGGAGATTAAGGAGATAGCAAATAAAGGGTCATATAACTGACAAGGACTACAATCTTGCAATCTCTCAAAAAAATTAGAGCTGAATTAGTGGTAGATATGCCCCAAGACTCATTTCTCTTATATATTTATGGATTCTTGAGGAATATTTGACCCAGTTCTTTACATGCGTTATAGGATTGTTAAAGGTTATTAGGCGGTGGTAAGAGTGATGAGGTTATTTTGTGACAACATATTGGTAAATAATGTTTTGTTAAAATGCTCAATATATTACAACAGACCTACAATGTCTTCTTTGTTTAAAAAAATACCTATAAATTGCAATGATGTTTCATTGAAGATCAATATATATAAGGCAAGGTGGGATATTGTTTGTTTAATGTATGCCTAGAGAAATGGCAAAACATGATGAAACCAGAACATTGATGCATTTTTTTCTGGACATCTTGTGTTGACGTTTTTTCCACCAACCTCATAGATAAGTGGGTGATAGGAAAAGGCACATTTTCTTACATAACCACATGCTTCCAAAATAGAGGTTAGGTAGAGGATTAAGTGGTCTAGTAGGATCTTTCATAATCCTTTTTTAACCTATGTGTATGTGTAAGATTAGTGATGAGGCCCTTGGAATACCATGAGAGATAAATAATATATTGTGCTGAGGGAAGAAAAAATTTAGTTGAGTAGAGCTTTCTGTTCCATTTGTCAGGCACCACCATCCAATATACATGATATGTGAGTGGGTATTTACAATCTATGCAGGAATCCTCCACCAAGTGACAGCTCCACTTGAACCACAAACAAACAAACAAACAAACAAACAAAAATACATTATTTTGAAGTTGAGAACAAAATAGCTTAAATAACTGGTGGACTAGGTTTTCAATATAATTTAGTAATATACTCTTTAGAGCTCTGTAAATAATATTTAATTAAACTGCCCTGAAAATCAATGTATAATTGTCCCTTATGCAAATGAGTTCAGGACCTCTTACAACAGTGTTTACAAAGAAATTCTATTATTATCATGATTATACTATTATTACTACAACAAATTTTGCTGCACTGTAAATGGGTACAACTGGTAAAAGTAAAAAGACAAAGGTACAATACGTCAGAGACAATACAAAATTTGACATAGAAACACAAAGAGAATTGAATAATAATAATAATAATAATAACAAAGTATTTAACATATTTCAACGATAATAATTAAATTATTTCCATAACAGAGAATTACGTAAGGGTGCTTAAATAAAGAATAATAAACACAACACAGTTTACACAATATTAATTCACTTTGTTTTCCGTTGTATTTCTCAAGCAGATGTTGTCATCGTTTTGATACTGTGTTATTCTGTCCTACTGCAGAGTGGGCACATTATCTCAATTAATGTTACACAGCAAACGTGACATTGATAGCGTTCAGGGGAGTACTGTCTATTATCATTTGCATGATGACTAGCACAAGAAATATTACCCCATGCAAACTCTGTTGCAAATTTTAGCCCCGGGCTTCAGTTTTTTTCCAGCTTGTGACAATGTTGCCTTTTTGCCTCCTCCTTCTGTTTTGATTTCTACTTAAAGTTTTATGACTCTGCTCCCTCCAGGGTGCTATTACTTAGTATGTTAATGAGTGTATGCATATTCTATTAGTATCCTCTGTGTTAGATAAGAAGTATATTTAGGAAGAAATTGTTGATTATAAACTCAGCAAGGGTCTCTACATTATCAGATTATCAATTACGTTAACAATGACTGTTAAGAGAATTCTAAACTATGTTTTGGAAGAAATTAGAATTAACAGATGTTTTACCAGCTGCTAGACAGATAGCATATGAATATCAGTTTTGCCTTTGTTTTAACAGACATTGTTTACAAACAAGAAATAATAAAATTATTAAAAAAACAATGCGTAAACATTAGATTAGGTGTTAATTTATGTTTTTTCATCATGAGAATTTGTGCATGCACTGTTATAGCATTTTAATTAATAGGTAATTGTAGATGGTAAAAGGGGGATTTGTAAATTTTAGACCATCATTTTTAACTTGAAACATTTACCAGTTCAACATTTGTTTCTGGTTTGGTTATGTTGACTTCAAGTTTGTTACATTTTCAATTTCTGCCATTTGGTCATGACAATTAAAATTATTGTGAAATTATATATTTTTGAAGCCCACCCCCTCCCTCACCCCACCAACATTAGAAAAATTTACATCCTGTAAAATGTCCCCCAACCCCCTCAAAACAAATAGACATAATTTTAGTCTCAAGCCAGTTCTTAATTCCTATCAAAAGGGCAAATGTATATATTAGCTCACACTAGAGCTGGTTTGAGCTATAGTAGACTCTGTTGTCGTATATACCACATTTACCAGACGTATTGCCCTATCATCTGTCTTTTTTTTCCCCACATACGGATTTAAAGACCAATACCTCCCTACGTATCCTACAAGCGGGGATTGTACCACTGTATGCCATCCACACTAGAGCTAGTTTAGCTCTACTACATGTGAGTAGGATTACTATAGATCTCTTCTTCCTGCAATTGAACACTTTGTATCAGACGTATTTGCATTATCTTTTTCTCTCTTTAAATACGGATCCTGAAAACCGTCTTCATTTGGCTTCATTTGACGCATAGAGAGAATATTCCTCCACTAAAGCCGTCGGTGGCCCATCATGCCATACTTGACACTTTGATTTGGCACTACTTCTCTGGACTTTGTTTATTTTAGTCGTACCATAGCCAGCTTTGGCGCAACCTTTTTCTATTTTGTCCTGTACATATTAACCAAGTCTACACAAGCTATTGAAGAAATAATAGTTTCTGGTTATTGTGGGAAAATTCTAAAATCTGAAAATACTTCCTTTTCTTTAATAAAAATTCAGTTAATTTATGGGACAAAAACATAATCTTGCTTCTTTATAAATCAATGATAAGATTCTAAGTGCAATTTTAGGCATCTGTTTTAAACAAGGATATTATGGAACTACACAATAATAAGGGGTAATAAAGATTTTAGTTATATAGAAAGGCTAGAAAACTTTAGAAAAATGTGGCTCAGGGAAGGCATGATAACATTATAGATATAAATTCAAGCTAGTGCAAACAGCTTTCTGGTACCCTGGTTGTTAATAGAACTGTACAAATGACAAGAGATTACCTTTTTATACTTGAAGAAAATAAATTTTGCCTACAGCATGAAAAATAGTTTTTTTTTAAATTAAGAACAATAATTTGTTTAATTCTTGCCTAATTATTTATCAGGTTATGTAAAACAATCAACATGCCTGGATACATTTTTGAAAAAACTAAATATTTATAGATATAATGCTTAATATATAGCGTGGTACAGCTTGTAGATCAAAGGAGAAATTTGCCGTTTTGGAGTCATGTAGGAATATTTAACCAAATTGGAGTAAAATTATAAATCACTTCAAATTAGGTATTTCGCTTTCCTTTGAAACAACCACAGACATACAGATAGATACGTCAAAGGCTAAACTTGATGAACTCGAGGATTTTTTGCCTATGTTCCAATGCAACAAAGTAACATGATATTTGAAATGAGAAACAACAAAATAAAATACACACATGTTAATGATTAGAATTATTTTGAGCAAATTAGTAACTTTTGCCTATTTTTTAACAAGCCTACACCCACTAATTAAATATACATGCCAACTCATGTGCTTTTCTGCAGATCTCAAATGCACTTGTACATATGGTTTACATCCCAGTAAGCACGTGCATACATCTCACAAAGGAAGAGAAATGGTACCAGATTTACAAAGATACCCTCTACTGTTGAATCAAGAAAGAAAATATCGACTATTCCTAATCTGCATTGAAAAATAAATAAAGCAATTTATTTATTTAATGACATATGTGGGGTTACATTAAAAAATTATATTAATAATTAAAAAACAAATTGCGAAAAAAAAATTCTTAAAAATCTGTTCATTCATATTTTCATATGGATTATCCTGGCACAACATGCTTTTTTACTTTTAATTTTTTTTTAAAAGATTCATACATTGTATTAATATTTCACTAATTAGCTGCTCTGCAGGTGTTAGTCACCAGGCATAAATGATAACAAATGGTAGGGAACAGGCCAAAGTCTGTGCTATTCTAGTGTAGATTAATAAATAAGCCATTCTCATCATATATTCTTCATTTTGTATGAGCCATGCTTTTTTCTTCTTCTTTTCTTCTTCTTAAATCCCATGTAAGTTAGAGACTTGTACATCTCAGCTCTAATCTCCATCTGTAAAGGGGCAGCTTTTTGCTAATTGGCACCCTGCGCAGAACGTGCATTAGTGCCATTGTAATCGTCCACTGAAATCACAAGAAATAAGAATGCAACCAAAAGTAGGATCCCCATTCATTGTCTATGAAAAGACAGTATCACCGCTCAGTACATAGGTGTACAGGACTTTCTTGCTGTTATTACTGCTACGGATAGTCTATCAGGGTAAAAACCATGGCTTAGTAGTCGTATATACACAAAGCAAATTTGATTTACATGGATCATTCATTCTGAATTTTTCTTTGATTTTAACCAATCCAAAATACTTATAGGCTAACAATTATTATTGTCTGAATTTCTTTACAGGAATTTGTTTTGTTAAAGAAAACTCTGACAGCTTTTACAAACCCTTTGAGGTTACGTATAAAAATTGTCACATTCACTTTCACGTTTGTGACAGGTGCATGGTATATAGTATACGAGGTCTGCATGGAAAGTATCCAGCCATATAAACTGAAAAATAGAGACATTTATTGAAGAAGATACAACATACAAGAATGATTATACATTGGACAATGACGACTCAGTCCTCTTTGAAGTAGGCATCTTCCACTGCTCAAAACACTCTGCAAAATCCTTTCTTGGAATCATCATGAGCTGCCTTATCATACTCATCTCATCGACTGTATGAAATCTCTTCCCTTTCAAAGGTGACTTTAGTTTTAGGAAAAACTAGAAGTCGCAAGTCGCCAAATCTTTCCACAGATATTTGACCATCTTTGAAGCGTTTGTGCCACACTTTCATTTGTGCTGCACTCATTGCATCATCTCAAAAGCTTTCTGAATAATCTAAATAGTTTCCACAGAGGAATGTTCAAGATTAATGCAAAATATGGTGCAGATTTGTTGCTCTACTCGCTCAGTCATTTTACATGTGACCCTGCGTGATGCAGGGATGTATCTTCCGGAGGCAAACAAGGCATCTGCCTTGGGTGGCACTTTGCAGGGGGCGGCAAAAAAAGCCACTCCCAAATGCCCAGGCAGATTCCTTGTTTGTCTTGTGTCCTGGGGGGCTCAAGAGCCCCCCCGGAGGCAGGCAGCAGGCAGCAGGCAGCGAGGGAGCATGCTCATCTGAGCTCTTCCTGCTCAGCTCCCTCGTGCGCCACTTCATGAAGCCGGGAGCCGGAATATGACGTCACTCCGGTTGCTGGCATCACTAAGCGGACGCGAGGGAGCTGAGCAGGGAGATTAAAGCTCCCTCGCCGCCTACTTAGCCTATCCACCCCCTGCTATCCCGCCCAGCAGCCCCACTGGACCGGAGGTAAGCAATCCACTCCAGCTCTCCCAGGGAGGCTGGGTGGATTTAAAATAAAATTTAAAAAATAATCATTTGTGAGTGTTGGTGGAAATATGTGTGTATGTGTGTCTAAGTGTGTGTGTCTGTAAGTGTGTATGTGTGTATGTCTGTGTGTGTCCAAGTGAATGTGTATGTGTGTGTGTCTGTAAGTGTGTGTGTCTAAGTGAATGTGTGTGTGTGTATATGTGTGTCTGTGATTGAATGCGTGTGTCTGTTAGTGAATGTATGTGTGTCGGTCAGTGAGTGTGTATGTGTCGGTCAGTGAGTGCATGCGTCTGTCAGTGAGAGTGTGCATCTGTCAGTGAGTGTGCGTCTGTCAGTGAATGTGCGTGTGTGTCGGTCAGTGAATGTGTGTGTCGGTCAGTGATTGTGTGTGTGTCGGTCAGTGAGTGCGTGTGTCTGTCAGTGCGTGCATCTGTCAGTGAGAGTGTGCATCTGTCAGTGAGTCTGTCAGTGAGTGTGAGTCTGTCAGTGTGTGTCTGAGTAATAGTGTGTGTCTGTCTATCTTGTGTTAAATCAGTGAGTGTGTGTGTATGTCATTGTTTGTCAGTGTATATGAGAGTGTGTGTCTGTCAATGTCATTGAGGAGATGGTATTCTCAAAGTGGCGAACAATGTGCACTTTGTCCTACTGTTTTCTGTTTTTCCATGATGCCTTGAGTAAATTTGTAAAAATAATCTGGTGTGTTATATTTCCAACAACATTTTTGTTCTCAGCACACATTTGGAGGGCTGATGTTGTAGTTTTCCCATATACGGTTTCGCCCCATCAATTGCAGTGTGAATGCATAGGGAAATTTCAAGTATTTAAATATTCTGAAATCAGTGATATATTGAAAATATTTCTCCACTCAGTATAAATATACATTTTATATTCAATACTATGAAACCACAAAGAAAATTGTTGAATTCAACTCTTATATCTGTAATCAGTTAGACATCTGATTTCTTTTTTGTTGACATTTCTTTTACACAACCCATTTCACTTCAACATTGGTGGCACCTTAAGAACTGCATTCTGTTATAGACCACATCAGGAACCCTTGTAACTTAATATGTCTAAATCATCTATGCAGCAATGAAGCAATAGTTAATCTAATTATATTACTTATGTGCAAAAATGTCTGATAACAAATAGTTAAAATGCTGGTAGTCATTCAATAAAGTGGGTATCTGTGAAGAATTTACAAGTTTTTTTTAATTTTTGTTTTGGCCAAACAGAATTTTAAAAAATGGCATTTTTAATATGTTCAACTTTTCTGCCAAACAACTCCCTACCTATAAAGATGGGTAGCATCATACTATAATGTTTTAATGTTTTAAAGTTTCTATGCTTTTACAAATAAATAAAAAAGCCAATGTTTGCTCATCTCAAATCTGAAATAAATTCATATTTTACAGTAAAATAGATGAATTTAAAAAAAGAAAACCAAAAAAATAAAGAAAAATGCTTTTGCCTTCTATATACAGTTTACTTTTTGGTGCGCTGCAAATAGCTGCTTTATATCGCTATTTCTGTTGTTGTTTCCTTTATTTTTTTTCTTACCTGGTGTGGTGCATTGTTTGTATATGGAAATCCATTTTTATAAAATGAGAATATGAGTAGCTACATTGAGAAATGCACACGTATAATCTATGTGGACTCAGTGTTCCAATTTATTATCAGTCGTTCTGCTTCATTGAATTTTTGACTGCTAGTGTGATTCAATACAATTTGAGCAGTGGCGGGATACCTTCTGCAGTAAACGTGTTAAAAGCTGTATCAGTGTGCTACACTGTAAAACATTGCAGTCAAGTCTAATCCACACTCCAGGAAAGCATTTAAAGTTAACAGGTTCACTCTTAGCCACATATGGTTTAGCAACCAAGCAAATGTTTTAAAGTTTCTTTTTTTCCTTTCTTTTTTTTTTCATTCTTCTTTGTTTTACCCATTTTCTGTCTTTTTTTTAAGCCGTAAAATGTCTTTACATTTCTATCTGGCTTAAGTTGTCCGTTTAATTATCTAGAACTTCCTCTACTCTTTCTGTGATAGAAACCAGAAACATTAAGCTAAAACTAGCTTTTAATTTTCTTTGACAGCCATCTTTAAACATGTGAGACGCGATCTTGTTTAATTAAATGCACATTCGTATTCCAAACAAATTAAGTACAATTAAGGTCCCTGAGTTATGAGCGTCTATCACCGGGCAGTGTTTTTGCAAAAATTACCACATTCAGATCAAAGTCTTGCAACCCTTTACGTGATTGCTTCATTAGAACTCACTGCACAGACCATCATAAAAAAGAAAGATCATGATGGTACTTGGTAATTGCCTAAAAGACATCTTATAGCCTAATTATTCCCATATTTTATTTAATGTTTTTTAGTAGACTGTGGTTTTTAAGAACTTCAACTTTATTTGTTTACTATATGTAAAAGATTATTTATCATGTATTTCCATTTAAATTATGGGAAAACATATAATACAGTCAAACCTCTTATTTAAATGAAACCATTTGCACATTCCGCGTATTATAGATTGAGAGTCATAATTCAGCATACTTCGAAATATTCATATATTATGGAGAGAGACATCTAATGGGTAATCATTTTTCAAAGAAATTTCTTATAGAATGAGTCGTTTTAAGAAAAGTAACTAAAACACATTTGAATATCATTGCGTATTACCTTTGCATCCTTGGAGATTTTTATTCAACATATTACATGTACTCCTCCAAAAACAAGTCAAAAGTCACATCAATAATAACAACACAACCTAAAAAAAACTAAAATGCAAACAAAAAAATACACCAAATTAAAAACATCCTTAAACTGCAGTGTATAGGTATATATTGACTATTTTTGAAGTATTATGTGGACAACACTTAAAATATGTAAGAAATAAATTAAAATAAGATACCTTCAAAGTTCCCACTTTTACTGCAAATCCCCAGAGTTTGCCATTTCTAGCTGTAAACTCTGCTCACATTTGGAAATAGCTCATATCTGTCAATCATTTCCTACTTTTCCATTGTATTCAGTAAGTGTTGAGCATATCTTGTAAATCCCTGTTCAGCATTGATTGTATGTTTTTTAATTTTTAAAGTTGCGTCTACATTTTCTGCGTTTGCCACATTCGTATGTATAAAAATACTACTCACATCTTCATATATACGTGCAGTCTTTTTCTATTAACACAATACATTTGTTGCCTATTTTTTGTCTCCTCGACAATTGCTTACCTGAGACTGAAAATCTGCCACAATAATAACGGCGTAAACCTTTGTCCAAAACATAGGCATAATCTTCAAAATGTCTTTAATACACAGACTACGTCAAAATTGTGGTCTAAAAAAGCAACAGACAAAAAAAGATGCTGCTGAAAATGATCGTCAGAGTGCAAAAACTAAATTCGGCTGCAGAAAAAGTGCAAAATGAAAAACGCGTGAAAATAATGGTTGAAATATGACTGCAACACGTTTATACATAACCTCCTATGTGTTCACATGATGCTTTGAGAGCCCCTCTAATCTTGCAATTCTCTGTAATAAGTTATGAATCTAAGTTGATTTCACCTGATTGTAATGTTTACTCTGCATAAATAATGATTTAATAGTCACTAATCTATGTCAATCCCTGTGATTAGGGTCACTGTAAAAGAAATGCAAAATTAATAAGTGCATATGGGGATATTTGGAAATTATAACACAAACCCTATATCCTTTGCATAACTCATTTTATGAAAACCAAAGATAACATCATTAAATGGCTGATTAATATAGAAAAGTCCCAGAGTGCTTTGCTTTGATGTCTGAGATTTCAGGGAGAACTGACATTATTATTCACCTGGCCTAGCCCATAATTTCTCAAAACAAATCAGAATAAAAATGTCAAAATTAGCATTACATACAGTCAATTAGAAGGGAATTTTAATAGCACCTTCCATTGTAAATGTGAATCTGCAGTTAAAGGGACACTCCATTGGCCTAATACAAAATAAATAAGAATCACTATTTAGTAGATATGCCCTAAATGAAATCTAGCATTCATTTAATTATGCATTTTTCTTCATCTGGGATATCTAAAACAGCTTGCAAAACCTGCGTTTCTCTTGTTTGCAGCCTTTGCAAGCCCTCCCCTTTTAACCCTGCAGACTTTCTGTGGCTGTCCAATCACAGGCTTCTTAATGCATCTCAATGTGAACTCTTTGCAAGGCAGGTGTTCTGGGTAATTTCTGCCTCTTGAGTTTAGCTCAACTGAGCTAACCAAACCAGGAAGTAATAGGATCTCTTCTCTGCTTGAAAGCCAGGATGGTGTAACCAGGTAAATTAATAAAAGTGTAAATTTTTATTGAGATCTGAAATTTTGGCAAAAGAAAAAAGAAAGTGGACACAATCTTCACAAATAAAACATTTCAGCAAACTAAAGTGATTTGTGGGTCTGGAGTGTCCTTTTAATGTCGACTGTATACATATATATTTAATTTGAGCCCTTCCAAAATCAAATCACTCCCATAAAGACAATCTTTCTCAGAATACTCTGTGAAAAGTCACTGTACCGTACAAGGATTTTGCTTTCATCATTCACACTAGATACAGTAACAAACAGCATTAGAGTTTCTGTGCTACCAGTGTCTGTCTTCTGAGATGTGTTTGTAACAAATTACATCTTACACTGTACACTGGAACACAGCTATTAGACTGTCAAGCTTTGGAACTGATAAGTTGCTTTATACAGACCCACTCCATCTACTACATTCTCTGTCTTCCCAGTACAGATGATGCTGCATGTAATTTTTAGTGACATGCCAGGC
The DNA here is from genome assembly GCA_933207985.1 of Pelobates cultripes. NCBI lineage: Eukaryota > Metazoa > Chordata > Amphibia > Anura > Pelobatidae > Pelobates > Pelobates cultripes. The sequence continues at coordinate 75,134,658 of OW240921.1, forward strand.
AGCACACCATTGAACTGACATGACAGCTTTGTCTCTAAGGACAAGTGTGCATCATTGTGCTATTTAATATGTCATCTTCTGTTTACAGACCATTACATCTGACACATGGAGTGTCTGTTCTGTCTATCACTACAAACGTTCCCATAAAGATGCTACAGTTGCATGCTCAGGCATTGGGGCACTACAATTCATTGCTGGTTTAAAGGTACAGTTCATCATTAAAGTCATGTTTACAGCAGTGATTTATGTGAAGTAACATTTAATCATAGCACTGTGATGTGTGAAATACCTAAGCACAGGGCAAGGCTCACCCTTCTTTTCATTAAGCTGGTGTGTCCCTATTGTAGAATAACTTTGTATGGGCGCCAGTTATTTTGATAATAAAGATATGTGTCAAAAAGCCGTGTTCCCTTTAAGCAGTTATTACAAAAAATAAAACTTTTTAAGAGTTAGGAAATAATACTCCTTAAAAATCACACACTGTTATTTACATGCAAACAAAACTTACTGTTTTGCAGAGTGTGATTATATTCTAAAAAAGTCTCTCTTAAAGGGTTACTCCAAACACCATGACCGTATTGAAGTGGTCATGGTGCAAGAATCATGTATGTGCAGAGTTCCAGGATTAAATACTGGACATACTGAGATATTTAATATTATTGCTGGCGATGTAACTCCACCTCTGACAATGTCATTAGTCATTAGAACAAGAGTTCTGGGCTGACTAATGTTTATTCTGTGCATATTTCCTGCATCTGATATTTTCAGCCAATGATCGACTGACAGGATTGGCATCCAGCTTCTGCAGCATTACAACACTGGGGAAGGCTCAGCGTCGGGTGAGAGCCAGGTAAGAACAGTAAACAGTAAATCATTGTAAAACAGTTTTCCCCTTATTAGAGAACAGTGCCAGGGCGCTCCTTGTATCGTTACCACTACAGTGAGCTATAGCGCTCTGATGTAAGGAGTAACCATTGAACTGTTTCCATGCTAGACCACTCCCATCCAAAGTGCTTAGAAAAAAACTGCAGTTGATTATTATATTTGCACATAATGCATAACAGAACATTGGGAAGTTGCACTGGTTTTAGGTCCTGCCTTGTGCTTTGGTCAGGTTGCACTGGTTTTAGGTCCATTAGCTGTATATATAATGGAACAAATAGTACATTTTAACCCGTTAAAGACACATGCTGGACTTTTACTTCTGAAGCTGTGTCTTTAAGATGTTAAATCCTTAACACACAGGCTTATAACTTAATATAACTCATAACTTAATTTCTTGTATTTACAAAGGAACTACGGCTCGTAATCATAAGATGGAGACTTGTTCCAAATATCCAACTAAAATCTATTCTTTTGCCCAAGTGAGTAACTGTATAAAAGTTGTGTATTCATGAGCTTTTGGAGTGAATACAGACTTGCATCCAAACTATGCCAATCAATATTTTAATTTACAAATAACATTATTATCGCTATTTTTGAATAGAAAGGTTAAGGAGCTTATTTATTTTTAACAATAATTTTTCTTTATCGCTTTAAAAGTTTGTCCATGTCTTTCCAAACCTAATTTGGTGTCAAGGAATAAAAGTAAAGTTTTTTTTTGGAATTGCGCCAATAGTTAATTTTATCAAAATAACCTGCCATTGTTATGAACAGGGGTCCAATAACTAAATATTATTAATTTGTCCCAAAACCACAGAGTTTATCCTTTTAGCTAACACCAGGAAGTGTATCATATCTTAGCACCCCCATTTTTAGTGGGTTAATGGTGTATAGTATATAAATCCCTGCATACATTTTTTCAGCTTTGTAGTTACGCTTTTCTCCATTTAAATTTTGAAAAGATATGGCAAATTTAGCTGCATGTTCTTCCATCATCAAATCGTCAATGAAACAACTTGGCAAATTAAAAATAACTTTATTAATCTTTCTTGTACAGTTTATCTAGTAGAGAAGAAACGGTAGCTGCACTAAATCTGTGGCTTGGCAGATGACTGCACACAACCTGGTTCACAAAACTGCAAACACAGGCTCGACATAAGCTGACCGCAGCCACAGTGAGGATGCTATCAATGTATAAAATAATTCTCTCATCTTATTGTATCTGATGGTGGGGGTCAGGGCCGCTATCAGGGGGTGACAACCATGACGGTTGTCACAGGCCCGGCGGCTCTGTGGGCCCGGCCGCCTGGGTCCCACGTGTAGTTGCACCGGGGCCCGCACACTGATGGGGCCTATCGTGTGGCCCACACACTTAGGGCCACCCGATGGGCCCTATATCTTCAGGGGCCCGGTCAGCACTGCGTCCGTGTAATAGCGCGACTGGGCCCCTTTAAAAAAAAAATGCAGCCATGGTCACTTCCTCCCAGCTAACTCGGCGCGAGAGGAGAGCCAGCCAGGCAGTGAAGAGGGAGAGCCCCGCCGGCTCTCATCAGCCCCAGCCACCCTCCTGCAAGGAAAAGGTAAGAAACAGGAGGGTGGCTGAAAAATGAGCTCTGTGTGTGTGCGTGTCTGTATGCATTCATGTATGTCTGTCAGTATGTATGAATGTATGCATGTCTGTCAGTATGTATATATGTCTCTGTCTGTCAGTATGTGTATATGTCTGTATTTCAGTATGAATGTATGTCATTATGAATGTATGTATGTGTGTGTATGGATGTCAGTGTATGTATGTCTGTCTGTCAGTATGTATGTATGTATGTATGTCTGTGTGTGCATATGGATGTCAGTGTCTGTATGAATGTATGTCTGTCTGTATGAATGTATATATGTATGTATGCCAGTATCAATGTATGTCAGTAAGAATGTATGTATATATGTCAGTATGTCATTATGAATGTATGTCTATGTATGTATGTGTGTGGGGATGTCAGTGTCTGTATGCATGTATGTCTGTCTGTCTGTATGAATGTATGTCTGTCACTATGTATGCATATATGCAAGTATCAATGTATGTCTGTATGTCATTATGAATGCATGTCTGTGTGTGTATGTCTGTATGTATGTGTGTATGTCAGTATTCATGAATATATGTCAGTATGTCTGTTTGTATGTAAATATGTATGTCTGTATGTCAATATGTATGTATGTGTGTATGGATGTCAATGTATGGATGTCAGTATGAATGTATGTCTGTATGTATGTCTGTCAGTATGTATGTATGTATGTATGTCTGTTTGTATGTATGTATGTGTGTATGGATGTCAGTGTCTGTATGCATGTATGTCTGTCTGTATGAATGTATGTATGTGTGTATGTATGTATGTATATATGTATGTATGCCAGTATGAATGAATGTATGTATGTATGTCATTATGAATGTATGCATGTCGGTGTCTGTATGTATGTCAGTATGTATGTATGTGTGTGTCTGTATGTCCTTATACATGTGTGTCTGTATGTATGTTAGTATGTGTCTGTCTGTCACTATGTATGCCTGTGTGTCTGTATATGTGTGTGTGTGCCAGTATGTATGCCTATATGCATGTATGTCTGTTTCAGTGTGTGTGTCTGTTAGTATGTATCTTTGTGTGTGTGTATCTGTGTCCTTTTGTATCAGTGTGTGTGTGTTTGTGTGTGTATTCCTGTGGATGGGATTTGGAGGCGGACCCCCAGGAGCCCAGACCCTGAGCTGAATTAGGGGCTCCGAAATTTCTGGTGGCGGTAATCACTTAAACCTTTGATAGACAGGAAGTTGTCAGATAAAATCAAAGCCCATTGATCAGAATGAGAAGCTCCTGATTATGAGAACCTTTTTATTGGTTATAGAGAAGTCTACCAACATTTGCCTGTGCAAGTGAAGTAGCTTTCGGAACATTAAATGAACACTCCAAGCATCATTACTTGTATAGTGCACAGTAGTGGTTATTGTATTGGGAGTGCCTAGTGCCCTCCCACACTAAGTAGTTAAACTATATCAATCTGATTTGACAACTTACCCTGGGTTCACCGGATGCCAGTCACAGCTTCCAGGAGAATCAAATGTCCCTGAGTTAAGCCCTGTAGGTAAGAAGTCAAACCATTTGTAAACGGTTTTACTGTTTACCCTGGGAGAGCACCAGGGCACTCCTTGACCCATCATCACTGCATTGATGATATAGTAGTTATGGTGATTGGAGTGCTCCTTTAAAGGTATTTTATAAGACTATTTTCATATATATATATTTTAATTTATTATCTTTTTAATACATAAATTATGCAAGAATAAATAGGATGAATGGAGGCAAACAGAAGCTTCTTGAACATTTCTAGGCACATAAGTGGTCATGGTGTCCATTCAACATGCTAATATATAAATACTGAGTTTTCATGTTAGCCATCGGTTCCTTTTAAAGAAATTAAAAGAAAACCAGTCCGTATACAAAATCTTTGTTCAGGAATAAAGTATAAGTCATTGTTCCTTTCTGTATATGGGCAGTGAGTCTTATTATTTGAGGTCCGTTTCTATCATGTAATCTTAGCAGAAAAGTGCAGACAAAACCATGAATCAAGGGATATCAAATGCGCCTAATATGGTTTTAATTCTCATTGAGGTTAAGTACAAAATCCTATTTGATGTGGTATGCTATGCAGTGAATGCTTTCTATCGAGTTCAGGATGTGTATATTATTATAGAGCTTTGTATGTTTCAAAAAATGTAAAACAGCTATTTCTAATGTACTATTAAAGATAAAGTATTCATTTTTTAGGGGATTACAACGGAGGACAGTTTTCACATTGTTCTGTGCTATAATGTATTGTTTCTACTGTAATGTAAACATGGGTTGTTCAGAGTAAAAATCCCTTATAATTATTTTGCCTAAAGCTGATTCCTATCACTAGGTAAAGCAGTGCATCGTTTGGAATTCTAAAATGGTTATTATCTGCAGTGTGTGCCTACGGGATATAGAAAATCTGATAATCTCAGGAACTGAAAAGAAACTTTTTGGGAATTTTAAACTGAAAATTAGTTCCTTTTCTATTTGTATATGAGTTTGGCTAAACACAAACATATAGATTTATTAGAATCTGACACTTTAAAAATGGATGTAGCGGAATACTAAAAATGTGTGTAACTCTGCTGGGTCACCAACTGGTAAAAGGTTATGACTGGAACACCATTTTAAAACCAGAATACTGTTTACTATTTATATTTACTAATGGACTTTGTGGTTTTACAGGATTCACCAGGAGATTAGAACCATATTAATAAACTTTTTCAGTGCTACACTTCTCCCCTATGAGAGTGAATGTGAAAGTAAACTGCTAAATGAGTACATGCTGGGGTCTTAAAGACCCCAGCATGGGATTTGAGAGAGTTAATTTACTCTCTGTGATACAAATATTTTAATATATTAAAAATGAGGGGTTTATTAAATTCCATTAAAACTGTGTAGGTGTCCTGGTGAATAGCTACTTTCTCTCTCCTCCAAAAATATATTTTACCTTTACCTTAATTGAAGAGATTTTTTATTCAATTGCATTTTTCTACTCACTGAATTAAAATAAAACAAAAATAATAACAAAATGTTGCATAAGACCATTAGAAAAAAAAACAAAAAAAAAACATGCAACAGGAAAATGCAGTTTTCATTCTCTTTGACTGGCTGTGGGCATTTCTACATACTTAATTTTCAGGGTGAGCGAGGCATCTCTCAGAGCACTATGATTGGTTGGCTTGGAAGCTAATCAATCACATTGCTATAGTGGGCAACTCATACTTCAGGCTTAATTACTCTGTAATATCTCGGTCAGAGTTTCCAAGTCAATCAACCTTTTTAACGAGACCTGGAGATTTGTTAAGCATGATCTGCAATTCATCCGAGTTTGGGCTGATTGGGTGATGTCACTTCTGTAAACCAAATGGCAGTAAAATGTGCCTATCAGTGTGCTGCAAAATATATACATAATGTTTCTGTATATGTATTATGTATATGTATTGCTGTACACTGATCGGTCCACTTTCACATCATTTTGGTTCATCTGTTTCGTGTTCCTGAATCTTTTTTCTGGCGCACGAAATTCTGAATTCCACCACATGAATGTAGTTGTGACATTCCAAAATATCAATGACTGCATAAGGTTACGGTATTTTGGCAATAGCCCTGTCAATAATTTTATTTTGCATTGTACATAGAAGGGGGCCTTTGCTGAATAAAGGCTCATCAGGTGCCCAGCAGTTATTATGAAAATGATCAATAGACTTGTAGGACTACAGGTCTTCAAAATAAACTGTACATGAAACTATTTAAAAAACTATTTAAAAAATCTTTCAACATGTGTCATTGAAAAGGACAATGATTTCAGGTTTAAGTAATAAGTGTTAAATGTGAAACTAGCTTGTATCTAATTGATTTTAAAAGTATACATCGCTATTAACTCTAGGAACACACCCTAAAGCAATCTTCCTGTTCAATTCTACAGTTGTTTTTGGATCTGTTGAGGGGATAGTAAGACGTTCTTCACAAGGAAGTTTGTTTTCTAAAACTACAAAAAATAATAAACACAGATATTGAGATCAAAATGTTCCTAACAATAATAATTAGTATACTTTTATCACATAGCATGAGTTCAAACAGTACAGTATATGGTACAACATGATGAAACATTACAGCTATTCAAATGGTTTAATAATTTTGGATAAACTTTAGAAATGATTTAATATTATGAAAAGTACTTTAATTTTATAATATTTCAATATTATGTGAAATGGTGTAGAGATTATGCAGTTTCCTTGCTTGTCCATAAACAGCTGGTTTGGGACAACACCCAACCCCTTGTTTAACCTTACTTTTGGTATCAGTCCATCATCATCCCCCTGTGCTTCTCTATTCTTCAGAACTTTACAACCGGAATCTCACCTATTCAAAGACACCTATCATCATCTTAACTTTTAATCTCTCACACAGATTCTAAATTAGCAAATTTCCATCAGTCTCCAACTCAGCCATCACATTCTACTAAGAGTTGACCCTCACAAGCCGACATTTATTTTCCACACAACCTACCACCTTCTGTCGTTATCACCCCACCTCTTGCAAAATTGTAAACTAACAAGCTCATAATGCTGAATCCACCTGTGATTGATATATAGTTACTTTTATCTTTTGATGAATTTTCCATAAAATGCATTTGTGTCAGTAAAGAGCTACTGTTGTGTTTTGCTAAATTGTATGTATTGTATGTCTTTTACCTTTCTATACTGTACAGCAATGTAGAATCTACTGTCCACAGATTTTGGCTATTCCAGATTATTATTTAATTTTATGTAATAAGAAAAAGCTATTAATTGTATTTTTTTAGTAGAGAGATATATATTATTCGAGGAATCAGGCCTTTTTTATTTTCTAAAAAAATAATACTTAATAATAATTCATGCTACACTTTGCACTATTCAATATATCAGATCTTTAGAAATAATATAGTTATATCTACAGATTTTTTTGTAATAAAAAATATCCTTGGTTATTATATACAGGAGACGTTGTCAGTGCTATTGCTGTCATGTAAAATAAGACCAGTATTTTCTGTCAAATCATTTTCCTCACATTCGATTATCTGTGATTGTACTGTTATTTTATTTGTGTTCTTTATATGTGTTTTCTTATGTGTTTTGAGACTTTCACCAGAGGTAAATGGCCAAAAATGTAGCATTCTAATGGAAAGCATGAATCTTTTAAATTATAAATCAATAAATACTTTATTCAGTAATAGAATTCATCTAAATATTTAATCAGTTGAACACTGCAGGACTCCTCTGATTTTATTCATTCTACTAAATCATCGACACATATCCACTGTTATTTTTACAGGATGTGCCACAAAAGTAGTGCTTTGTTGACACGACAAAACATACAACAAACTGCAAACCTTCTTGCTCATAATTTGACTTTAAAGTAGAACAAAAAAATATACAAAAATTATACAAAATTCAGCACATAAAAGTAACAACAAAGTTCATATTTCAAATATATTTTGTATATCATATCATACACAATAAATTAAATCATGTATATGTGAATATTTTTTTTTTTCATTCGTTTCATATGCATAAGTAAAGGGGTACAAAATGAGTAGATGTCCTCCATAATCCTTGAAGCAAATTGTACACATTCTCTGACTTTTTAACTTTGGAAAGTCATATTATTTCAGATCTTTAGCATATTACTATATGTATTGTTGAAAGAAAGGGCACCTCAGCCACTCGTCCTTCCAGGCCGGAAAACCCCCACCCCTAAACTGCCTCAACATATCCCTCTTATCTTAGAATGGGATTTTGTTTCTACCAATGTCCTAATTGACTCAGGAGCAGCAGATAATTTCATAGACATTTACATTTTTACCATAATGTCTATTCCTATTCTTGAAAGAGAGAAGCCTTTGGTATCTGAGGCCATAGATGGTAGGCGTCATGTACATCCTCATAGTACTTATGAAACCTAAAATATCACTATGACTGTTGGTGTGTTACATTAGGGGAAGATTGCTCTCCAACATATCTCTTCTCCATCCTCCCCAGTTGTTCTTGGTTTTCATTGGCTCTACCAGCAAAACATCTCTATTAATTGGGTGACTGAACAAATAACAGCCTGGGGCTCTTTGTCAGGGAAAATGTCTGTCTGACGTCTAACCTTTAAAAAGTATGAACATTCCTATGGCTCCTCTCCTATCTATTGTTGCACCTACTCAGTACTGCGATTTGAAAACGGTATTTAATAAGAGTGAAGCAGACCTTGTGATTGTGCCATTAACTTACTGCCTGGTACTATGCCACCTATAAGTAGAGTTCTTCTCTCTCTACAAGATAATCTATTCATGGAAGAATACATCCAGGAGACACTTAAAAGGGATTCATTAGATGGTCAGTTGCAGGACTTTTCTTTGTATCCAAAAAGTAAGGTGATCTAGGACCCTGCATAGACTACAGAGGTTTGAACAAAATCACTGTTAGAAACATGTATCCAATTCAACCCATCACCAAACTCTTTGACCATCAAGTTCACTAAACTTGATTTAAGTGGTGCCTTTAATCTGTTTAGGACCAAGGAAGGTTATAATTTAAAAACTGCATTAAATACTCGCAGTGGATATTATGAGTACCTGGTCATACCATCCAGGTTATGTAATGCATGTACAGTATTCCAAGATCTGGTCAATGATGCCGTAAGAGAGTACCTTAACAGTTTCCTCATACACGACATCCTCATACACTCATTTGGAATGGTCTGTATTTCAAACTTGAGAAGTGTTTATTCGACCAGACTAGTGTACACTTCTTAGGTTATGTTATTTCTAATGAAGGTTTTCAAATAACCCAAAGAAGTTAAAAGCAGAGTTAGAATGGCCTCTACCATTGGGAACCAAACCCACAAATCAAAGATTTATTGGTTTTGCCAACTAGTATAGAACGTTTATTCAGGTATTCTCTAAGATAATTGCTCCTATCACCATCATGACCAAGAAGGGCATTGTTGGCTATTATTTTCACCCTGAAAGAATGGTGACACCTCCTGGAGGGTTCAAATATACCAGTCATGATACTTACAGACCATTAAAATTGCCTTATATCGGCGATGCTAAAAGGTCGACTTCTAGACAGGCTCTTATTTTATCACATTATAACTATGTGATTACATATAAACCTGGTAGTAGAAACATCAAGACTGATTGCCTTTTCCAGAAATGTGATGCTCCTGACTCTGATGACTTAGACGAGTCACCTGTAGTACATCCTGAAACATAGCTATGACAGAACCGTTCTGTCTGGTATTTTACTGGCGACTATTCAGAGGACACAAACACAGGTTCCCCCTGACACATCCAGAGAAAACCTGTTTGTCCCTGTTGAAGAGATAATTCATATTCTTAACAATTTACAATGTACCAAAACTGTAGAACATGCAGGTATAAATAAGAGTGTTTCATGTGATTTCTGGTGGCTTTCTTTCCAGAGAGAAGTTAAAGATTATGTCTTGTCATGTTCTGTAGCCAAGGCTTCTCATCAAGTACCTTGTTGCTTATTAGAGAGCGCAAGTAACTTTTTCTTTTCTTTGGTACACAGCCTTGTTACAATGCTGCCGCCCATCCCATGTGTTCCCTATTAAGGGTTAATAAGTATATAGGGGTGTATATAAAATATACCCCTCTCTGTCTCATTAGAGATATCTTTGCCAGAAGCTCAAGGAAGCAGGCTGAAGGGTCAGTGTTAGGACCCGCTTATGGGGGTCTGCCTTGACGTTGGCAGGCGGGCATTCCCTCCAATTGCCATGGGAACAACTAAATAACCTCCATTTGTCTAAATACACATAGGGATTAAGGAGAGAGTGCAGGTAACTTTTTCTTTTCCTTGTTGCTTACCAATTCCCACAATTCCATGGACTCACCATTCTGTTGACTTCATGGTGGACTTACTTTGATCCAAGGGTAACACTGCATTACTTATGATAGTGGATCGTTTCACATTTCACCCCGCAGTTCTCCCATCCTCCTTTGTTGATAAAGGGATGCCAGGGGCAGGTTCATGTCATACTGAAGAAAAATGCCATGCTCCAAAAACATTATGCTGATTGTCACCATAGGGCAGCTCCTTCTTTTCAAGTGGATTATACAGTTTGGCTTCCAACACAATATATCTACCTCCATTTCTTTCCAAAGAGATGGTACCTTGCTTTATTGGACCACATATAATCCTACCTAAAGTGAATCCTGTGTCTTATGCTTTAAACTTACCTCATAATTTCCATATTCTTAATGTGTTTCATACCTCCTTTTGAAGTCATTGCTGTGCAACTGCCATATTTCAATGACCCATCCTCCTTCTCCTATTCTGGTTCATGGATAGCAAGAAAATGAGATCCAGGAACTATGGTTTTGCAGTTTTCTATGGGGTTCCCTCTAGTACTTAGTGCACTGGAAGGGTTATGGCCCAAAAGAACATTCTTGGGTTCTGGCTTTTGATATACATGCTCAGGTCCTGCTTCGTAAGTTCTATGCCAGATTCCGTTCACATCCTGGTCTTGTCCTACAGGGGGATGTCTCTTCTGCGTTCTCATGCACATGCACTCATCTCTAGCTTCCTGGTGCTTCATTACAACAGCATATATGACATGGATCCCTTCCATTGTTCTCCTTTTATATGTGAGTCTATGTGGTGCTTTTTTATGATTTATACACACTTGTGACATCATGGCCCGCTATAACCAATCACAATCCAGCATAGGTTATATATACTTCCTGTCATGGTTCTTGTTACTTGAGAGTGAGTTTATACTGTGTATTGGATTAACTTTTTTCTCACCTCAGGTGTTTGACCTTTCCTGCTCTATGTTAACTGGACCTTGGCTTAATTATTGATTCTGTGTATCTTTGTTATCCTAGTCCCCGGCCTGTCCCAGCCATTCTAAGGACCGTACATTTTCCTTTACTGTGTCCTTTAGGTTTGCATGTTAGGGTATCTCCATTCCTGACAATCCCAATCCATCTGACTTAATATAGCGATGTACTTAAAATATACATTTAAAAAAAAAAAAAGTATTTTTGATGAAGGCCGGAACACACAGCTGCAGAGAAAGAATGAACACATAATAACTGAAAAAAACATAGCATAAATCAATCTGTTCACACCTGTATACTTGTGAACATGTCACCCCCAAAAACTTTAAACTGACAATAGCATAAAACAATGGTATGTTCCTTTACCGAATCTTTTAGCAAAAATAATGAAAACGTATTAACTGTTTAATGCCTAGAGGTTGAGAAGTGTTTTGGAGATTGAAGCCATATTTGCAGCTTTTTTGTTTGACTCTAGTTTCTAGGCCATTTATAATGCCATCACATGATTCTGGGAGGCTATCTCCTTATTTTACTCCATTTATAACACTGCATTCAAATGTTCATGCTTATCCTAGACTTTTTCCAACATAATCTACCTGTGGATATACAACAATCACAAAAACGATTTATAAAGGGAGAGTGTGTCAGGCTGGCAAAGATATATGAGGGATAATCTCAAACTTAAAAGGTATATCTTACATTTTGGGTTGGATCTTTATTTTCTATCTCTAATGTTGGTTCTACTGCAGGATATATTTTACTTTTTTAAACTGAATGTGCACACAGTTTCCAAAAGAAATTAAAGTCGTTAAGAATCATGTACAGCTTTGAAGGTGTTACGTTGCATTCTCTGAGATTTTGGATCCTGAACTCATTGACATGTCTCTTTGATACACTACTCATTCTTCTAGAAGTGCACTTGAAACCCTGGTGGAAAACCATGAAAAGGAATAACGAATGCATTGATTCCTTGCTGAGCAACTTCCTTTATTTTTTTTTAATACAAATTATTTTTAAATCCTTACTAAAAAGTTGCCTGCCATATCAATTAAATTGCACCAAATATCTAAAGGCCAGCTGAGTACGCTAGCATGTTATAGCATCGGTTCTCCTCAGAAAGAATTTACTGTAGTTTAAAAGGGCATTCCAAATACTATAACCAGTACTGCCAGGATTTTTGACTACACAGGTGAAGATGCATTTTGCCACTCCCCGCCCTCCCTGATTCCCAAAAATGCATCTTCTTCTGTATCTGTACCTTAATCTCTCTCTTGCATTTCTTACCCCCTTTTGTGCTTCTCTTTTTCCCCTTCCCTATCCCCTCTATGTCTCTGTATCCCCCCAAGCACCTTGTTTCTCTCTCCCCCCAGCTTCTCCATGTGTCTCATTCCCCCTGGCCCTCCAAGTGTTTTATTCCTCCAGTCCACCATGTGTCCAGTCCCCCATGTCTCTCATTCGCTCAGCCCCCCCCCCCCAATAATGTGTCTCATTCCTCTAGCTGCCCCAATGTGTCTCATTCCTGTCAGACCTGGGTAGAGGTAACAGAAGCCCCCTCAACGCTGGTCCTCAACTCAGACATCCTACACAGGAGTGACTGGCAGGAGTGACTGCTGGCCAGCTCCTAGAGCCAGTGAGCCCTATGGTGGCTGCCTGTGCCACCATATGATAGCGCCGGCCCTGAGTACAGCTTGCTGTAATGGTTATGATGACAGGAATGCCCTGGCTCTCCCTAAAGTAGTCAATACATTTTAGTATGTTCTTACATGGGATCTGTCAGGTGCTGCTCCTCACCTCCACTGCAACTAAAAGAAAACTGCAACCTCTGTGTCTGAGGTAAGCCCCACATTGATGCTCTCAGCCAATAAGTTAGCTATGTTCAAGAGAGCTAAAAGAGAATTCTAAATAGGATCTTAGGGTTCTCCTGTGTCTGTAGTGAAGGTGGGGAGTGGTACTTGGCAGACCCCAGGTAACAACTCAAACCATTCTAAAACATTTTGACTACTTACAATAGGGGAGGGCACCAAGGTCTTCCTGGCACCATAACCACTATAGCACATTGTAATTATTATGGTGTTTGGAGTGTTTCTTTAAATTTTTGATTCCCAACACATAAATGAATAGTGGGAATATCTGTTTAACATCAAGAGATGGAAGATTTCAGCTGTACTGTTCTAGCAAACAAAAAAAAAAATATAAAATGTTATCACGTTCACTAGTAACATATATCAGAGACATTTAATCTAAAATATCATAGTTGTTTTAATATAATAACTATTACAAAAATTCTATTAGACCAATGATGGCGAACCTATGGCATAAGTGCCCCCCTTTCTGTGGGCACGTGGCCATAGGTTCGCCATCAATGCAGAGTAGGCACCTGTCTGCCCAAAACGGCAGGCACCTTCTCTGTTTCCGGGTCGGGAGGCAGGGGGAGGGATCTGCTTCACAGATCCCTCCCCCTGCCTCCCGAACTGGAAGCAGTACTTACCACTACCGGACCACCAGGGATGGCTGTGTCCCCCCCTCCTTCATTAAATATAAGCAGGAGGGAGGGGGGATACAGATTTAGCATAACTTTTTTTTAACCACCCTCTCCCCCCACACAGCATCCCAACCCCCCCACACACAGCACCCCAACACACACACAGCACCCCTACCCCCACAGAGTACCCCTACCCACACAGAGCACCCCTCCCACTCACACACATCACCCCTACCCCCAACACACACACAGCACCCCTACCCCCCACAGAGTACCCCTACCCACACAGAGCACCCTTCCCCACACACACACAGCACACCTACCCCAACACACACACAGAGCACCCCAACACACACACAGCACCCCTTCCCCACACAGAGTACCCCTACCCACACAGAGCAACCCTCCCACAACACACACAGAGCACCCCTACCCCCACCCACACACACACACCCCTACCCACACACAACACACACACAGCACCCCTCACACACACAGCACCCCAACACATAGCACCCCTACCCCCACAACACACACACAGCACCCCTACCCCCACAACACACACACAGCACCCCTACCTCTCAACACACACACACCTACCCCTTTCCCCCGCCCAGCACCCCTCACACACACCCCCATGCACACACACACCCCTCACACACACACACACACACACACACACAACACCCCTCACATACACACAACACCACCCCTGTACAGCAGTGTGTGTGTGTGTGTACAGCAGTATGTGTGTGTACAGCAGTCTGTGTGTGTGTTCAGCAGTCTGTGTGTGTGTTCAACAGTCTGTGTGTTTGTGTTCAGCAGTCTGTGTGTGTGTTCAGCAGTCTGTGTGTGTGTGTTCATCAGTCTGTGTGTGTATTCAGCAGTGTATGTGTATTCAGCAGTGTATGTGTATTCAGCGGACTGTGTGTATGTGTATTCAGCAGTCTGTGTGTGTGTACTCAGCAGTCTGTCTGTATGGGTATTCAGCAGTATGTATGTGTATTCAGCAGTCTGTGTGTGTATGTATTGCATTTGTTGGAGATACTAATAAATATAAGCTTAAATTGATCTATTTATATCCTTATTTAAAATTTGTATCATTGAACTCTCTGTTGTGTTCGTCTTTTAAAACAAAAGTTGTTAATTAGTTTGGACAACTGTACGTGTTGTTTTTTCTAAATTTAAACATCAGTATTCAGGTTTAATTGCCATGTTGGCACTTTGAGGAAACAAAAGTTGGCATGTATTGCGGTTTGGGCACTCGGGCTCAAAAAGGTTCGCCATCACTGTATTACACTATAAAGTCAAACTTGTGCTACAATTAATAATATCATCTTAAAACCTTCAATGTTTCAGAATTTAGCAAGTCTGGACAGTATTTTTCACATTTTCCATGAGTATGCCATAGATCATTAAGATTCACATAGTGGAGAGTCAGAAATTATTAAAACAATAATATAATTTAATATTATAAACTTTGTACAGATCTCAGCTGGGCTTGGGGCCATAAAATATGCCTGTAGTTTAAGTCTGCAGTCCAGGTGGACAATTCAGATTAAAAAATATACAGCAGAAGCAAGGTTAACAAATATGTACAATGTGTCAAAATAATACATATTCTTTATTATCATTACAGTAGGTTCTGCTATGCGTTGTAGACAGTAATGGATAGACACATCACGCACTGCTAAGTCTTGATTTTCTGTCACTAAGTTTATAGTTCATAACCAAATAAAATACTGTTATATCGTTTGCAGGAGAACACTATTCTGTTTAGCAAATAGCTATCATTCCCCACTTGAATTATTTTCTGTGTTATGACTTTAAAGGGCAAAATGCATTTCTGTTGAAATCATTTTATCCCATTGCAACTTCAGTCAATACCAGTATGAGCAGTTTATTAACTGAAGTAGAATATATTGCATTCTTTGTAAGGGGAAAAAAAGTGATCTGTTCTAACAGGCTCAGTATTTATATCTCAGTACTATAAAAGATTAGGCTTTAGCTAATAGCCATTACCATTCATTTTTGTCTTCAACAAGCAAGGAGCATCTGAACGACCATGGGATTCCAGATGATAAATATAATAGAGGTCACAGTAGATTAATATCTCTTTAATAAGCTATAATAATCAAGACACACAAGGTGACAGTTCAATTTTCTAATAACAGATAGCTTCTATCACAACCCAGTGTTACACAGTTTTTAATGCCTAGTAAAGATAATACTTTTGTTACAAGCCCTATCTCAAAGAAGGACCATTAAATCAATCTCTGTATAGATGGACATTCCTCACCCTCATAACGGCTTGTGTGGGACTAAATGGTACTGAAAATAATGTCCTGGGGGAAAAAGATACTTCATATTGTTGACACACAGAGGCTCTGTGGTGTATAAAGAAATAAATAACACCAATGGTTTGTGAATAAAAATAAACACACAACTGCGTGTGCATGTGCGAAGAACCTGGAAAAGAGGACATTAAGCAGATAAATTATTCCCTTGTTTATTTTAGCAATTTTTGTTTGGTTTATATTAATGTCCAATGGCTCTTTTTAGCATTTTCCAAAAAAAAAAATATAAATAAACTTGCTATTTGTTCAGTTAAGAATGAGAGAAAATTAAGACAGGACAAAATTTACCGAATGTTAAAATGTAAGCTATGTTTGCGAATAGAACAATTAGGGCATTATAAATGAAGACTGTACATTTGTTGAAGAATACAAAATTATGTTAATCTGGCATTGTGTATTTTCTTGAGAAATTTATGTTAGAAATGTTTCTAAACAGATATAAAATTCACTGTGGTGTAATACAGATTGTAGGGATTCCCTTGCACGCTTTGGTCAGAAAAATTTCACTAACTGAAAATACAGCCCTTTAGTAATTCTTTCAAATACCCTTCTGACATTTGGTGATCTAAAGATGAGTAACAGCTGCACTTTTGTTGTTATTGATCACAAGAAACCTAAACTTTTTTTCTAGTGTGAAGCAAAGCACACTATGTTATGATGTTAAGGCACCACAGAGATCTATACCAGATCAAGTACAGATCTCTATGTGCCATGGTCTTCAAATATCTCCACTATGCTTCTGGTATGAATACTAAAATTTCAGTGCATCTCTGTAATGTGAGCTAGAAATCAACAGCATTCTAGAACAAACACTCTTCTTCCTAGACTAGAATAATCCAGTTAATCCAGATTTTTCAGTGTTAATCTAAATCTTCATGATGTATATCAAACATGGACACAATTTAATGATAAAGTGAGGAGGTGAAAGAGTTCTGGTGGTTAATGCACCTACTTTAGAACTTGGTCATACTTTAGATTATATTGTCTACTCCTGGA
Organism: Pelobates cultripes; assembly: GCA_933207985.1. Classification (NCBI taxonomy): domain Eukaryota; kingdom Metazoa; phylum Chordata; class Amphibia; order Anura; family Pelobatidae; genus Pelobates; species Pelobates cultripes. Next base: position 75,151,806 of record OW240921.1, read on the forward strand.
AGTATCAACTTTGAATTTTAATACTACTGAATTAAATGCTCATCAGGTCTATGCATTAATTTAGGTAGCTAATTGCAGATTTAAGATAAAAAAATAGACAGTTTACGTACATTGTTTAATACTAAGCTTTTATCCTTGTCTACATTTCTGTATAGCCTGATTTTCCTTTCTATCAAACACGAGTCCTTATCACCTTGGATCTCTAGAAAATTATTCTCTGCTATATACGCAACAAGGCATATATTCTAATTATTGGTTACTGGTTGTCAATGACAACACACAATTATTAAAAAGGTAGATCGACAATATACACAACATTTGAAACAAAAATTATATACATTACAAATAAGCAGGAAAAAATGTTCCTTAACAACAGAAGAAACTAACCAACATTGGTTCTTAACTAAATGTAAAAGAAGCATAATTACCTAATGAAGCGTCTGTGAGTTTCAACACAAATGTCATGTTTACATTTTACGGTACTGATGGTAACATCAAATAAAATCAAAATTGAGGGTCTATGGTCTATTTACAACCCTGTTAACTTTACATTTTACTATTTTTAGATTATATAAAAATATATATTTTCTAATAAGTTAATCAACAATGGAGTAGTTATAAATAGAATTCCACCATTTTTTAAGATGTATGAATAGTTCAATTCTTATGACTTATTTTAATATTTTTACAACACATTTTTTGAATTTCCTTCTTGTGTATATAGAATCATTTTAAGATGTAAGGTTTTAAATGAAACATAACATCCACTAATGATGACAACAGTGATTTATTGGTAAACACACCAAATGCAGAGTTACTGATCAGAGACCCATAACTCTTCATTTCCAAGTCACTGTCAACTTTAAAAGTCAATAAGCAGTCCTAATTAGGTCATTTAGTTTCTATGAGACTGGAATGTTGAGTGTAGAGGTTGAAACAATGAAAATCTGAAGCTTGCTACCGTATGGAAGGCTTTTTAAATGTATGCTTAAAGTATTGTGTAAACAGTTACGCAAGATGATATATTGCAGGACTCTGATGAGTTAACATGTTCCATATAATTTAAATAAATACATGTGCATGGCATTTCACAGTGAACATATTGCTGCTAACCAACCCTAAACTCAACACAATAAGGTCAATTTACTAGAAGAACTCGCAAAAAGGAAAAAAGAAAGAAAAAAACTAGCAGTGCAGCAAAGATATACCAACATGTAGATTGCATATGTAAAAAAAAAAAAAAGACTTCCCAATGCCAATGTGAAAAGCTCCATATATAATGATAGAAACTGGACACCAGTTCCCATTTACTAGGTAGACTAATGGACTTTGTTGAATAAAATTTTTACATTTCTGGCATTAAGCCTACAGACCATGCATTATTGGTGGTGGAGGTTTTTGGACTGTTTTCAGGGGTGACCCATACTAAAATGTAACATATAAGCATAATCTGACATCTCAAAACTGATTAACCCCTTCAACACCAAAAAAAAAAAACTAAAGCAAAAATGGTTGATTAACTATGTGACACATATAGCCATACCACCATTGAAATCAGTTACACTCGGACGTCAGTTTAAAGATCTGTATTGTTCACTGTCATGCATCGCATGCGAGCTACTAGGCGAAACTGAACTCAAATAGTGGATTATTTTACTAGTGTAGCACAAGTCTAGGATAATAGCATTTGTAAGCTTATTAATTATAGCTGCAGACAGGGACATTTTGTTTTAGCTCACTCACACTGAGAAAAGAAAAAAAGTGTGAACCTCTGAAAAATAGAAGAGGCCTGTCCATATAAAAAGGTACCCATATTAGGTTAATACAATGGCAATTCCATACTGAACCTCAAAAAGCTCTATTAAATGCAGTGGAGCCAGGGGATATCCTGTCTCTTGGTGTCAGAATGCCCCCCCCCCAAAAAAAATGGTTAACTTAACCTTATGTTCCCTGCTTAGTTATGATATTTTACATATTATTATTATTATGTTATTTATATAGCGTCATCAAATTCTACAGCACTTTACAATGGGTGGACGAACAGACATGTAGTTGTAACCAGACAAGTTGGACACACATGAACAGAGGGGGTGAGGGCCCTGCTCAATGAGCTTACGTGCTAGAAGGAGTGGGGTAAAATGATACAAAAAGGTAAGGATAGTATTAGACTAGTGACAGTTGCAGAAGAGGAATCAGTCAGGAGCTATTAGCAGTTTAATTGATACGATTTTATGAAGTGGGTTTTTAACAATTTTTTGAAGGAGTGGAGACTGGGTGAGCATCTAATGGAGGAGGGAAGCGAGTTCCACAGGAACGGTGCAGCCCTCGAGAAATTTTGAAGGCGAGCATCAGAGGTGGGAGTACGGACAGAAGATAGACGTAAGTCTTCAGCAGATCGTAAGGGCCTAGATGGGACATACTTGTATATGAGGGAGGATAGATAGGTGGGAGCAGCATTATGTAGCGATTTGAAAAAAAGAACCAGAATTTTAAATTGAGCTCTATATTTTATAGGAAGTCAATGTAGGGACTGACAGAAGGGTGAGGCATGGGAGGTGCGGGCGGACAGGAAGATGAGCCTCGCTGCCGCATTCATTATGGACTGTAAAGGCGCAAGTTGGGAGCACGTAAGACCACTGAGAAGCGGATTACAGTAGTCAAGGCGAGAAAGGACAGTGGAATGTACCAACACCTTAGTCGCATCTGGCGTTAAGTAGGGGCGGATGCACGCAATGTTTTTGAGATGGAAATGACAGGATTTGGTAATACATTGAACATGAGGCTTGAAGGAGAGGTCGGAGTCAAAGAGAACACCTAGGCAACGAGCCTGTGTGGTGGAGCTGATGGTAGCACCGTTGACTTGCAGGGAGACAGACACAGGAGTAACAACACTTGAGGGAGGAAAAACCAGAATTTTAGTTTTGGTCAAGTTTAGTTTAAGAAAGTGGGCAGCCACCCAGTTAGAAATAGCAGAGAGGCATTTCTACATATCTACAATTATTGTCTTATTGTTCATTTCTTACTTTTTTTAACCAAGTCAACATTGGGTATGGGCTTAACTCTCACAGTCTATGCCAAGAGTGAAAAAGTCATTTCATTTACTGCTTAAACTATTGTCTCTTCCAATTATCGTACAATATTGTGTGTCACGATTAACAGGGAACCTAACACACAGACAGGACACAACAGACGGAATTGCAATACTAGTCCTTTGAATGGCTAGGCTATGCAAGCCAAGGTCAAAGGGAAAAAGAGAGATGGAATACGAAGAGACAAGCCGAGATCAGGGAGCAGAGAGAACAGAGTAAATGTAAGACAAGCCAAAATTCTGTAACCAATTAATCAGAGTATAATGCACTATTGGGCTAAACAAAGACCACAACAGGGCACTGAGGCAAGGGGGAGGTTAGCTTATATACACACAGGGTGTGTCTGATTGGCTAGCCTTCAATTAGTGTTACCACAACACATGGGAGGTGTTTCTTAGCTCCCTTGTGGTCTCTGAGGTCATCACTGTGTGCCGTCTGGTACACATATAAGGATGCTGCTCTGGAGCGTGCAGCATCAGAAACATTGTCAGTCTGGATCACGGCGGTGGGGACAGCTGCATGGCGCAGACAGGGACCAGATAGCGCCGCCCGTGGTGACGGGGTAAGCAAGGCCGCTGTGAGTGTCACGGAGACAGGGGACCTGACATTGCGCGATCACTACCAGGAATTGTGACCTGGCTCCAAAATTTTAAATAAGCAAAACAAAAAAAAATCTTCTTCACCTTCCAGTCTGATTGGGTGGAGGCCTTTTTCTAGACTGGGTTTCCAGGTTGGAAAATGAGTTTATTATCAGTAAGAGTGCTGTGATTTGTTGATTTGGAACTAATATATTATGTGACGCACTCATCAGAATGGTATTATTTGTTGGACTGGAAGCCAGCCAAACACAGTATTCCTACTGAACATTTAAAACAGTGGTAGGCCATTGTATTGAGCATATCTCCTGACCCCTACATCTTTTAAATGTCAATAATATTAGGAAGGGTTAACCATCAGATCCTATATGATCTCCTGTTTATTGAATTGCAGCAAATCACATAAGTTTAATAGATATTTACTACAATGGGCAACTACAACCGACTTGGCTTGGCAGCCTATACCTGCGTATGCATGGCCCTATACAGGGAGTGCAGAATTATTAGGCAAATGAGTATTTTGACCACATCATCCTCTTTATGCATGTTGTCTTACTCCGAGCTGTATAGGCTCGAAAGCCTACTACCAATTAAGCATATTAGGTGATGTGCATCTCTGTAATGAGAAGGGGTGTGGTCTAATGACATCAACACCCTATATCAGGTGTGCATAATTATTAGGCAACGTCCTTTCCTTTGGCAAAATGGGTCAAAAGAAGGACTTGACAGGCTCATAAAAGTCAAAAATAGTGAGATATCTTGCAGAGGGATGCAGCACTCTTAAAATTGCAAAGCTTCTGAAGCGTGATCATCGAACAATCAAGCGTTTCATTCAAAATAGTCAACAGGGTCGCAAGAAGCGTGTGGAAAAACCAAGGCGCAAAATAACTGCCCATGAACTGAGAAAAGTCAAGCGTGCAGCTGCCACGATGCCACTTGCCACCAGTTTGGCCATATTTCAGAGCTGCAACATCACTGGAGTGCCCAAAAGCACAAGGTGTGCAATACTCAGAGACATGGCCAAGGTAAGAAAGGCTGAAAGACGACCACCACTGAACAAGACACACAAGCTGAAACGTCAAGACTGGGCCAAGAAATATCTCAAGACTGATTTTTCTAAGGTTTTATGGACTGATGAAATGAGAGTGAGTCTTGATGGGCCAGATGGATGGGCCCGTGGCTGGATTGGTAAAGGGCAGAGAGCTCCAGTCCGACTCAGACGCCAGCAAGGTGGAGGTGGAGTACTGGTTTGGGCTGGTATCATCAAAGATGAGCTTGTGGGGCCTTTTCGGGTTGAGGATGGAGTCAAGCTCAACTCCCAGTCCTACTGCCAGTTCCTGGAAGACACCTTCTTCAAGCAGTGGTACAGGAAGAAGTCTGCATCCTTCAAGAAAAACATGATTTTCATGCAGGACAATGCTCCATCACACGCGTCCAAGTACTCCACAGCGTGGCTGGCAAGAAAGGGTATAAAAGAAGAAAATCTAATGACATGGCCTCCTTGTTCACCTGATCTGAACCCCAATGAGAACCTGTGGTCCATCATCAAATGTGAGATTTACAAGGAGGGAAAACAGTACACCTCTCTGAACAGTGTCTGGGAGGCTGTGGTTGCTGCTGCACGCAATGTTGATGGTGAACAGATCAAAACACTGACAGAATCCATGGATGGCAGGCTTTTGAGTGTCCTTGCAAAGAAAGGTGGCTATATTGGTCACTGATTTGTTTTTGTTTTGTTTTTGAATGTCAGAAATGTATATTTGTGAATGTTGAGATGTTATATTGGTTTCACTGGTAATAATAAATAATTGAAATGGGTATATATTTGTTTTTTGTTAAGTTGCCTAATAATTATGCACAGTAATAGTCACCTGCACACACAGATATCCCCCTAACATAGCTAAAACTAAAAACAAACTAAAAACTACTTCCAAAAATATTCAGCTTTGATATTAATGAGTTTTTTGGGTTCATTGAGAACATGGTTGTTGTTCAATAATAAAATTAATCCTCAAAAATACAACTTGCCTAATAATTCTGCACTCCCTATATACACAACATGCAGACACTACTTTAGCAAACTGGTAGTATTTTTAGGAGTCTGCATGCCTCAAATTTCATTGGTTTTCTTACAAATACCCATAAGCAAATTTTCACTTTTTTTCTATTCTGTTAATCTTATTGTTTACAACAAAAATGAGATTGTAGATGCAAAAACAGTTTATTGTTAATATGTTAATTAATATCTGTTACATGCTGCAAGAGTTTTTTAAGTAATATTTGGGTTTCTAGGGAATAGCAGGGACCTAGTGCAATATCATAAGGTACAATGGATAACTGAATAATGATCTTGTGATTTTGTACTCACAAGGAGAGAGCTAGGAGAAATTGGCTCAATATTAACGCCTGTGGGATAATTAAAAGGGATCCCACTCCCTATAGGTATGACAGCTGTTGTTCCGTCCTCTGGTTGTTCTGAACAATCGGCAGTGTTGAGGTTAAAAAGTAATCCTTTTAATAAAGTATAAAAACAAAATACAAATAAACAAAAAGTCCTTACAGTGAAGTCAACATATGGGTAGCAATACGCGTTTAGCCTTCTACAGAGACTTCCTCAGCTGCTAAGTTGATAAGCATATTGCTACCCACTAGAGGACGGAACAACAGCTGTTATACCTATAGGTATTCTCCTGGCTCTCTCCTTGTGAGTACAAAATCATGAGATCATTATTCAGTTATCCATTGTACTTTATGATATTGCACTAGGTGCCTGCTATTCCCTTTGTTTTCACAGCGCACTCTACTGTATACCTTTGCATCATTTAACACCACTTACCCAAGAACCAACTATACTCCGCCGATTGTGTTAATATTTGTTTTAGTGTGGGTAGAGAGGTTACCACACAGGTGTTTTGAGTAAGTTGGCAATTGTTTGGGTTACGCACTAAGACTTTGTATATATATTTTTTAATATTTGGGTTTCTACCTTCTTCAGCCAATAGGTTAATTAAATTAACAGATTAAGATTTGATACCCTCATATTTTTGAGAATGTAAATCTTTTTAACCCCTTAAGGACCAAATTTCTGGAATAAAAGGGAATCATGACATGTCACACATGTCATGTGTCCTTAAGGGGTTAAATTGATTTCCTTGTTTCATGTATCTCCCTAAATTAGTTAGATGAAATGAATGATAACAAAATTATCCAGAGAATTCTGAATTGTGTCTCAAGCTGGCCCACATGTTTTTTGTAGTTAGGTGACTGGATATACATAAAGCATTGGTGTAAATCCTTGTTTGCAATCAAATATTAATCTTGAATATCCAATGGCCTGAAAACATGAACTTTAATAATATGCACATATATGTTCACACACTCTCTGTACAATTTATGAACTTAAAATACTTTCGTTATGAAAACTGAATTTCATTATAGATTTCTTGGCAATGGCTTCTGAATTTATTTCTGTTACAACGATTTTATGGGTAAGAACAGTTGAAACCTTTGGTTGAACCATAACAAAACTGTGAAGAATCTATATATTATATTAAGGATAATCCTTTCCAAATTGAAATCCTTGGATTAAGCAAGCAAGTATTGCATCTAATCATTGGCAATGCATGTACTGCATGCATCCTTTAAGGGGTGATGGATAAGCTGGGTAAAATTAACTAAAACGACTTTAATATATTAATCAGCGAAATATGCAGATATCCACATTGTATACATGATACTGATTTTTGGGTTATACCGAATGCAATGAATGTGCAATGGATTTGTATTTGCAACAACTGTTGGAATGCGGCGCAAAAGATGGCTATTATTTCTCCCTAGTAGGCTTTAACCTAGACTGTTTAACTGGTGGATAAATCAGGCTTTACAGACGTTAAGTACCTTTTTATTTTTAATGCTAGCATCCACTCTTCTGAACATTTTCATTTCCTCTAACTGTTACATTTTGTCAAATCATGCATGCACACCCAACCAGCATCAAATGCTCTATTTTATAAAAATGAAGTGTAGACTCCCGTACAAGACTCCCTTCCAAATACAGAATTGTTTCCCAGCCATTAATTATTGTATTTTCAAATCAGAATCAGACCTTGGGCAAATGCCAGAGGGGGAACAAGTGAGATGATATCCTAAATCACTCGTACCATATCATGACTATTGAAAAAAATCGCAGTGGCTATGTGCAAATCATCTGATCTTTTCTAAAATATATGGCCCAGCTTGTTGATAATTTTTTTCTCACTATAGAAAAGTGAAGAGGGTTTTCATATTAGGGTATACAATTTGTTGCTTGAGTCCTCCTTATATCCAGCAGATGACTTCCTTGAATTTGAAGCTACATCCCCCATTGACCTATCTTTTTTTTCCTTCAGTTTCTTCTTTTTTTCAGTTTTAATTTTTCTATTCTTTCTCTGTCCCTCACATCTCCTTATCCAAACCATTTTCTCCTTTTAGGCACATTGATTATCTGAAAATAATATTCAACTTTTCTGATCTTACTTCAGGACACTAACACCCACGTTTACGTATGTTGTGCTGTTTATATATTATATATATTTATTTTCTAGTGTCCTTTATACCTCTTTCAAAAAATAAAAATGTAGGTTTTGTCACATGAGTAATTAAACAAGTTGAAGTCACATGTAAGTTAATTATTCTCTGCTACAAAAGATCAATTTCACATATGTTCTACAATTTCACAATGAGGTAACAAAGTCTATGACACATTTACCAAAACTAAACTGAAACCATAAAATACTAAATTTAGATTAAAAATCCATGAAAATCTAAAGATTGTTTCAACTGATCAGTTTACATTGTGTGCTTTTCAGTACAATTGTTCAAGAACTGCCTGTATGAATAGAGCCAAAAATATTTTTCTCTAAAGATTCACTAATCACGTTAGTTTTTCTAGCATAAAGCATACATGATTTCATACTCTAGATTCATATTGCAAACTAAATTTTTTAGATTTAATGTGAAGAATATTGTCTATTTGGCCCTCCAAAAAAAGATAGAATTGCTGTAGAGTTACTTAACTAAATTATAACTGACCAGTATAATATTACAAAAAATAAAATCTGCTGCTTCAGCTTTTGAGGCTAAAGACATACCCTCCTCTAATGTGTTGGATATGGAAAAGGAACTAAAAATATTTTTACAAAGTGGAACAAAAACCTAACGAATGTAATACTGCTCAGTGGATCATGTCAAACCATAATTAAATGGAATGGGCTGGCTCAAATTAAACATTCTTGTGGTCTGTTAAATTCTCTTCCCTTTAATAGAAAGAGATTCACTTAACCTTATTTTTTTCAAAGAAAACAACATAAGAATGAACAGGCGTATGTTTCCATAACTTAGTCACCTATTTGCGGAGTGTCGAATTACAGCATAAAATCAATATTTTGCAACATTTTAATTACACATCAATGCTAAAATGTTTGAATATCTTTCTTTCTATCTATCTATCTATCTATCTATCTATCTTTGAACCCATCTGTAACACTGATAGGCTTGAAATTGTGTCTTAATTGTGATAAGCAGACCTTAATGAACTGAATGATAAGGAACTTTTATACTTTTGGGACCTGTTTTAATTGTATTTGGCTTATTTTTTTCTTTTATTAGACCTATAATAAATGTACACAAAAGGAGTGCAGGCTGAAAGTGAATTCTAACATACCAGGAAACCATTTAATTTCTTACCTACAATTGTTACTGAAGAATGTGGATGAGATTGAAAAAAGCTGCTGGATGATTGAGTACACAGGGCAACACTGACGATAAAATAAATATTTTATTCTAGAAAAAAACATGATTTGCGTAAGACATATTATGGTAAAATATTAAATTAATAAATTGTAACATAATACTATAATAACATAGTGTTGGTTTCACATTATAAAAGAAAATGTAATCAGTCACCTACTCACAATTGACATTTTATTTAATAGTTCTGTATGAATTACGCAGGGGAAGAGTATTAGGAGTCAAGATGTGTAAGCTAAATTATCTGCAAAGAAGGACAGGAAATTGGGAGTGGATTGGACCTATAACTAAATCACATCAGGAATAGATTTATGTTAAATATTTACATCTGACCATACAATGTTAAGATACAATTTAGGCATCCACAACTGGGCATCCAATGTCTCCTTTCTTTTTTTGTGTGTGAATATAAGATATATAAGAAAAGGAAACACTTTATTTTACTAATATACTTTAATTAGAAAGGGTATAAATGGTGGAAAATAAACAGAGGTGTCTTATGAAATCTGATAAGCTACTTGAAACATAACTCTTTGATAATACATTCCTTTTATTTAACATTTAAAATATGCCATGTTTTTTCCAGAGAATTGTATTATAGTCATTTGTTAAGCTCTGTTACCACTTTATCTTATTAAAGTGGATATATGCACATAAAGTACCCAACACCATATCTTTCCAACACTAAAAAACGATCCCAACTGCCCGCAACTCCCACTCCCCCCACCATTGCAGGTAAGGCTAGGAATTAAATGCCAACATAACCATACCAAGTCATAGCAGAAGTGGCTAGTTCAACCTACAGTTTACCACCATTTATCTCACATCTACCTTCAATTTAGTTTTCCTATTAACTTTCTATTTCTCTCTAATGCTATTTTTATTTTCCATCAGTCTCTTTCATACCCGAACATTTGTTGAAATTCATTTGTGTGTGAGTGTGTGGGAATGCATGTGTGAGGAAAACTGTGTGGAAGGAGGCGTCATATTGTTTCTATGTAATGTTTATATGTGTTGCTTATGGTTATTTTAAGTGTGTGGTACATTTGTCTTGTAGGCTGCATGTGTGTCAGGTGACAATGTGTGTGTTGGGGGTATGTGTAGGCTGCATTTGTGGTGGTGACAAAGTATGTGTGGGGAGGCTGCTTATGTATAGAGTGACTGTGTGTCTGTTGTGTTTGTGGGGTGGTTGAATGTTGTGAGGGTGACTGCATATGTGTTAAGGGTGCAGTGGATGTGTATATTGTTTGTGATGTGTATATTTGCCTGTGTGCAATGTGGCTTGTGGTTGTCTGTGTGTAATGTGTGTGACTGGCTGTGTGTGATGTGGATGACTGTGTGTAATGTGTGTGGTTCATTGTGTGTGCAATATATGAGTAGTTGTGTGTGGCTGTATATGGTATGTGTATGTCCCTGTGTGAGATGTCACTATGTGTCTTGTATGTTCCTGGTTATGTGTGATGTGAGTGATTAGCTGTGTGTGATGTAGATGGTTGTTTGTGATGTGTATGTGGATGGCTTTGTGTGATGTAGGTGTCTGTTAATCTCCCTACCGGTCCTTTCCGTGACAGCATTAATGTGCCCCCTCTAAACTGGCTCTCCAGGCATATGCATGATTCGCCCAGTAGTAACACTGACCTTGCAGATATAACACTGCTTAGTATGTCTGCACCTTTGTAAATAATAGTGCTCTAGAATGTATCTTTTAATTAAACTATTGTTGGACAGTATAATCAGTTAATTGATTCATGTCAATGGCATTCATTTTAGCTGTTCTACAGAGGTAACACTAGGATTCAAAGATACAATTTTAAGTGCTTTCTAGCTAAATTGTGTCAAAGAAAACAACGCAAGTGACAGATCAGTCCAAAATTTGCTGTTACTTTCTATATCGAAAACTCTATATAATCAGTTTGGGTTTAGATTTATCTCAGCATTCCTTGTCCATTTCTTACAAAAAGACTGAGAAATATGTGATTTATTCCTTTTGTTCTGGTTTTAACATTCAGTCACTGTTATTTTGTATTTCACACCCTACCTTTATTATAACAATAATCTTTTCTTCTCAATACCTGATTGTTCTTATAGCACAGAAAAAAAGAGAAAATTAAACTTCCTTTTTTTTTTTGTATTGTTCAGATGTCATAAAAATCACACATGCTCTCTGAATTGTGGCAGTTTGGATAATAATAAAATATATATTTGAAAAGAAATAAAGTTCTTGAATGTGCCCTTTTGCATATAAGTACATCTTGGTTAAAAGTTATAAAACTTTTGTATTTTTATATCGTATTGGAAATGTGAACTTTTTTGATCTGTCTACTAAAGATCTATGACAGGGCAGTGAGAAGATTATCATATTTTTAGCCTTAAGAAAAAGACTGTTTTATAAAGGTTGGCAGGTGAAAATATTAAATTATGTGAAGGTATTCTTGTGACACTGTTTTTAATTTCTTTGTTTTTGACACTTTGGTGAATCTCGAATCTGTGACTGTAAGGAATCATTTTATCTCTGGATCTGGAAGCTATATTTAATTATTTCTTAATATACAACTAGATGTATGCTATTGCTTACTTTACTTTCCGGTTAGATCCTTATATTTGCGTACAAAGTAGAATGCATTCCTAACTGTTCCTGTTAACATATAAATATAACAACCTGCTGTTGATTACACCTGAATATTGACTATAAACACATTTATAGTCTACAGAGAATATGTAGTCAAGAATAATCAAATTGCTAAGGAATTCTTTTAATTTTTAAGGAATGCATCATCAGTAGAATCTGTTCAACCCTTGGGTCATAGGCTCAAAACCCGGCAGGGTTGACTCAGCCCTTCATCCTTCCGAGGTAGATAAAATGAATACCATTAAAGGACCACTATAGGCACCCAGAACACTTCAGCTCAATGAAGTGGTCTGGGTGCCAAGTCCAGCTAGGTTTAACCCTTTTTGCTGTAAACATAGCAGTTTCAGAGAAACTGCTATGTTTACCCATGGGTTAATCCAGCCTCTAGTGGCTGTCTCACTGACAGCTGCTAGAGGCGCTTCCGCGCTTCTCACTGCGCTTCTCACTGTGATAATGCTTTCCTATGGACTGGCTGAATGCCCGCGCGGCTCTTGCCGCGCATGCGCATTCAGTCGATGATGGAAGAAGAGGGAGTAGAGACCCAGTGCTCAGGGAGCCCGGCGCTGGAAAAGAGGCAAGGGATTAACCCCTTCCTCCCCCTTCAGTGCCACGGGAGTGGGACCCTGAGGGTGGGGGCACCCTCAGGGCACTATAGTGCCAGGAAAACGAGTTTGTTTTCCTGGCACTATAGTGGTCCTTTAAATTGGGTAATAGTAACAACCCTTGGATGTTGGGCTAAGGTAACATCCCCAGGACATACTTGAAAACCAGAGTAATCTGAATGTACCTTTCCTGGTTAAATACTTTGGTATTATTATTATTATTAAAAAAAATTTTTAGACACTATTTGACAACTTCGTTTTACTTGAAATGCAAATAAAAATTGGAAAAATAGAGGCACTTCATAAAATGATGCGTTGTGGTAACCCGAAAAAAATAATAATAAATACATATTTTTTTCCAAAAGTTGGCTTGAAAATAAAAATACAGTTCAACACAGTTAAAGATTAGTTCCAACTTAATTATACTGGTCTATGTTTTGCAAGGGTTTTATCACGCAATGCCACTTTTTATAAGTATAACGCATAAATGTACACATTAAAACAATTATCATAAGTCATATTTCAGAATAAATGTATAATGTGGATTATGGGTTCATATAAACCTTCTAATCTGAGTGTGTTAGTAATTATACAAACCTAGTGTCTATAGTGAACCCAGTGTTTCACAAATTGATAACTATATTGAACTAAATAAATGTTAGAAAGTATTACTGTGTTCTAAACAGCTTTTCAAATTAGTATCTGCAGTACATCATTATTGAGACAAGGGAACTGAATGTTGTAATTGTATAACTCTTAAATGAAGAGTAAACAACATGAATTTATATATCACCATGGCTACTTATTCTAGCATTTATTGTGTTTCTTCTTTTTCTTCATCAACCGTCTATGTTTAAATTGCAATGATACACCAGACGCCAACTATTTTGATGCACAACAAAATCAGTTTGTTCATAATATGCTATTTCTCCAATTTGGTCTTCTCCACTTTATAAACCTTTTCTGCTCTCTTGAAGAATTACCTAAATTTGTTCTAATAATTTATGCCTGCAGAATGTTTGTGAAGTACCTTAGATCTGCAAACTTGAAGAAAAAATATTTTATGGTTATCTTAGCTGTCCTGATTTCTTTTTTTATAAGATTTATATTTTTAGCAGTGAGGTCAGCTTTTTTAACATGTGTACCTAAATTTTTAGGGCAGGGTACACATCTACATTGTTCAATTAAATGTCTAGACTTGTAAAACTGTATTTTAACCCCTTAAGGACAGCGGGCATACTATGCCGTCCTTGGTGACCTGGTTCTAAACGCCGTCAGGTGGCATAGTACGTCCACGCCGTCCTCACTTACCTGATCACTGGCGATCCCCCGCTGGCTATCGCAATGGGTGGACTTGCATCCCAGGCAGTCCCCCTGTAGCTGATCCGGCCCTCCAGGGCCATGGATCACAGAGCCGTCCAAAGCAGTGCCTGCAGTAGGCCTGCCTGAAATGACAGACAGTCCCCCAGTGTCTGTAATAAAGTTTAATAATGTTTTAAACAATGTTAAAGTACATTATATATACTTATATATGTATTTTATATGTATATATATATATATATATATATATATATATACACACACACACACACACATGCATGTACATACACTATGTCTCTAAGTGTATTTTAATTAAAATATATATTATATATATTAATATTAAAATACAGTTTGAATTATATTAATTTTACATATATATATTTATATATATAGTTATTATTTTATATATATATATATATATATATAAATATAAAATATAAAATAAATAAAAATTATATATACATGTGTAATTTTGTTCTAACTGTATTTTGATATCAATATCTCTCTCTCTATATATATCTATATATAAATAAAAATAATTTAAAAAATAACATATATATATATATATATATATATATATACACACATATTTAAATTCTACATATATATTTATGCAATAATTTAACATATTTAAGTAATTTTATTAATTAAGGTTTGCGGGACCTGCCTGACAACCCAGGCAGAAAGTCCACATAATTTGATTAGCAGGCCCTATATTTAACCCTATAACTTTCCAGCACACCTTAAAACCTGTACATGGGGGGTACTGTTTTACTCAGGGGACTTCGGTGAACATAAATATTAGTGTGTCAAAACAATAAAACGTATCACAACAATGATATCTTTGGTGAAAGTGCAATTGTTTGCCTTTTTCACACACAAATGGCACTTTCACTGACGATTTCATTGTTGTGATCCATTTTACTGTTTTGAAACACTAATATTTATATTCAGCGAAGTCTCCTGAGTATAACAGTACCCCCCATGTACAGGTTTTATGGTGTTTTCAAAAGTTACAGAGTCAAATATAAGGCTTGCATTTTACTTTTTTCTCATTTAAATATGCCAGATTGGTTATGTTGCCTTTGAGACCGTATGGTAGCCCAGGAATGAGAATTACCCCCATGATGGCATACCATTTACAAAAGTAGGCAACCCAATGTATTGCAAATGGGGCATATCCAGTCTTTTTTAGTAGCCACTTAGTCACAAACACTGGCCAAAATTAGCTTAACTTAGCGCTAACTTTGGCCAGTGTTTGTGACTAAGTGGCTACTAAAAAAGACTGGGCATACCCCATTTGTAATACGTTGGGTTGTCTACTTTTGCAAATGGTATGCCATCATGGGGCTAATTCCCATTCCTGGGCTACCATTCGGTCTCAAAGGCAACATAACCAGTGTGGCAATTTCAATGTGTATCAACTGAAAAATGTGACATATTTGACCCTGTGATTTTTCAAAACACCATAAAACCTATACATGGAGGTACTGTTTTACTCATGAGATATCGCCAAATACAAATATGTGTACTTTATTGCAGTAACAGCTAACAGTATTCGGACATTCACAGTTAAAATGCCATGCATAACTAAATAAATATCAAAATATCTAAATTATGTTTCATATATAAATATTTTATGTGAAATGAAAGCCCTGTTTCTCCTGAACAAAATGATATATAATAAGTGTGGGTACATTTAATATGAAAGAGGTGAATTCTGGTTGAACAGACGTTTTGTATTGTTTTGATTACAACTCGTACAATTGCCTCAGCCCTTAAGGGGTTAAACTATGGACAAGTTGATAGACAGACAGACAGAGCCATGTACCTCCAGTGATTTAAATATTTTAGAGAAACTCATTTACTTTAATCTGATATATAATTATATTGTACTTTATAATGACATTATTCAAAACAAGCATTTAAAATTGTTTTATTATAAAACGTTTCCCAAATGTGTCTTGTGGTGTTTGTTTAATGATAGATTTCAAGATCATAGGAAATATTTTGGGTTTTTGTAATACAGTATTCTGTACAGCATAAACTTTTTGCAACATTAGATGTATATAAATATTAAAATTAATGCAATAAGCCAAAACAAACCTGACTAATATAAAGTATTCTGCTAAAAAAATGATTTGCTGACAATTAATACCATCAACAAAAATAAAGTCATAATAGGACCCTAGAGGGAGCTCAAGAGCTGTTATTTTATGTCTCAAACTTTGAATCTTGTTTATTCTTTGATAAAATGGAGATATATATGCTGAAATAAAGTGACAATTAATTAAAATACTGTAGATTTTATATTATTATTATTATTATTATTATTTGTACTGAATCTATATTTCTTTTTTTAACTTAATTTATTTAAAATATAAGTCATTACATATGTTCAGTTCATATCTAAAGTTTAGATGATTCCTGAGTGTATAAAGAATTATTTGGTACACTAACCAGATAATGTAGCAATGAACCTTAAGGCACTTGTTCCATTTTATTTCATGCTGTTCCTTTGTGGTCGCTATTTTCAATGTATCAATCAACTCTGAAAGCTTTAGCTACTCACAAACAAATAGTACTTGGTGTATATACATATATGTCTATCTAATTTTAAAGACTATTCACCAGTAAGGATTGTGTCTATATGCATTGCAACAAAATTCTGTACTAATTAATTGATTAAAAAAGAAAAAATAATTCTCCCCAAAATATTTATTTAACCTCATTATAAAGAGTGTTTTCTATGAAAATAATATACAGGGTTTTTCACTAATCCAACTAAATTAAAAAATATTTTCTATTATGTCTATAATGACCTTAAAATGATTTTCATTTAGCGAAGAATCTCAATGAAAACTCACACCTTATGAAAACAAGCTGGAACAAGTATGGTAATTGCCTACATTAAAAAAGGCATTTATTCTTGAATTTAGTTTCTTATTCAGAGCATACAAATAGGAAGATAATATGTAAAAAAACAAACATTATTTTTATAGAATAATGCAGCTTTTTGGGCAAAGTCAATAAGAAGCCAAACGTAAACATTTTCAACAACTTATTGTCCAACTTCAATCATTGTTTCACAATAAAACAATCTAAATACCAAGTACTAAGCTAAAATATTTTTTATTTTAGTTAGAAAATTATTTGTAGAGATTTCTTAACATTTAAATATTTAAGCTGAAGATTTTTTTTTAAATAGTTATTTTAGCTTCCGGTTTCTCTTGTTAGAGTATCACAACTGACTTTTTAGCAAGTAATCCCTTTGAATACAGTTGTATGAACCTGAGGGAGGTGTTCTTATAAAAATGTATCATTCATCTTTTTTTTTTTAAATATAAAATATTCAAATTGATAGCATTGAATTACCATTGAACACATGAGAAAAATGTTAGTTTTTGTATTATCCATTTTGGATCATACGTGAGCTCTTTGTATGGAACTCAATGGAAGTGGAAGCAGTTATATATCAGTAGTTTTATTTTATTAACCTCTAAACCAAAGGAAAGGCTGGAGTTTCAACAAGGTAGACTGCACTAAACAACTATGACAGTTGACCTGTAAGACAGCTTAACGTTTATTTCAGTGTATCAGACTTCCATTTTGCTACCTTGTTTTCTCCTGTCACATCAAGTGGTACAAATGTATGCACCCTATAAAAAAAAGCCAATATGTAAATTTAAGAAGCGGGGAAACAAAGTTGGTTTTAAAGTTTAAAGAGAACCTAATGGAAATAAGAATGTAGGAAAAATGCAAAAATTCTATCAAATGTGTTTTATTAGAGGGACGGCAGGATAAATATTTAATAAACTGCTCATGTTTTACAGGACCTCTTTGCATGCTTGAATATTTAAAATGAGAAAGTGTTGAATAAGCATTTGCTAGAGACAATAGATATGCACTATTTTTCTTATTTTTTTCTTATTCTATTAAATTAAGGTTTGTTGTACAAGATTGGGATTGACAGGTAAGAAAAGCTAATATTTAATGCAAACGTAAGCATGGCATTTGAAGTGCTAACATGTTTGTAGTCTTATTGTGCGGACAAGCTGGTCTGATGATAATCATTTAAAATTAAAGGGTACACCAACTGCCATAACCACTTATGTTCCTTTCGTAAGTTATGGAGCAAAGAGTGCCCTGTCTTTCTTCATCCTGTTTATTATAGCTACAGTGGTTTTCTGTAATCTGACAGCTACATACCCACCTCATAGTTTCCAGGGAGAATTGATCAGTAAATTTAAAATTTTAGGCAGAAAACCTCTGATCTGGAAATGTTGCTAAGTTAGGAGATTTTTTTGTTTCTTTAAGTTTTAATCATGATAAGGTTATTTACTAAAGTGTAAATTATCCAGAATTCAAAATTAATTTCAAATTGTAACTCAAAATAGCTGAACAGAAAACATGGGTTGTTTTTTTCTAGTTTGGCCATTTTGGGTTAAAATTTTAAATTCAATTTTAATTCCCAGCAACTCACACAACCTGTTTGTCTTAAAATTAGAAATTCATGAGTCAGTATCTGATCCACTGGGCCAAAAGGTTCGAGTTTTGTTTCATCACTCCACACAACAGAATCCCAAAATGTCTGTGGCTTATTTATATGATATTGAGCATATTAGAGCTGACATTTCTTGTTCTTTTGGGTCACTAGTAGTGTACGTCTTGGTGTTCTGGCATGGGAACCTTCGGCATTTAGTACGCTCCTCACTGTGCTCACTGAAACCTCAGTGCCTGTTGCCACCAAGTTTTGCTGCAAATCTTTTGTAGTCACACAAGGTTTTTTTACAACCTGCATTCTCAGAAATCTGCTTGCAGCCATTAATAGCTTTTTTCTTCTGCCCCGTCGAGGTAGTGTAACCATTGTACATTGCAAGTACGGTGTACAGTGTCTGGAAACATTCAGAGCCTTGCTATCTTTTTGTATCATGTCTCTTGTTTGTGAAGGGCTATGATCTCTTCTCTTACATTTTTTAACCATTCTTTTGACTACACCCTGTTCCAAATTATTATGCAAATTCTATTTAAGTGTCACAAAAATTAAATATTTTGATTTTCTGTTTAACTCATAGATGGCATTGTGTCTCAGGGCTCTTTGGATCACTGAAAATAATCTCGGGCACCTGTGATAATTAGATTGCCAGGTGAGCCCAATTTAAGGAAAAAACTACTAAAGGAGGGTGTTCCACATTAGTAAGCAGAGTACCATTTTCATGCAATATGGGGAAGAAAAAGGATGTCTCTGCTGCCGAAAAGAGTGAAATAGTTCAATGCCTTGGACGAGGTATGAAAACATTAGATATTTCATGAAAACTTAAGCATGATCATTGCACTATTAAGAGATTTGTGGCTGATTCAGAGCACAGACGGTTCATGCAGATAAAGGCACATTGAGGGACAGATTTGAGCCAGATCCATGCATCGGATCAAGAGAGCAGCTGCTAAAATACCATTACATAGCAGCAAACAGATATTTGAAGCTGCTGGTGCCTCTGGAGTCCCACAGACCTCAAGGTGTAGAGTCCTCCAGAGTCTTGCAACTATGCATAAACCTTCTATTCCGCCACCACTAACCAATGCTCATAAGCAGAAACAGCTTCATTGGGCATAAACATACATGAAGACTAATTTTCAAACAGTCCTGTACACTGATGAGTGCCGTGTAACCCTGGATGGTCCAGATGGATGGAGTAGTGGATGGTTGGTGGACGGCCACCCTGTTCCAACAAGGCTGCGACGTCAGCAAGGCCGGAATCATGGGAAGAGAGCTGGTCGGCCCCTTTAGAGTCCCCGAAGGTGAAAAGATGACCTCTGAAAAGTATGTGGAGTTTCTGACTGACCACTTTCTTCCCTGGTACAGAAGGAAAAACTATGCTTTCTGTAATAAAATCATCTTCATGCATGACAATGCACCATCTCATGCTGCAAAGAATACCTCAATGGCTGCTATGGGGATGAAAGGAGAGAAAGTCACGGTGTGGCCTCCATCCTCATCGGATCTATGAGGATGGGAGGCATTTTACATCCAAACAGCAGCTCTGGGAGTCTATTCTGACATCTTGCAAACAAATTCAAGCAGAAACTGTCCAAAAACTCACAAGTTCAATGGATGCAAGACTTGTGAAGCTACTATCAAATAAGGGGTCCTATGTTAAAATGTACCGTAACTTGTTAAAATGTTTAAAACGTTAAATGTTGTTATAAGTTTGATTGAAATAGCTTTTTATTTCAGTAAATATGCTGCAAACACAACAAATGACAATTTTCAGTTCTTTACAACCTATAAAGTGTTTTGAAACTTACTGTGCGTAATAATTTGGAGCAGTGCATTGTTCGTTTTTTATGTTTAAAAAAAAATACTGTTATCATTAGGTGGTTTGTTCAATAAAATTTGAATTTTACTCTTAATAGTTGGTACTATGAGAATTATGCTGACTGTTATTTACATAAATTATTTAGGTAAATGAGAAAAATATCATTTACATAATAATTTGGAACAGGGTGTATATTGAATTATTGAATAGTTATATTTCTAACATGCTGTCAAATGTGACACTCAACAAATCCCTATCCAGTTCAGGTTTTTCAAGTGTTCCAGC
Source organism: Pelobates cultripes (assembly GCA_933207985.1). NCBI lineage: Eukaryota > Metazoa > Chordata > Amphibia > Anura > Pelobatidae > Pelobates > Pelobates cultripes. The sequence continues at coordinate 75,172,431 of OW240921.1, forward strand.
TCAAGTACACCTGGTGCAACTAATAAAGCCCTTGATTAGTTGCATCAAATGAGCTTGAGACAACACCTGTTTTGCATATTGGAGCTGTTGTAAGGGTTTCTATTCAGTGGGTTGAATAATATTGATATTAAATAAATCATTATTGTTGCATTTTCAGTTGAATTTTTGAAAACCACTTAAAGTATTCATTGCTTTTGTTTTATTTCTTCATTGCAAACAACTGAAAGTCTGTAAATTTTGACAATAAACCTGCTTTTCAATGGCGGTTGAATAATTTTGATTACAACTGTAAAGCTTTAAACGGCTCAAATTATTAGAAAAAAGCTAGAAAAATATTATCATATATTGCATATGGAAGCTCAAATTTCAGTGTACCCCAGTTTTAGCAGGTACTGTCCTATACCAACTTAATGGGTGTTCCATGGGGTAGATTAATCGTATAAAAGTAACTGTTAGGTTAGGATGGAATACGACTTGCTTAGATGGGGTGTATTGATGTTCCAAAATTATCCAGTGTATGATCATATCTGATAACTAAATTTTAAAGAGTCAGTCTCAGTACCATTACTACTTTGCATTAATTCCCTTAACCCACTCTTATTCTTGAGAATGGCTTATGGCAGTGGTGATTTGTATAAATAATTTCAGCAATATGACAGCTCACCATGCCTGTACAGTTGGGCAGCCAGAACACGTAGTTCTGAGTTGTTGTTTTTTTCTTTTACATTTTGTACATATTGTGTGTACAGCACAAGCCCAAAAGGGAAGTTTTCCTATATTTCTATCTCTGTTCCCCGAAGAAACTGAGCCATGGACTGTGCATTCTCTGACAAGAGAAAAACACAGCATAAAATTGTAGATTATACTAGCTTTAGTGTAACTATAATCTTAATTTTATTAATGACAGGAGGCGAACATTTGCTTAAGTCTCTCTTTACTAGAACTCCACAGCAGCACATTAATATAGAGAGAAAAAGAAAAAGACAAAAACATAAGGAATCCATAAAAGGCTCTTCCCAACCAACCATTTCCTCTTTCACGCTGCGACAAAATAAGGTACATAACAATGCCAATAAACTAATTAAAGGAAGAAAACATAACATAACGATGAATGCCATCTGGAAGAAAACTTCGAAGAATGGATGGGATTTTGATCTTCATCCTGCAAGACAGTCGATTCTATGAACTGTAGTCGAACCATTAAACTGAAACGAAATAAACACTGATTAGTGAACGAAATGTACTGAGAAAAACATAAATCCCACGATCCAGTACTGATAGAACAAAAAACATGAACCCCATCATCAACTACCAGCAATACAATATACCAGACACCTCCCCCAACTTCCCCAGACATCACCCCAGACTGCCAAATCTAGCCTAGGCGACTAGACAAATCAACAGGAATTCAGTCAAAGCAATCAATCCAAACAAGGGGGGGAAAGAAAACTGGGCAGGAAATATTCGCCTCCTATCATTAATAAAATTAAGATTATAGTTACACTAAAGCTAGTATAATCTACAATTTTATAACATGACAGGAGGCTTCATATTTGCTGTTTTAACGCTCCGACAGCAAAGCAAAAAAAGCATGGTCCGACGGTCTGAAGTAGAATTGGCAAAAAGTATCTTCGAAAAGGGAAGCGCCTGCCATGAAAGCTCCGGAAGCTGCAGCGCCTCTAACCGAATGCACTCCGAAGGTCGCATTCACCCCCGCCAGTGACAATAACCATCTTATCCATCGAGCCAGGGTAGGGGACGAGACCGGCTTGTGGGGTCTGACATACGAGATCAACAACTGGCCAGAATGAGAAGAGCGAAGTGGAGCGGTAATCGCTACATAGCGAGCCAGTGCCTTCACCACACAGAGTTTAGGCGAATCCCTGAAGTAAGGATACGACACAGCCGTCGAATCCGACTTGGTACGTCTAACCACCTTGAAGGTGATCCCCTCTGGAGAGAGTGTGAAAGCGTCGACATCGAAGGCCCGGACATCAGAAACACGTCTGAACAAGACCAGACACAACAAGAGGGCAAATTTGGCCGAAAGCTGGCAAAGGGAAAGGTCCTGGTTATTGGACCATTCCCGAAGGAACGCTAAAACTATACGTACGTCCCAGAGGGAGGAGTACTTAGGCACCGGTGGACGTGCCAGCCTCATCACACGCAGAAGTCTGCAGACTAGCGGATCCTGGCCGATGGGAAAACCTCTAAGCGGGACATGCGCTGCCGAGATAGCTGACCTAGTCACGTTAACCGAGCGGTACGATCGTTCCAAGTCAAAGAGGTGAGACAAATAAATTCAGCACGCTGGTTACAGGGCCTGTAAAGGGATCGGTATCCCATTCCAAGCACCAACGACACCAGGAATCCCATGTTGAGAGATAGCATCTCCTCATCCCGGGAGCCCAGGAATCCCAGAGAAGGTCTCTAGCTGATTGCGATAATGCCTCGACATTCCAGGTACCCCTGAGAGAGTCCAGGCCACCAAGTGCAGGTGATCGTCTCACTAGGGGGTGAGGGTTGACCCGGGAGTCCGAGAGGAGCATTCGAGAGGACGGTAAGAGAAGAGGATCCTGATAGGAGAGATCCAGGAGCTCCAGAAACCAGTCTTGACTCTGCCATAGCGGAGTCAGCAACAACAAGGACACGCGTTGACGTCAAACTTGTAACAATACCCTGGGAATCATAGTGAACGGAGGAAATGCATACGCTCCCTGCGAAGGCCACACCTGGAGAAAAGCGTCCACTGCTGCGCACGCTGGATCCGGGAGCCAGCTGAAGTACCTCTGGATCTGGTGATTCGTCCTGGAGGCGAATAGATCCACTGTGAACGGACCCCTCTGATATGTGAGTTTGAGGAAGATGGGTCGAAGGAGTTTCCAATCGCTGGCATCCCTCCAATGTCTGGAGAACCAGTTCGCCGTTAGGTTCGACTCCCCCGGAAGATATTCCGCTTGTAAGGTGATGTTGCATTGGAAACAGAAGCTGTAAATCTCCTTCGTCACCTCCGATAGTGTTCGAGACCGAGCGTCCCCCAAGCGGTTGATGTACTGCACCGCTGAGACATTGTCCATCCAAAGGAGGACGCAGCAGTCTGACAGGTGGTTTGCCAAGCTCAGAATCGCAAATGAACCCGCAATCAACTCCAGGCAATTGATGTGGAATTCCGATTCCTTGTCCGACCATGGGCCACCGGTGGACCCGGTCGCACACGTGGCACCCCAGCCTCAAAGACTCGCATCTGATTCCAGCACGAAATACGGGGTTGGTCCGAATATCGCCTTGCCATTCCAGGCGGACATATGCAGGAGCCACCAGTGCAGTTCGGTCTTCACGTCCGGAGACAGGGAAATCATCTGGTCGTAAGAGGGTCTCTTGCGTAGAAAATGAGCCTTCAGCCGTTACATGGCCCTGTAGTGTAGTGGGCCCGGGTAGATTACCTGTATCGAGGCTGAGAGGAGACCCACCACGCGAGCTAACATTCGAAGGGGGATCTGGTCTTGTCATAAAGTCCTTCTTATCTCTTTCCGAATGGTCGCTATCTTGGCCAAAGGCAGGCGGAAAACGCATTCTTTCGCATCAACTTCGAAACCCAAGAACTCCACCGTCTGGGAAGGCTCTAAGGCTGATTTCTTTAGATTGACTACAAACCCCAGGTGTTCCAATAAGGAGATCGCAGAGCGTGTCTGATACCTGAGCCTGGAGGGGTTCTCGCAGAAGATCAGCAAGTCGTCTAGATATATTATGCAACGGACGCCCTCTGATCTGAATCGGGCGACCACCGGCTTCAGGAGCTTGGCGAAGCGGAGGAATCTGTGACAGTACTCGTCCACCGGGACGGAGAGGTAAGCGTCCTTCAGCTCCAGCCTTGTGAACCAGTCTCCCGGCCGGAGAAACTCCTTCGATGGATGCCCTCCATTTTGAAATGGTGGTAGACCACGAAGGCGTTTAATTCCCGCAAATTGATTACTGGGCGGAACTCTCCTGACTTTTTCTTCACTAGAAAAATCAAGCTGAAGAAGCCCCCCAAATCCGGGGACCGTTGGACTGCGCCTTTGGTGAACAGTGCCCGAACTTCCGCATCTATCAAGGACTGTTGTTCTCTTGAGATGATGGGGACCCTTGGAGGTCCAACCTGTGTCGGAGGGGAGTGGAAATCTATGACGTAACCTCGTACCGTCCGAAGGACCCATACATCTGAAGACACCTCCCGCCACCTGTCCCTGCAGTGAAACAGTCTGCCGCATGCAATAGTGGGGGATTGAAAGTGGCAGGAGTTGTACTCACCTGTAGGAAATCTTGCCCGTCCTCTTGCACGGTACCCCCAATCTTTATCCGCCCTCTGAGTGTAGGGGGGTCTGGATTGATACGATGGAAAGAAGGATGGACCACGGGATCTTTGGCGGCCTGAAGACCAGCCGCGGCTGGGGACATGACCCCGCTGTCGTCCAGCCCTTCCAAAAACCTGGGATGACTGTGGATGGAATACCTTCTTCATGGAGGACTGTGCTTTATCCAGGGAGGTAAACAGATTAACGTGCTTATGCAGCTCCTTAATGAAAGGTTCCCCGAACAGCAGGCCTTTAGCCAGGGGGCCCAATTCTTTTTGTCCATACAGAACAGTGCTGTCTTCCTGCGCTCTGTGCAGAGGGCAACATTGGCATTGCCCAGCAGGCAATGCATGGTGGCCAGGTCCATGTTCGTACCCTCTGTGTAGGCCTCGTCCACCAGGGCCAACATCCTGCACAGGGGACCCAGCATATCCAGCTGTTTATCTTGCGCTGAACAGAGGCTACGCTCCACCCCTTTCTTGGGGTCCCGACCAGTACGAGTCAAATACGTGGTCACCAGGGGGTCAAAATCCGGGGTTGCTGCCACCTTGTCAGGACAGGTCTGGGGCATTCCGCCCGCAGCTTCTTGCGGGCCTCCCCTTCAAGGGGTCTGCGGACCCAATAGTGCACGAATTGTGCCAAGTGGTTGGCCAGTGACCATTCTGAGGATCTGGGGTGCCGGATAGACCGAGGGTCAAACAGAGGCTCTCCTGTAGCATCCAGGAAGGTGTCGTTCTCTAGTACCGCCGTGGGGCCTCTGTCGCTGGCGCGTCTTCATCCTCCCAGCACCAATTGGGGCCATCCCCACGGTCATCCTCCCAATCATCTTCTTCCTCTGAGGGAGACTGGTCTACCTGCCACTCATCCAGCACGGCCATAGTAGGGGGGTAAGGAGACCTCCTCCCCTGCGCCTGATAGACTGCGGCGCCTGGCCGGCGAGGTTGATAACCTCGAACCTTGTCGCTTCACCGGAGCCTTGCCTTTCCAGGAGTGTGGTTCAGGGCCTTCACCCTTCCAATAACGCATTTGCGCACTTGCCTGCTCTCGTTCTTGACAAACAGGGGTCCAGGGTATGGAGCCACCAGGCCAGTAGCATGGCACAGACAGAGCAGGCCAAATCATGGGGCACTGACAAAGCAGGCCAATCAAGGGGCACAGACAGGCGGCCAGTACATGGGCACGGGTAGCATCGGCCCTGTGGTATATGTAGGCAGGAACGTAGATCCTTATTGTAGACATGCAGGCATATTTTGGCATAAAGGGCGTGCACGGTAGAGATGTAACAGGGTCCCCAGACCAGTCCTAGGTCAATGAGAGGGCAGTGATGCCAAGCAGGATCCCATGCAGGTGTCATACAGGTGTAATGCATAGAGCAACCTATAGCCCAGGAACATGCAGTAAGTAATGTCCACAGAAGATCATGCAAGGCTACATAAAACATGCACTGAGAAAAACTGCATGCAGTAGCAATGAACCCCAAAACATGCCCAGAGTAATACTGTTAGAATGCAGTGATGTCCCCCCACACATACGGGACTGAGCAGTAAGCCGAGCAGTTCAAGAGAAGAAATGGACACTGTGCCTTTAAGGCAGCAAACTCGGTTAGAGCTGCACACCCCCGTGTCCGACCAAGTGGTCACGGGGGGAAAGGCGTTCGGGAGCAGAGACTTCTGCGGTAATAGTGCAGCTCCCTGTACCTTCCCCACGCTGCTCGGGCAGAAGCAAACAAGTGAGCGGGGACGTGGGCAGCACAGGGAGGCAAGGAGAGGATTCCTGCTTGGCGGACGAAGCCGGCAAGTGGGAATCAATACAAGGAACACATGGGACCGCCGAAGCTTACTCCGCGGCCCCGACGGTCGGCACAAGAGACCGCTTCTCGGCGACCGTCCTACAAAAAACGAAAAACAAACGATGCAGACAAAACAAACAACAAGCCTAAGGATAGAAAAAAATAAAGTAAAAAGGAAAATTAAATAATACCAAATCTATGCCCAAATCACAGAACAAAAACAGGATAAAGACAGAAATCACTTTAAACTCCAATACACAAGTATAAAATGACAAGTTACATATAATAACACACACAGCCACCCATATAAAGACAGGAGGCAGTGGTATTCTGACCTGTACTGACTGCGGAGCAGCAAAGAAAGAGGAAATGATTGGTTGGGAAGAGCCTTTTATGGATTCCTTATGTTTTTGTCTTTGGTGTTTTTCTCTCTATGTTAATGTGCTGCTGTGGAGGTCTAGTAAAGAGAGACTTAAGCAAATATTCGCCTCCTGTCATGTTATAAAATTATAGTAAACTGGGCTATTAATAAACTGATTACTTTTGCATTATTAATGCTCTTAGTTTATAATACAATTCCAAGTATGCAAGTGGAAGATCAACTTGTTATAGGAGAAGACCAGTCGCCATAGGCATAACATAGTCATGACTGAAGAATTTCTAACTGGTGTGTAAGCAGTGATCCTATAACTGCAGACAGACCTACTAAATAGGGCATACTGTGGATCTTTCCAGGTATGTATCTTTGTTTTGGTTTACTTTTTTTAACATTGTTTTATATGCATTATACATATAAAGGGTTATTCACTAAAGTGTTAAATTAAAAGTAAATTTCATATTTAAGTCCAGATTAGCCGAACTGAATGCAATTTTTACCTTAAATTTTAAACTCTTTTTATTCACCCTTTCTTTAGTGAATAACTCAGATAGTGCTTTAAAAATGTGTATTCAAAATACAAAAAAGAATGTGCTCGCTATATGCTCCAATAGAAAGGCAGCATACAACCTTGTGGGTTATTTTTGTACCGTTACAATCCCATTTCACTTTAAGTTACTTACTATCTCAGTAGTAATGCCACTGTCTGAAGTGTCCGGTCCGCTCGCTCCCTCCGTCCCTATGCAAACTGCAGTCTCAGCCAGATAGGTAGCCGCACTGTCCGCTCCTCTTGCTCGCTAGTCCCCTGCAATCTCCAGGCAAGGTAAGGTGTGGCTACATACTCCGCTAGCTTCTACCCCACTTCTATCTATGTCTACCCCCCCTTCCATCCGTGTCTCTTCCTCCCCTTCCATCCATGCTCCCCCTTCCATCCATATTTATCTCCCCCTTTCCATCCATATCTCTCATACCCTTTCCATCCATATCTGCCATCCATGTCTCCCTTTCCCCTCTTTCATGCATGTGTCCCTCCATTCCATATCTCTCCCCTCCAGGCCTCCACGTTTCCCTCACTCTTCCATCCATGTCTTTCCCCCATGCCTCCCTCCTAACCCATTCCATGTCTGTCTGTCTGCCTCTCAACCCATTCCATTTATGCCTCCCCACTTCCATTCATATCTCCCCCCACTTTCAATTCATATCTCCCTCTCCCACCTTCCATTCATATTTCCCTCCCCCACCTTCCATTTATATCTCCCTCCCCTACCTTCCATTCATATCTATCTCTCCCTCTTTCATTCAAATCTCCCTCCACCATCTTCCATTCATAGCTCCCTCACCCCCTTCCATTCATAGCTCCCTCACCCCCTTCTATTTATAGCTCCCTCACACACTTCTATTCATAGCTCTCTCGCCCCTTCCATTCATTGCTCCCTCATCCCCTTCCATTTATAGTTCCCTCCCATCCATTCATGGCTTCCTCCCCCCCTTCCATTCATAGCTCCCTTACCCCCTTCCATTTATGTCTCCCTTCCTACCTCTTCCATTCATATCTCCTATAGATAGATGGCCCACCTCTCTGCCATTTTACCAGTCATACCAGGGGAGGGGGCCCTCTCCCTCTCCCGCAGCGCTATGCAGAGAGGGAGGGGGAGGCGATCCGGAGTGGATCCGAATATTGCTCGACCATTCCACGCTTCCATGTGGCCACCACTCTAGTTCTTTCTGTGATGCCACATCCAATATCAGTTGGAACTCATAGGAATGCCCCGTCCGTAGGTAGGAGCCTTATAACCATTGCACGGTAGTATAGTGGTCCCAGGAAGATCGCTTGGATCGATGAAGTGAGTAAACCTATTATGCTCATCAACTGACGAATGGAGCATGTCTGATTTCCTTTTTGATGGCTTTTGTGTTCGATTCTGGAAGGCACAGGAACTGAGAGATATAATCTACCTCGAATCCAAGAAACTCTGTCTTCTGGACCAGGGTTACTATAGACTTTTTCCAATTTATGAAGTAGCCCAGGACCTCAAGCAGTTGCACGGTCCACTGCAAGTGGCAGGGGAGTTGATTGGATGAAGTAGACCTGAGCAGGATGTCGTCTAGATATATGATCAACCGGACTCCCGGTGCCCTAAGGAAGGCGACCACCGGTTTCATGACTTTGGTGAAGCACCAGGGAGCCGAGGACAGTCCGAAGTCCTTGCCACGTGAAGTGCAACTGATCCCTGTGTTCCTTCGCTATGGGAATAGTCAAGTATGCATCCTTGAGGTCCAGTTTGACCATCCAATCTCCCGGTTGGAGCAGATCCTGGAGGCAGTGAATGCCTTCCATCTTGAAATGTTGGTAGTGTGGGAAAGAGCTGAGGTTTCACAGGTTTATCACTGGGCGAACGCCTCTGCCTTTTTTTGGCTACCAGGAACAGATTGCTTGTGAACCCTGAGGTCTCAAATGTGAACTCTTGGATCGCCCCACTTGGAGTGGAGTTCCATAATTTCTGATTCTGATATGAGATTGGCTTGAGCTTTTGGCAGTGACAACTCCCGGGGGAATTTTGGCTGTAAAAGAGGTGAAATCAAATCGAGGTGAAAACCCCTGACCGTGTGTAATGCATTCATAGTAATCAGATCCCACATTTTTGCAAACAACGCCAGCCTGCCCCCCATACTTAAATGGGAAGAACCAGTGTACTCACCGTAAGGGCGTTTGCTGGAAGGGTGTCCATGACCGCCACGACTTGACCAGGGGTGGCCCCGAGAAGGGAAGAAGGGCGCTGGCTTATATTCTGGAAAGGGCTGCTGTACAGCTTAGAAACCTCTGTGGACCCATGATGGGTCTCTAAATCCTCGATCAGGGGGACAGCTCCTAGATATCCTGGCCCCAGCAAAAACCTCAGTGCCAAAAACCCTTTTAAGGTTAGATTGGGCCTTGTCCAAGGCCGTAAAGGTCTTAACGAAAGACCCAAGGTCTTTCAAAAAGGAATCCCCGAACAGCATGCCCTTCGCTGCGGGACCCGGTTCTTTAACCGCCAAATTAACCAGTTTCAGTTCTATCTTTAATAAAATTGCCTTACGGTGTTCGGCAGACAATGCCGTATTTGCGTTGCCCAGTAGACAGATAAGTCTCTGTACTCACAGATGGCCTCATCAAAATCAAGGGAAGATTCCCCCGCATTAGCGGATTCAAGGAATTCATACAACTTAGGAGCTGGACCCAATGTGTCGAGGATCTTGTCCTGATTATGGAGAGAGAATTTCAGCCCTTTCCTGGGCTTCCAACCTGTTTTGGCTAGGAATTGAATGAGTTGAGGATCAACCTCTGGCGTCTTGCATGCCGCGTCTGGGACAGATGGCCTGGGGCATTCCACCCGCAATTTGCTGCAGCCCTCCTTCGAGGGAGGGGAGCACATGCACAAAGCCAGGTACTTGGCAATGTGTTCCGGAGGATCCCACTCTGCAGAATGAGGATGACGGAGGTCATCCGGATTGAACAGGGGGTAACCCTGCGGGTCCCGAATACCATCCCCCACCCCCGCCGACAGAGTGGTAGGACCACCAGACATGGGCAACAGGGGCTGAAAGGGTGACACTCCAGAACCCACCTCCGCGTCAGAGTCTTCCTCCTCATAGGAGCCAAAAACAGGGGCATCAGACCCAGTTTCCCCACTCTAGTCGGAATTTGACCCATCATCCTGGGCAGGCACTCGTTTCCAGTTCCTGGTGGATTTTTCCCAACCAGTGTCTCTGTTGTGAGGTGATAACGTGCCATCTTGGACCACCAGAGGCAAGTCAGTCAGATCAGGTCTATCCTGTATCAGTGGCAGAGGGGATATATGTTTAGTTTTGACTTTGCTCACCAGGGCCGCCTGATCAACTCGGGTTAAGAGTGAAGGGGTTGGGCTTTGGTTGTGTAAAAGGGCCTGTGCAATAGACTGGGAAATGGAGGAGCACACAGTCCCCATCACAGAGGCTGATGTCCTCTGAATGGAGCCCGCCATAGTGGAATCCAGGAGGGCCTGGAATTCCTGGGAGGGCAGCAAGCCCATGTCCTCCGCTGCAGAAGGCAGCAGGGGCTCACGGTTGGGGTAAGTTAGGCCCTCAGCCCCATCTCCACGTGCCTGCATAATGGATAATGACAGCGCAGCACAGAGGTGTGTAGTAAACCTTCTTATGGAGCCAGGAGCTGTAGGCCTGTTACCCAATGGCAGTACCAATGTGCAGGCTAAGCCAGACAGACAGCGTTGGCCCGAGCCAGAGCCTAATACTCTCAGGGAGGTATGACACAGGCCTATAAAATCTAGTAAGGAAACTCAGAGCTAGGCAAGCTATATGGGTAGCTAAAAACTCAACATCTGAGGAAAGGGATTTAGGGGTGATTATTTCTGATTATTATTATTTTGATATTTATAGAGCGCAGCCAAATTCCGCAGCGCTTTACAATGGGTGGACGAACAGACATGTAGTTGTAACCAGACAAGTTGGACGCACAGGAACAGAGGGGTTGAGGGCCCTGCTCAATGAGCTTACATGCTAGAGGGATTGGGGTAAACTGACACAAAAAGGTAAGGATAGTATTAGACTAGTGACAGTTGCAGACGAGGAATCTTAAAGGTAGGCAGACAATGTAATAGAGCAGCATAAAATGCTAGCAGACTGCTTGGTTGTATAGGGAGAGGTATTAGCAGTAGAAAGAGGGAAGTGCTCATGCCATTGTACAGAACACTGGTGAGACCTCACTTGGAGTATTGTACACAGTACTGGAGACCGTATCTTCAGAAGGATATTGATACCTTAGAGAGAGTTCAGAGCAGGGCCGGACTGGGGAAAAAATTAGGCCCGGGCATTTTTCAATCAGAGCGGCCCCCTAAGAAGGGGGCGGGGCCAGAGTGGGTGTGTTTTGTCATCACTAATGACAAGCACGCCTCCTCTCAAAGTGAGCATGTTGGTTCAATGCGCAGAGCTGCGCTGAAGAGCTCTGGCATTAGAAAAAGGCCATGTATTTGTTCTGCGCAGCGCAAGCAAATGTAATAACATGCTTGCGCTGTGTTTGCTTTTAAATTGTCTCTGGTGTCTCAACAAGTGGGATACCAGAGGACAAAAGGGCCAGGAAAGTGTATGGTGCATGTGTTTGGAGCCTGCTTGTGGAATTGCGTGTGTGTAGAGTGTGGTGTGGTATTGTGTAAATAGGTCAATTTCATATGTGTTTGTGGTGTAATATGTGTGGCTAGGGGCTGTAGAGAGTGTGTGTATAGGTGGCATAGTGTTATAGGGGATGTAGCGAGTGTGTGCATACGGGCTGTAGTGTGTGTATAGGTGACGTAGTGTGTGTAGGGGTTGTAGAGAGGGTGTGTTTAGAGAATTTTATATGTGTTTGCTGACAAGAATGTAGTGTGTGTGTAGGTGGTGCAGTGTGTGTGTAGGAGATCTAGTGTGTAAAGGACCCAGAGTGTGTATAGGAGATTGTGTGTGTGTGTGTGTGTGTGTATAGAGGATTAAGAGTGCATATAAGGTAAGGGATCTAGCGTGTATCTGGAGCGTAATGTATGTAGTGCTGTAGTGTGTGTGTGTGTGTGTGTATATATATATATATATATATACATACATATATATATTTTGTATTGTATGTGTGAGGGGCGCAGTGTGTGTGTATGTAAGAGGGGTGCTGTGTGTGAGGGTGTTTTTATCTGCCGTCACATTCTAATTTTCTTTGTCTGTTAACTCACTGAGGGTTATTTTATATATTATATATATATATCTGTAAATATTAGAGAAAATTTATTGATACTTACCGTAATTTTCTTTTCCTGGCTATTATTCATGGCAGCATTTAACATATGGGTTTAGCTCCTCCCTCCAACCCTCAGGACAGGAAACACAATCAATTAAACAATTAAGCCTACCTTCCCCTAGTATATTAGGTTCCCCAGTATCCCCCACACCTCAGTCTAGTAACAAGACAAATAAACCAAGAGAGGGTGGGAGACCAAATGCTGCCATGAATAATAGCCAGGAAAAGAAAATTACGGTAAGTATCAATAAATTTTCTCTATTTGGCTAATCATGGCAGCATTTAACATATGGGATTACCAAAGCAATAACCACTCAGGGAGGGTAAGTCATGCTACAAAAACTGTTTAATATCCACTTAAGGCTTATAAGAGTTCAGGACCGATAGGCCAAACTCTGAATCAGAACGGGATGAGATATCCACTCTGTAGTGATGTACAAAGGTTTTTAAAGATGACCAATTGGCAGCTTTACAGATGCTCTCTGCAGGAACTCCTGACTCTGCAGCCCATGAAGTAGCAATGGACCTTGTGGAATGTGCCTTGATGTCCTTGGGAACTGGAACCTGTTTAGCTCTGTAAGCTTTAGAAATAGCCTGAACCGTCCAAAAACGAAGGGTTGCGACAGAGGCAGCTTCACCTTTACGAGAACCCCAAGGTATCACAAACAATTGGGTAGACTTCCTCCAATCAGCTGAGCGTGAAATATATGTGGAAAGACACCTCCTTAGGTCTAGCGTATGACATCTTTCTTCCTCAGGAGACGATGGTTCCTGAAAATACCCTGGCAGGACAATCTCTTGATTCAGATGAAAGGATGTAACCACCTTAGGAAGGAACTCAGGTCTAGGCCGTAGCACAACTCTATCATCGAAGAAGGTAGTGAACGGTTCTTCAGACGACAGTGCCCTAATATCTGACATTCTCCTAGCAGATACCGAGGCCAGTAACAACAGGGTCTTGAGAGAAAGAACCTGCATAGAGACCTCATCAATAGGTTCGAAGGGATGTTCCGTCAAGGCCTGCAGAACCAGAGGCAAATTCCAAGGAGCAGAGAAAACCTTGATAGGAGGTCTGATCCTAATGACTGCTTTGAAGAAGCGAATAACAATAGGATTCAATGCCCAACGAACACTGGAAAGAGCTGAAAGAGCAGAGCAGTGCACTTTAAGCTTGTTAAGTTGAAGGCCCCTCTCCAGGCCTGCTTGCAGGAAACCCAAAACCTGAGACACGGAACGGAAGGGGAACCTAATTCTTGAACCGTGGAATTACACCATCGAGCAAAGGTTTCCCATACCTTATGGTATGTAGAAGAAGTAGAAGGATTCCTGGAACGTAACAGGGTAGAGATAACCTGGTCCGAAAGGCCATGTTCAACTAGAGACTTCCTCTCAATAGCCATGCATGGAGCCTGAATTTGTGAGGCTCCGGATGAAACACTGGACCCTGAATCAGCAGGTCTTCTGAGACTGGAAGTTCCCAAGGCAGGTCCACTGATAACCTCTGTAACAGGGGAAACCAAGGGCGACGAGGCCAGAATGGAAGTACAGCTATCACCTTGCAATGTTCCTTGGAGATCTTTCTCAGAACAGCGTGGATGAGGGGAATTGGAGAAAAAACGTAAGCCAGATCGAATACCCAATTGATGGATAGAGCATCTTGAGCAACCGCCTTTGGATGGTATCTCCTCGACACAAAGCATGGAACCTGAGCATTCCGAAAGGTCGCCATGAGGTCTACTTGGGGAAGACCCCACTTCTGGACCAACCGAGCGAAGATTCTCCTGGAAAGTTGCCATTCTGAAGCCTCTATCCGATGTCTGCTGAGGAAATCCGCTATTACATTCTCCTTCCCTGGGAGATAGATGGCACACAGGCCTTCCACATGATTCTGAGCCCAGGTCATAATGGGAAACATCTCTTTCATCAGGGCTACACTCCTTGTTCCGCCTTGATGGTTTATGTAGGCAGCAGCCGCTTTGTTGTCCACTCTCAACTTGACCCAGCAATGCCTGATGAGATGCTGAAAATGAAGAAGCGCCAGAAAGGTTGCTCTTAGCTCCCTGATGTTGGAAGGCAAGCATTGAGTTCTTGGAGGCCAATTTGCTTGAAAAAATTGATTGCCTAAATGTGCCCCCCAACCTGTCAGACTGGCATCTGTCGTAATGACCACCCAATCTATTTCCCGCAAGGGGAACCCCCTGGAGAGATTTTCCCACGACTTCCACCAAAGGAGCTTCTGCTTCAGAATCAAAGGAATGCGAATCAGCGTCTCCCACTCCCTCGAGTCGGTCCTGAAATTTTTTAGGAAAAATTGTTGAAGAGGGCGAAGGTTCCACTGAGCCCATCTGACAAGTTCTATCGTAGAGGAAAGAGTCCCCAGAAGCCTCATAAACTCTCTCGCCGAGGCTGAAGTCTTTAGTCTGAAGTCCCTTATCCGATCTCGAAGTCTGATCTTTCTGTCGTGTGAGAGGGATACAATCGCTGTGTCTGTATTGAAATTTGCTCCCAGGAATATCAGTTCTCTTGAAGGATTCAAGTGACTCTTCTTGTAATTGATGAGCCAACCGAAATGAGATAGAGTGTCTAGGACTAATTGCCTGTGTTGGAATATTGATGCTAGGTCCGGAGCCACTACCAGGATGTCGTCCAGGTAGTGAAACACCGCTACACCTTCTTTTCTGAGCAAAGCAATGATGGTGACCAGAACCTTCAAGAAGGTCCTCGGGGCCGTACTTATACCAAAAGGAAGGGCCTGAAATTGAAAGTGTTCCTTCCGGACACAAAACCTGAGAAACCTTTGATGGGTGAACGTGATAGGGACATGAAAATATGCATCCCTGAGGTCTACTGATATCATCCAATCTTGGTGATGAACAACCGGAATGATGGAGCGAATGGATTCCATCCGGAATTTTCTGACTCTCAGATAAAGGTTGAGCTGGTGGAGATCTAAAATAGGCCTCCATTTGCCCTCTGGCTTCTTGACCAAGAACAGGGGGGAATAATATCCCTGGAATCTTTCTTTTATGGGTACAGGTATGATGGCTTCTTCCGTAAGAAGATTGTTGACATAAAGAGTCAAAACCACTCTTTTTTGGATGTTGGCTGGAAGCCTTGTGCGAATAAACCTTGGTGGAGGTGGATATTCGTCGAATTCCAGATGATAACCTCCGGTGATAATGGATCTTACCCAAGCATCTGGAATTATTTCCCAGGCCCTCTGAAAGAATGAAAGATGTGCTCCCACTCGAGGAACCTGGAGTAAGCCACCTTCAGAATTGCTTGTTGGGGCGAAAGGAAGAGGTCTGCGTCTTGCCCCTAGAGGATTTCCCATTCAGGCCGCTCTTCCAATTGGAATTCCTTGAGAATTCTCTGCCCGGCCTGTAAGTCTTACTTTCCCTAAAGTAGCCTTGATCCCTAAAAGGTCTACGGTCCAGACGAGGTCTCTTTGGACGCCTATCTTGTGGCAGCATGACCTGTTTAACCTCAGCTGCCTTTTTAATCGCTTCATCCAGAGGTTTCCCAAAAAGCACTTCTCCCATAAAGGGAAGTGAGCATAAATTATTCTTGGATGACAGGTCTGCTCCCCAGGATCTCAGCCAAAGCGCCCTTCTAGCTGTGACTGAATGTGCCATAACCTTAGAAAGAATTCTAATGAGGTCAGTGGAGGATTCCAAAAGCCAGTCACTGGCGAGTTTGATATCCCTTAAGGATTCCGCCATCTGACGTCTACTGACCCCTTTATCTATGTCATCCTCCAAGTCAAGCAACCAAGAACGCATGGCTCTAGACAAAGCCGAAATGGACACAGCTGGATGGCAACCTAAACCCGCTGTCATGAAAGCTTTAGATAAATCAGCATCAATCCTTTTATCCATGGGCTCCTTAAGGGAAGCATTGCTATCAATTGGTAGCGTGGATCTTTTAGCAACCTTAATGATAGGAGCATCAACTTTGGGGACCGTAGTCCACAATCTGGAATCCTCCTCTTTAATCGGATATAACTTCGAAAGCTGACCCTGACTAGTAATCCTCTTACTAGGAATTTGCCACTCGTTCCTCATCAGGTCTTTAATAGAGCTGTGGACTGGAAAGGAAGGTCTTTTCTTATGTAAATCTCCAAAGTGTCTGTCAGAAGCTGAACATTCTCTGGTTTCTTCCGGCAAATCCAATGTTCTTCTAACAGCCATAATCAAATGCTCCATAGCTTTGGAGTCCAAGGAGCAAGGTTGTTCCATATACTCCTCTTCACTGGACGAGATTGGCTCCAAATCCAGGTAAGATGAAGTTTGTCTGTATTCATCGTCAGACTGATCTGAATCCATGCTGAAGTTTTCTCCTCTTGATCTCTTAATCTTGTGGGATTCAGCAATTCCTTCAACCACTGCCTGCTTAATCCAATAAGCAATATCCTTGGCTGAGGAGGTAGAGGCTTGCGGTGACCTCTGGCGATCAGATTCTCCTGCGGCCATGTTTAAGCATTTTCTGCAGAGCCTGCAGTTATCCAAAGGCCTTGCTCCACATCCAGGGCAGGCTGCCGGCTTCTCCCTTCTCCTCGATGGGGATCTGGGACAGGACCAGTCACGAGGGCTGTAAGATACAGAAGTCATAAGACTGTACCCTCTGTGCACTCTTTTTAGAAACGTGAAGAAACCAAGAAAAAATATTGCTCACCTATGACCTATAGCAGATCTCGTTGATCTTGCAGAAGGGGATGAAGGATCCATACTGACTGTAGGGCTAAGAATGTTAAAATAATAAGAAAAGTATTCCCAGCCCAATATTATGCTGATTTTAAAATATAAGTAATTCTCTTACCTGCAGAGCTTTAAGAACAGTCTACTAGAGCACTGTATCTTTAAAGGGAACGGAAACGAGCGTTTTTTAAGCTAAATACCGCCATTTCAAATTTCCCGCTCTGTACCTTTAAATGATCGCGCATGCGCACTTCGGTCGCGAGATCGCTAAACTGCCATTTTGGAAAGGGGCAAACTTCACTCTGGGTCCGGTCGGATGCATTGCGCATGCGCGGGCGTCTTACCGTTATGCTGATCGTCTGATCGAGGTCTGCAGCACCCACTGGACTGCAGAGGATTCCCATAGCCTGTGGAACTAACCACCCAGGCTCCCAGGGGTTCCCAACTCCATGGAGATTGGGCTACATGTGCCTGGGCTTCCTGAGGAGGGAGGCTGACCTCCAAAGGGACAAGACCATATAAAACATGGTCAGGTGAGCAAAAAATAAAAAATAATTCAGAAGAAACTGAAAAAAGAAAAAAAATATTTAAACTGTCCTAGGGCTAGGAGGACAGGAAAAGACTGAGGTATGGGGGATACTGGGGTACCTAATATACTAGGGGAAGGTAGGCTTAATTGTTTAATTGATTGTGTTTCCTGTCCTGAGGGTTGGAGGGAGGAGCTAAACCCATATGTTAAATGCTGCCATGATTAGCCAGGAAATATGGTTTGTTCAAGCTGTTATTTAAGTATAGCTCAGTTGGGCTGTCAAATTATCGTCATTGTTTTTTGTAATTTATTATAGTAAGTTTTGTATGTAAATATTAAATTAGTAAGGCATTACTATATTCTGATGAGAAATTGATGTTATGTCTCAGAAACATACATTTTTGTTGCACAGAGAATTTCATACACTTCTGTAAGTTTTATGTCATAATTACAAAATTACCATTTTAAGATAAATAGGAAAATGACTAACCATATATTCTTTATTTAAAGGACAAAGGCAAAAAGAAAGAAACTGCAGTGCCATTATGGGTTTAAAGTGATTCCATTTTACTATTTATACCATTAGAGTAATAAATAATTCTGTTCCCTAACAATACTAAAATTATATAAATTCAAAAGAAATAAATACTTGACACGAGTAACAAAGTGGGCTAACTAATTTTACATTTTATTTTTATAGTGTTAGTGACATAAATACATACGGTAGCCATTTTTCTTGACAAAGGGGTGCACTCTTTAAAAAGTGTGTCTCTCACTAAGGCTCTCCATATAGGATATTACCAATATGTTACCTGTGCTAAATGTTTCTTTCTTTTGACTTCATTTAAAAGGATATCCAAGATAACTACTTTGTTTGTGGATGAAGAAAGAACAGGAATGGAAGCTGTTGGTCTCAGACTATTAGTTAAATGTTTAGAAAATTGTCTCTATTACCTCTAAACATATATAGTGGATGAAAAATTTGCAGAGTTATTCACTAAAGTAAAAATTTAAAGTAGAAATATTCATAGAAACATAGAATGTGACGGCAGATAAGAACCATTCGGCCCATCTAGTCTGCCCAATTTTCTAAATACTTTCATCAGTCCCTAGTCTTATCTTTCATTAGTCCCTAGTCTTAAAGTAAATGTCAAATTGAAGTCTTTTTTTTCAATTCATCTTTAATGAATATTTAAAAAAATATATCTTTTTTTTTTATCAATAGACATACAGTCACATTCTTATCATACATCCAGGTGCGTAATTTAGCATAATCTAGCAATATTTTAACAGTCATATAATAAATAGACTGTTTGGACGGATACTGTGTCTTTCCAAAGGAAAGATAATGCAGATACTGTAGCGTCAATTCAACATAAAGCATAGGTCTTAAGGCTCTGTGAATGGGGGCAATCTAGTGTTAGATCATTCACAGGGTAGGTTGGTTCAGAAGATCACTGGCCTGGCTTGACACTTTTATAATGTAAAATCCACGGATCCCATATTTGTTTATATTCATATGGAGTCTTTATATCTTTATTAAAGTATAATGTTTCTACCTCTCTCTGAAAATGTATTTGGGTTTTTATTTAAATCCCTGTTGGAATGGTTGTATTTCTCCAATGTCGAGCTAAACACATTTTCACTGCAGCTAAGATGTTAACACATAGATATCTATTGTATCTTCCTGTAACAGGTAGATCGATATGAAACAGGAAAACTAACGAAAAAAGTGTTATTAATTGTTTTTCAATACATTTTTTGATGGGAGCCAGTCTCTGGCATTCCCACCAGATGTGAATGTGTGTGCCTGGATAGTTTTGGCAACGCCAACAAAGGTTATCTAAATTTATATCAAACTTTGCTAGGTGTGTAGGAACCATATACCATCTCTGTGTTAACTTAAAGTATTTTTCATGTAAACTAATACAGTGCATGGCATTTTTTTTCGTGCTTTGCCAGGCATTGTTCCAAATCTCTAAAGAAACAGTAAAATCAAATTCTCTCTTCCATCTAGAAACCGCTTTAGATTTATTTAAGACAATTCTCCTATTTAGAGTTTTGCCAACTCTAGCAATTGTTTTGATGTTGAGTTGTGTAGTATAAAGTGTGTCTATTAATCCTGGATGATTTGTTAATTCAGAAAAAAATTCTTAATCCGACTAGATTTAAATATTTCTAGTGATGGAAGAGCATACCTTTCCTGTAAATTGGAAAAGATCTTAAAGATTCACTATCATAAAGATCTGAGATTATTTTAATATCGGAATTTTGCCATTGTAAAGTATCTACATCTTCTATATATAGGGGAAGAGACAAAATAGGACTAGCTCTAGTAAAGAAATTTGAGGTTTGTCCCTTTTCAATTCTCTGTCTGAATCTAAAAAAAAACCATGTCATCAGTACCGATACTATTTGATTCAATATTTTAAGTTGTCTAAAGTGTTCATAATCCATCCAGAGACAATAATATGGATCTATCCCTCCTCCTTTCTATATTGTACCATCCCAGATCTTTACTTCTTTTAATGTTTAACATAAGTAAATGGGAGAGCATACATGTTTGATTAATTTTATGTAGATCTGGATATCCCAGTCTTAAAGAAAGATACTTGAAATTAGGAATATAAAAAGGACACAATTTGAGTTTTTGAAAAAATAATTTCAAAATAGACTAAATGACTATAATATCCTAAGAACCTCTGGAAAAGTGCATTCCAGAAAATATATTGTTAAAAGAATATCATCTGCATAAAGGAAAACCAGATGGTCCTGTTGTCCAGCCATTATTCCTTTAATTGTAGCTGTCTTTCTTAATAAGGCCACCAAGGTTTCCACTGTCGGAACATATAGAAGGGGAGCTAACGGACAACCCTGATGGGTACCATTTTGAATCTTCACAATCAAGGAATTAAAGAGAGGGCCAGTGATTCTTGCGGTGGGACGCGTGTATAGTGCCATAGTCCTTTCAGCAAATAGACCTGTAAGTTCAAACGCTTGTAGAGTCTGCACCATAAATCTCCAGTTTACCCTGTCGACCGCCTTTTCGGCGTCTAAGGCCATAATAATAGATGGAGTTTTCTTATGGTGGATTTCATCTATTATGTTAATGACTCTGCGGGTTTTATCTTCCCCTGATCTGCCGACTACAAAGCCCACTTGATAAGGATGTATCAGATCTAAGAAGACTAGATTTAATCTCTGTGCCAAGATTTTAGAATATATTTTTTATGTCTATGTTAATTAATGAGATTGGTCTATAATTCGTTACCTCAGTAGGGTCTTTTTTAAAATAGGTGAAATAGTGGCTTCAAGCATTTCTTAAGGAAATCAGTTTGATCCAGCTATGGCTCCATACATGCGTTCCAACAGAGGAGTAATCTTAGGTTTTAAGATCTAACAAAAAAGAGCTGTAAAGCCATCAGGATCTGGTGCCTTCCTTCCCCCTCCCCCTTCATATCATTAATTACATTCCTGATTTCTATGTGGGAGAACGGTTTGTTGAGTATGTTTCTTTTTTCTATGGATAATACTAAGAGATCTTAAGAAATCTTTCATTTCCGAATCAGTTTTGTTAGGCTCGGGTAGATTATATAGAGTTTCATAATATGCTCTATAAGCCTCAGCGATATGGAGAGGAGAGAGACAAGCCACTCCCTCATTTGTTATTTGTTTAATTCTGTTTCTTTGATCCTGGACTTTTAATTTGTTTGTTAAGGTTCTGCCTACTCTGTTATTTGATCGAATTTAAGTCTTAAGTAGCTGAACTGATAGCATTGCTGGCTACAAATTTCTGATTCGGCTATTTTGACCTTAAATTTAAAATTTACTTTGAATTCATCTTGAATTCTTTAGTAAAAAGCCCTGATAGGGTCATGTAGGAGATTTTGAATTGCCAGAGAACTGATATAAATTTTTCTTACTTGGACTCTTTGTTAAAATTTACCAGTTGTATAACATGTATGAACATTTAAAATCAAGTTGTGTCTTTTTTTTATGTAAAACGTTTAAACCAATACTTTGAAATATTTTAAAAGTAATACGTGCAAAGCTAAAATTGCAGAGGTAAATGGAGTTCAAATGCGTCAGACTCATCCACCTGACATGTCTTCAAGGCTTTTTGCCCTATTGACCCTCTTGGAATAGAAACAGTGTAAGGAGGAAATGCAGATGGATGCCCACTGCCCGTAGAAAGTCAGCATATCCTGCCCAGATCTTCCCAGCAATGTGCCAACATGCTTACAGTCTCTCCCAATTCTCTTTAGAGGGATACTGGCAACCTGAGAGTTTACTAACAACGATGGAATTCATGCAGGGACTGTGTATCTCAGCCTACTCAACAGCCACATCCAAAATGTCACACACAATTGGTCTATTGACCACAGAGAGTCCTCAAGGTTGGTGCCTAGTCGGTATCTGTGAAGTGAGAGTGGAACCAGCTCACTATCATGAGTTATTGTAATTATTGCTATTATCAACATTATTGGTGTTAAAACAGGAGTTATCCAGGTATGAATCTGTTTTATAATATGCTGCCTGCAAAGCTCTACCCCAGTGCATTGAAAGAGCTGTATAGTCTGCACTAAAAATAAAAAATTGTATTAGCTCCATGGCCCAAATAAGAGCCAGAAAGGATGTTTAAATAATTTTCTTCTCCTACTGTATGTGTGAATAGACGTGTGATAACACTAGGAACATTTTGTTAACCAGAATGAACAAATTTACTTTGCTTCCTTTCATTCCTTACCTATATCTGCTGACATGTTGGATGAAAAAGTTTATAGTAAAGCTAAAATTGCCTTCAGTAACATAGCCTCATGTAGTATGTATATATAATATTACTTATACTCATAATATGTTGATAATATATATATATGTTACTATATAAAGTTGCAAGAAAAAGTTTGTGAACCCTTTGGAATGATATGAATTTCTGCACAAATTGGTCATAAAATGTGATCTTATCATCATCTAAGTCACAACAATAGACAATCACAGTCTGCTTAAACTAATAACACACAAAGAATGAAATGTTGCCATGTTTTTATTGAACCCACCATGTAAACATTCACAGTGCAGGTGGAAAAAGTATGTGAACCCCTAGACTAATGACATTTCCAAGAGCTAATTGGAGTGAGATGTCAGCCAACTGGAGTCCAATCAATGAGATGAGATTGGAGGTGTTGGTTACAGCTGCCCTGCCCTATAAAAAACACACACCAGTTCTGGGTTTGCTTTTCACAAGAAGCATTGCCTGATGTGAATGATGACTCACACAAAAGAGCTCTCAGAAGACTTACGATTAAGAATTGTTGACTTGCATAAAGCTGGAAAGGGTTATAAAAGTATCTCCAAAAGCCTTGCTCAGTCTACGGTAAGACAAATTGTCTATAAATGGAGAAAGTTCAGCACTGCTGCTACTCTCCCTAGGAGTGGCCGTCCTGTAAAGATGACTGCAAGAGTACAGCGCAGACTGCTCAATGAGTTGAAGAAGAATCCTAGAGTGTCAGCTAAAGACTTACAAAAGTCACTGGCAAATGCTAACATCCCTGTTAGCGAATCTACAATACGTAAAACACTAAACAAGAATGGATTTTTAATGGGAGGATACCACAGAGGAAGCCACTGCTGTCCAAACAAAACATTGCTGCACATTTACAGTTTGCACAAGAGCACCTGGATGTTCCACAGCAGTACTGGCAAAATATTCTGTGGACAGATGAAACCAAAGTTGAGTTGTTTGGAAGAAACACACAACACTATGTGTGGTGAAAAAAAAAGCACAGCACACCAACATTAAAACCTCATCCCAACTGTGAAGTATGGTGGTGGGGGCATGCTTTGCTGCTTCAGGGTCTGGATGGATTTCTGTTATCGAAGGAAAAATGAATTCCCAAGTTTATCAAGACATTCTGCAGGAGATCTTAAGGCCATCTGTCTACCAGCTGAAGCTCAACAGAAGATGGGTGTTGCAACAGGACAATGACCCAAAGCATAGAAGTAAATCAACAACAGAATGGCTTAAACAGAAGAAAATACGCCTTCTGAAGTGGCCCAGTCAGAGTCCTGACCTCAAACCGATTGAGATGTTGTGGCATGACCTCAAGAAAGCGATTCACACCAGACATCCCAAGAATATTGCTGAACTGAAACAGTTCTGTAAAGAGGAATGGTCAAGAATTACTCCTGACCGTTGTGCACGTCTGATCTGCAACTACAGGAAACGTTTGGTTGAAGTTATTGCTGCCAAAGGAGGTTCAACCAGTTATTAAATCCAAGGGTTCACATACTTTTTCCACCTGCACTGTGAATGTTTACATGGTGTGTTCAATAAAAACATGGCAACATTTCATTCTTTGTGTGTTATTAGTTTAAGCAGACTGTGATTGTCTATTGTTGTGACTTAGATGATGATCAGATCACATTTTATGACCAATTTGTGCAGAAATCCATATCATTCCAAAGGGAATACGTACTTTTTCTTGCAACTGTATATTTACGCATATATATATATATATATATATATATATTTGTGTTAGGTGCTTAAGATAGTACAGTGTGAAATACCATGAATAAGCGTAGGATGATAAAAGGAGCAAGTCGGTTGTGGTGTGCCGAAACCGACGATGAGGTAGGCCTGAGAAAGAAGAGGGCCCACCCAGGAAAAGAAATAGAAAGGAAAATAAATGTTAAAAGTGGTGTGGTGGGAGGGTCATTCAACGCTGACCTCGAACGGTAAGGAGCCAGGCAAGGGGAGTGCCTTAAGTAGGCTAGGGGTGGAAAACCAGCACCTCCCACAAATGCAGGCAAATTGCCTTAATACTTGTGTTAGGTGCTTAAGATAGTACAGTGTGAAATACCATGAATAAGCGTAGGATGATAAAAGGAGCAAGTCGGTTGTGGTGTGCCGAAACCGACGATGAGGTAGGCCTGAGAAAGAAGAGGGCAAAAATTAAGTAATCCAATTTATTAACAGACAACCAATACATATACATTTATCAACCAGACATGTTTATGAAAGCATCTCTTAACTCTTGTACTGGGTTCGGTATGTACCGTGAGTAAGCGGATGACTTCCAGCGCCCCAGTGTTTTGATAACATGAGTTGGGACGTTGAAACTGGAGGCTGTGGACGCGGCTCCTATACGAAAGGAGTGTCCTGAGTAATTGTTTGCGTTGAGGCCCAGTTGTGTGAGCAAGGACCTGACGTAGGTCATGAAGGTTGTAGTGGTGAGTACTGCACCTTGTAGTTGTAATAACGGTTGCGAGGGCAGTAAGTGATGGTGCTGTATGTAGGCATCAAGAACCTTGACGGGACACCATCTGTTGTGCGTGGGATAGTACGGAATGTTTACAGGTATGTGCTGGCTGGTTTTGGAGTGAGGTAAAGACAGGATGTAATGATCCATATGTTTTGTCAAGTGGGAATAGAGGAGGAATGGAGTGGTTTGGGTCGTGGAGGTCGTAGTGAATTCTCTGGGTCGTAGAAATCCATAGAAAGCGATGTATATTGCTGTTTTGATGATAGAATTCGTATTAGTGTCAAACGGTTTCAGGTCGAGTAGGTTAGATAAAGCTTTGAAGATATGGTTATCTATGGGTAGCCTCTGGGCCAAATGTGTGGGTTCTGATTTTTGAATACCTCTGAGTATTGTCTTAATTTGGTGAGAGGCCATAAAACTGTTGTTATTTGGGTGTAAGATGAGCATGTGGTGTTGAATGCCAGTGAGATAGAGTTTGATGGTGTTATATGACAATTTGAGTTTAAGGTGGCAAAAGGAAGCAAACCCCAAAAAAGATGTCATAACAAACGGTTGTATGATGTTATGTTCCAGAAGGAATCGTTTGAATAGTGTGAAAGCCCTGTTGTATGTTTTGTTTGTATTGTGTGAAAGTGCCAACTGAGACAATGTCCTGCTATGCTGCATGATGACGTCTAGTCCAGTATGAGTTGTTGAAATGTTGGAGTGATGGTGGCTGTGGGTGCTGCTGACGGGAGTGCTTGATGAAACTCCTGAAATTTAAAGCGAGACAAACTGTCAGCAGCTGTGTTGTATACACCTGGCACATGGAAACAACATAGGAAGAAATTATGACAAGCTGCCAACCAAGTGAGTTTCCTCAGAAATCTCATAATCGTAAGAGATTTGGAACGACCTTTGTTGATGATGTGACAGGTCGCCTGGTTGTCTGAGTAACAACGCACTGGCGTATTAGCCCATAAATGACCCCACGCTACGGCAGCCGCCACTATGGGGTAGATCTCAAAAAGAGCTGAGGTAGTGGAAAAACCTTCCAAATCCAGAACTGCTGAAGGCCAGCTGCCCCAAAGCCATTCGTTCCCAAAAATTGCTGCAAAACCAGTGGTAGATGCCGCATCTGACCAAATGGTAGGAGATGATTCAGTCAATTGAGGGAGGAACATACTTTTACCATTCCAAGTGGTTAAAAACCTCTTCCACATGTTTAGATCTGCCGTAGCTTGGGCATCTAAGGACAACCTGTGCGTGTCATGTAGAAAAAGTGGGAAAAGATGCAATAGTCGTGAAATAAAGGAGCGGCCTTGAGGTATGATGCGCATTGCAAAATTTAGTGACCCCAGCAGGGACTGTAGTTCTTTGCGGTTGCAAGTGCCGAGCTGTAGGTAGTTGTTAATGTAAGTGAGAATATTGTCTATCTTTTCGTAAGGTAGGCTTGCTTGCATTGTGGCAGAGTCTAACTGGATACCCAGAAAAGTGATAACCGTGTCTGGCCCTTCTGTTTTCTTTGGGGAGATGGGTACACCTAGTTGCTCAAACAGCTTAGTGGTAGCTTTGAGGCTAGTGGGAGGTGCAGTATTCTCCTCGACCAGTAGGAAATCGTCCAAATAATGTAATACTGTAGGGCATCCGGCTATGTTCAATAGTAACCAGCATAGTGCTTCGGCAAATGTGTCGAAAATAGCTGGGCTACTTTTGGACCCAAAAGTTAACCGGGAGAAAAAATAGTAGTTCTCGGACCACTTGATGCCATGCAGGTGCCACAGTGTGGGGTGGATAGGGAGTAATTTGAAGGCGTTAGTAATGTCGGTCTTACTGAGCCAGGCTCCCACCCCTGCTTGTATGATGGCTGTAATGGCGTGATCTATGGTGGTGTATTGCAGAGAGAATTCCTCAGAGGGTATGAGGGAATTAAGACTGGGGTGGCCGATGAGTGGGGAGCCGATAAGTCAATGATGAGTCTCTGTTTTTGGGAAGATTTCCCTGTGACAATACCAATAGGGTTGGTGCGCCATGCTGTGAATGGGGGAGTTCTAAAAGGCCCCAATACAAAGCCCTCCTCCACTTCTTGGTTTATGAGGGTGTCAACCACTGTGGGGTTGTGTTGGGCGGATTGTAGGTTTGGGCATTCCAGAGTGCCAGCTGGTATGTGTAGGATACCTGTGTGGAAGCCTTCTGTCAAACCAGAAATAAGAAAATCTACCAGGTGTCTAGATGGGTGCTGAGACATCAATGCTGTGAATACTGGCATATTAATGGACGTAAGGTAAGGCTTAGAATACATTTTATTTGGACACATGGTCTTAGCATGTGCCCTAAAACATTTTGAACAGACATGCAATAGTCTACATCCACTGTAATTACAAGACCCAACATTGAAATTATTACATATCTGGGACTTGCCCAGAAACTTGATTGGGCGTCCCAATTTG
Source organism: Pelobates cultripes (assembly GCA_933207985.1). Taxonomy (NCBI): domain Eukaryota; kingdom Metazoa; phylum Chordata; class Amphibia; order Anura; family Pelobatidae; genus Pelobates; species Pelobates cultripes. The sequence goes on from OW240921.1 coordinate 75,199,638, forward strand.
TCTGTGGATAGTTTCCCTGGATCCCCAGAGGAAGTAGTTCCTTGTGTGGAGGCATGTCCGTCTGCCGTGTTTGGACAAAAATTAGTAGTATGGGCTGTGGAGGAGCAGTATGCACAAGCTGGTGTTCTTAGACCTGCAAAGTGTCTGCAGAATAAGACGGTATCAATCCTTCCCCAGTTGGACCGTGTACCGTACTGGGAGAAGGCTCCAGCCACTTTTGCAGAAAAAGACCTATGGTAGTCATAGAATGCTGAACCACCATATTTGTTGCCCAGGTCTACCAGCTTGTGCATATAGAGATCGAACTCCTCTCTTCTGTTGGGATAGACCGCACAGACGACATCCCTGTAAATACCAAATGCTAGAACAAATTCAGGGATAGTCAGTTTCCTGTTTAGGCGGGCATCCCTAGATCTGACAATAACAGAAACATCATCATAAGCATACGTTTTATGTTCCACAATGTCCTGGGAGGCAATCAACAGGGAAGCCAGGTTGACGTCTTTACCTTCCAGGATATCCCTTTTGATATGCTCAGGTATCATGTGGGCCGGGCTAACTTCCTGGTCATCCAGGGGGCTGGCTGGAGCGACTAATGGCAAGGCTGGTGTTTGTACGCAGCCGCGGGTGGCCCTGCTAGAGTGAGGGCCGTGGTGACCGACTCAAGTTTCTCCAGCCTGGAGTTGACCTTGCCCATGGATGCCATGAGTGAGGATAACATGGCATGTATGTCCCCTGGGTTGGACTGGCTAGATCCTTCCCCGGCTTCCATGTTATTGGTTGATGTGCGTAGCAGTTTGAAAAGTTCTGCCTTCCTTGCTGTAGCGGGGTAGGGGATTTGTCGTCTCCTTAATTCCGTGGTTATGCGCGGGATTGTCCAGGATCTAATTGATGCTGGACTAGCTAGCTCTCCTCCTTGTGTGGGAGTGACAGCTCTAGCCGGGGTGCTAGGCAGGGAGAAATCCTCTACCCCTTCCTGAGACATACTATAAATAAAACAATAATTAGTATATAGAACCACCAAATTGTACTGGCAGGCTAGCTAGGCCGGATGGCGAAAGTATTATGCTTGTTTGGTGACAGGTGAGGCCCTACTAATTGCCAAGCGGCTTGAGAGGCTCTATCTATGCGTTGGCGCGAGGGGTTATTGAGGCCACTTGACGTAGTGGCAGGAGTTTTAGGCCTCTCGGTGACTGTACGACAGAAAACAGGGGAAGGGAGTGACAGGTGAGGCCCTCTCTTTGCAACATGCGAGGCGGCTAGCTAACGTGTGGCCCGATGGGTGTTTGCCTCCGAAACGTTTGAGGCGGGGTGTTGGCCTCGCGGGACCACTAACTGATGGCGACAGCCAAGACGGGGTAAATACCTATTGGGAATCCTGTGACCCTATTGCCAGTACTCTAAACTAGGGGGATGAAATGAAATGTATGGTAGAATACCATATGAGCAGGTGTACGTACCTGGTAGTATGATAAATCACAGGAATAAACCGTGTGGAGCAACTATATAAGCTTGACAGCCTAAAAATGGGTAAAAGAGAGTAGTACGATGAGTGTGGGGTATAACAAGAACCAGACTTATAGTCTGTAGCAGCAATGTATAAAATTATGTTGATACCATGGGAATAGCTACGAGTGGCTCAGAAATGTTTGCATGCTTGAAAAAGACATCTGAGGGAGGCCGTGGCCTATGTACAAACAATCTATGTGTTACGTGATAATGGTGTGTAAAGGAAAACATGAAACGTAGGTTATATACATATGTATTATGACTGTGTAGGGGACGTATGATTGGTTGGATCAGGACGTGTGATCCAACCCGAGTATGCATGCAAAAGGACTTATGCCTTGTGTGTCATCGTCATGACAGAGAAATGAGGCCTGTAATGTAGGCTGAGTAAATTGAAATGAAATGGATAGTTAAACTCCTGGCGTGGGAGTTCAATGACCTGTACCGAAATGTAACTGGTTTTATAGAAAGGGACATGGATGAGGTCATGGCCTAATTAACACATCGTTGTGTATGATATGTAGCAGAAAGACCAAAGGCAGGGATACCCCAAAATGATTTAGCATGATGTAAAGTGATGTAGATCTATATGATATGTATGTATAGCAAAGACGTATCAACCCGAGAATTATTGCTTAAATGAACCTATCCTTGTATGAATTGTATTAATAACCCAGAAATGAGGCTTGTGACATGGCTGAGTCCATACGTATAAATGGATAAGTAATGCAGACCCCTGAAAGCGTGGGAGTCAAGTGGTATACACAGAAGTGGACTTGGTTTGTGGACGTAATACAATACTGACAATTGTTAAAAGTAATCAACAATCTATTTAAGCAAGCAATACTTAACCGAATGTTATATACACATGAAATGGTGAATATAATTCATGAAAGGATTAAAAACGTGAACACACAGAACAGCCGAAAGCAAATGTGAGGGGAACACAGAAGTTAGAATAGTTTAACCGTATGATTTATGCGAACCAAAGTGTGTGTGAGCGTATGTAACATTTGCCGAACGGCAAAACAACCGAATGAACATTCGTTTAAATAACATGAATAGGATATGTGAAATGACTATTGAACGATTGAAAACATGTTCAGCCGAATGACCGTACGAAATGAAAAGCCCGCGAATGGCTTGAAAACATTCGTGTCATAACCAGGGAAAAAGCCGTAAAGCGAGGACCCGTGCTGTACCGTACGCCGTGGGAACCAGTCCTGGCGTGACAGGAAGGTCTGACTTACGGTTTAGGAGTCCCTGGGACGCGATCTACGACGGAGAAACGGAGTCAGAAGAAGCTGGTCGGGCGGAAAGGCCTGAACAGGATTCCTGGACACAGCTTAACGTGGTGAAACCTCCTGGATACTGAAACCAAGATGGCGTCTGAGAGAACCCGGAAGTGGATCCTCATTCAACGCTGACCTCGAACGGTAAGGAGCCAGGCAAGGGGAGTGCCTTAAGTAGGCTAGGGGTGGAAAACCAGCACCTCCCACAAATGCAGGCAAATTGCCTTAATACATATATATATATATATATATATATATATATATATTTTAACAAAATATTACAATTAAATGTATAAATAATACCATCAACTATATCACAAGATCTTCCAGAACTGTTACCTAAGCTTTCTTCAAAAAGATAGAATAGAAAAAAGAACTTTAGTTGTGGTGATTAGAGTTGAGCGGACACCTGGATGTTCGGGTTCGTCTCGTTCGGCCGAACTTCGTCAAAAGTTTGAGTTCGGGCTCAAACTTGACCCGAACCCCATTGAAGTCAATGGGGACCCAAACTTTTGGGCGCTAAAATGCCTCTAAAAAAGAAGTCCTGAAAAGGGCTAGAGGGCTGCAAAAGGAAGTAAAATTGGGGTAATAGTAGGACAAGTACCCTGCAAACAAATGTGGATAGGGAAATAACTTAAAATAACATAAAATACCTAAAAATTAAAAATAATAATCTTGAACTAGGAGGAGGAGGTGGATGTGGCGTAGGAGGTTGAGGAGGCGGTGACCGTGGCGGTGTAGGTGGAAGCGGTGGTGGAGGAGGAGGAGGTAGCCAACACTGTTTTTTATTTGTTTGTTTTATTTATTTTTATTTTTTTTTAATTAGGGTAGCCCCTAAAATATTGAGACATATAAAAAAAGAAACATTTGCGGCATGCAGTGCATTTCTTGCAGTCCAATAACGCCATCAGGTTTTTAAAACTGTCCGTCTCCACCAGACGGAATGACAGCATTTCAAAGGCCAGGAATTTTGAAATGCTGGCATTCAGGGCCATTGATCACGGGTGGGTAAGGGGGTACTTCCTCTTTCTCTCCAGTGTTTGGGAGATGGACAGCTGAACGCTTCCATGGGACAGTGTGGAGATGCTTGGGGACGGTGGCGGATGTGGTGGGGTTGCTGCCACATCCTCTGTTTGCGGGGTGGAGGAAGAGGTGGCGGAAGAGGCCAAGACAGCAGCAAAAGAAGAAGCAGGAGGAGCCTGAGACCTTTCTTGGTTTTTGAGGTGCTTACTCCACTGCAGCTCGTGCTTTGCATTTAGATGCCTGGTCATGCAGGTTGTGCTCAGGTTTAGCACGTTTATGCCTCGCTTCAGGCTCTGATTGCACAGCATGCAAACCACTCGTGTCTTGTCGTCAGCACATTGTGTGAAGAATTGCCACGCCAGGGAGCTGTCTTTGATGTGCTTGGTCCCTGGGTGCGGTGGGCAGTAGCAGGCGTACTGTCTAAGGGACGGCCGCTCCGCTTTTGCACCCTGCTCCCTCTTATGCTGTGCTGGTGCCTCTGTGCGACCACCGCCTCTTCCTCCAAACTGCACACGTCACTCGCATGACCTTCATTCCATGTGGGGTCTAGGACCTCATCATCCTCCACCCACTCCTCAACCCTGCCCTCCTTGCCGGTCTGCACACTGCAGAAAGCCACAGCAGTTGGCACCTGTGTTTTTCCAGCATGTAAAGTTGACTAAGAATAACCTACTGAAATGGCAAACACTATAATTGGTACAGCCTGTATATTAGTGATAAAGATTATGGTCCTAGGTGTGTCCAGGAGCCCTCCCAGTGTAAGTAGTCAGCTTGTGATTTGACAATTTACCTGGGTTCCACTGGGTGTTGGTAGGACCTTCCTGTGCTGGCAGGTCCTGAACAGGAGCCTCAGGCACCTGGGGGCCTGCTACTAACATTCTCTCATGGAAAGTTGTCAAGCTGGAGTGGTAATGCTGCGTGGAGTGTTAAAGATTAAAAGTGCAAGTAATCTAAATTGTATCTCCAGATATTTCATATACAGTATAATGGCAACCTATGTAACACTTGTGCGGTATACTTCAATGACTCATTCTTTTGCAGGCCAACTGAACATCCAGAATTACAAACATGCTTCAGAGTTGGGTTTTTCATTTTTTTTAAGCTTGTTTTTTTTATATTTATACAATTTTTAAAATATTTTTTATTCACATGTTTAAAATCACTGAAAAATGTAAATTCTAAAGTTTGCAAAGGACATATGGAAATTGTTTTAGAATTGTATCCAGGCAACAGTTTTCCCTATAAACTGACCTCTCAGTTTGACTTGTGAGGGTATTGCCCCAGAATTATAATATTGTTTAAATACCTCTTAGCTATTGATAACTGGTTTAAATATAGCAGCTTGTTATCTTGTAGTTTTTAGTGTAGAAAATATCAATCTGTTTTCTATCACTTAGATCTGTTTAACAAGTGTTGTAGGTGTGAAACAATATTATAAGTGACCGATGTAGTAAATTCGAACAAAGTTCCCTTTGCAAAAAAAAATTCTCACCCAGCTTCTGTGGGTTATTGGATTTTTAAGATGTAGATTTATTGTATCACACTAGCCATGCACAGGTAGATTGTCTGGCATGTTGTTTTGGTGTTTGGTTTTTAATTTTGTAGTTGTTTCTTTACACAATATAGAAATGTATATTAATGCTTCTGTATATGAAGCAATCACAATAACACTTATTTTTCACTTTTAAAAAAAACAAAAACAAAATCAGGCTAAACAAAAATTGGTAATTAACAATATGACATCTGAAAAGCACATCGACACATCTGAAAGTCTTTAGACTTTCTTGTGAAGCGGTAACTAGCCAGTGTTGTACATTTACACCAGATATGAAGTGCACAAATGTACTATTTAGCACCAATAAAAATAGAATTTTTAAAACTGTGATGTAACCACAGTATTTGACGGTTCTATTTGACTCTCAGATATGAAGCGCATGCAAAAAACGTACTTTTTAGCACCCAAAAAAATTTACATTTTTAAAACTGCGATGTCACAGCATATTTAAAAATGCCTAAATGTTGCCCACTGAGCTCACAGCAGTATTTAAAAATGCCTAGATGTTGCCCACTGAGCTACCAGAACAGGATTAAAGTAATGTGCCTGGCACATTAACAAACAGACTGATTATTTCTCTGTGGCACTGGGCTCAGGGCAGGGTACAATAATATAGGATAGCACCCACAAAAATAATCGCTGTAGTTTGCAGATTCAACACCAGAACGCTTTCCTAATCTGTCCCTCACAGCTGCAGCATCCTCTCCCTATACTAATAACAGCTCATGTGACGTGAGGCGTTACGTCACTCCAGCTTATATAGAGGCTGGGTCACATGCTGCACTGGCCAATCACAGCCATGCCATTAGTAGGCATGGCTGTGATGGCAAATAGAAATCTACAAAAGAAGGAAACAGCGCTAAAATAGACCAATCCTATAAATAAAGTAAGAGGCAGCAACCTAAAAATAGGGTTCCCTCTAAGCCCTATAAA
>OW240921.1:75206049-75248098 GCA_933207985.1 Pelobates cultripes
TGTGTGTACGGACTCAGCAGAGTCTGTGTGTGTGTATGGACTCAGCAGAGTCTGTGTGTGTGTATGGACTCAGCAGAGTCTGTGTGTGTATAGACTCAGCAGTCTGTGTGTATGTACAGACTCAGCAGAGTCTGTGTATGTGTACGGACTCAGCAGAGTCTGTGTGTGTGTGTATGGACTCAGCAGAGTCTGTGTGTGTGTGTTTGGACTCAGCAGTCTGTGTGTGTACGAACTCAGCAGTCTGTGTGTGTACGGACTCAGTAGAGTCTGTGTGTGTGTAGGGACTCAGCAGTCTGTGTGTGTGTGTAGGGACTCAGCAGTCTGTGTGTGTGTGTGTGTGTGTATGGACTCAGCAGTCTGTGTGTGTGTGTATGTATGTACTCAGTAATCTGGTGTGTGTACATGGACTCAGCAGTCTGTGTGTGTGTGTGTATGGACTCAGCAGTCTGTGTGTGTATGTACCAGCAATCTGTGTGTATGGACTCAGCAGTCTGTGTGTGTGTGTATGGACTCAGCAGTCTGTGTGTGTGTGTATGGACTAGCAGTCTGTGTGTGGACTCAGCAGAGTGTGTGTGTGTGTTTGTGTACCTCAGCAGTCTCTTTTGTGTGTGTGTGTGTGTGTGTGACTCAGCAGTCTTTGTGTGTGTGTGTGTGGACTCAGCAGTCTTTGTGTGTGTGTGTGTGGACTCAGTAGCTCCTTGTGTGTGTGTGTGGACTCAGCAGTCTGTGTGTGTGTGTGGACTCAGCAGTCTGTGTGTGTATGGACTCAGCAGTCTGTGTGTGTGTATGGACTCAGCAGAGTGTGTGTGTGTGTGTGTGTGTGTGTATGGACTTAGCAGTCTGTGTGTGTGTATGGACTCAGCAGAGTGTGTGTGTTTGTGTGTATGGACTCAGCAGTGTGTGTGTGTGTGTGTGTGTGTGTGTGTGTATGGACTTGGCAGTCTGTGTGTGTGTATGGACTCAGCAGAGTGTGTGTGTTTGTGTGTATGGACTCAGCAGAGTGTGTGTGTGTGTGTGTGTATGGACTCAGCATCTGTGTGTGTACGGACTCAGCAGAGTCTGTGTGTGTGTATGGACTCAGCAGTCTGTGTGTGTGTGTGTCTGTGTGTGTGTGTATGGACTCAGCAGTCTGTGTGTGTGTATGGACTCAGCAGTCTGTGTGTGTACGGACTCAGCAGAGTCTCTGTGTGTGTATGGACACAGCAGTCTGTTTGTGTTTGTGTATGGACTCAGCAGTCTGTGTGTGCGTGTGTATGGACTCAGCAGAGTCTGTGTGTGTGTGTATGGACTCAGCAATCTGTGTGTGTGTGTGTATGGACTCAGCAGTCTGTGTGTGTGTATGGACTCCGCAGTCTATCAATAATTAAAATTCCTGTGAGTTGTTGTGTAGGAAGGGCCCCAGTGTATTGCTTTGCCCAGGGGCCCTTAACTCTGTTAAAATGGTACTGCTTGTGTGTGTCAGTGAGCTTCTATTTAGTGAGCATGTGTGTGTCAGTGAGCTTCTATTTAGTGAGCATGTGTGTGTCAGTGAGCTTGTCTTTAGTGAGCTTGTGTGTGTCCCTGAACTTCTTTGTAGTGAGCCTTCTGTTTATACAAGTGAGTGTCTGTAGTAAGCTTGTGTGTGAGTCAGAGAGTTTTGTCTGTCAGTAAGCCTGTTTGCGCATGTCAGTGAGCTTGTGTGCTTACTGTACTATATATATATATATATATATATATATATATATATATATATTTTGACTTGTAGGAATGGCATACGTTTTTTTTCCAGGGCTGCTTTGGATTCCCAGGGATTCCCAGTTTGGCTCTGCCAGCGAGTGCACTTTACCGCTGAATAATCTGTGTGAGCTGCCGCACACTTTAGCCCTGTTACACGCGTCTGGGAGCTGCTGTTGACAGGTACTAATAGTCTAGAGATTGGGGTATATGCTCAGCTATCTGTATAATACAGATCTGTGTGTATAAAATATCCCGGGATAGTCAGTGCTTCCTGTATAGTGCTGCTCTCTGTCTTGGGATTATACAGAGAGCAGCACTATACAGGGAGCACTGAGTGTCCCAATTTATTATACACACAACCCTGTATTATACAGAGAGCACTGACTGTCCAGGGATATTATACCCAGACAGTAATTGATAGCTGTGCTGCAAAATGTCCTTGGAAATTTTTTTTCAAATGTTGGCAACTATGGCACTGTATCAAGGATAATGTGTTTGTTTTTTTAATAATCCCTGGTGAAAATCATGATTCCTCCACCAGGTATTATTAAAAAAACAAAACACATTGTGTCGGGGGCGTGGCTTAACATGTGACAGGGGCGGGGTCAAACTGCGGCGAGGGCGGGGTTAAATGTGCCCCCCTACTTTTGTCACTGGCCCTCCATGTGCCCCCCCGAAAAATGAATCCTAGAGACGCCACTGCCGCTCATCAATTCAAATTATGAACAAGTGCATGCTATTTGCTGTGAAAAGGGGGAATATTCTACGTAAACTTATCAGGAGTAGTAGGGGTAGTACCCAGTCATCTGCGCCCCGGGCAACGCTGTCACGGATTCCGGAACCAAAACACAGACAGACCACAAAGAGAGAGAACACAGAGCGAGAAACTTGTAATACCGGTCCTTAGAATGGCCGGGCGATACAAGCAGAGAATAGTCAAGTTACAAGCCGAGGTCAAAGGAGTAAAGAGAAACGGAACAACGATAGGACAAGACGAGGTCAAGGATCAGAGAAGACAGGATAAAAGGGAGACAAAGCCAAGATTCGGTAACCAAACAGATTACTAAAATCACACCCCAAAACTGGTCTACTTATTTGGCCTGGGTGTGGAAAATGTTAAAACAGTGGCCAATACATAGGCAGGGCTGAGAGGGGCAATCAGGGCAGTATTAACTGGTTTCAGCTCTTACGCCCCTCTTGTAACACACCCTACAACTTTTCTGGGGTTTTTTCTTTTTGGGGGCTGTTGGAATCCTGAAGCAGAAGTGACCTATCTCCATTCTTCTGCTAGGCTCCACTGATGGTCCCCCTTTGTTGCACTCAAGCACCCCAGAAATGAGTTGAAACTGAAATGATAGAAATGTGCATTTCAGCTCAGCATTTGCCTTTTGAAAAATTACAAAGGCGTCTGCATTATATATATGCCCACTTTGTTATACCATCCCCTGGTCTTTCGCATGATCTAATATGGCTGCATCAGTTGATCGGACAGGTCAACTCCCCCCATATGCCAATTGTAATGTGCAGACTGGTACCCGTTTAATTTACCTTCTGCTATGAACTGCGACCCTGCGAGTGTGTTCACCATGGATGGTGGTTAGGATGAACACCTCCTTTTTATCTCAGTACTTTAGTGCCAGCAGTTCCTTCTGGCAGAGAGCTGTTGATATTTTATTTTATTTTTTCTGCTAGAGCCTTTGGGAAACCTGTGCGACTCTTACAAATAGTGCCACAGGTCATGATCTCAAAGCAGTACAGCATTTTTAGAAGTGGGATACTATTATAAAAATTATCAATATACAAGTGATATCCATAAGCGTGCGCAGCCTATTGTATAAGGATGTGCACCACACACACGCCACGTGTATATATATATATATATACATACATACATACACACACACACACATACTGCTGTGTGTGTGTGTGTGTGTGTGTGTGTGTGTGAGGGTGCTGTGTGTGGGTGATGTGTGTGTGTGTGTGTGTGTGTGTGTGAAGGCACTGTGTGTGTATGTGTAGGCGCTGTGTGTGTGTAAGGGCGTTGTGTGTGTAAGGGCGCTGTGTGTGTAAGGGTGCTGTGTGTGTAGGCGCTGTGTGTGTGAAGGCGCTGTGTGTGTGTGAAGGCGATGTGTGTGAGGGTGCTGTGTGTGTAAGAGCGCTGTGTGTGTAAGGGTGCTGTGTGTGTAAGGGTGCTGCATGTGTGTGTAAGGGTGCTGCATGTGTGTGTAAGGGTGGTGTATGTATGTGTAAGGGTAATGTATGTGTTTGGGTGATGTTAGTGTGTGTGTATATGTAAGGTTGCTGTGTGTAAGGGTGCTGTTAGTGTGTGTGTGTGTGTGAGGGTGCTCTGTGTGTAAGGGTGCTGTTAGTGTGTGTGTATGTGTAAGGGTGCTGTGTGTGTAAGGGTGCTGTTAATGTGTGCTGTGTGTGTGTATGTGTAAGGGTGCTGTGTGTGTAAGGGTACTGTGTGTGTAAGGGTGCTGTTAGTGTGTGGGTGCTCTGTGTGTAAGGGTGCTGTTAGTGTGTGTGTATGTGTAAGGGTGCTGTGTGTGTAACGGTGCTGTGTGTGTGTGGGTGCTGTGTGTGTAAGGGTGATATATGTGTGTGCTGTTTGTGTGTATTGTGTGGGGTGGGGGGCATTTAGTTAATATCCCCCTCCCTTCTTACCTTTTGTAGGGAGGGGGGAATGTGCTGCTGCCATCCCTGGTGGTCAGTGAACTCTAGCCCCGCAGCCTGAGGGGCTAGAGTTCACTCTCGCGAGATCTGAGCATTTCCAAGGCAACACTCCGACCTCACGAGAGGAACCCGGGTCCTCTCCTGCCTCCCTCCCTACATGTCGGTCGGTGAGGGAGATCTTTGATCTCCCCACCAGCCCATGGAGGCTTAGAGCAGAGCCGGCATCTGATAGCGCGGACTCTGCATGAGCCGACAGGGCAGATCCTAAGATCTCCACTACCGGTCTCAATCCATAGGCGTGCCGCAGGGATTAGGGTGTGCCCTTGCACACCTGGCATACCCTGTGTGCATGACTATGGTGATATTCCTTGTTTTAAAGGGGCCCGGTTGCACTATTACGTGGGCGCAGCGCTGACCGGGCCCCTGAAGATATAGGGCACATCATGTGGCTCTAAATGCTTGGGCCACCAGATGGCCCCTGGTGCAGATGCACCTGCTGCAGCTTTGCCTCTCCACGTGGGGCCAGGGTGGCGAGGCCCCCCAGGGCTGCCGGGCCCATGACAACCTCCACTACCATTCCTTAAGTGTATCATTTAGTGGTAATAGCTCCTTGCCATATCTGTTTATGAAGTACCTGTAACTATTTCTTGTCCCCTTTCTGTTTTATCTCTATCCTGCTTATCTTTAATACATTAGTTTATTTGGATTCCAGTACCACATTTTCCCCACTGACACAGAGATATACCTTAATTTCTTACTTGCCTTCCTATAACGTGAAACCCCCTTGTCTCTCTTCTGTCAACTGCATGTCTTTTCATTCTTAAAACTCTCTCTATACAAAACAGAACTTCTTATCATCTCTCTTGTATCTGTGTGTGTTAATGTGTATGTATATATGTGATAATATGTATTTATGTACCAGTGTATGCTCACATACAGAAGCAACACCAAACACAGCATGCAAACACACTCCTGCAATCAAACACAAACATAACATACAAACACACTCCTGCATTCAAACTCCAATACTGCACACACCTGAATTTAAAAAATAACAAAACATGCACAATTTCCTTTATTAAAATTTTACATTTATATACAAACTCCTATTCATTCAAACAGTAACACAACACACAAAAGCACACCTGCATTCAAATGTAAACACTACACTCAAGTACAATACAGCATTTCAATGGTAAATGCAACCACACATGCACATATATACTCTATACCAAAACATGCTTACATGTATCCACTTCTTCAAAAAATCATTAAAAACTCACCTTTTCACAAAAGCATATAAATTCAACTGTAAAAAGCTCCAGAAAAGAAACCCACACTGAGTCTTCATTGCGTACTATTCTACCAATCTACTTCCCTAATACTTCCCTTACCTTTTGTGTTACTTTAGCCCACTCGCTCTAGCATGTAATCTCATTGAGCGGGGCTCTCAAACCTTCTGTTTCTGTGTATCAAACATGTCTGGTTACAATTACATGTTTATTAGTCCACCCATTACTATGGAATTTGTTGGCGCTATATAAATATAAAAATAATAATAATAATAATACTAATAAGTATTATTGTTAAAATGCATAAACACTGCTCACAAACACAACCCTGCTAACAAAGCATTTTGGAAGTACTACTGATGGATATCTACCTTCCATTCACCTTTGTGCTAGAGGGGGCCCAAATTTTTTCTTGCACCCCTCTACATTAGTTCCACCACTGCCTTTGCCCAATGCAAGTCACAAGAATAACAGTTACTTACCAAGCTGGTAATGTATCCATCGCTCATTACCAGTTCATCTGATAATCAAACACTACACTCCTTCTCAAGTCACTCTGCTTTTTCATCTTCTCATATGCTCTAATCACACATCACATTTTCTCATAGTATTTTAAAGAGTCCCTTAAAATGCATCTATTTACACAAACGTACCCTCTCCCCGGGTAAATATAATACCTTAAACTTTCCTTCCTTGTCTCTTCTAAAATAATTAATGACACAACACTCTCTCACGTTTTCACCACACAGTTTGTCTTCAGACAAATTTTCTCCTTTTATAAATTTAGTTAGATACTGCCTTCAAATCCCTGATCTCATTCCCCACACATTGTTCTTTATCTTGTGTTCTGAAATCTCATCTCCTCCATTTTTAATTCCCTTATTAATCTCTAACCTCTGATAAAATGTATAAATTATTAGGAAAAGGTACAGTGAAGCAGGACCGCCTTCTGGGTGTCCTCAAACTCGTATGGAGGTGAGTCAGTATGGAAAATATGAGGATAGAAAACAGACTATAGTGTAATATACTCTATAGGTGGTGAGGTAAAATAAGAGAAATGCCACTTACAATATTCTAGAGCTTATATCCAGCTCCAGATATATGTGCCGGTGAGGTATGATCACTGCCTGTGGATGTGTCGCTCAGCTTGGTACCTTGTAGATGGCAGTTTAGGGTCAAGGGCCAGTTAAAATGTCAAGCATTCAGTGGGATTTACCTCCAAATTGAAGTCACAGACATTCACCACTTACATAAAATGAGAATAAAAAGAGAAAAATAGTGCTATCTGTTTTGTTGTTGTAAAAGCAAAATAAAAGGAGGTATACTTACATAAGGAGAGCAAAAAATTAGGTTTTTGTTCAATCCTCTGTAGAGTTGGTGCTTTCCTCCGCACCAAAGAGGTAAAATTGTGGCTCCTCTGCATAAAATCTTCAGGGATAAAATCAGAAAGGTCTAGGTAAGGTAAAAAAATAGTTTTATTTAAGACAAAGATAATAAAACCAATTACATAAAAACAAGACTTTGCATGACCTGGAGGCATTTTGCCAAGGCATTTTACCACCTGCAAGAATTAGGGGCCTCATAGACAACTATTACAGAAGACTGCATTCTATCATTGATGCTAAAGGGTGCAATACACAGTATTAAGAACTAAGGTTATGCAGACTTTTGAACAGTGGTCAATTTTTTAATTCTTTGTTGCCATGTTTTGTTTTATGATTGTGCCATTCTCCTATAACCTACAGTTGAATATGAATCCCATAAGAAATAAAATAAATGTGTTTTGCCTGCTCACTCATGTTTTCTTTAAAAATTGTACATATATTATTAATTCTCCAAAGGTATGCAAACTTTTGAGCACAACTGTTTATGTGTACCTGTATGTTTGTTATTGTGTGTATATGTGTGTCTGTTTATCTGCATGTGTGTCAGTGTTTCAGGTCATGCAAACCACATGTTTGAGATCTCCCTGGAGTGGCTCGATGATATTAAGGTCAGGAGACTGTGAGGGCCACTCCAGAACCTTTGCCTTTTCCTGTTGTAATCACTAGAGGGTCAACATGGCCTTGTGCTTAGGGTCATTGTCATGCTGGAAAGTCCAAGAATGTCCCATGCGCAGCTTTCGTGCCTTTGTCTGCCAGTATTTTCTAATATTGTGCTGCATTGATATCATCACTTTTTACAAGAATCCGCCTGCCTTTAGAGCTCACCCCCAAAAAAACATCAGTGAGCCACCACCATGCTTCACAGTTGGGATGGTATTTTTTTCATTTTAGACCTTGTTGAACTCTCTCCAAACAGCACTTATGGTTGTGAACATAAAGCTCTATTTTGGTATCATCACTCCAAATTACAGTCTGTCAGAAGCTGTGAGGCGTGTCAAGGTGTTGTTGGGCATATTGTAACAGGCTTTTTTGAGACATTGGTGCAGTAAAGGCTTCTATCTGGAAACTTGACCATGCAGCTAATTTTTGTTCAATTATTTTCGTATTGTGCTAATTGAAACAACCGCACCGTCTTTTTCCAGAGAGAAAGCCTATATTTCTCTTGAGAAGCCTATATTTCTCTTGAGGTTACCCGTGGGTTTTTCTTTGTATCCCAAAAAATTCTTCTGGCAGTTGTGGTTGAAATCTTCCTTGGTCTATCTGACCTTGGCTTGATATCAAGAGATCCCTAAATTTTTCACTTCTTAATAAGTCATTGAACAGTACTGACTGGCATTCTCGAGGCTTTGGATATCTTTTTATATCCTTTTCCATCTTTATAAAGTTCCATTACCTTATGCAGGTCTTTTTTTTTTTGAAAATTCTTTATTTGTAAAGATTTTGTTTTTTGGGGGAAGGGGTACAGAAAAAAAAGTGGGGTTAAAGTTTGTGTTACAATCTTTGTATAACAGGCATGTACTCAAAGCGACAGTCAAACAATATGAGCAGGAATGCAGATATTACATCTTTGGTTACAGCGTATGTTGTTTGTATACAACTAGATTCTATGGTTAGATCAACTTTTGCAATCGTTTGGTGTTGAGGATGGGGTGGGGTACAAAAAGGAAGAGGGAGGGGGATAGGGTACAATATTGCATACAGTACTCATCTTACATTTGCCAAGGAGGTGTGAGAATACAAATAGGTCTCCATGGCCAGGATCAGGGAGGGGGGGTAGGCAGTGGGTCGGGGGTACAAAGTACGGAAGGTAGGATAGGGATGAGGGGTGGGCAAATGGTGGCTTGGTTATTGAGTCGCACCCTTCCTACCGTGGTCGACCTGTTGTCCGTTCACTAGTTTGAGATTCTGTATTTTACAGTTAGCACATTTCACATACAAAAGTCGTGTGTATATTTTAACAGAAAAAGGAGGTTGGTTATGTGTTTGAAGACAACATGGTATGACATTGCTTTGTTTGCTCAATAAACTGACTCGGCAGCTTGTAGGCTTGCACTGTGTCTGTCTTTGGGGGCCTTAGTAAGTGTGAGGTCGTGAATGTGACCCTACATGGCGTTTGGTAGTGGACTTATGTCGTCGGGGGGGTCGCTGTTTATCTGAGGGGATATTGGTCCGGGTTGGAAGTATGTCTACGAGGAGAGGTGATATAGTTTGTAGGTTTGCCAAGCCAGAAGGGTCGATGGTAGTTCTCTTGGTAGGGAGGGGGATCTGTTTTCTCAGGTGGTGCGGCCTTTGAGTACTCTTTGGTTGCGGCTAAGTCAGCAGACCTAGGCATAGGAGTCTGGTGCTGTAGTCAGAAGGGTTGTTGGGTGGTTGGGGGGGGGGGAGAAGGTATTTGAAGGGGAAGGGAAAGATCACTTAGAGGGGTTGGATGTTGCTGCCCCCTTGGGTGACCTCCCGAGTACCAGATGGGTCAGGTGGGGTTGGGGGTGGCTGCGCGGGTGACTATCGTCATTCTCGTTGTGCATTAATGGCGTTATTTGAGTGTTTTCTCAGCTCACCATGGAAGGTCACTGTGTCCTTCTATCCATGGGTCCCAAACTTTGTGGAATGATTTTGGGGTGTCGTGCAGTTGCGCTGTTAGTCTGTCCATATCTATGCTGTCAGTGATTTTCGTGTATATTTGGGTGTGAGTGGGTATACGTTGCGTAGACCAATTTTCCGCAATTGCTCTTCGTGTGGCTAAGGCCACTCGCGCTATGAGTTTGTTCTCGTTACGGGTGAGGATGTCTAAGGGTTTGGATAGTAATAGAGCCCATGGGTCCAGGGGGACCGGTTTGTCTAGTATTCTGGTTAGGAGAGTCGTGATTTTTTCCCATAGGGGGGTGAGTTTTGGGCATGTCCACCAGCAATGGAGGAACGTGCCGGTTTCGCCACACAATTTCCAACATAGGTTAGTGGGGCTTTGTTTCATAGCCTTTAAACGGCAGGGTGTGAGGTACCATCTGAAGAGCATTTTGTATGCCTGCTCTTGATGGGTGACGCAGATTGAGATAGATTTAATGGATGCCCAGATGTCAGCCCAGTCCGTGGGGTCCTCGGGGGGTCCGAGATCTTTTTCCCATGCCATAATGTAGGGGAGGGCTATCTGAGTGTGGTGTGTGGTCAGTGTTATGTAGATGGATGATATTTGGCTCTTTCTGGATGGTGAGTGGAGGGTATCTTTTTCGAACCCGGTCAGTGACGAGGTGGCTGCCATGCGGACCGTATCCGTTGCTGCGAAGCTCCGGAGTTGGAGGTAGCGGAAGTAGTCGAATGTGGTTAGGGTTTCAGGGTTGGGGATGTCGGCGTATTGCAGGAGTTCGCCATTGGGGTAGAGGTGTCCTAACCTAACTATGTCGCGATCTTCAAAGTGGGCATAGTGTTGTGGTGTGAGGCCAGGTGGGAACAGTTTGTTGCGGAGGATTGGGGAAAGGGGTGATAGGCCTGTGGACAGGTCAAATTTGTCACTTAGGCGGTCCCAGAGATCCAGGGAGTGGGTGATAGTCGGGGAGGTGGGGGGTGGCAGTGGTCTGTGTTGTCTCTGGAGCCACATGTATTGGGAGGGGTGGTCTCTCCCAAAGATGAGATGTTCTAGGTCTACCCATCGTTTGTGAGCAGGGGGAAGATGCCAATGCTGGATTTGTGTCAGGTGGGCTGCATGTAGGTAGTGTGTGAGATTGGGAAGACCTAGACCTCCGGAGGGTTTGGGTACATATAGTGTGGCTCTACGGACACGGGGCTTTTTCCCGTTCCAGATGAATCGGTCTATGGCAGTTTGTAGTCGTTTGAGGTCGTTCTTATTACAGGGGATGGGTAGTGCTTGGAAGGCATAGAGGAATTTGGGTAGGAGGTTCATTTTGACAGAAGCTATTCTTCCTAGCCAGGATATGGTCATCGGTTTCCAACGGTCTAGGTTCAGGAGTGCTTTTTGGAGAAGTGGGGGATAGTTGGCTGTGTAAAGGGCGGTGGTGTCGCTAGTGAGTTGAACTCCCAGGTAGGTGATTGCTGTTGGGCAAATGCGGAAGGGGAGATCTCTTTTCAGGGTTTGAATGGCGGGTTCAGCGAGGTTGAGTGGCATGAGGTCTGATTTAGTGGCATTGAGTTGGTATCCCGATATCTTTGAGTATTCTTGCAGGGTTGTTAGGAGGGCGGTCATGGACGAGATGGGGTTGGTCAGGGTGAGGAGGATGTCGTCTGCGTACGCTGCGATGGTGAACGTGTCTTCTCTTATCTTGAGCCCCTCAATGTGTGGGTTGTTACGTATGGTCTCTAGCAAGGGTTCGAGGGATAGGGCGAATAAGAGGGGAGACAGGGGGCAGCCTTGTCGGGTTCCGTTCAATATAGGAAAGGAGGGAGGGGTGATATTGGGAATTAGTAGACGTGCGGTCGGAGTATGGTACATAGCTTGGAGAAAGTCGATAAATTCTTGTGGGAATTTGAATTTGTGGAGCACTGCGAAAAGATAGGGCCAGAGAAGGCGGTCGAACGCCTTCTCAGCGTCTAGGGAGAGTATGGCGGTTGGGAGGCGTTTATGGTTGGCGTACCAAATCAGGTCAATGGCTCTTCTGGTGTTGTCTTGTGCTTGCCTGTGAGGGATGAAGCCTACTTGGTCTGGATTAATGAGTCTTGGTAGGATGGGATTGATTCTTGTTGTCATTACTTTGGTCAGAAGTTTTAGGTCTATGTTGAGGAGTGAAATAGGGCGATAGTGACCCGGGTCTTCGTGGGATTTCCCGGGTTTAGGTAGAAGGGTAATGTTGGCTTGTGTCATGTCGGGGGGTAACGGGTCGCCCTTGAGCATTTCGTTAAAGACTTTGCATAATCGTGGGATGAGTGTGTCCCCGAATGATTTGTAGTAGATCGCTGTGAAGCCGTCTGGGCCGGGGCTTTTATTGGGTTTCAGGGTTTTTATTGCTGCTTTTAGTTCCTCTGGGGATATGTCTGCCGAGATTAGTGCTCTGGCTGTGTTGGTGAGGGCAGGGAGGGAAAGTTTCTTGAGGAAGTCATCCGTTAAGGTTTGGATAGTATCAGCTGGGGGGTCTGGGGTATGGTTGTAAAGGGACGTGAAGTATTGCCGGAAGGTTTTTCCTATCGTGTGTGGGTCGGTACTCATTGTGCCATCCGGCGTGCGGATCTTAGATACTCGTTTTGTATCTGTTAGGTTTTGGAGGCGTTTTGCAAGCATCGAGTCTGCCTTGTTGCCCTTCTCGTAATACTTTTGCTTGGTCCATGTGAGTGCCTTGGCTGTGGCTGAGTGGGAAAGGCGTTTAAGTAGGGCCCTAGCAGTTGTAAGTTGGTCAAGGTGATGGGGGGTCGGGTTTTGTTTATGAAGGGTTTCTAGGCGGCCTATTTCGGAGATGGTGTCCATTAGTTGTCTGTTGTGCTGTTTTTTGCGGGCTGTTGCTATGGCAATTAGTTTGCCTCGGATAACTGGCTTGTGTGCTGCCCATAGGGTGATTGGGGAGGACACTGAGGAGTCATTCAGGGTGAAATATTCAGTAATGTCATCCGCTAGGGACATGGTTATAAGTTTATCTTGTAGGAGTTGTGAGTTGAGTTTCCATGTCCAGGGACGCGTCATGTTGGGGATTGAGAGGGTAAGGGAGATATCGGCATGGTCTGACCAGGTGATGTGGCCAATGGAGGTGTGTTTGACCCTCGTTGTAATGTTCGGGGAGATGAAGAAGTAATCGATGCGGGAGTAAGTGTTGTGGCGGTGGGAGTAGAAAGTATAGTCTCTAGTTGAGGGGTGTTGGGCTCTCCAGATGTCCAGGAGGTTATGTGTATGTAGGAAGTGGGAGAAGGGAGCGTCATTGTGTGATGGTCGTGGGTCGCTCTGGGTTTTGGTGGTCCGATCTATAGACGGGTGATGAGTGGCGTTGCAATCGCCTCCTACGATGGTGAATGTTGCTTTAAGTGATGTTAAATGGGCTGAGAGTGTTTGCCAGAATGTGGAGTCTGGGGTCGTGGGAGCGTATAAGGAGGTGATGGAGTAGGTTGAGGAGCCTATTTTACCCTTGAGCGTGAGGTATCTACCATGGTCATCTGGGAAAGCTTGGATGTCGGTCAGAGGGCAAGAGGTTTTGAGAATGATAGCCACCCCTTTGGATTTGGCGTCCGGGGAGTTGGCGAGAAAGCTGCGGTTGTAATGTTTGTTTTTGAGTGGGAAGTGTTTGTGAGGGGTGAAGTGAGTTTCTTGAATTAGGAGAATGTCTGCTTTCTGACTGTGGGCCCAACGTAGCAGGGCATGACGTTTTTTGGGGTTATTAAGGCCCTTTGCATTGATGGAGATACAGTGTAAGTTGAGTGGCATGGTCTGGGATGACCTGGTCAGGTGTTGTGTTGAGTCTGGGGGGAGTAGGACGGTTCAGGAGGGAGATATTTGAGGTTCGAGAGGTCCCAAGAGGGCAGCAGGGAGGTTTTTGACAAGAGGGGTAGGGTATGTAGGGGAAATTTAGAAGTGCTGGACTTACTTTAACTGCCAGCAAGGGTAGATTGTGGTGCCGGGGGTCTCTCCGGTTGGTATGTTCGGAGACCGTCGGTACGAATCAGGTCACGTGGGGGGAAATGGTCGTCTGTCTAGGAGTAGGCGGCAAACGCTTTGTGATTTCGTGCGGGCCTTCTTAACTTAGTATAGAACCTGGGAGGGTGAAACCGGGGGAGGCCATGTTAGAAACTATGTACACTAGTGTTGGTGTGCAGCCGCGTCTCGGTGTGGCACTAAGTCATATGCGGTGATTGGCCTTTGGGTCTTTCAACTAAGGTGGTGTGGTCTAGTGTGAAGGGAATGTGTCTCTAGACCCATTCTCTTTGTAATTATAAGGGGCTATTTCGCTTCTTGAGGATGTCTGGGATCTATGTATGAGTTAGGGTACACCAATCTTGTCTGGCTCGAGGCCGTCGCGGCCCGCCGCCTCCCCCGTCCCAAAGGAGGGGGGAGGGGGACGGCCGCCAGGGCCCAGGCCGTGTGCTACCCAATGCCCGTCCGAACCCACCCCCGGGTTACCCAAGTGTCGGGTTATGGTTGTCCGTATCATCTTCGGAGGGCATGTGCCAAGTGGCTCCAAGGAGCTGTAATCCACCCACCTCGGGGCCGTCGCGGCCCACCGCCCCCCCGCCCCGAGAGGGAGGGGGGGGGGAGGCCGCCAGAGCCCCACTATGTCCCACTATGCCCGTCCCCTCGTGCTGGCCCATCGGTATAGGCCGCATTGTGCGTAGCCTTCGTGGCACATTTCTTCTCCCAACCTGAGGCCGTCGTGGTCCGCCGTCCCCCCCCCCTGAGAGGGAGGGGGGGAGGGAAGACCACCAGGGCCCCAGGTCCATCCCGTCCCCCTCCCCGTCCCCACTTAAAGCAGTAGAAGAGAAAGAAAGCAAAAAAAAAAAAAATTTTTTCCCCTTTGTGTTCTTACGTTAGTCCCAAAGTCTTTAGAGTTCTTGAGGTCCGATCTCTGCTGGCTGGGTTCTGGGGTGTGAGCCGGAGTGTTCCACAGTTGGACAGGGTCTTCTTCATCTGCTGCAGGGGGTGCTGTGCTGCGTTCAGTGGCCCGTAGGATGGCGTAGATGGGGTCATCTAGGGCTATGGGTCTAGGCGGGCGAGGCCGGTGCAGTTCTGTGCTGACGGCGTGGGAAGCCGCAGTGGGCCGTTGTGCTCGTCGAGGGGGACCCCCCGGGTGCGGGGTATATCTTGGAGGCCAGGGAGCAGGAGTAGTATCTGGGTGTTCTTTGACGGGCTCCGGGATACATAGCAGGTCGTTAGGCACGGTTTGCAGTGTCCATAAACTTTGTAATCCGTGTCAGGGGTTGGTGTGTCGAGCAGGGTCGATGTTAGGGTGCTGTGGATGAGGCCGAGACGCTGCTGTGGTATTGGGCACAGGTTTAAGCTGGAGACTGTCTAGGACGTTGTCTTCTGTCTCGCTCCCGTTGTGGTTGTGGTTCCCATGGTCGGTGTTGGGCAACCGGTTGTTGTGAGGCTGCGTTCAGATCTTGAGCTAGTTCGCGGAGGCCCAGTTGTGTGGCAAATTCTGGGGCTTCCGATGGTCTGTACAGCGTGTAGGTGCGGTTATCATGTCGTACCATGAGTTTAAACGGGTGACCCCATGAGTAGCGAATCCTCCGTGCTTGGAGGGCTTGGGTTAGAGGTTTCAACTCTCTGCGCTTGCGGAGGGTCGTGGGTGCTAGGTCTTGGTATAATTGTACTGTGTGACCTTCTATTTGCAGAGGGGTCTCTCTGGTGGCACGCATGAGCGCTTCCTTGATATGGAAGTAATGGCAGCGGACTATGATGTCCCGTGGTTGTGAGGAGCCCGCTGTGGGCGAACGGAGGGCTCTGTGTGCCCTGTCGAGGAGGAGGTCTGATGAGGGGGCATCAGGCAGCAAGCTGCTGAAGGCTTCAAGAAGCATGGCGTTGAGGGCTTCTGGCGCTGCGGATTCTGGTAGACCCCTTATGCGAATGTTATTACGTCTGGAACGGTTACTAAGGTCTTCTTGTAAGTCCTCCAGGTATGCTATTTGCTCTTGCATATCTTTGAATTTGGCCTCATGGTTGGAGGTGATGGCGGTAACGTCGGCCATTTTGTTTTCCAGAGTGTGAGTGCGCTTTGTTAAATCAGTCAGGCCTTCTTTAAGTGGGGCTAGATGTTTAGTGAGTTCATCTGCCACTAGAGATTTCATGTCTGTGAGTAGTACTTTTAAATCTTGTCTTGTAAGGGGTGATGGCTCCCTTTTATGGCTTTTATGGCTAGTCAAGCTGGTGTCAGAGTCTGAATCTGAGGCCTGTAAGCTGTGTGCGCATGGCGCCTCTTTATCTGACCTGGTTTTAAAGATCGGAGCCACAGCTGCTCCCGATTTGGATTTTCGTCCGCCGCCCATGTCAGCGTGTTCCGGTGCGTGTCGGGTTTGTGTCGGTCGGTTCGTGGCTGTGTTGCCGCTGGTGTTGCCCGTAATGTGAGCTGGTGAGTGGTTTGCCGCTTCGGAGCTCTCCTAGAACGCGGCCATCTTCTTCGGCAGTCAGGCTCCGCCCCCCTTATGCAGGTCTTTTGACAGTTCTTTTCTGCTCCCCATGACTCAGTATCTAGCCTGCTCAGTGCATCCACGTGAGAGCTAACAAACTCATTGACTATTTATACACAAAAACTAATTGCAATTTAAGAATCCACAGGTGGCTTAACCTGTAATTGCGATTTTACCCTGTGTGTCACCTTGTGTGTCTGTAACAAGGCCAAACATTCAAGGGTATGACGTTTTTTTATCAGGGCCATTTTGGGTAATTTTTGTTATCATTATGATTTAAAAAAAAGCCAAACAACTATGTGGTAATAAATGGCTTCACATGACACAGAAACACACATTGACACACATGCAGATACACAGACACACACCTTGACAAGCATGCAGCCACACATTCTGGTAATCTTTTAGCCACCATACTATTTTCAATCTTTTTGGGTGCTGGAGGGTGGCTTCTGCTGACTGGGACTGATGGGAGTCAGTTCGCCCACCCTCTACTTTGCCTCCCGCACGGCTCCATGTATAGCTGGGAGAAAGTGACCTGCACTCACTTCCTGCCAGCGCTGGCTGATGATATTAAGTGGGGCATGGTTGCGCTGTTAAGGTCCCTGAGGAAAAATGCCCATTGGGTCGCCCTAAGTGCATGGGTCACCAAATGGGCCCCCTCAGCATTCCCTGGGACAGCTGGCGGTAGTTACGCTGTTGCATAGGTGACAGCAAGTGCAGATTGTGAAAAATGTACCAGAATATTGTTGGATTGGTGTTTACTGGTCTATCTATTGCTGAACTACCTCACTGGTAAGGCAGTTCAGAAAAAAAACTGCAAATTGGCTCCCTGAGTGCCAATCACAGTGCTTATACAGGGAGTGCAGAATTATTAGGCAAGTTGTATTTTTGAGGATTAATTTTATTATTGAACAACAACCATGTTCTCAATGAACCCAAAAAACTCATTAATATCAAAGCTGAATATTTTTGGAAGTAGTTTTTAGTTTGTTTTTAGTTATAGCTATGTTAGGGGGATATCTGTGTGTGCAGGTGACTATTACTGTGCATAAATATTAGGCAACTTAACAAAAAACAAATATATACCCATTTCAATTATTTATTATTACCAGTGAAACCAATATAACATCTCAACATTCACAAATATACATTTCTGACATTCAAAAACAAAACAAAAACAAATCAGTGACCAATATAGCCACCTTTCTTTGCAAGGACACTCAAAAGCCTGCCATCCATGGATTCTGTCAGTGTTTTGATCTGTTCACCATCAACATTGCGTGCAGCAGCAACCACAGCCTCCCAGACACTGTTCAGAGAGGTGTACTGTTTTCCCTCCTTGTAAATCTCACATTTGATGATGGACCACAGGTTCTCAATGGGGTTCAGATCAGGTGAACAAGGAGGCCATGTCATTAGATTTTCTTCTTTTATACCCTTTCTTGCCAGCCACGCTGTGGAGTACTTGGACGCGTGTGATGGAGCATTGTCCTGCATGAAAATCATGTTTTTCTTGAAGGATGCAGACTTCTTCCTGTACCACTGCTTGAAGAAGGTGTCTTCCAGGAACTGGCAGTAGGACTGGGAGTTGAGCTTGACTCCATCCTCAACCCGAAAAGGCCCCACAAGCTCATCTTTGATGATACCAGCCCAAACCAGTACTCCACCTCCACCTTGCTGGCGTCTGAGTCGGACTGGAGCTCTCTGCCCTTTACCAATCCAGCCACGGGCCCATCCATCTGGCCCATCAAGACTCACTCTCATTTCATCAGTCCATAAAACCTTAGAAAAATCAGTCTTGAGATATTTCTTGGCCCAGTCTTGACGTTTCAGCTTGTGTGTCTTGTTCAGTGGTGGTCGTCTTTCAGCCTTTCTTACCTTGGCCATGTCTCTGAGTATTGCACACCTTGTGCTTTTGGGCACTCCAGTGATGTTGCAGCTCTGAAATATGGCCAAACTGGTGGCAAGTGGCATCGTGGCAGCTGCACGCTTGACTTTTCTCAGTTCATGGGCAGTTATTTTGCGCCTTGGTTTTTCCACACGCTTCTTGCGACCCTGTTGACTATTTTGAATGAAACGCTTGATTGTTCGATGATCACGCTTCAGAAGCTTTGCAATTTTAAGAGTGCTGCATCCCTCTGCAAGATATCTCACTATTTTTGACTTTTCTGAGCCTGTCAAGTCCTTCTTTTGACCCATTTTGCCAAAGGAAAGGAAGTTGCCTAATAATTATGCACACCTGATATAGGGTGTTGATGTCATTAGACCACACCCCTTCTCATTACAGAGATGCACATCACCTAATATGCTTAATTGGTAGTAGGCTTTCGAGCCTATACAGCTTGGAGTAAGACAACATGCATAAAGAGGATGATGTGGTCAAAATACTCATTTGCCTAATAATTATGCACTCCCTGTATGTCTTGCTAGGCTATAATGTTTATGGTGCTTAGAATGCTCTTTTAATCTGCATAAATGGTGTGTTTTGCTATTAATATTTTTCCAGTTCTTGAATCTCTTAATAGTGCACTATATTTTCTCATTTACAGATGTTTTATATAGTCTGTGCAGCTGGGCGTCCGTAGGAATTTTTCCAGGGGGGTAGGGGGTGCATAATTGCAATGACATCCATGCTTGGCCCCTTTTTGACAGTGTCATGAAGTGGAGGTGCATTATCATTATCACATAAAGCCCTAGTTATCACAACAATGGTGTCAGGAATACAAATTAAACAAATTAAAGGAACATTCTGGTCATCATAACAACTTCATCTAAACGAAAATGCTATGATGCAAGGAGGCCCCTGGGTGCTCTCTTTCCTTTAAGGGGTGAAACCGCTCTCAAATGGTTTAACCTCAAAGTGTTCCTCCAGATCTCCAGGTCACTCAGTGGTATTCAGCTTCTGAAACCGAGTGTCAGGAAGTGCAGATTGATGCCAGGCATGGGTGCTGCTGATTGACTAGAGTGGTCAGCTGACGCTCTAAGCCAATCACTACTTCCTGATTCATATTTTTTTTTAACGTTTTTATGAATGGGAGCTACTGATTGGCTTAGAGTGCCAGCTGACCACTCTCAGCGGCACCCCTACCCAGTCACCCTCTGTGCTTCCCGACACTCAGTAAATAAAAATGAACACATTAACACTGATATTTTTTTTTTACCTGGGGACATGAGAAGGTCCAAAGTTTCTCTGCTAGGCCCAGGTACCAAAGCCTTATGATGCAGTGTCCAGAATGAAGTGGAGGGATCCCTTCACTTGTCCTTCCTGCTCCAATCTCATTTTCTTCTCCTTCATTTGTCACAATCTTCTTTTTCTTCTTACACTTTCTTCTCTCCTCCTTGGCTCCTTCTGCTCCTTTTCTGTTCCATGTAGACCCTTTCTGTTCCTTGTAGACTCTTCTCCTACTTTCTGTTCCTTCTCCTACTTTATTTTTGTGCTTCTTCTGATTCTTTCTGCCACTTCTTTCTCCTTGCTGTCCCTTCATTCTCCTTACTGCCCCTTCCTGCTCCTTGCTGACCCCTTCTGCTCCTTGCAGACCTTTCCTACCTCTTGCTGACCCCTCCTGCCCATTGCAGACTCTTTCTACCCCTTCCTGCTTCTTGCTGCCCCTTTCTACTCCTTGCTGACCCCTCCTGCCCCTTGCAGACCCTTCCTACTCCTTGCTGCCCCTTCCTGCTGCTTGCTGACCCTTTCTGCTTCTTGCTGACCCTTCCTGCTCCTTGCTGATCCCTCCTGTTCCTTGGTGCCCCTTCCTGCTCAGTTCTGCTCCTTCTACTTTACCCTCCTGCTCCTTGTAGACCCTTCCTATCCCTTCCTGCTTCTTGCTGCCCCTTCCTGCTCTTTGCTGCCCCCCTTGCAGAACCTTTCTGATCATTTCTGCTCCTTTTACTTTACCTTCCTGTGGGCTGTCTCCCCCCCATCATAAAATTATACATTTATACACTTACCTGATCTGTAGACTGCCCCCCATCCCACTCTTCCCCGGTCTGTAGGCTGCCCCCCTCATCCCTCACTTATCTGATCTGTAAGTTGCCCCGCCATCCCTCGCTTACCTAATCTGTAGGCTGCCTCCCATCCCTCACTTACCTGATCTGCAGGCTGCCCCCCACCCCTCACTTACCTGATCTGTAGGCTGCCCCATCCCTCACTTACCTAATTTGTTGCCTGCCCCCATCTTTCACTTACGTGATCTGTAGGCTACCCCCCATGCCTCACTTACCTGATCTGTAGGCTGCCCCCCATCCCTTAATAGACTGGCTGCACTCTGTGCTGCTCCCCAGCAGTTTCAGTCAGGAGAGAGAAGTAGGGATAAGATGTAGCTTCCTATCCCTGCCTTTCTCCATACACAGTGCCACCTACTGGCCGGTGCCAGTATTGCAATGTATTCTCACACTGAAACGAAAAATAGCAGCCCAAAGTTCCTCCCCCCCCTGCGTAACATTACTAGATAATCCATGGGTTTGAGCATAAGTGCAATATTTTTGTAGATTTATTTGAAACAGGAATACAAAATAAAAATACTATATTTTGGTGCAAAATGCCATAATCATGTATAACCTCAACCATGGCATACCAGACTGCGCTTTGGATCTCACTTATATTCTACTAGCGTTTCACACCACATTGCATATCTGAATTACAAGTAACAGTATCCTAGCATCATATATTTTCTGCATGAAATAAAAATACTAGTAGATTGTGACCACAAAATAGTACAGCGTGTACATGAGACAGTTACGTTGTGAGCATGCTTTAATTTGTTTGTGTCCATGATAAAGTTAACTTACACGCATGATCTACAAATAATGATCATGATAGCTATATTATTTATAGTGGGCAAGTACTTTAGTAAGCACCTATGTTACATCCCACAGTTTTCCCCTGCTCAGGTCCCTGTCTGAGCTCTAACATGGAGTGGGATTTACATTTCCCCTCACCCCAATTGTGTAATTATGTCACTTTAGAACTGAAATGTAATGTCTTCTAAGTATGCTTTCCCTTTAAAATCTTTAGAATAGACATCTTATCAAGATAGAATTCCAACACCCGTTCCTTGCAGAATCCAATTAATCAGCTCAGTAATAAAAAGTATTAGGAATGTTTTGCATTACCTATTTTATATTCTGTAGTCCACAAGTTTTTATAAAAACAAAGCAGCTCATTAATTCTTAGTATGAGGCCTCGATGTAAGATGAGTTTATGAAACCATCAAATTTCATCCGGGTCCGTTCCTTTATTACATTCACAAGATTACATGGTGCTATGGAATTTAGCCAAACCATCTGTACCAGACCGAAGTTCTCAATCCAATTTATTAAATCTGATTCATAATCAAATGCTGAAGCTAAATTCAACATTCCTTGTAAAATCTGACTTATAAAAGTTTATTGGTTCTTTTATTTAGGGAGAGCATTTTTGACCAAAACACTCAAAAATTAAGAATGCTATTTCAAAAACTCATGTACTTTGCTCGTGATTCAGAGATGTATTATTGTGAGCAAATAGACCACACATTGTGATCAGAAGCTGCTATTTAATGATTCATAAACATGGAAACATATTTTAGCTCATTGAGTAAATTATATATAAACAATACCTAGGTTACTATATACACCATGTTTTCTGGGGGGGGGGACACACAGACATACATACATACATACAACATACACACACACACACACAAAACATACAAAATACACAATCCAGCGCACTCGCTTATTCACTAAACAATGATTTCAAATCTCACAGATTGCAATAGTTTTATTTAAAAACACCTCACCTAGTCAAAAAATAATGGGGGTTTAGTTACATTATATGATCATATTTTGCATAAGTCTGCCACAACGTTAATGTACCCCATTCTTGGCAGGTCCTACTCTAGCAGCCTAAAGCTTGCTCTTATGAGATTAATCCACTTACTTGGGAAATACTTCCTTACTGGGACTCTCTGCAGGCCAAGGCTAAATAGGGTCCTGGAATGAGGCACTTGTGTGTATGGATTAATCTCATAAGAGCAAGAGAATATATACTTTTTATAAACTCATCAGTGACTCAGTAAAAATAACAGCTATAGCAATGTAATATATTTAAATGAGTCTGCCATCCTCCAGTGTCATTCCATATTTTGCAAAGACCCCCAATGTGGTGGCATGAGGGTACAGTATGAGTTATGCCTACCTGATGCCAGGGTCGGCTCAAGACGTTGTGCTGCCTGGATCCAAGGATGAAATGCTGCCCCCCTCGCCAATACAACAGCCACATCCAGTAAATACAGTGTCTGGGTAGGGTATACAGTGTATGCAGTGGATGCAGTATCTCTGTTTGTGCAGTGGATGCAGTGTCTGTGTTGGTGTATTGTGTGTAGTGGGGTTGGAAAGGGGTTGTAAAGATTGAACAATTTTAAAAAATGTACTATAGTGCCCTGAGGGTGCCCCCACCCTCAGGGTCCCCCTCCCGCCAGGCTCTAGGATGAGGAAGGGGTTAAACTTACCTCTTTCTCCAGCGCCGGGCGGGGAGCTCTCCTCCTCCTCTCTGCCTCCTCTCCTCCTCTTCAGCTGAATGCGCATGCGCATCAGGAGCCGCGCGCATTCAGCCAGTCCATAGGAAAGCATTCCCAATGCTTTCCTATGGATGCTGGCGTCTTCTCACTGTGAAAATCACAGTGAGAAGCGCGGAAACGCCTCTAGCGGCTGTCAATGAGACAGCCACTAGAGGCTGGATTAACCCATTTATAAACATAGCAGTTTCTCTGAATGTTTATAGAAAAAAGGGTTAATCCTAGCTGGACCAGGCACCCAGACCACCTCATTAAGCTGAAGTGGTCTAGGTGCCTATAGTGGTCCTTTAATAATTCTAGATTTTATTTGCCTTTTTTGTGAGCTGAATAAAAGAGGTGTTAGATTAGAAAGTTTTATTGCCCTCTTATTATTATTATGGTGAGGAGGCTTGGTAGGGTTATATATTTTTTTCGGGGAGTGGTTTGGGGATGCCTCGCTACTCAAGGGGGAAGGGAGGGAACATGTCATTATACACACTCTGCACTCACTACAAACACTACATTCATTATACACACTCTGCACTCACTACAAAACACCCCATTCATTATACACACTCTGCACTCACTACAAACACACTACATTGATTATACACACTCTGCACTCACTACACACACTACATTCATTATATACACTCTGCACTCACTGCAAACACTACATTCATTAAATACTCTGCACTCACTACAAACACACTACATTCATTATACACACTCTGCACTCACTACAAAAACACCCCATTCATTATACACACTCTGCACTCACTACAAACATACTACATTCATTATACACACTCTGCACTCACTACAAACACACTACATTCATTATACACACTCTGCACTCACTTCAAACACACTAGATTCATTATACATACTCTGCATTCACTACAAACACACTGCATTCATTATACACACCCTGCACTGCACTATATGCATAGGAGTGTACATTTTTTTTGTTTTAAAGCGGGGTAGGGGAGGGAATCTTGGGTGAGTTGCCACACTTTTTTCCCCAGGACTTGACCCCTGGTTCAAACCAATGTTTGACATAGAAGAGCATTATATCCAGTGCTTTCCTGTCTCACATGACTACATTTTACTGAGTCAGTTCTGTGAAAGTACCTCTAGTGGCCGTCAGTATAACAGCCGCTAGAAGTAGATTTAATCCTGCAATGTAAATATTCCAGCTTCTAAAAGACAATGATATTTTACATTGCAGTGTTAAAAAAAAGGACAGGGTCACTACACACAGGTCACTGTAATTAAATGAAGAGGACTGAGTGAGTTCAGTGTCCCTTTAAAAAGTGCAGAGAGTAGTTGCAAATTAAAAAAAATAAAATTGTATAAAATTGGTAAATGGAGAACCTTAGGATAACATAGATAACATAGTCTGAATGTGATATAACTTCTCTACAAAGGGATTTGAAGAATTTAGTGGAACTGGGCAGGCAGGTGGCAGATGAGATTCAATACAGATATGGGCAAAGTCATACATTTTTGAATAAGGAATCCACAAGCCACTTATACATTAAGTAGGCATGACTGCTGACCCAACCAGTCCCCCAACCAATAAACCCGTTGCCCCCCAAATAATACACGTGACACTTTCTTCTTGTGGATAAGGGAAACGGCCACAGCTTTATTTAACATAATAATTTTAACTTAGTCCAACTCTGCCAGCTGTTGGCTGTTTCCCAACAGGCAGTTCTCCCAACTTCTATACCATGAGCCTCGACAGCCGACTGCTCGCCATCAGCTCCGTGCAGGCTGTCGTCTCCCCAAAGCTCCTTTTTTCTTCTGCGCTGTCCAGGGAAACCCGCCAAGCTGTGACAACACAAAACAAGAAAAACAAGACACAAGCCACAACACCAGAAACAGGGTGGGAGGGTGGGAAAACAGCCAGGAGCCCTCACTGAACCTGCTGACTGGTAAGTCCCCTCCCTCTCCCTTTCCTTAAGAACCACAAATGTATCCATTTTAACCCAGCCCCCAATCTTGGGCAGCAGTCATGCTCCCCCTTCCTTATTCTTCCAGGGGGAAACTTTAATTTGGTATAACATTAAATGAAAAGAAACAACTCAGTAACAACTATAGATAACTAACTAGGCAACAGTGTGCAATGCTGATCTGCCATTTCAAGGGCTAGCAAAGTTACGTTATGTATATAAAGGGGTATTGATTCATGAGAAAAATATATAGTTTTACCTCTTTATAAATCAATGGTAAGACACCACCTTCATTACACTGCGTGATTCTGGGTTGAGCTTGAAAAGGTGCAAATATGAGCTACAGAATTAATAAGGGGGATGGAAAACATTAGTTACAAAGAGAGACTAGAAAAACTATATTTGTTCTCTGTAGAATATCTCAGTGGAGATATGACAGCACTATACATATATATATACTGAGTCAGTACTATGTGTTAAGCTGTTCAGTAGTTGGAATATACAACATAGCAGATGTTATAAATGTAGAGTGGAAGAAAGGCATTTTCACTTACAGTAGAGTTATTTATGTCAATAACAATAAAAATATAGAATTCTCTACCCAAAGAGGTTGTTTTATCAGATTATCTAGATATTTTAAAAAAAAAGATGTGATTATGCAAACACAGAATATTCAAGGGTATCATTTATATGTATGTAAACAGGTTATTAATACTACAATCTTTTTTTTTTTTTTTGGATCAACAACATAAAGGATTGTGTTTTAAAAGTTGAACTTGATTGACTTTAGTCTTTTTTCAGCCTAGATTACTATATAACTATGTAAATATGAGCTAAAACCAGCTTTAGAACTGACCAGTTCTAAAGTTGTTGTACATTCTCAGTATTCTCTTGTGTAATTTTTGTTTGTGCTCTCTAAGGTAAAATGGTAATGCAGATGTGGAGACCTTGCTCACTATGCCCAGAGTGGTATCAGCTATACCTCACTGACAAAGCTTAACAAGGCTGAAACAATCATCTATCATGCAGAAACAGCTGGCCTATATTTTGCATGTGGATCATCCTTTAGGTGGGGATCAGCCTGATATGCAAACGGCTTAGATAACGTGACCTGTTTTTAGTTATGTGCAATTAGTACCTAAATCAAAGAAACCAAAACAAAATGAAAACATATCAGAATGAATTGAAACAAACTATTTTGGATCCATTGATTTTAATAAGGATGGCAAATTAGGGAGTTATCTACTAAGCAACTGGAAGAACGAAATTAAGAAAAAGGGCTTTTATTAAGTTTGCTCTTTCAGCTGTTTAGCAGATACTTCTCTAATGAGGTACTCTTACGTAGTATTGTCATAATTAACAGTACCATATCATGGCGCTGTTTAACAGATAGCTTTCTTATTTGGTAATTGTTGGGTATGGCAATCCCATGTAAATAGCTACCATACAGCTGAAAGGGCATAACTAATAATAGGGCCTTTCCTTAGTTTTAATCTTAAATTTTACTTAACTTTAAAGGAACACTATAGTCACCAGAGCAACTACAGCTTATTCTATTTGTTCTGGTGAGTAGGATTCCCTTAAGGCTTTTTGCAGTACACACTGTATTTTCAGAGAAAACTTGGTTCACGGTTTCAAACCACTTTGAAATCCACCAGGGGAGTGCTTTTTGGAGGGAAGGTGTCTGAGACTAAGGCAGAGCACCCCGTATTGCGGCCGCAGGAGCTCCGGAACTTGACCGGCAAAAGCACCAAATGCCTTTGAACTATTCTGGGCATAGCACCATGTGTGTGACCAGTCAGAACTTTAACACAGTGGCGTTTCCCCTGCACTGCATGGATCTGAGCGCTATTTGGAGAACTTGGGCGCTCAGAACAGGGCTATTTGGGGATGTATTTTTTTGTGTGGTTATTTAATATTTTTATGAGGTTTTGGGGTATTTTTATGTTTTATGTTTTTGTGTTGCCTCTGTTCCTGGGAGATAATTAGCTTACTGATCTTTAACGCAATTATCTCCCAGGCCCAGAGATTCCTGAGAGGGGCTTGTGCTGAATACAATGGAGACCCCTTGCTGGGGTCTGTGCATAAAAGACCGAGTTTGGCTCATTAAAATCAGTTGTACTCCCAGAACTATCTGTCGTCTAGTTACTAGCTATAATCACTGCTCACCACCTTGTTCCAGTTTGTGGAGGATTCGGCAGGGAAGGTCCTCGTAAGTACTAGAACTCCCAGGACTGTGTGTCGTCCGGTGCTTGGGAGGGAATAGAGCTTGTCCCCTATCCTGTTCAAGGATGGAGAGGCTAATGGAGGACCCGAGTCAAGCCACGACGATTGGGTCAAAAACGCTGATGTTTTCCACTTTTCCAGCTAGAAAGCGTTCCTTGGCGGTACAGGGAGCTCCGCTACAACATGCATCACATACATTCTCTATACATGCATTACATACATTTTCTATGTATCCAGCATATACAATCTATACACATGTAGTACATACATTCTATACATAAAGCACATATATTGTGTGTGAGGGTGCTGTGTGTTTGTCTGAGGGTGCTGTGTGTGTGAGGGTGATGTGTGTGCAAGTGTGCTGTTAGTGTGAGGCTGCTGTGTGTGTGTGAGGGCGCTGTGTGTGTCTGAGGGCGCTGTGTGTGTCTGAGGGTGCTGTGTGTTTGTCTGAGGGTGCTGTGTGCGTGAGGGTGATGTTAGTGTGTGTATGCTGTGTGTGTGAATATGTCTGGAGGGATTGTGTGTGTGGGGGGGGGCAAAATGTAAATATATGATTTATTTTTTATTATTATAAAAAAAAAAAAAACTTCATATCCTCCCCTCCCTTCTTACCTTTAGTCTGGGAGAGGGGAGTCGTGCTGCCATGGAGGAGTCTGCATGCTGCAGTCTCTGGTGGTCCTAGTGGTGAGTGAACTCTACCTTGTAGTTCCTCGGGTGGAGTTCACTCTCGCGAGATTTGAGTATTGCCATTACCTTGGCAACGCTCCGACCTCGTGAGAGGAACCCGGCGGAGCTGCAGGGTAGAGCTCCACCGGGTCCTCCTCTCCTTCCCACCCCAGCCAGCAGCAGTGTTACAGTGCCTGTGGGCCAGTGAGGGAGATCTTTGATGGCCGATGGCCAGTCCGGGCCTGGCTGCAGGGCTGATCCTTTGCGGCTGCACCGCGCACAGGCGCCAGGAGGTTGGGGGGGTGCCACGCAGAGCAGGCTGATGGCCTGTCACAGGCAGCCCAGAAGGTAGTCAGCTGGCCACCTAAGGGCACCTCCGTAGCAAGGCAGAGTAGGCACCTGCTTGTCCCAGATGGCAGGTGCCTACTCTGCAGCAATATATCGCCTGGGTGAGGAACCAGGCAGGCGGCGGCGAGCTAGCGCTGACTGTGCTGTTGTTCTTGCTGCTCCCTCGTGCCCCCTCTCTGGTGATGCTGGGAGAAGGAATATGACGTCATTCTGGCCCCACATCACTAAATAGTGCGAGGGAGCAGAGAAGAGCAGGAAGTACCCAGATGACTCCTAAAGGTAGGGGCAATAAGGAATAAAATTAATTTGTGAGTGTGTGTGTGTCTGAAAGTAAGTGTGTCTGTCAGTGAGTGTGTCAGTAAGTGTGTGTGTGTGTGTATCTGTCAGTGCAGGTGTGTGTCTGTCAGTGAGTGTGTGTGTCTGTCAGTGTGAGTGTGTGTGTCTGTCAGCGTGTGTCTGTCAGTGTGAATGTGTGTGTTTGGAAGTGAGTGTGTGTGTCTGTCAGTAAGTGTCTATCAGGGCCCTCTTCCCGCATAGGCATGCTGGGCAGTAGCCCGTGAACCCCACAGGCATGGGGGCCCTACCACACTGCCCAACGTGCCCATCTGACAGGGGACCAATGGGGAGGCGGCCCTGTTTTCTGGCTTTGGGCCTCCCTTCGATCGGGGAGAGAGGGAGCTAGGACCCAGGGCTGCAGGAGAGGCCGACCTGCAAGACAGATTGCTCCTTCTGCAAGCAGACTGTGTGGAGCATTGCTGCGCATTACCATGGCAATGCTCCACACAGCATTCTGTGCACAGGAGGACAAGAGACAGTCTGCAACCAGACGAGCTGCAGGTTGTACAGAACTCACAACTGGACCAGCAGGGCTAGCTGCCCCCCCCCCTTCTTTCACCAAAGGCAAGAAGAAGGGTGGGGGGGACATAGAGTTTTATTTAATGTATAATAGTATTAAAAATGTTTTAAAACATTTGTACGTGCACCCCTCAAACTTTGCAACACACACACACAGCACCCCACACACATAGTACTCTACACACACAGTACCCCACATATGTAGTACTCATATACACACACACATACACACACACACAGCACCCCACACTCACACACACACCGCACCCATACACACAAACATAAACACTGCACCCCTCACTGCAGTATGTGTGTAATCATCCATCTGTATGTATTCCACAGTCTCTTTATGTGTATTTAGCAGTGTGTGTGTTTGTATTCAGCAGACTGTGTGTATGTATTCAGCACTCTCTATGTGTATTCAGCAGTCTGTCTGTGTGTGTGTGATTTGCTACCATTTAGTATATGTTATGTATCTTGAGTGATTTACACAAAGCTAGATACAATAAATGCACTAGTAAAGTAAGTAACTAGGATTTTCTGTAAAAAAAAAATTATTTTAATATCAATTGTTTGGTGGTATAATTAATTTGTGCATTACACAGTGCATTACATTCTTTATGTAATGCACTGTGACTTTTTTTTTCATAATAAATATTTCTTTATTAAGTCCTCTCTCCTAATGAAATAGTCAAGTAGAGTTACCCTAAACATTCCTACTATACATGAAAATACAAATACTGTACAGTGGTGTTTTTTATTCTTTAGCATACATTTGTTTTTGGCCTTGTGACTTGGATGCTACTTTCTGTCATCCAATGTGATGGATTTCTTAGATTTGACCTCAGAGTTGGACATTGATTGTGCTCAACCAGGCCTGACCTTGCGCTTGTAAATGAACACTCACTGCACTAACCTTGGGTCATGACCTCAACCTTGCCTGTGCAAATTCAGCTACGGTTTCTACTAGTAATCTCTAGCTAAGTAATAACTTGTCCTTGTCACGTTGCAGATTATTAAACTGCAGCTAGGTTCCAAAGGTCTCATCGCAGAACATCCCAATTTTATCAAGAAATTAAAAAGCTTGTTTTTACTATCATGCTGTTGAATTTACTAAATATTACATCGTGCTAGCTTGAAAACTGACTTTTGATTGCTGACCTTGTTTCTTTTCTAATTGTATTATATTGGTCAAAAAGCTGCAAATATTTTCTCACCTCGCCACAATTGTTAGCTGGAAAATATTTTTTTTAACAACCTATTCCATTTTGGCCAAAATATAAACAGAGATATAAAGTGACCCAATAAATTCTGATTACACATTTATTGTAGCTCACAACCAATACATGGTTCTCACTTCTCATAGATTTTATAGGAATCTTGAAGCCAGCGAATACCTTAATATAGACCTATACCACATACTTTCAAGATGGTTCTTGCGAAATTTAATGTTTGTGGAATGTAATGTTTAAATGGTTAAATGTTAATGCAGCATTTTGTCAATTACACAAAATATGTTTTGGTCTCACTTGGGGCTTAGATCTGATTAAAACTGTAGGTTCGAAACAATGACACTGTAATAAATCACAGTTAGGTTAATAACTGGATGTCTGCTTTCATTTATATCATTCAACTGGTGGAACTGCCACCATTTATATGCAACTAAAATATATCGACAGTATAAAAAGCATTATTTTATATATGGTGTGAAACCCTTTCGGCACCACATGAGTGAAATAAACATTTCTGCCCATTCTTCATTTATTTGGCAGTCATAGGGCTGGCTTTCTTCTGCAATGGTCCAGAGCTGTATGAATTTGAAAGAAATGTTCAAAATGCCCTAATGTTCATGCACCTGTGATAGTTTAAAGATTATTTTATTATTTGATTTACATTTTATTGCGTGAAACATTCAGAGCTTATAGACTTTCTAAAAACACCTGTCTTTGTAGTCAAGCTGATTGCTTGTATCGGCAGTTTTTCTGCTCCCGATATGCCATTTAATGGTTTGGATCAATTTAATTCCAGCAGTTAAATGCTTATCGGGAGAAAAATCTCAGTTCAAATACTGAATCTGAAGCCTATATTTTACATTGAAAATATAGGCTTTGGTGACCCAATCCCATTTGACAGGCACATAGTATCAGTTTCAACAGCTGAAAACCATTGATAAAGTTAATAAATCCTATTTTTGACTCCTTGCAGCATTAGCAGCCAGTGGGCAAATACTTAAAAAATAGTTGAAAAGAGCCTATGGGATATATTACTATAAGGCATGCTTCAAACCATCCTCATGCCCCTACTATAATAATGTGGAAGTCATCTTGACCCACATAGGATTTTATTTAATTTCTTTTTTAATGACTAAAAGGGTTATTCATTAAAAAAAGTCTTATAAATGTGCCAATTCAATTTTTTTAGTGGTTATATCTCAATCAGTCTACCTGTTTATTAGGTTCGGCTGTTTGAATTTTGCATGTCTTTAAATTAAATCAATATTAAACAATAAATTACTGAAAACATTCACAGGGTTATTTGATACATTCTGAATGGCCCAGTATAGATTTAGTCAAAATCACCCTCATGTAGATTTTAGCCAGACCAAAGACTGCCAAATGGCTGGAATTTTGACCGAATGCTTCAGATCCATTCTGGATCATATTTAAAAAATGTTTTAAATATTTGCCTGCTAACAGCGCCAACATCCAGCTGGCAAAAAGTTAAAATAACACTATAGGGTCAGGACCATAAACATGTAATCCTGACCCTTTAGTGTTAAAACCACCAACCACCCTCCCCCACACCCCCTGGCCACCTCTTGCCTTTCTAAATATAGTATAACCCTGCTTGTATTCAAGTCTGCAGTTGCTGCCCCTGACCTGCCTGCTGTCTGCTGACATCATCAGAAATGGTGGTCTGAGCCAATCACAATGCTTCCCCAAAGGATTGGCTGAGACTGTCTGCCCCCTACAGTACTGCCATTCAGTGTCTCCACTTTCTGCATGCAGATTCTGAACTTTCATCATAGAGATGCATTGATTCAATTCATCTCTATGAGGAGATGCTGATTGGCCAAGGCTGTGTTTGACTTGTGCTGGCTCTGCCCCTGAACTGTCTGCTGAGCCGGCACAAGTCAAACACAGCCTTGGCCAATCAGCATCTCCTCATAGAGATGAATTGAATCAATGCATCTGAATCAAGGCTGTGTTTGACTTGTGCTGGCTCTGCCCCTGAACTTGTGCAGAGCCAGCACAAGTCAAACACAGCCTTGGCCAATCAGCATCTCCTCATAGAGATGAATTGAATCAATGCATCTCTATGATGAAAGTTCAGAATCTGCATGCAGAAAGTGGAGACACTGAATGGCAGTACTGTACAGTGTGCAGCACTGCCACAGGAAGCATCTAGCACCCATCTGAGGAGTGGCCAGTGGAGTTATCACTAGGCTGTAATGTAAACACTGCATTTTTTTCTGAAAAGACAGTGTTTACTGCAAAAAGCCTGAAGGGAATTATTCTACTCACCAGAACAAATACAATAAGCAATAGTTGTTCTGGTGACTTTAGTGTCACTTTAATAACCCTCGGTGGCGCAGGGATTAATTATATGGTTTCTAGCCAGCACTTGTTATTCAGCCACCACATTAGATACCAAAGAAATCCCATGAATAAAAAGCCCTCTATATTACTATTAGGGAAGTACTGTATTTCGCCTCACTATACCCACACCTGCCCTAAGCCGCTCTAAACTTTTAAAAGTAGCGCCTTTGCGGCCATCTGATGTGGATAGGTCCTGTTAAATAACTGGGGGAACATAGTCTGCCCCACCCCATGGGTTTTAGGTGGGGGATTTAAAATAAGTAATGGGGGACAGATGACTATCCAGAGCCCTGCCCCTACCCATGACCAGTAAAAAATAAACAGGGGTGGCATCTTTCTGTCCATCACTGCCCCCACCTATGATCAGCAGGTATGGGTTATTATAATATTCGAGCGGAGGACCATAAGCCACACTGGCCCTCACCCATTTTTCAAAAAAACATAGTTTTTTTCATTTTTACTAGTTGCATCAGGTATTATGGATTTTAATTTGACCTTTTTGGGGGTTGAAAAATAGAAGAATTAGAGTAAAGAAGACTTCTGATTGTCTAGTAAACATTTTTTTTTTTACAGGCATTAGTTTATCTTCCATCACCATTAGGGTGATGGTTATAAGTAAGATCATTATGTCTAATGGCTCACCAAGTGCTAGAGACAGCAGCGGCCATCTTGTCCCTTGAACACGGACAGCGGGACTTGGTCGTTGAGTGTCTGGTACTCTAGGCTGGACACTCGACGGCGAAATTCATCGGAGCCTCTTTTGCGGGCATCTTCTCCCTTTTCCCAATTCGCCCGGAGACCGCTATTTGGTGTGGCTGCTCCTAGTACCCCAGTGAGCCAATGCTACTACAGAGACTCAAAGACAGTTCACCTCTTTGGGGTCAATTTGGAGACTTTTGGACTGATCGACCGTGATCACCGTGACCACGGTCAGTTGAATCTTTACATTGGTGGCGTTTCCGCTTGGAACCTGGGATCAGAGAGCTATTTTGCCAGATTGGGCACTCTGGGTCCAGCTATCTGGACATATAATATGTGTAGGGGTTTGGATATGTTTACACAGTAATATGTCATATTTTCATATGTTTGTATTTTCTGCTGAGTCACGGTGACTCAGCATCTCATGTGGGCGTGTTGCAGGGGTTTCTGTGGGTGTGTACTATGTAGCCTTGACTTGCATAAAAGCCGGCCACTTAGCCTGAATAAAGACATTCCTGTTGTATCCTTTATCTAGATCAGACTGATGTTTGAGTATGCGATTGCTGTGTTGCTATATTTTCTCCTCTCTGCTCGCTAGGATTTCGGTAACAGTCGACTCAGTACTCCAGGCGAACAGGGCTGTAATCACAAAGTCCCTAGCCAATTTGGGAAGGTCTGGAAGAACAGGTACTCGGGATACAAGCATTCCTAACAGGTGGCTCTGAGACTTTTAACCCATAGCCATCCAGGGGAAAGGTGGGGGACATGCCACTATTTGAGGGGGTGGACAATGTCCTGTCCAACCCCCATTGTTTAATTAGAGACCCCACCCACCACCCATGGGAAGGGGCTATGTGAGTCAATAGGTTTCCCCCCCCAGAATATTATTATTAAGGCATGAGATCTAATAAATGGAGGCCGGGATAAAACCCTAATTCCTCATAGTAATATAGGTGTTATTGACCCCCAACTATTTAATGTGGCAGCTAGCTGGTAAGCACTGGTCAGCCACCACGTAATAAAACCCTTGCGCTGCCTTCGGGCAAATAGTACTTCAAACTATCACTCACCTGCAAAAATGCAAGTAAATGATAATTTAATAATGTTCATCCTACTGGATGCATTCGGTTATGAACTTTGTTAAAACTGCTGCTTTGTGAATCTTCCGAATCCTATACTTATATAGGATTCAGATGTGAAAGCACCAATTTTATTATGCTTTCTCTTTCTTTATTTTCCCTCAGCAGCAAAGAGAAAAATATATAAACTTGAATGTAATATGAATAAATGATCAAATATAACAAATCTGCCTAGGAACAGGGCAGCCAATCAGGATACAGGAC
The DNA here is from genome assembly GCA_933207985.1 of Pelobates cultripes. NCBI lineage: Eukaryota > Metazoa > Chordata > Amphibia > Anura > Pelobatidae > Pelobates > Pelobates cultripes. The sequence continues at coordinate 75,240,400 of OW240921.1, forward strand.
AGTCTATAAAAGGTCTGAACTAGCAGTAAACCTTCTCTTTCTTTGCTGCTCCCTCAGACCAGCTAAGTATTCATTTTACTCTCTATATGTTTGCAGTTACTTGGGATATTTATATATTAATATATATATATATATATATATATATATATATATTTATTTATATGTATTTATTCTGATAATTTTTTGTGTGTGGCAGTGTTTTCACACTGCCCTGTACTTCTGTGCTCTGACCGTGCCTCCCTGTCTGTGCTGCATCCCTCTGGGTAGCACAGGCATGGGATTCCGGCCTTCACGGTACTTTCCCCCACCCTTCGCCCCGCGGCCGTGCTAGGACTTTATCGATACGACTCCGCGGTGGCCCTCTAAGATTCTAGAAAACAGCCGTGTGTATCGGGTCCACATTGCCACGTGGGTAAATTTTTTTCACCCGACGGCTCGTTGGTTTTTGCCGCAAGTGCTTACTGCGCTCTCTGGCCATTGGGGGGGGTGGAGCCTATTCACTTTCGGTGCGCTTTTCATCATGGAAGCACACGCAGGCGGATCCCGGTGGCCTACTCACGTGGTTGACAAGGCTTCCGGTGGCATGGCTCTTACACTTCTCCTCTTGTATTTATGTGTGTGTGGGGTTACTCAACCCCTGGGAGATTTTTCTTTGCCCTGTTTTAGAAACATAGAAACATAGAATGTGACGGCAGATAAGAACCATTCGGCCCATCTAGTCTGCCCAATTTTCTAAATACTTTCATTAGTTCCTGGCCTTATCTTATAGTTATGATAGCCTTATGCCTATCCCACGCATGCTTAAACTTCTTTACTGTGTTAATCTCTACCACTTCAGCTGGAAGACTATTCCATGCATCCACTACCCTCTCAGTAAAGTAATACTTCCTGATATTATTTTTAAACCTTTGTCCCTCTAATTTAAGACTATGTCCTCTTGTTGTGGTAGTTTTTCTTCCTTTAAATATAGTCTCCTCCTTTACTGTGTTCATTCCCTTTATGTATTTAAATGTTTCTATCATATCCCCCCGTCTCATCTTTCCTCCAAGCTATACATGTTAAGATCCTTTAACCTTTCCTGGTAAGTTTTATCCTGCAATCCATGAACGAGTTTAGAAGCCCTTCTCTGAACCAGGCCCGGACTGGCCATCGAGCATACCGGACAAATGCCCGGTGGGCCGTGGGGCAGAGGCCGGCAGGGGAGATCACAGGATCTCCCCGGCCGGCTCCTGCAGGGCCAGCGCTACCCGAGCGCCGGCCCCGCTGTGTGCCTCCATGGGCCGGTGGGGAGATCAAAGATCTCCCTTTACCGGCCCAGAGACACTTCCAGGCAGCCGCTTGCTGGGGTGTGAGGGAGGGAGGAGAGGACCGGCGGAGCTCTATCCAGCAGCTCCGCCGGGTCCTCTCGCGGGATTCTGAGCGTTGCCGCGGTTACCGCGGCAACGCTCAGATCTCGCGAGAGTGAACTCTAGCCTACAGGCTAGAGTTCACGCTCACCACTAGGACCACCAGGGATCAGGCAGCATGGCTCTCCCATGGCAGAACGGCTCCCCCCCGTCCCAGGCAAAACGGTTCCCCCCCCCTCCCAGGCTAAAGGTAAGAAGGGAGGGGGGGGATATAACTTTTTTAAAAATTATTATTATTAATAAAATAAAAAAATAATTTAAATTAAAAAATCACACTCACACACACACATCACCCACAGACACACACAGTACCCCCAGACATACACATCACCCCCAGAAACACACAGCACCCCCAGACACACACATCACCCCCAGACACACACATCACCCCCAGACATACACAGCACCCAGACACACACAGCACCCCCACACAGCACCCAGACACACACAGCACCCCCAGACACACACAGTACCCAGACACACACAGCACCCTAGACACACACAGCACCCAGACACACACAGCACCCCCAGACACACACAGCACCCCCAGACATACACATCACCCCCAGACACACACACAGCACCCCAGACACACACAGCACCCCCAGACATACATCACCCCCAGACACACAGCACCCCAGACACACACAGCACCCCCAGACACAATACTAGCACCCCAGACACACAGCACCCCCTCTAGACACACACAGGAAGACCCAGACACACATTGAAGACTCAGGCACACAGCACCCTCACTCACACAGACAGCACCCTACTCACACATTGTGCACCCCTGCTCACACACACACACACATATATATATACATATATATATATTTCCTGGCTAATCATGGCAGCATTTAACATATGGGTTTAGCTCCTCCCTCCAACCCTCAGGACAGGAAACACAATCAATTAAACAATTAAGCCTACCTTCCCCTAGTATATTAGGTTCCCCAGTATCCCCCACACCTCAGTCTTTTCCTGTCCTCCTAGCCCTAGGACAGTTTAAATATATATTTTTTTCTTTTTTCAGTTTCTACTGAATGATTTTTTATTTTTTGCTCACCTGACCATGTTTGATATGGTCTTGTCCCTTTGGAGGTCAGCCTCCCTCCTCAGGAAGCCCAGGCACATGTAGCCCAGTCTCCATGGAGTTGGGAACCCCTGGGAGCCTGGGTGGTTAGTTCCACAGGCTATGGGAATCCTCTGCCGTCCAGTGTGTGCTGCAGACCTCGATCAGACGATCAGCATAACGGTAAGACGCCCGCGCATGCGCAATGCATCCGACCGGACCCAGAGTGAAGTTTGCCCCTTTCCAAAATGGCGGTTTAGCGATCTCGGGACCGAAGTGCGCATGCGCGATCATTTAAAGGTACAGAGCGGGAAATTTGAAATGGCGGTATTTAGCTTAAAAAACGCTCGTTTCCGTTCCCTTTAAAGATACAGTGCTCTAGTAGACTGTTCTTAAAGCTCTGCAGGTAAGAGAATTACTTATATTTTAAAATCATCATAATATTGGGCTGGGAATACTTTTCTTATTTTTTTAACATTCTTAGCCCTACAGTCAGTATGGATCCTTCATCCCCTTCTGCAAGATCAACGAGATCTGCTATAGGTCATAGGTGAGCAATATTTTTTCTTGGTTTCTTCACGTTACTAAAAAGAGTGCACAGAGGGTACAGTCTTATGACTTCTGTTTCTTACAGCCCTCGTGACCGGTCCTGTCCCAGATCCCCATCGAGGAGAAGGGAGAAGCCGGCAGCCTGCCCTGGATGTGGAGCAAGGCCTTTGGATAACTGCAGGCTCTGCAGAAAAAGCTTAAACATGGCCGCAGGAGAATCTGATCGCCAGAGGTCACCGCAAGCCTCTACCTCCTCAGCCAAGGATATTGCTTATTGGATTAAGCAGGCAGTGGTTGAAGGAATTGCTGAATCCCACAAGATTAAGAGATCAAGAGGGGAAAACTTCAGCATGGATTCAGATCAGTCTGACGATGAATACAGACAAACTTCATCTTACCTGGATTTGGAGCCAATCTCGTCCAGTGAAGAGGAGTATATGGAACAACCTTGCTCCTTGGACTCCAAAGCTATGGAGCATTTGATTATGGCTGTTAGAAGAACATTGGATTTGCCAGAAGAAACCAGAGAATGTTCAGCTTCTGACAGACACTTTGGAGATTTACATAAGAAAAGACCTTCCTTTCCAGTCCACAGCTCTATTAAAGACCTGATGAGGAACGAGTGGCTAATTCCTAGTAAGAGGATTACTAGTCAGGGTCGGCTTTCGAAGTTATATCCGATTAAAGAGGAGGATTCCAGATTGTGGACTACGGTCCCCAAAGTTGATGCTCCTATCATTAAGGTTGCTAAAAGATCCACGCTACCAATTGATAGCAATGCTTAAGGAGCCCATGGATAAAAGGATTGATGCTGATTTATCTAAAGCTTTCATGACAGCGGGTTTAGGTTGCCATCCAGCTGTGTCCATTTCGGCTTTGTCTAGAGCCATGCGTTCCTGGTTGCTTGACTTGGAGGATGACATAGATAAAGGGGTCAGTAGACGTCAGATGGCTGAATCCTTAAGGGATATCAAACTCGCCAGTGACTGGCTTTTGGAATCCTCCACTGACCTCATTAGAATTCTTTCTAAGGTTATGGCACATTCAGTCACCGCTAGAAGGGCGCTTTGGCTGAGATCCTGGGGAGCAGACCTGTCATCCAAGAATAATATATGCTCACTTCCCTTTATGGGAGAAGTGCTTTTTGGGAAACCTCTGGATGAAGCGATTAAAAAGGCGGCTGAGGTTAAACAGGTCATGCTGCCACAAGATAGGCGTCCAAAGAGACCTCGTCTGGACCGTAGACCTTTTAGGGATCAAGGCTACTTTAGGGAAAGTAAGACTTACAGGCCAGGTAGAGAATTCTCAAGGAATTCCAATTGGAAGAGCGGCCTGAATGGGAAATCCTCTAGGGGCAAGACGCAGACCCTTTTCCTTTCGCCCCAACAAGCAATTCTGAAGGTGGCTTACTCCAGGTTCCTCAAGTGGGAGCACGTCTTTCATTCTTTCAGAGGGCCTGGGAAATAATTCCAGATGCTTGGGTAAGATCCATTATCACCGGAGGTTATCATCTGGAATTCGACGAATATCCACCTCCACCAAGGTTTATTCGCACAAGGCTTCCAGCCAACATCCAAAAAAAGAGAGGTTTTGACTCTTTATGTCAACAATCTTCTTACGGAAGAAGCCATCATACCTGTACCCATAAAAGAAAGATTCCAGGGATATTATTCCCCCCTGTTCTTGGTCAAGAAGCCAGAGGGAAAATGGAGGCCTATTTTAGATCTCCACCAGCTCAACCTTTATCTGAGAGTCAGAAAATTTCGGATGGAATCCATTCGCTCTATCATTCCGGTTGTTCATCACCAAGATTGGATGATATCAGTAGACCTCAGGGATGCATATTTTCATGTCCCTATCACGTTCACCCATCAAAGGTTTCTCAGGTTTTGTGTCCGGAAGGAACACTTTCAATTTCAGGCCCTTCCTTTTGGTATAAGTACGGCCCCGAGGACCTTCTCGAAGGTTCTGGTAACCATCATTGCTTTGCTCAGAAAAGAAGGTGTAGCGGTGTTTCACTACCTGGACGACATCCTGGTAGTGGCTCCGGACCTAGCATCAATATTCCAACACAGGCAATTAGTCCTCGACACTCTCTCTCATTTCGGTTGGCTCATCAATTACGAGAAGAGTCACTTGCATCCTTCAAGAGAACTGATATTCCTGGGAGCAAATTTCAATACAGACACAGCGATTGTATCCCTCTCACACGACAGAAAGATCAGACTTCGAGATCGGATAAGGGACTTCAGACTAAAGATTTCAGCCTCGGCAAGAGAGTTTATGAGACTTCTGGGGACTCTTTCCTCTACGATAGAACTTGTCAGATGGGCTCAGTGGAACCTTCGCCCTCTTCAACGATTTTTCCTAAAAAATTTCAGGACCGACTCGAGGGAGTGGGAGACGCTGATTCGCATTCCTTTGATTCTGAAGCAGAAGCTCCTTTGGTGGATGTCGTGGGAAAATCTCTCCAGAGGGTTCCCCTTGCGGGAAATAGATTGGGTGGTCATTACGACAGATGCCAGTCTGACAGGTTGGGGGGCTCATTTAGGCAATCAATTTTTTCAAGCAAATTGGCCTCCAAGAACTCAATGCTTGCCTTCCAACATCAGGGAGCTAAGAGCAACCTTTCTTGCGCTTCTTCATTTTCAGCATCTCATCAGGCATTGCTGGGTCAAGTTGAGAGTGGACAACAAAGCGGCGGCTGCCTACATAAACCATCAAGGCGGAACAAGGAGTGTAGCCCTGATGAGAGAGAAAGTTCCCATTATGACCTGGGCTCAGAATCATGTGGAAGGCCTGTGTGCCATCTATCTCCCAGGGAAGGAGAATGTAATAGCGGATTTCCTCAGCAGACATCGGATAGAGGCTTCAGAATGGCAACTTTCCAGGAGGATCTTCGCTCGGTTGGTCCAGAAGTGGGGTCTTCCCCAAGTAGACCTCATGGCGACCTTTTGGAATGCGCAGGTTCCATGCTTTGTGTCGAGGAGATACCATCCAAAGGCGGTTGCTCAGGATGCTCTATCCATCAATTGGGTATTCGATCTGGCTTACGTTTTTTCTCCAATTCCCCTCATCCACGCTGTTCTGAGAAAGATCTCCAAGGAACATTGCAAGGTGATAGCTGTACTTCCATTCTGGCCTCGTCGCCCTTGGTTTCCCCTGTTACAGAGGTTATCAGTGGACCTGCCTTGGGAACTTCCAGTCCCAGAAGACCTGCTGATTCAGGGTCCAGTGTTTCATCCGGAGCCTCACAAATTCAGGCTCCATGCATGGCTATTGAGAGGAAGTCTCTAGTTGAACATGGCCTTTCGGACCAGGTTATCTCTACCCTGTTACGTTCCAGGAATCCTTCTACTTCTTCTACGTACCATAAGGTATGGGAAACCTTTGCTCGATGGTGTAATTCCACGGTTCAAGAATTAGGTTCCCCTTCCGTGTCTCAGGTTTTGGGTTTCCTGCAAGCAGGCCTGGAGAGGGGCCTTCAACTTAACAAGCTTAAAGTGCACTGCTCTGCTCTTTCAGCTCTTTCCAGTGTTCGTTGGGCATTGAATCCTATTGTTATTCGCTTCTTCAAAGCAGTCATTAGGATCAGACCTCCTATCAAGGTTTTCTCTGCTCCTTGGAATTTGCCTCTGGTTCTGCAGGCCTTGACGGAACATCCCTTCGAACCTATTGATGAGGTCTCTATGCAGGTTCTTTCTCTCAAGACCCTGTTGTTACTGGCCTCGGTATCTGCTAGGAGAATGTCAGATATTAGGGCACTGTCGTCTGAAGAACCGTTCACTACCTTCTTCGATGATAGAGTTGTGCTACGGCCTAGACCTGAGTTCCTTCCTAAGGTGGTTACATCCTTTCATCTGAATCAAGAGATTGTCCTGCCAGGGTATTTTCAGGAGCCATCGTCTCCTGAGGAAGAAAGATGTCATACGCTAGACCTAAGGAGGTGTCTTTCCACATATATTTCACGCTCAGCTGATTGGAGGAAGTCTACCCAATTGTTTGTGATACCTTGGGGTTCTGGTAAAGGTGAAGCTGCCTCTGTCGCAACCCTTCGTTCTTGGACGGTTCAGGCTATTTCTAAAGCTTACAGAGCTAAACAGGTTCCAGTTCCCAAGGACATCAAGGCACATTCCACAAGGTCCATTGCTACTTCATGGGCTGCAGAGTCAGGAGTTCCTGCAGAGAGCATCTGTAAAGCTGCCAATTGGTCATCTTTAAAAACCTTTGTACATCACTACAGAGTGGATATCTCATCCCGTTCTGATTCAGAGTTTGGCCTATCGGTCCTGAACTCTTATAAGCCTTAAGTGGATATTAAACAGTTTTTGTAGCATGACTTACCCTCCCTGAGTGGTTATTGCTTTGGTAATCCCATATGTTAAACGCTGCCATGATTAGCCAGGAATAGAGAAAATTTATTGATACTTACCGTAATTTTCTTTTCCTGGCTATTATTCATGGCAGCATTTGGTCTCCCACCCTCTCTTGGTTTATTTGTCTTGTTACTAGACTGAGGTGTGGGGGATACTGGGGAACCTAATATACTAGGGGAAGGTAGGCTTAATTGTTTAATTGATTGTGTTTCCTGTCCTGAGGGTTGGAGGGAGGAGCTAAACCCATATGTTAAATGCTGCCATGAATAATAGCCAGGAAAAGAAAATTACGG
>OW240921.1:75253898-75303651 GCA_933207985.1 Pelobates cultripes
TGCCATTTTTTGTTTGTTTTGTTCATGCATTTCGCCATTGTCTGTAAGTACAGTGATCGTTCATGGAGCCAGTACGCTTGAACTTTGATCACAGTGAATCTCTAAACTGGTACATTTGAATGAGGTCAGCTGTAACCCAGGGCAGGTGTGTCCCTTCTAGTCATACTTTACGGAGAGGGGCATGCAAATTCCAAATAAACAAGAGCTCGGACTGAAAAAATGATTGGGAAAATCTCTTGTACATCATGGCAAAAAAATAGCCTCTCCTCTTTTCAATCCATGTTTCTTCTGGTGTCAGGAATGACACTTTGTATTAAGAAATAAACATGTTTGGGTTTGCAAAAATGGGTTCCACTAGGGTTCTGCCACGTGGCAGGTCACATATTGAAATTTCTACCAGACACCTGATCAGTAGAAATCAACCAAACTGCAATTACAATTAGGCATATATCACCAACATATTCTGCAGCACTGTACAATAGGTAAACAAGACAAATGCTAAATTATAACAAACCATGATTGACATATTGGAATCATAGGTGAAGAGTGCTCAAATGAGCTTACAAGCTAAAAGCTATTTGGTACAAAACTAATCTCCAAATCTATTGTTTAATTAAGTTGTAGCATTTAAACAGTGCTTCAATGTGTTGTTTTTTTAGTTGGTAGTAAGTTGTCTAAAGTGTGGAAAGGAAATACCTCCCATGTCATTTTAACATCCCTTTAGCCTGTATTGTTGCTACAACGATGGAGAGACTCAAGGATGTATACATTTGATACCAAATTGTGACATTACCATGGTATATTCAAATTAGCTAAAGAGTATACTTGTTTATTCTAGTTTTTATTCTAGTTTTTGATCAAACAGCAACTAATCACTCCCCCCCACCCCCTTGTGTTATAATATAAGCTTAGTCTGGAAATACTGATGTATAATGACATTAGCAAATCCATTCCTAGTACATGGAGAGTAAAGCAGGCCGAAGCAAGAGTGACACTACAGTACAAGAAATCATGATCAAACAACAAAATCTTCGGAGCTAAACTTGTGCATGTCAAGATAATTCAGCTTTTTTCTCCCCTCTCTTGTTCACTTCTCACTTGATCTGTGAATAAAACCTATATTTAGTGACTTTCGCCATGATGTCAATCATCTTTTTTCCCCACTAATAATGTCTCTAGAAGTTATTACTGTTCTCCATATAGTTTGGCTCTGTACTCCCTTCACTTTCCTTAGTAGCATGTAGATCTATTTACTGTTGCCTGCAAGTCATGGTGCAGGTAATTTAACCCAGTGTGAAGGATGCTATCATGTACCTAGTACAAAATATTTACCCCCAATTCCAGCCCCCTGAACTTTTAGTCTGACAAAGATGCACTTTTTTGACACATGTAATGACAACCCAACCATTTCAAATATATCCCATGATGGATGACACATTTAATTGACATGTAATGCCCAATAATAAATTCTAAAACTTTCAGTATCTTCTCTGGACCCCCAAAATCATTGGGAAGTTGAAGAAAATGACTTATCCTACCACTAACAAAATGTTAACAGAGTCTGGCATTCGTTTTCAGACAAAAATGCTTTTGGCCAAATTTTTGGCAATTCATCCATTCGTCCAAATTGCGAATGGATGAATTAAAATTCCAACAAATGGCACGAAGAACGAATTTGGACAAAATTGTGTTCATTCAGTTCGTTCTTCCTTTGTTTGTTTTATTATTAGAAGGGGGAGATAACAACTTGCTACTACTTCCTTGTAATATTTAATAATAGAAGCATCAGGAAGCTGTATAAAAGATATTAAATCCTTCCTCCTGCCCCTACTTGCCGTGCCAATACTGTTAGTATTGAAGTAAACTTTTCAAATGATTTATCTACAAAAATTCCTATAGACTTTAATAGTGATTTCTGTAGATAAGTCATTTGGAATGTTTTTCTACCAGTATTGAATCACTTGGAATGCTTCTTGAATTGAGGCCCACATTCCATACTTGGCGGACATGTTCACATATACAACTTTATTGGAAAATAAATCCCTCATCTCATTCAACCTCTTCCTCATTCTATATTCTATGGTGAGTCCTTTAATACTAATAATGCCTTGATAACACATCTACTGCTTAGAGCACAAATGTGTAGCACACACATGTAAATCCCAGATTGTCCTTAATTTAATGGATGTCATTAATTTTGTATTGTATGACAAAATACATGGTGAGATAACATGGAGAGAAACTATGTACTCCGAAACTACTGAAATGTGGGAATGGTGGTATACCTATGTAAGCACCAAGCTTTCAAATTATACTTACACTATTTTAACCCCTTGGCTCCAATCCTTCCTTCATGCTTCACCTAGTTTGACTCCAGTGTTGGCCAGACAGCCACACAGCTGCTCCTTAACAAACACATTACTTACTGTTATGTTATTTATATAACATTTACCTGTCACACTTTAGTTACGGCACACTTTACCTGTGCATCCAAGTGTTGTACAAAGTCAATGTGTCTAGTTAAAGTTTTTCCTGTATATAAATTTTTATGTATATGATAAGCTTTTATTCCCTCCTCTACTTCTACATAGACATATTAAGAATTACACCGTCGAATTGTTACCACATTCTGTTGTTTCACGATAATGTGCCCTGTTGACTGTGTGTATTATGTGATTTATCTCAGTTTTTCCTTTTTCCCTTTCTCCATACTGTATCCCATTCACAGTTGTTAAAGCTGGCCAGTGGCCACCTTATATACACAGACCCCCAGCATAGGGTCTCCATCCACTTGTACAGTAAACTTGCCCAGGCGCTTCTGTGTCCAGAAGATAAGAGAGCTTGCTTTTGCTTACCCTATCTCTCAGGCACTAAAGGTACAAAATATTACACAAAAACCCTTAAATAATACATAACACACATATGAATCCCCACAAGCATTATATTGGATAGCCTAGATCTGAGCGCCCAACATATTCAAATACCACTCAGATCCCACAAACACAGCTGAATCGGCACTGGGGTAAAGTTTTGACCTACCGCACACATGGCGTCTGCCCAAATTAGTTCCAGAGAAAAAGTGGTAGTGGTCGGTCACTTTTGGGAGTTCAGCAATGAAGGAAATGTCGAACGTTTCCCTGGCTAATAGGTAGCGATTGTTCCCCTAGTTCGAGAGAAACAACCCTTCCAAACAGCGCTCTCCTGTCTTCTAGGGAAAAGAAGTAGGCGTTGACACAAGATCACAGAGGTTCACACGAGGATGTATCCAGCTTTGAGTTCCATACGCTTGATGACCAAGTGCCGCTGCCTGCATTTGTGCGATAAAATGGCCGCTGTTTTCTACAGCATATGTTGTTTGGTTACATGAACGGCAGCCACACAGAGAGAGCACTTAAGTTTATGGTTAGTTTGTAGTTAATGAGCCAGGGGGGTGGTCGGTGTTCAGTAGATTGGGGATGCAGGACTGGAGAAACGTATATGAACTCAGGAAAACTTATAACACGAACTAGGAGGGGAATGTCTTGAGAACAGGATAAATAGTGAGTTTGTCACAATGGGCTCTTTCCAGAATATCAACAGAGTAGGGTAAGGTAATGGCAGCCTTGGGTATTCTGTTAAGTGTTGACTTCCTGGGACAATAAAAATAAAAACAATTATTGTTCCATATCTTTTACACAATTGAACTAATCTAAAGTTTTCTGTTATGAAAACTGAAAAAATGGATTTCTGTTTCTTTAAATATCCTTGCTGCAACTTTGGCTTTGCAATCATTTTTTTACACCAATACCCAGCATTTTTCTGTAGCTTATTCAAATGTAAATTTCATATAATATGAAGTTAAATCAGATTTTTTATTTTTAGTGCCAAAATGTAAATTGTGAATTGGCAGAAAAATATGACTAAATATCACAAGATTAATTATTCTTATTCTTTCACATGTCTTTTATTACAATGTATTTTCTGCAACTGTTACGTTCAGGACCCCCCATGAAAAATAAAAAAGTGACAAAGTAATTACAGAGTAGTGGCAATGAGCCGCCACTCTTGAGAACATATTAAATTTGTTCCAAAGAAGTGCCGCATATAGTCAGAAATATTTGAATTGCTTCCTCCTGCTCCTACAATCTATATTTTACATGTGTTAGGGGATGAATGTGAGTACTCTATTTTAATATTTTTTTCAGGTAAAATGTGAAATATATATATAAAAGAATTACAAAGTTCGGACAAAGAGAAAGTATTATGAACACCATTAATAAACATTGAATGGATTAAATATTAAAGGACATTCCAGTTTCCAAGCCTAAAACCTGGTATAAAAACGTATTTTAGTGTCATCTTTTCTTTGATTCTACTTTACAATAAGTAATGATGAAATATAAATAGTATTACAAATGTATGCTTCTGAAAATATTAGAAATTATTCAATGAATGAATTAATTAATTAAATCATTCATTCATCAAGGAAGGGCATGCACAATAAATTTTGATTTATCTTCAAAAAGTGAGTGGGAAGTCACTCATAGTTGTATTGAACACCCACTCAACCGTCTTTCACCTACTTAAAGACCTACTGAAACTGCTGACATCAGGGCTCAAAACTGCAATTTTTTAATGCACAAGCAAGTTGGTCATCTGCTAGTGACATTTGCCAAATCCGTAATACAGAATGCAGTGTTATGATATACTGCACTCTGAGTTATACCACGCACATGTGGTATAGGAGCAAGGAGACAGGAGTGGGCAAAGCACACATAGCTTCTACTGTTGCTGGTAAAGTGCTGGATATTCAGTCTCCTCTTTCAGTGGACACATTTTGTAATCAAAGGAGTAACCTGGAAGATGAGGCTCATTTATTAATGAATGTAATAGCATCAAAATCCTCCAAATTAATACATTCTTTAAATGTGTTTGTCGAAATGTTTGAGGGCATTTACAGTATGTGCAGTGTGTGTGTTTGTCACTTGATCCCTCAAGGTCTAAATAGCGATTTTGAAATATGCCATTTTCTAAAATAGTATCCTTGGGAATTGATAATTCCAAAATATTAACCATTGGACCACCACCCATAGTCAGCATAAGGAAACACAATTGTGTAACTCAGATACAGTCTCTTTTGATTATATTAAAATGCATTTCATCATCTATAAGTATAATGACTTTATTAAAAGATACATCTTTAAAGTAGATATAAAACTAAGGATTCAGATTGTTTGATATAGGATACTTTGCATCATTATTGATCTGCAGTCATCCGGTTATAGAATACTATAATATAGTTTTGATTTATTTTCTGTAAAATTAGTAGGATTAATGATACAAAGCCTAAATATTATGAAATCATATTGTTAGAAAACAATTGCTATAACAATAATTGAATATTGATGATGGGAGATTCACTATGTCTTATAATATGTGACAAAATTATTATAATGTGAAGATAATGCTATAGTATTATTAAACAGATAACAATTTGGGAGAAGATAAACAGTATAATTGGTATTCCATATTTTCTTTTGTATATTTCTCTATTTCTCTTACATTATCTATAAGGGACATGGACATGATATATAACTCATTTAAAAGATTCCCAATCGCATGGAATGCATATTGGAATGCATGTACAGAGAATGGAGAACTTTAAAAAAACACAAAAAACTTTTTTTTTATTTATGAAACTGGAAATGACGTGACGCGACCAAAAACGGAAATAGAATTGAAAATGCACAATGAGGCTTGGAACACAAGAGGGATAGGAAAACTCCCTGCCGCCACTAATAAATGGCTCTACCTACCCTCTTCTGTATATATATGTTAAGTCTTTCTTAATTAAATGTTTCTTTTAGAATATTTAGGCCTCCCTCACTAATGATTATTAATGTCAGGGAGTTAGAAAAGGCCATATAGTTAGGTGGTGGCTAGTTGTTTGAGGACCTCTAGCCTTTATGTGACTAACCCGTAAAGTGACATAAGGAGTCTCTCATACCATTCATCAGTAATTAAGAGGTTAATCTATGTTAGACTTGAGATGTGTTTAAAAGCATGGAGTTATTTATTTCAGCACTTATAAATATCACGTGTTTGTAAAAAATACTAAATAAACTATTACGAAAAAATGTATGGACAATCTATAATGTCTAGTTTTCAAAGAAATGCCTTACTAAATGCTTTTAAATACCACAAAGCAGCCTTAATTTTTCTTCTGGTGTATTTTACAATGTACATTATTAATATATGTTGTGTCTAGCTAGGTATTTTACTTGGTAAAATATTCTATCCTAAAGTTTTTTTGAATTGAACAAAGAAAATATTAGACTGTCAAAAAATATTCTCTACGCACCATCTCAAAACTAAAATAGAAAAAAAATCAGAATAAATTGGACCCTTGTGTGTAAATGTTATGGTTTAATTCCAAACAGCAGTTTATTATATCTACTTATCTATAAATCAAGTCCACCACGAACAAGATCTAAAGAAGTATTTGGGTTACAGAGGAAAGATTTTTCTAGCATCATACTAGTTAACAAAATAGGATTTGATTCAATCTGTGGCAGTAGCCGATTGGGGGATTAGCATTTATAGAAGCTCCTGCACCTCACTCTTATTTCACCCCCAGCATAATTTTCTGTTGCTCTGTTTTCCCTTGTGCAACATATATTCTTGGATATATTCGGTGCATCTCATAGACAACTTGTCACGACAGTGACCCAAACACATAGAGTGTAACCTACTAAAGAAACGTATTACTGGACCTTAAGATGGCTGGGTTTAACATTGAAGAATAGTCGAGGAAATAGCCAAGAGTCAGAGGATACCAGAAAGTCGAATAATGAATAAACTAGCCGAAGTCAGAATACCAGAGAGGAGAATAGTCAAAAGGGTAAGCCAGGGGTCAAAATACTAGGAGACTAACAGAGAAATATTAAGCACTAGAGGGAACCAAGAAAGGTAACCACAATAGGGCACTGATCTAAGGAAAAAGGCGCTCTTTTATACTAGAGCGTCTTTAGCTTTAACACCACGCCCCCAAAACATTCGGGAGCGTGGAATGCATTGCACCTGTGCAGTATAACCCTCCTGACATCGATGCACATGCGCCACGTCATAAGAGGAGATATGTGAGGAGCGGCTGGCGTCCGACAAACTGAGCTGTTGCCCGGAAGTGCCGGAACCAGGAGCTATGCCGCGCGGGTTCGGAGGAGAAAGGTAAGGTATCATGACACAACTTGAGTACACTTGGCTCAATGTGTCATAGCATAGTTCTTCTACATTTTGCTTAATATTTTGAAAGAACAATTTGTGGTTCTCATGAACTAGCTGTTCTGAGTAGCTGTGAAGTTACTTTGAAGAATTCAAGGCACAAAAAAAGGCTGATTATGTTTTAACCAAAATACCAAAATAAACTATTTTAGAATCATTGTGTTCAAAGTCTTAGAGATGCTTAGATAATATATCATACTGGCTACCCTCTCTTGTGGCAACTGTTAATTAGAACAGTATAACATATAACTTGTGTTAACTTTCGTTTTTCTATGATGTCCCATGTTCTTCTAAATGTGTATTAATTATTAAACAATCAATATCACAATCCAGTTCAGTCCTAACCGAGTCAGGACTCCTTTGCATTGGTGAAGGAGAAAATGAAATGTTGCTTCCGTATGCTTTCTTTTTGCAGATTGGCAGGTGTACAGTTGCAAGAAAAAGTATGTGAACCCTTTGGAATGATATGGATTTCTGCACAAATTGGTCATAAAATGTGATCTGATCATCATCTAAGTCACAACAATAGACAATCACAATAGACAATCTGCTTAAACTAATAACACACAAATAATGAAATGTTGTCATGTTTTTATTGAACACACCATGTAAACATTCACAGTGCAGGTGGAAAAAGTATGTGAACCCTTGGATTTAATAACTGGTGGAACCTCCTTTGGCAGCAATAACTTCAACCAAACGTTTCCTGTAGTTGCAGATCAGACGTGCACAACGGTCAGGAGTAATTCTTGACCATTCCTCTTTACAGAACTGTTTCAGTTCAGCAATATTCTTGGGATGTCTGGTGTGAATCGCTTTCTTGAGGTCATGCCACAGCATCTCAATCGGGTTGAGGTCAGGACTCTGACTGGGCCACTTCAGAAGAAGTATTTTCTTCTGTTTAAGCCATTCTGTTGTTGATTTACTTCTATGCTTTGGGTCATTGTCCTGTTGCAACATCCATCTTCTGCTGAGCTTCAGCTGGTAGACAGATGGCAGATGGCCTTAAGTTCTCCTGCAAAATGTCTTGATAAACTTGGGAATTCATTTTTCCTTCGATGATAGCAATCCATCCAGGCCCTGATGCAGCAAATCAGCCCCAAACCATGATGCCCCCACCACCATACTTCACAGTTGGGATGAGGTTTTGATGTTGGTGTGCTGTGCCTTTTTTTCACCACACATAGTGTTGTGTGTTTCTTCCAAACAACTCAACTTTGGTTTCATCTGTCCACAGAATATTTTGCCAGTACTGCTGTGGAACATCCAGGTGCATAACTTTGCCATGACACTATAAATATGTTGGTGATGATGATGTCAATTAATGCCCTGTTTAATATAAAATGTATTTGGAGTCCGCAGCTGTTAACTTGGCTCCTAACTCCCACAAAGTATATCCCACCAATATACCAAGCATTACTGATGTACTCACATATGGGGGTAAATGCTTTGAAGTTTAAGTGCTGCGCACGCACAGATATTCATACACTTGTACCACACTTTCCCTCAGTCATATTAGGCACACAGCTCCCCATATGAATGGGCATGTCTTTAGATAGTTTTATGAAGAAGATAAGATGTTTTCATAGAGTAAGACAGTCTTAAAAAAATGGCAACAATAAAAACAAAAACATATTTTTAATGTTAGTGACTATGGTGAAATTATTTGTATGGATGCATGTGCATTTTTGGTATATACTTAATTATATTCAGTAAATGTATACAAGCGCATTGCACATGCATAGGTCTTGTGAATAAACCTATTTAAAACCACGCATAGTTTATTCATTACAAATGTAATTGACAAGAGCATTGTGACTGAGTAATTTCTTTATATCAACAATTTTGACTGAAATTTGTATTTAACTTTTTCAATCTCCACAATTCTCAGTTTATTGAATAAACTCGTTATAACAAAACATACTCTCTTTCATTGAACTGTCACCATTGATGGAACTCTTCCCAAGCAAGATGTTTGCACCTTCCTGTCAAAGTACTTTTTGTAATAGAAGTTTACTTGAATTCTAAAAATAACCAAAATATTTTAGCTAACGCATGGGAACCAATGGCTCCACTTAAGAAAACGCTTTGCTAAAATAAACATTTTTATTTTGCTGTTTTTAAATGATCCTTGTCTTTCTAATTACACTGGGGCTAAATTCTTTAGAAAGCAATATTTTCCAAAGTTACCCTTTCACCTCCCACAGGACCAGTGTTGAGAGAAGTAATGACTGATGCAATGTTGCTAAGTTGATTTTGATAGCAACTATTCTCCCCCTCTGGTCATTTCATTCAACACCTGAGTCAAGACACATTTGCAATTCAGGAGATTTTTTTTATAGTCTATTTGTGTAATAACTTTGCAGGGTTGTAGAAGATTTTCTTCTTTAAAGGACCACTATAGTGCCAGGAAAACATACTCGTTTTCCTGGCACAATAGTGCCCTGAGGGTGCCTCCACCCTCAGGGTCCCCCTCCCGCCCGGCTCTGGAAAGGGGAAAGGGTTAAAACTTACCTTTTTCCAGCGCTGGGCAAGGAGCTCTCTGCCTCCTCTCCTCCTCCGATCCGCCCCGTCGGCTGAATGCGCACGCGCGGCAAGAGCTGCGCGCGCATTCAGCCGGTCACATAGGAAAGCATTCTCAATGCTTTCCTATGGACGCTGGCGTGCTCTCACTGTGATTTTCACAGTGAGAAGCACGCAAGCGCCTCTAGTGGCTGTCAATGAGACAGCTACTAGAGGGAATGGGGGAAGGTTTAACCCATTGATAAACATAGCAGCTTCTCTGAAACTGCTATGTTTATGAAAAAATGGGTTAACCCTAAAAGGACCTGGCACCCAGACCACTTCATTAAGCTGAAGTGGTCTGGGTGCCTAGCGTGGTCCTTTAACTCAATAGTGGAAATTAGTGGAAATTTACCATACTACTGAGATCTCTACCAATGAGTCTGAACTGGTTGAATATGTCATTGCAAACCACACACTATTGTGAGTTCTAACACTCCAAAACTCTGGGATTAACCTCATATAACATACACTGTTCCTCCAGAAAATTCCACACATATAAATCTCATATTATTTACAGTGTGCATGAGTGGGAGAACTGAAGTCAGACAGAGATGGAGGCAAGCATCATGTCCAACCTCATTCCTATCTACTTGTCACTTGCCCAAAACCTATTTAGAGAGGAACACTCCCAGCAGGCCTTCACATGGTAATGGATCCACTCAGACCAAACAGAAAAATAGTTTCTTGAATGCTCTTATATAAAACATATTGAAATATTATAGGGAATAAACATGAGATGTCATATTCTCATTGAAATGGGTGGCAAATGCTATGAGTGCTTTATCAACAAATTGTTTAGGAAGGTAACACTGGATTATGATGCTGACATCATTTGCTTGTTCTCCTTTAGTAGACTCTGCCTGTTCTAACGTTGCTCTGCATGTAGGAAGGAGTAAAATTATGGAAATAAAATAAAACAAAAAACCTGAATTAAGTATACATGGCCTTTGCTCAGGAGAGAGGGGACATTTGCCCTGTTGTATTTGCCAGATCCATTCCAGCACCTCAATGTAACAGTGAACATTGATGTTTCCTGTATAGCGTGAGGTTAAACGGAGTCCATCTTCACAGTGCAGATGAATATAATGGCTGGAATACATGTCTCTGATTGGGTGAATTATGGTGGGGAAGGTAATATTATATATATCTATATATATCTATATATATATACAGTTGCAAGATATAGTATGGGAACCCTTTGGAATGATATGTATTTCTGCACAAATTGGTCATAAAATGTGATCTGATCATCATCTAAGTCACAACAATAGACAATCACAGTCTGCTTAAACTAATAACACACAAATAATGAAATGTTGTCATGTTTTTATTGAACACACCATGTAAACATTCACAGTGCAGGTGGAAAAAGTATGTGAGCCCCTAGACTAATGACATCTCCAAAAGCTAATTGGAGTGAGATGTCAGCCAATCAATGAGATAAGATTGGAGGTGTTGGTTACAGCTGCCCTGCCCTATAAAAAACACACACCAGTTCTGGGTTTGCTTTTCACAAGAAGCATTGCCTGATATGAATGATGCCTTGCACAAAAGAGCTCTCAGAAGACCTACGATTAAGAATTGTTGACTTGCATAAAGCTGGAAATGGTTATAAAAGTATATCCAAAAGCCTTGCTGTTCATCAGTCCATGGTAAGACAAATTGTCTATAAATGGAGAAAGTTCAGCACTGCTGCTACTCTCCCTAGGAGTGGCCGTCCTGTAAAGATGATTGCAAGAGCACAGCGCAGACTGCTCAATGAGGTGAAGAAGAATCCTAGAATTTCAGCTAAAGACTTACAAAAGTCACTGGCAAATGCTAACATCTCTGTTAGCGAATCTACAATACGTAAAACACTAAACAAGAAAGGATTTCATGGGAGGATACCACAGAGGAAGCCACTGCTGTCCAAACAAAACATTGCTGCACGTTTACAGTTTGCACAAGAGCACCTTGATGTTCCACAGCAGTACTGGCAAAATATTCTGTGGACAGATGAAACCAAAGTTGAGTTGTTTGGAAGAAACACACAACACTATGTGTGGCGAAAAAAAGGTACAGCACACCAACATCAAAACCTCATCCCAACTGTGAAGTATGGTGGTGGGGGCATCATGGTTTGGGGCTGTTTTGCTGCATCAGGGCCTGGACGGATTGCTATCATCGAATGAAAAATGAATTCCCAAGTTTATCAAGACATTTTGCAGGAGAACTTAAGGCTATCTGTCTACCAGCTGAAGCTCAACAGAAGATGGGTGTTGCAACAGGATAATGACCCAAAGCATAGAAGTAAATCAACAACAGAATGGCTTAAACAGAAGAAAATATACATTCTGAAGTGGCCCAGTCAGAGTCCTGACCTCAACCCGTTTGAGATGTTGTGGCATGACCTCAAGAAAGCGATTCACACCAGACATCCCAAGAATATTGCTGAACTGAAACAGTTCTGTAAAGAGGAATGGTCAAGAATTACTCCTGACCGTTGTGCACATCTGATCTGCAACTACAGGAAACGTTTGGTTGAAGTTATTGCTGCCAAAGGAGGTTCAACCAGTTATTAAATCCAAGGGTTCACATACTTTTTCAACCTGCACTGTGAATGTTTACATGGTGTGTTCAATAAAAACATGGCAACATTTCATTCTTTGCGTGTTATTAGTTTAAGCAGACTGTGATTGTCTATTGTTGTGACTTAGGTGATGATCAGATCACATTTTATGACCAATTTGTGCAGAAATCCATATCAATCCAAATGGTTCACATACTTTTTCTTGCAACTGTATATATATATATATATACATATTTTTGTTTTTTTTGTTTTCTTATTTAAAGATTAATTATATTGCTGTAACTATAGGCAGGGGTGGTTTTCATTAAAGGTATTGCAAAGTTATGCACTTTGGCGTCAAGAATGCACAAGCAACTTATACCCATAATGGAAGCAAATTAGAGATAACCACAAACGAGAAGGACTTGGGAATTGTTATAGACAACAAACTTTGCAACAATGTGCATTGTCAATCAGCAGTGGCTAAGGCTGGTAAGGTATTGTCATGCATGAAAAAGGGCAATAATTCTCAGGATGAGAATATCATTTTGCCTCTTTATAAATCACTGGTAAGACCACATCTTGAATATGCTGTGCAATTTTGGGCACCTGTTCTAAAGAAGGATATTATGGCACTAGAAAGAGTGCAGAGGCGGGCTGCAAAATTAACTCTTCAGACCAGAGGGCGTACTATTACGCCCTATTATAGGCGGCTCTAAACGCCGCCGGGCGTAATAGTACGCCCTCCGGTCTTTCGGTACTTACCCGGCTTCCCAGGGAGCCCCCCGCGGCACGTCCGTCCTCCTCGAAG
Source organism: Pelobates cultripes (assembly GCA_933207985.1). Taxonomy (NCBI): domain Eukaryota; kingdom Metazoa; phylum Chordata; class Amphibia; order Anura; family Pelobatidae; genus Pelobates; species Pelobates cultripes. The sequence goes on from OW240921.1 coordinate 75,267,083, forward strand.
CCCCCCGGCCATGTGAGAGTGGGTTCCTTGCGAGGACCCCACAATCACATGGCCGGGGGTAGCTGCCTCCTGCATTGCCAGCAGGGGGACTGCCTGTAATGACAGGTAGTCCCCCTGCTGGCTGAAAATAAAAATAAAATAAATAAATAGTGTAAAAAAAATAATAATATATACTTAGATCATATATATATATTATATATATATATGATCTAAGTATATATATACACATATACATACACACATGTACACCGTCTAGGTGTATTTTACTATTAATATATATATAATTATATATATATATATATATATATATATTAATATCAAATTACACGTAGACTGATACTGATTAAATATATATATAATTATTGTTATATATATATTTATATATAATATAAAAAAATTAAAATGTAAATACGTTAACAAAAAAAAAATAATTAAAAAATATATAGATGTGTGTTATTTTGTTCTAACTGTATTGTGAAATTAATATATATATATATATATGTATATATATATATATATCAAAATACACGTGGAACGAAATATATATATATATCTATATACATAAATATATACGTATATATCACTATATATACCTATATATAAATAAAAATATTTAAAAAAAATTATATAGATATATACATATATATACACATACGTATACATATACATATATTAATTCTACATATATATTTATGTAATATTTTTACATGATTAGGTATCTTAATTTATTACAATTAGCAGGACCTGCCTGACAACCCATGCCGAAAGTAAAGGGAATTTAATTTGCTAGCACTATATTTAACCCTATAACTTTCCGAGACACCATAAAACCTGTACATGGGGGGTACTGTTCTACTCGGGAGACTTCGCCGAACACAAATATTAGTGTTTCAAAACAGTAAAATGTATTACAACGATGATATTGCCAGTAAAAGTGAAGTTTTTTGCATTTTTCACGCACAAACAGCATTACACTGACAATATTATTGCTGTGATACTTTTTACTGTTTTGAAACACAAATATTTGTGTTCAGCGAAGTCTCCCGAGTACAACAGTACCCCTCATGTACAGGTTTTATGGTGTTTTCAAAAGTTACAGCGTCAAATATAAGGCTTGCGTTTCATTTTTTTCACATTAAAATTCGCCAGATTGGTTACGTTGCCTTTGAGACCCTAGCCCAAGAATGAAAATTACCCCTATGATGGCATACCATTTGCAATAGTAGACAACCCAAGGTATTGCAAACAGGGTATGTCCAGTCTTTTTTAGTAGCCACTTAGTCACAAACACTGGCCAAAATTGGTGTTTTTTGCATTTTTCACACACAAACAAATACTAACGCTAACTTTGGCCAGTGTTTGTGACCAAATGGCTACTAAAAAAGACTGGACATACCCCATTTGCAATACCTTGGGTTGTCTACTATTGCAAATGGTATGCCATTATGGGTGTAAATTTCATTCCCGGGCTACTATACAGTCTCAAAGGCAACGTAACCAATCTGGCGAATTTGAATTTCAACTGTAACGTGCTATATTTGACCCTGTAACTTCCCAAAACGCCATAAATCCTGTACATAGGGGGTACTGTCTTACACGTGAGACTTTACTGAATACAAATATGTGTATTTTATTGCAGTAAAAGTAAACAGTATTATGACACTGACCGTTAAAATGTCATGTAGAACTAAAAAAATTAAAAAAAATCGTATTTTCTCCCATTTTTTTCATATTAAATTATGTTTCATAGCTAAGTATTTGATATTAAATGAAAGCCCTGTTTCCCCTGAATAAAATGATATATAATAAGGGTGGGTGCATTTACTATGAAAGAGGTGAATTACGGTTGGACAGACATGTAGCGCAAATGCCAGGTTTTGTTTACATTTTGTTTTGTTCACAACGTGTACATTTGGCTCCGTCCTTAAGGGGTTAATAAAAGGAATGGAACACTTTAGCTAAGGTTAACAAATTTAAACCTCTTTAGTTTAGAAAAATGTTCCCTCAGAAGGGATATGAAAGCATTATACAAATATATCCGTGGCCAATACAAACCATTGTGTAGAAATCTATTCACAAACAGTACTTTACATAGCATACGAGGTCATGAATTTAGACTGGATGAAAGAAGATTTAGTCTAAGGCAAAGGAAAGATTTCTTTACCGTAAGAACAAGGATATGGAGTTCTCTACCTGGAGAAGGGTTTTTATCAGAGTCTGTACAGATGTTTAAACAGCGACTAGATGCATACTTGCAAAAACAGAAAAATCAAGGATATCATTTTTTAATGTAGGGTAAAAGCTTCTTGATTCAAGAATTAATCTGACTGATTTTCTGGAGTCAAGAGGGACCTTTTTCTCCTAGTTTGTTGCAAAATTGGAAGTGCTTAACCCCTTCAGGACCGCATTTTTGCGTTGCCGACCGAGGACGGCACTGACTGACCCGAACGGAAAACGGGCGGAGGGAGCGATCGGAGATCACTTCCACCGAAATCCCATTGTTACTATCTGCCCGGTATCTCAGGTAGATAGTAACAGCCAATTGTGGCGTGTGAGTGATCCACGATCGCTCACAATTGACTGGTGTCAAAGTGGGTGTTACAAACACTTACTTTAACACTGATCTCTGCCTCTCTCCCCTCTGTAGCGTTTTGTGAGGCGAGAGAGACAGAGATCGTGATATATTGTTGCAGCAGAAGTGTTCCAGAGTTTTCAGTGTGAATAAAAAAGTATCAGCAGTGAATAAAAATCCCATTTTAACCCCTTCCCTGCCAGATCTGTTACAGACAGTGCATTTGTACTGTCTGTATTTTTTTTGCCCTTAAGGGTTAACTTTCTTTTAAAAATCTGTGTCTTAGTCTGTCTTAGTCAGTCAGTTTCCTGCCCCCAAATCTCCATTAGATTCTTTTAACAGGAGTTAGTTTAGGGATTACTGTTTTAGTCTGTTTTAGTAAAAAAAAAAAATATATATATATATATATATATATAAAAAATTAGCGTTTAGTATTTTGTTAGTTTTGTCTGTTAGTGTGAAACATGCAGCGCATGTACAGCTTGGAGGAGGCATATGCCTTCTTGGCGTCAGACTCTGACTCCACTGACACTGCGTCCAATTTTGACCCAGGTCTTTTTAGCGACACGTCAAGTGACATGTCATCTGTGTGTGAGCCAGCTGCTAAAATAAGCTGTGCTTCCCCTGCTACGCCGAATGTGGAGGAGGACTGGGTACCTCCACAGTCAGCTGAGCCCAACATCCCCCCTTTTAGTGCCAACGCAGGCATTAATGTGAATGTGGATGACTTCTCCCCTATACAATATATGGAGTTATTTTTAGGGGATACCATCTGGGAGAAGATTGTTTCCCAGACTAATTTATACACTAGCCAATTTACTGAGACCAATCCAGGTAGCTATACAGTCAGGGAGCATGCTTGGCATCCCACAGATGTCCCTGAACTTAAAAAATTCTGGGGATAATAAAGAAGCCATCAATCTGCTCTTACTGGAGCACCAACCCAATTTGTTCGACTCCTATATACTCCCAAACAATGCCTAGACCAAGATATGAGCTGCTGCTGAGATACTTACATTTCAACAACAATACCCTCTGTCACCCCAGAAATCACCCCCAATATGATAGGCTTCATAAAATACGCCCACTGGTAGACCATCTTCAGACCAGATTTTCTGAAGTTTATACTCCCCAACAAAATGTATCTATTGATGAATCCCTTATGAAATATAAAGGGAGATTAGGGTTCAAACAGTATTTCCCCTCAAAGCGGTCTAGGTATGGCATTAAAGTGTACAAACTGTGCGAGAGCGAAAGTGGCTACACATTTGCCTTTCGTGTATATGAGGGGACAGATGGTCAACTGAACCCTAATGGCTCTCCTGACTCTCTGGGGACAAATGAGTCAGGAGACTCACTTGTCCCCAGAGTTTGGGACCTACTGATCCTATTGTTCAATAAGGGTTACAACCTTTATGTGGACAATTTTTACAGCAGTGTCCACTTGTTTAAATTTCTTTATCGTTTGCAGACATTGGCCCGCGGCACTGTAAGAAGAAATGCCAAGGATTTCCTCAGACCTCTCATAGAGGCCAAATTAAAAAAAGGTGAACGCAAAGCTCTGTGCAAAGCTGAACTGCTTGCACTAAAATTTAAGGACAGGAAGGATGTTCACATGCTAACAACCATCCATGACGAAAGCATGTCAGACGTCACTGTCCGAGGCAGGGTACAGACAAAATCTGTTTGCGTCAGGGCTTATAACAGGCACATGGGGGGTGCTGATTTGGCTGATCAGCTGATGCAGCCATATCTTATCTTAAGAAAGACAAAAGCCTGGTATAAAAAGGTGGCTATCTACCTGTTGCAAGTAGCAACACATAATTCATTTTTACTCTTTAAAAAAAATTAATCCAGGAAGAACCACATTTCTCCAAATTTCAGCTCAAGCTGATTTCCACAATAATTTATGGAGATGGTCAAGTTCCAACAACGGTGCAAGAGGAGTCCAGACATTTTATTTTTAAGATACCCCCAACTGCAAAAAAAACAAATCCCCTGAAACGTTGCCGGGTCTGTTATAAAATAAAGTTTTATGGCAGTAACATATAAATAGCTGGCCAAAACCAGATGACCTGTGCATAAAAAGCCGAATTCAAAAATTACCACCAAGCACGTTCTCTGAAATTTGTTTAGCACAATGGTTGAGAGAAGGATGTGAACACACCCCATATACAATACCCTGGAATGTCTACTTTATAAAAATATAAACTTTCATGATGTTAACATTAACTGGGGGATGCAAAAATATGCCAAACTGAAGATAGGCCAAGCATACCTATATATCAAGTTGAAAAACTGATATGTACAAGTCTCGATCGTGGCCTTTCAGGCCCCAACAACCCAGCAAACCTATACTGTTCTCAGGAAATGTTGCTGAACACATTTCGGGGCGTTGTTTGGCAGTGATACATAACAGGATCTGTTAATTCATGCCTAAAGTACAATGTGTGTGTAAAAAAACACAAACAAATTACTTCCCAAAAGTTTGACAAAGGCTGGTGGTAGAATTAGTGCATGAAAAGTGTTAAACTACCACCATTTAAAATACCCTGGGTTGTCTACTTTTCAAAAATATATGGTTTGATGGGGGTAAAATACATTGGCCCAAATAGGACAGGGGCGCAGGTTTACTACATGTCAAAATTCCAAGTTGGAAAATGGATATGCGCACCCTCTAAATAAGGTCTTTTAACCCCCAGAGAACATGACAAGCCTTTGCATGGGTGGTATCACTGTACTCAGGAGATGTTGCTGAACACATTTTGTGGTGTTGTTTGGCAATGTCACATAACAGGATCTGTTAATTCATGCCTAAAGTACAATGTGTGTGAAAAAAACACACAAAAAATGACTACCTAAAAGTTTGACAAAGTCTGGTGGTAGAATTAGTGCATGGAAAGTGTTAAAAAAAACACCATTTGAAATGCCCTTGGGTGTCTACTTTCCAAAAATATATGGTTTGGTGGGGGTAAAATACATTGGCCGGCCTTACAAATGTCCCAAATAGGACATGTGCTCAGGTTGACTACATGTCAAAATTCCAAGTTAAAAAATGGATTTGCGCATTTGCCAAATGTGGCCTTTTAGCCCCCAAACAACCCAACAAGCCTATGCATGGGTGGTATCACTGTACTCAGGAGATGTTGCTGAACACATATTTGGGTGTTGTTTGGCAGTGACACATAACGTGATCTGTTAATTCATGCCTAAATTAGAATGTGTGTGAAAAAAACACACACAAAAATGACCAAATGTGCAGGTATCAAATGCACCTTTAGCAGCATTCTCTAAACTAACTCCTGCAAAAAGAATCTAACTGGAGATTTGGGGGAACAAAACTGTCTAACTAAAATTTGCTGCTTTAAAAAAAAAAGTGTAAAGGGGTGTCTGTCCTTTACTCTATTTTAGAAAAAAAACAGTGTAAAGGGGTGTCTGTCCTTTACTCTATTTTATAAAATAGAATAAAGGACATGTATGAACGTAGTGGGGAATGCAGCTTAGCACAAATCTAAACCCATTTACCCCACCAATAACGACAGACCACTTAATATGGATGAACAGGCCACACCATTTATTATCACAAACTAAATTACTGCATAACACATTCATAACTTTATTTATTAAATCTCTTCTTTCTGTAACCAAAACGTTAGACATAAATAAGCATGAATTAACATATATACATATATAACTCCACCCATAGTGTTATACAGTGACCCAACCGTCCTTGCCAATAAGCATACAGTGGTTCCTAATCACCCCTTCCTCTCACCTCCCCCCCTGTCATAAATATCATATATTTCCAATGCCCGCCATCAGCCGACCTTATCCACGCTCAATGGGCACGACACCTCAGGCAACCTAATGTTAACCTTTTGAAGCAGGGGAGGTTGAGATCTTAAAAAACTTGTTCATCTCATTCCATATACTTAAACGTAACCACTCAAACCCAATTGGCAAGGACATACCCCCGCCACAACCCCGCTGTTTTACACCTAAAATCAGTGGGGGACCCCACCATAACCAGCCATGGCCTGTTTCACCACTTTTTGAAGCGCTAGATTAACATAGGCCTAGTCCGACCTCCAGCAAGCACACCCATCCCCTCGAGATAACCAGGCCACATCCGGCCCAACCCTAAAGGCGAACCAGACATCCCCGAAGACCATACGACAAACCTAGAAACCCATTTAGTCCGATTTCGATGGCAGCGCACCAGGGCACTCACATTGCTGAGCTCACTGCCAACAGGAACGGGCGATAGCCTCAGGCCAGCCCCTGAGAACCTCTGGGAAGACACAGAATGCGTAACATGACCAGATTTAAGAGCACCCAAATCCCAAACCGTAACCGAACCCAGGTCATTCCACCCAGAGATGACAAAAACCCCTGGTACACCCAGGAGGAGGGACAGCTGACCCCGTACGAGGAGGAGCCACACCCCCATCATGTATCTGGTGCCAGACCACCGAACATTCAATCCCAAAGGCGTAAGATCCAACCACTCGCCCCCGGCCTCCTGGCCCAAATTACATATGAGCATCCCACCATCACTATTCCGGGGAGGGGGGGGGGAGACCGTAACCGAGGAGAGAAATTAATTCGGAGACCGGCAGGGGGAACATAAGGAACCCATCATTCGAGCCCTCTGAACCACTGGCGCAGGCACGACGAGCCTGGCGGAGTCTGTAGCTGCCCCTAACCGGAATGAATGCCACTTAACCCCTTAAGGACCAAACTTCTGGAATAAAAGGGAATCATGACATGTCACACACGTCATGTGTCCTTAAGGGGTTAAACTCCACACCATCCTTATCCAGGAATTCAAGCCCCAAGTGGAATACCCCCACAAAATGGACGTAGGAGAGAAAACCCGTCTCAGAGAACCAAACAGGAGGTGAGTAGGCCGAATAATCCAGGGGACGGAATAGCACTCACCTAAGGAAAACAGGACAAATGATGAAACCCAGCACCGCCTCTGATCGGAACGGCATAATCCAAACTATCCTGGGAACCAATTACATCATGTTAGGAGCCCAACTATTACCCTGTGCACTCCATCTACCTCAGGAGAATGCGGAAGGGCCAGGTTATGTCAACGCCACAACGTCCAAGAAATGAACAGATTCCATTAATGAATCAGCCAACCGCTACCAACTCACCTTCCCCAAAGTCTGCAGCCGTCGAGCGGTGTAACCTGAAGGAAGTCCATTCCGATGCGCACTCAAACCCCCAAAACACCCCCCCCACCTGCAGACGACTGAACATGAAAGGGAAGCCGAGCCCTGCAAATCAAAGAACTCACTAAGGAGCCCCCAATGCCCCTAAGGGATGGAACAAAACATGTAGACGAGAAGTCCACTCCCGGAGCCCCCACAAGGAAATGCTCCTATCCGGCCCGAGCACTCACACCTTCCTGTAGCGGGTCCCACTCCGCCTCAAAGACCGACACAGAGACCAGCATCATCAGTCCTCTAGACCAAGCGACCACATCTCCACTGCCCTATATTTGGCCCCGCGGAGCCCCCACTCGAAGTACGTCCCACAGTGAACAATATAAAGCATCGGCCCCTACATTGTGAAGCCCCTGGGATAACCTCCAGCTAACCAGACACTTCCCAGACTCAAACGGCGCCGCAACCAGAGCACCACCGGGGTGGAGGACACCGTCATGTGATAGACAGCCTGCACCACCCCAAGACTGTCGCAAGAACTACCCATCAATTCATGAATAGGTAACCCCACACCTACCATGACCCCAGAATGGGGAAGAGCTCCAAGACAGCCAGAGGCTGCAAGAGCCCCGATGCTTGCCAGCTTACTTGGCAAGAGTCAGCACACCATGGAGAGCCCAAAATGGCCCCAAACCTGCCGTAGTCAGTGGAAGGGAACTACGGGGTCTGTCAGCACAAGCAACCGATGTTCCCCCGCCCTGTAATCAATCCCACTATCCAGGAAACTACAGCCCGTATCCCGACCAACGGTTACGTCCAGGGCCACGGAACTCTGAAACACTACCCCAAGAAAACGCCGTAGCAGCAGAGTGCAGACGTGTGACACTGACGGTCCCACACAGAAGCGACAATGGGAGCAACCCTTGTGGAGGCACATAGCCACTCAACACCGACCGTCAGAAAATACAGCCTGGAAAACAATAACCTGCCGGGCGCATCGGCAGCCACCGGGCAGCCGATTCCACAGTTGCAGCCATCAGCAAGGCCCCCGGGCCCCACAGCCCTAACCCTCGGACTGCTGGATCATGCCACAACACCCCATACCTAACCCCTGGTAGGGAATGACAAATGAGTAAATAAGGAATCAGGTGAAATCGCCTCTGGATTCCGGGGGGACACCAAAAACGTTCGGGAGGTAAGCTTATCAAGCTTCTTGGTAAGCCGCTCCCGCACCACCCAATGGAATTCTCATATGGACCGAAGAGGGCCTGCATGTAGAGCACCCATGTCCCTTATCCCGACAGATTGCCTGCATTAGCTGGCCTTACAAATGTCCCAAATAGGACATGTGCGCAGGTTGACTACATGTCAAAATTCCAAGTTAAAAAATGGATATGCGCACCTGTCAAATGTGGCCTTTTAGCCCCCAAACAACCCAACAAGCCTATGCATGGGTGGAATCACTGTACTCAGGAGATGTTGATGAACACATATTGGGGTGTTGTTTGGCAATGTCACATAACAGGATCTGTTAATTCATGCCTAAAGTAGAATGTGTGTGAAAAAACACACAACAAATGACTACCTAAAAGTTTGACAAAGTCTGGTGGTAGAATTAGTGCATGGAAAGTGTTAAAATACCATCATTTGAAATACCCTAGGGTGTCTACTTTCTAAAAATATATGGTTTGGTGGGATAAAATACATTGGCTGGCCTTACAAACGTCCCAAATAGGACATGTGTGCAGGTTGACTACATATCAAAATTCCATGTTGAAAAATGGATATGCGCACCTGCCAAATGTGGCCTTTTAGCCCCCAAACAACTCGACAAGCCTATGCATGGGTGGTATAACTGTACTCGGGAAATATTACTGAACATATATTAGTGTGTTTTTTGGCAGCAACACATAATAGGTCTGTGAGTTTATACCTGAATTGCAATGTAGGTAAAAAAAAGAATAACTACCTATGCGAAGTTTGGCAAAGACTGGTGGTAAAATGGCTGCATAGAAAGTGTCAAAATATCCTTAGACGTATACCCTGGGTTGTCTGCTTTAAAACAAAATACATGTGGGGTGTTTTCCAGAGATTTATGACAGATAATAGTGTTATAATCTCACTATTGATAAATTTTAAAAATGTATGTTTTGAAACCGCAATCTCCTACTTGTACTTATAGCTCTATAACTTGCAAAAAAAAAAGAGAAAAAGCAGGTAAACACTGGGTATTTTTAAACTCAGGACAAAATTTTGAATCTATTTAGCAGTTTTTTTCATTAGTTTTTGTAGATGAGTAAAAGATTTTTCAAGTAAAAGTAAAAAAATGTAATTTTTTCAATTTTGCATCATATTTTTTTATTTTTTTTAAATTTAATTACATGAGATTATATAAATAATGATATGTAAAGAAAGTCCCCTTTGTCCTGAAAAAAACAATATATAATTTGTATGGGAACAGTAAATGAGAGAGCGGAAAATTACAACTAAACACAAACACCACAAAAGTGTAAAAAGAGGCCTGGTCGCAAATGTACAACATCGTAAAAACAGTCCGGTCATTAAGGGGTTAAAACTTTTTTTTTTTACTTCTTTTGAATCAACAGCAAAAAACAAATGTGAGGAAGGCTGAACTTGATGGACACATGTATCTTTTCAAAATGGAAAGAGAGAAATCAGGGCTAGGTTGCCACACAAAAAAGTGATAATGGTAAGGCTGCAGTCCTCAAAGGGGAATCCCCTATAATCCCCTGAATGGTAAGAATAGATACAAAACAGAACAAAATAAGGTTGCGCCTAAAGTATACAATAAGACATATAAAAGTAGTATATAATAAATAGTGTAAAATAGTAAAATTTAATAAAAATATAAAATGAATTGTAGAATAGATAGTTGGCAATAGTCCAAGACACTTATCATGAGTCCGTAATGGTAGATGCCACGTGTAAGAACAGGGATTCTAAGACATAAAATGGAGTGTGTCTTCACAGTAGTATGCTTGAAATCCAATAGAACATATGTGGAGAAAAAGACAAAAAGGGACTCCAATGGCACAGTATATAGATAAATAAAATAGTATATTATTATTAGTCTCTTTTCAGCCTATGTAACTCTGTAACTATGTAACTATGTAATGCTGATACTGTTCACTGTATCCCTTTGTGTGTCTCTTTGTACCCCGCAGCCCCTCTGTGTGTCGCATTGTGCCCCTTCATGTGTCTCATTCCCCCCAACCCCTTCATGTATCTCATTTACCCACAGTCCCTTCATGTGTCTCATTCACCCCCCCTGTCCCTCCATGTGTCTAATTCACCCCTCCAGCCCCTCCATGTATTTTATTCACCTCTCCATTGGTCTCATCCGCACAGTCCCTCCATGTGTCTCATTCACCTACAAGCCTCTCCATGTGTCTCATTCACCCCTTCACCCCCTTCATGTGTCTCTTTCACCCCTCATAGCCCCATGTGTCTCATTCACCCTTTAGCCTCTCTAAGTGCCCCATTCCCCCCAGCCCCTCTATGTGTCTCATCCTCTCTGCCCCACCATGTGTTTGATACTCCCAGCCCCTCCATGAGTTCCATTCACCCTCCACAGCCTCTTCATGTGTCCCATCCACAGCCCCACCATGTGTCCCATCCCCCCCAGCCTTTCCATGTGCCCCACCCACTCTCTCCCCAGCCTCTCCATGTGTCCCATTTTCTCCACAGGTTCTCCAAGTGTCCATTCCCCCTCCCCAGCCTCTCCGCGTGTCACATTCCCCCTTTCAAGGCCTCTCCAAGTCTCCCATCTCCTCCAGCCTCTCCATGTGTCCCCCATTCCCTCCAACCTCTACATGTGTCCCCCTCCCCCAGCCTCTTTATGTGTCCAACTCCTCCTTCCCAGCCCTTCCACGTTCCCCATTTCCCCTCTCCAGCCTCACCCACCCCCCAACAGCCCCTCCATGTGTCTCATTAAGCCTCCAGCCTCTCCAAGTGTCCCATTCCTCCCCAAACCCTTCCATGTGTCCCATCACCTCAGTTCTTCCTTCATGTGTCCCACTCTCCCAGCCCCTTCATGTGTCTCATTCCTCCTCCACAGGCTCTCCATGTATCCATTTTCCCTCTTCCCTCCCCAGCCTCTCCATGTGTCTCATTTCTCCCTTTCCTTGCCAGCCTCTTCATGTGTCCCATCCCCCCCCAGGTTCTCCATGTGTCCCACTCCCCAGCCTCCACATGTGTCTTATTAAGCCTCCAGCCTCTCCAAGTGTCTCATTCCTCCCCAAACCCTTCCATGTGTCCCATCACCTAAGTCATTCATGTGTCCCACTCCCTTAGCCCCTCCATGTGTCCCATTCCCCCTCCACAGCCTCTCCATGTGTCCTTTTCCCCTCTTCCCTCTCCAGCCTCTCCATGTGTCTCATTTCTCGCTTTCCTCGCCAGCCTGTTCATGTGTCTCATCCCCCCGCAGGTTCTCGATGTGTCCCACTCCCCAGCCTCTCCATGTGCTCCATTTCCTCCAACCTCTACATGTGTCCCCCTCCCCCAGCCTCTTTATGTGTCCAACTCCTCCTTCCCAGCCCTTCCACGTTCCCCATTTCCCCTCTCCAGCCTCACCCACCCCCCAACAGCCCCTCCATGTGTCTCATTAAGCCTCCAGCCTCTCCAAGTGTCCCATTCCTCCCCAAACCCTTCCATGTGTCCCATCACCTCAGTTCTTCCTTCATGTGTCCCACTCTCCCAGCCCCTTCATGTGTCTCATTCCTCCTCCACAGGCTCTCCATGTATCCATTTTCCCTCTTCCCTCCCCAGCCTCTCCATGTGTCTCATTTCTCCCTTTCCTTGCCAGCCTCTTCATGTGTCCCATCCCCCCCCAGGTTCTCCATGTGTCCCACTCCCCAGCCTCCACATGTGTCTTATTAAGCCTCCAGCCTCTCCAAGTGTCTCATTCCTCCCCAAACCCTTCCATGTGTCCCATCACCTAAGTCATTCATGTGTCCCACTCCCTTAGCCCCTCCATGTGTCCCATTCCCCCTCCACAGCCTCTCCATGTGTCCTTTTCCCCTCTTCCCTCTCCAGCCTCTCCATGTGTCTCATTTCTCGCTTTCCTCGCCAGCCTGTTCATGTGTCTCATCCCCCCGCAGGTTCTCGATGTGTCCCACTCCCCAGCCTCTCCATGTGCTCCATTTCCTCTTCCGAGCCTTGCCATGTAACCCATCACACTTCCTTCCCCAGAGCACCAAAAGCTGAGGGTATGCCAGCAATTTCCACCCCCCTGATCTGTAGCACCTGGGGCGGACCGCCCCCTCTCCTCCCACTTAGTACACCACTGCCTTTAGACAATGTTTGGAATATAAGCAAGGGATCTTATGGCTGTTTGTAAAGAAGCCAATGGCCAATCTGGAAATGTGGATTCCTGAAAATGTTACAAGAATGTACAAAATAATTTTTAAATATGGTCATGATGTCCACCTACAGTAAATCCAGTTATAAAAATCATATGAATATACAGGGCATTAAAGGCTGCTATTGCAGTCTCTAATACCCCATTAGTAAGATAATCATGCTCATTGCTCCTCCCTTCTCATTTAGTTTACTTTATAAAGATGTAACAGATGTAGGAGGGTGGAGGGTATCATGGAGCTAAGGGGATGCTAAAAGAAAGTTAATTGGGATTTATATACTACATTGCATGTTTCATTCAAAAGCAATGAAAACATCAATTTACCACATGCATATATCCTGTTAAGATGGAAGGGCTAAGTCTAGTATTGCATTGAACTTGAGTTTTTATTCACTAAGCAGCAAGTTGTGTGACTTGATAGCTGACTTGAAAAATTTATACTAAAACAGCAGATTGTATCCGCGCCTACCTGAAGATATTCCAGAATTGGTAAATCAATATCTCTTTAAAAAGGAAGACCTGGGAAAGAATATGCACCATTTGTGAAAGTCTGTACTAGGTGAAACACGTCTCAGAGAAGGAATTTATTTATAGTTCAGTTGCTTTGTTTGTTTTTAAATGTTTTTTTTATTTCAAATAAATTACTTGTTGCTACACTTACCTTTTGAATTACTTTGAATATTGTATCCCAGGTTGCAAAGAAGGGCTGTGTCACTCTTTTTGACACTACACCTGTAAACTTGGAGTCAGTTATATATAGGCTCCTACTACAGGTGAGCTTACATCTTTTGACACACCATTTTTTTTATTGTTAGAAAAAACAGGTGTAGGCGGTCTCTAAAATATCTAAGTGAACGACAGCAGTAAACCAGCAGGACTTCCCAATACCTGCTATTAACCAGAAAGTGGTTCTTCCGGTCGATGCACACGACCCACCGGAAGCAGGAAGAGTGCACACACCGGAACGAAATGGAAGGAATCAGCACACTATATAAGGATTTAGACTGACACTCCTTGACATTAATACTTCTGAAGAAGCCCCAACCCGGGCGAAACTCGTTAAGTGGATCAAGAGATTGGATACTGGACTTTTTATTATAGATTTTAAGATTTTTTTATTTTATCAATAAAGTTGTAGTTTTTCTCTACCTCTCTCCTTCATCTACCTCTTATTTCTGTGCACTTTGGATCCTGCTTATATCCTTTGGTGGGGATCATACCACCACAAGCTTTCACCACCAGAGCAAGTTTAGTGCTCTGGAAACTGTAAGTAGGGTACTTACCCTTTGTTTATATATACCATTTTCAGTACATACTACACTATTGGATTTTATTTGTGTTTTTTTATTCTGTGCACGTTTGTGGAGCTTTGGAAGCCATATCTCATCACTATTCCTATATCCTAAGACGGGGATCATACCGTCCAGGCGCTATACAGCAGATCTCTTAGCAGCTCTGGAAAGTGTGAGTTAGTCTTTCTACTGGTTTTCCATATATATTTTACCCTATAATGGTCTTATATTGATATACTGCACTATTATTGTCTCTATTTTGTATCCTTTTAAGGTCTATACCTACTATTATATTGTTGGAATACCCTGTATGTATGTATACATCTTCTTTCTTATTTAATTATCCTCTATTCTTCTGTGGCGCGGTTCACCACTCTGTTGTTGCACATTTATTTTATTGTGCCTAAAATACTGTACCAACTACATGATACACAACAGCTGCGCAAGAAGGCAGTGCTGTTGCCTTAAATGCTTAGAAGACTGTGTGTTTAGATCCTATCTCCACAAGGGCTCTTCTAATTGTGAGTTTTCATTACTCACTATACACAGTTTGTTCATATTTGAGTAGTCACACAATATTGCACTATTACCTGTATCTATTTTTTTCCAATATATATACATTATTTGGCACCCCGATACATAATGGGTTTTGTGAAAACATTTGTGGTTATATTCATTTATCGATTGATTGATAATATAATTAATTTGCATATATATAATAAAATTTGATTGGAAAAAAAGGCTGTTTTATTTCTACATATCATGAATCAAAAAGAAATCTGCTTGAACACATTTTAGATTTTGTTTTAAAATACAGAAATTCTGCTTATGTGCAGATGTTTCAAACAAAATCTTACCCAATACTACAATGTATCATGCAGTAGACTAATGATGTAGAGAGATATGCAAAACATGTGTTTAATCTACAACAGGTCAGTATATGTTTTGCATTTACTAAATATCCGCTTGAACTGTTTCATAATATAAATCAATGTAATTTTATTATAATATTCCATGAATTTTAAAATATGAATGCAAAGGTATATTGGTGTGTCATTTGCACTGATGGGATGGTAAAATGTTTTTTTTTTCCAGAAATTATTTTACAAACAAGAGATGTTGATGAAAATATTTAGATGAAAAAAGAGGAGTCTGTTCATGAAAACAGGGAGTTTTGAAAATAAGACTTTTTGAAAAATTAGGAAACATCAAATCAAATATTTTTTTTCCAAAATTTGGCAAATTAGTTGTCAATAAATTCACAATAAATTAACCTCAAAATACATTCCACAGTTTGGAGGTCACATGAGGTCACATGAAGATGTGTTTATTTGGCTAACATGTTCTCGCTTGCACGGAAACTCAAACATGAAAAAAAATAAAATCATTATTTAAAAAAAGCAGAATGTGTACCGCTCCTTTATTTTGGCCCTAAATGAACACTATAGGGTCATACATGTATTCCTGACCCTACAGTGTTAAAAACAATACCTAGGTCCCTGTTCCTGCCCTCTTTTTCCCCCTTAAATAAGAAACAATCTTACCTTTATTCCAGCACGTGCAGGTCTGCCAGTGCTGCCCCCTCTCCCCGATTTGCCATTTCCTATGGGAAAGCATTGGATTGGTTGAGATTGTCAATTCTGATGATCTTAGTCAAGGAAGTTGGGCATGGGACAGAGCCAAACGTCACCTTGGCCAATCAGTCTCTCATCGTAGAGATGCATTGAATCAATGCATCTCCATGAAGAAAGTTCAGCATCTCTTGTGGACGCCTGAGTGGCTGTCATTGGAGGTGTCCCTAGGGAGCAATGTAAACACTACCTGTTCTCTGAAAAGGCAGTATTTACATCAAAATGCCTGTGGTGACATGCTATACTCACTAGAACAACTACAGTAAGCTGTTGTTTTTCTTGTGAATATAGTGTCCCTTTCTCTATATCTTATCATGTAATAGAGCAAATGGGCAGAGAAAATTGCAGTGGACCACAACGTTTCTATCAATCAATATATGTTGGAATAGTAATTTTTTTTCCAAATGTATTTTGCTGCATCTAACTTCCCATCTGCACTGAAAAGTATCAACCTATGCGTATCCTAAAATGTGAAACATGATAATAATAAAAATGGCTTAAACCACATGGTGTGAGTTTACGCTCAGAGCCATTAATCATGATACATATAGCATTTACTTAGGTGTTGGTGAGCAATATTTTAGAAAAACAAAAAAATCACATTTAACATTAATAAATTAGAAAAATACATTTTGCTGTTGATGAAAGAATCTTGACTCTAAAATTTGCCCGATTTATGCACATTACACACAAACAGATTTATTTAGAAATCTGTTTTAATACTGATGATGTGAAATCACTTCCATCTATAAAACTTGGATGACCAAAGATTTTAAACTTCTTAGCATCTCATCCAGAACATCAATAATTCTTACAGGATCACAATCAGAAAGAAACACATGTGCACAATTTGAAACCCAGAAACATGCGCGTGAACAAGACCCCGTCAGCCTCCAATAAATACACATATGGAAAAAATTGTCATGCCAGTGAACATTTAATACAGCTGCATACTACTAATGTTGAGAACATTATATAGTATATGCTGAACATCTATAGAACATCTACAGTATAGGCTCTAGATCAGAGATAGGCAACCTTCGGCACTGTTTTGGAATACATCTCCCATAATTATTATTATTATAATGCTTTTGCACCGATAGTGCTGGCAAAGCATCATGGGAAGTGTAGTCCAAAACATCTGGAGTGCCAAAGGTTGCCTATGCCTGCTCTAGATTGACATCCCACTTGCTCACAAGCAGAATATTTTAAAGGGAAAATCTAAGCTAAAGAAAATGCATATTTTTTAATGCATTTGAATAAGGCACTTAAAGTAAAAAATATTAATTTACTAGTTTTTTTTATTATTATTATTATTTCACAAGTCCCTAAAAACTGACCTCTTCATCGACTTCTGTCGCTAAGATTATGCAGCCCATTTTTGCCCTGTACTAACCTCCTTGTTTATGCTGGGGAGTGTCCAATCATGTGGTTCTCACATAGAAGCATTATGTAAACAGTGAACATTTTTAGAGGCTTTAAAAACAAACGAAAATAGATTTAAAGGCAAACAAAGTTGTATTCTTAAAACTATAGTTCCTTCTGTCTCCCCCTCCCTTGGGGCCCCACTGGACCATACAGGGTTAAAAACTCTTTATTTACTCACCAAATTCTAGCGCTGATCTCCCATGGTGCTTGGCCGGTGCTGTGCTAGGGTGCTCATGGCGAGCACCACAAGCGCATTAGCCCCCCATTTAGGAATGCGTTTCACTGATGCTGGATGTCCTCATGCAGAGCGTGAGAATGTCCAACGTCAGTTATTAAGATCCCGGAAGTGCCTCTAGTGGCTGTGTTAGTGCTGTAATGTAAATATTGCAGTTTCTCTAAAGTTGTTTGGGTTCTTAGACTTGCCCTTTAAAATTTTTAATGACTATCTGTTTGGAGTGTTAAGCAGCTGAACGCTATAGGATTTCATATAAATTGACAGATATTTAATATTATCTGAACTAGTAAGACCTCAGAGTAATAAGACCACTTGTAATAAGAAATTATTTTGAAATTTTAAAGATTAGAGTTTTATTTTCTTGGCAATAAAAAAAATGATACGATTTCAGTGATCCATTCTAATCTTGTTACTCAAACAAAATAAAACGTCATGCAATATCGAGAATACTCCTCATCGATTGGAAGCAAGATGGGTAAAAGCATATCAGAGAAAATGTGGAATTTTTCAAAATTTATTTTTGTCAGCTTGTGGTATGATGTATGATCTGCCCTTCTGCAATATGTATCATTTCTGTTTTCTAAGATCCTTTAACACCTTAAAAATAGAAGCAATTGTTCAACTTCTCAACAAAACAAATCCTATAATGTGTGCTACGTGCTTGTTCCACATATCAAGTTCAGCTAAAGAAAAGGCAACTAAAGAAAAAGGATTCACTAGTAATTTCAGGCCTGATTCTTAAATGCCTACACCAACCTTACCACTAATATGCTTACACTTTCTCTAACCGTGCACCTAGCCTAGCCTAAGCTTACCCATAACCTTAATCCAACTCTATGCCTAACCATAATCCAGCATTAAACATTACCCTACACTAACATTAAACTAACCCAACTAGCCATACCTCTAACTCTAATGCTAATCCTAACCCAATTCAAACCCTAATTCAGCAGAGGGATTTTCCAGTTTACCGCCCTGGCGTCTCTGGCACTTAAGGTGTACCAGTTCAGGCATGCTATCGCCCATTGGTTTATTCTACCTAACCAGCACCACTAACTGTTCCACTAAATACTATGACTCAGCTTTGGTTTCGTATCCAATGAAGTATCCAATGAAGTTGCAAGAAAAAGTATGTGAACTCTTTGGAATGATATGGATTTCTGCACAAATTGGTCATAAAATGTGATCTGATCATCATCTAAGTCACAACAATAGACAATCACAGTCTGAATAAATTAATAACACACAAAGAATGGAATGTTGCCATGTTTTTATTGAACAGACCATGTAAACATTCACAGTGCAGGTGGAAAAAGTATGTGAACCCCTAGACTAATGACATCTCCAAGAGCTAATTGGAGTGAGATGTCAGCCAACTGGAGTCCAATCAATGAGATGAGATTGGAGGTGTTGGTTACAGCTGCCCTGCCCTATAAAAAACACACACCAGTTCTGGGTTTGCTTTTCACAAGAAGCATTGCCTGATGTGAATGATGCCTCGCACAAAAGAGCTCTCAGAAGACCTACGATTAAGAATTGTTGACTTGCATAAAGC
Source organism: Pelobates cultripes (assembly GCA_933207985.1). Lineage (NCBI taxonomy): Eukaryota > Metazoa > Chordata > Amphibia > Anura > Pelobatidae > Pelobates > Pelobates cultripes. The sequence continues at coordinate 75,286,353 of OW240921.1, forward strand.
TGGAAAGGGTTATAAAAGTATCTCCAAAAGCCTTGCTGTTCATCAGTCCACGGTAAGACAAATTGTCTATAAATGGAGAAAGGTCAGCACTGCTGCTACTCTCCCTAGGAGTGGCCGTCCTGTAAAGATGACTGCAAGAGCACAGCGCAGACTGCTCAATGAGGTGAAGAAGAATCCTAGAGTGTCAGCTAAAGACTTACAAAAGTCACTGGCAAATGCTAACATCCCTGTTAGCGAATCTACAATACGTAAAACACTAAACAAGAATGGATTTCATGGGAGGATACCACAGAGGAAGCCACTGCTGTCCAAACAAAACATTGCTGCACATTTACAGTTTGCACAAGAGCACCTGGATGTTCCACAGCAGTACTGGCAAAATATTCTGTGGACAGATGAAACCAAAGTTGAGTTGTTTGGAAGAAACACACAACACTATGTGTGATGGAAAAAAGGTACAGCACACCAACATCAAAAACTCATCCCAGCTGTGAAGTATGGTGGTGGGGGCATCATGGTTTGGGGCTGCTTTGCTGCATCAGGCCCTGGACGGATTGCTATCATCGAAGGAAAAATGAATTCCCAAGTTTATCAAGACATTTTGCAGGAAAAGTTAAGGCCATCTGTCTACCAGCTGAAGCTCAACAGAAGATGGGTGTTGCAACAGGACAATGACCCAAAGCATAGAAGTAAATCAATAACAGAATGGCTTAAACAGAAGAAAATACGCCTTCTGAAGTGGCCCAGTCAGAGTCCTGACCTCAACCCGATTGAGATGCTGTGGCATGACCTCAAGAAAGCGATTCACACCAGACATCCCAAGAATATTGCTGAACTGAAACAGTTCTGTAAAGAGGAATGGTCAAGAATTACTCCTGACCGTTGTGCACGTCTGATCTGCAACTATAGGAAACGTTTGGTTGAAGTTATTGCTGCCAAAGGAGGTTCAACCAGTTATTAAATCCAAGGGTTCACATACTTTTTCCACCTGCACTGTGAATGTTTAAATGGTGTGTTCAATAAAAACATGGCAAAATTTCATTCTTTGTGTGTTATTAGTTTAAGCAGACTGTGATTGTCTATTGTTGTGACTTAGATGATGATCAGATCACATTTTATGACCAATTTGTTCAGAAATCCATATCATTCCAAAGGGTTCACATACTTTTTCTTGCAACTGTATACTGCACTGGTATTTGGTTACTATAGGATATTCTATCTATGTAGTCCTCTGGCAATACTCTTATTAGTAATTATTCTATAGAGCGTCATGCATAGCAATATACCTGTAAGACCTCAAGGAAGAGAAAAACAAGCCTTTTCTTGGCAACTCAAAGAACTCAGACAGTTTATTGTAGAAACAGCCTGCATATATAGATCACAGCATACAGTAAAACATATTGCACATAGATCTATACCAATGGGAATACAGAACTTGAAAATAGAACACAAAGTTCTATTGATATAGAATCACTGTCCCTCCAGAGCAATCTCTGATTACATCAACATAGCCCTTTACTGTAGTAGGTAACATGCAATTACGTGTAGACTTGCCGGCTCCAACATCATGTGATCACTTACAGTACAGGATTTAACTTAATTACCCCACAAAATACATTACAAACAGTATCTTATAGCATCCATTCTCTTAGGATGACAAAACACCACAAGGTGGCATTAAAATGGTACTGTGAACATGCAAAAATCAGCGAGGTTAGGCCATCCATCATATGAGTATATACATAAAAGCACTTTGATTATTGATAATCACTTTGATTATTCAGTTTTGACATTGTATTTTTTTAATTGTTTCTTTTCATATTAATTTTGCATGATATATATTCACAATGCCATTACAACAGATTAATTAAATACATTTGACTTTATTTAGCACTATTAAATGTGTGTCCCATGTTAAAATTAATGTAGGACCCATCGATATTGGGGTACTGTGAACTAGTGGTGGGCTTAACACAATATGGCCATATGGTGGAACTGAACCCCCATATTTGTTTGATAAGATAGGTGATTTTAAGTAGCCCTGTAAAGTTTAGCACTGTATTTGTGTGTGTGCACTGTTCCTTAACCTGTATCTTGTATAAATTTTGGTGTTTACAGCAGCTTCACTACTGAGAAATGCATTTTTCGGTGTTCCCCCAATTCCCGCCCCCTTTTTTTTTTTTAAAGATGTTTGGTGTCACAAGTAATCTCGTGATTTTCATTTACTCTTTAGGGTGGCAGAGCAGTACGAGACATATAGCCACAAACATGTATACTACCATGGAAAGCCATTATTGTCATATATATATATATATTTGTTCTCTTTATCGTCTTTTAATAACATTTGTTATTTATTTATTTATTTATTTATAAAATATTTTACCAGGAAGGATACATTGAGATTTCTCTCGTTTTCAAATATGTCCTGTGTACACAAAACATTGCATTGTTAATTGTTATATATATATTATTTTCTATTTGTTTATTTTCTATAATATTTTGCTGTGTGGATACCTTTAACTTTAAATGTTGAGCTAGAGAAGTTGTATGTTATATTTTATTTGTGGAAATTGCCAGGTTAAAAAAAAAAATCAAAGGATAAGTCAAAGATTAAATTTAATATGAAGAATAGATACTCACATCACATCTGTGCCTTGACTTTCTACGATTTTAGGTTGTTTTTTTTTTTTATGCTGAAACAGCTTCAGGCTTGTGGTTGCACATGTCATCAAATTTCAGGAAACTAAATCTGGAGACTAAGTATCAGATGAGTTGCTAATGTTTGAAAAAAGCAAAAAAACATGTTTCAGGCCTCTATTTTATTGCTGCCATTGAAGTAAGACTTTGTGATTGCAACTTGATCTTACTCCCCCAAGATGTTTTTGGGATTGTCAAGATAATCGAAAGCCCAGGCTATTGCACAAAGATAGTACAACAAGATGTATCCCAGTTATTACATGACATAAACCAAACTGGGCATAGTGTTGTTTAACTACAAAGAACAGTGACTAAGTCAGCTAGCTGTGATTCAAAGACATATCATTCTATAACAGTCTAGGTGGCTTTGAAAAAATTTATATTCTTTACCTCTGTACCTAAAATATAGTGTCTGTATGTCTGTCTGTCTGTCTATCTATCTATCTTCACAACATTTTATTTTTAGACATCCTTAAACACTAGTCAATATTGCTGTTTTGTTGGCAGAGATAGGGAGGGACAACTTGGTGTACTGGGAGAGAAATTAGTTTCTTGTCGTAGTGAAAACCAGAGTTGGGGCAAAGTGTAGGATCAGTGACTCTTTATAAACTAAGTTTAATTATACTTAGAAATGCAAAATTAAGGTTAAAATGAGCATTAACATGCATACGATAATGGACTGAATTTACTACTACCAGAGTTGTGCAAAGACATTTTTGCACCAAAGTCACACCAAAACGCAATTTGCTAGTAGGCATATCTTACATAATTATAAATACTGGCTCTCATTCACAATTGGATATGTTTCTGGAGTGGATAATAAACAGGAAGGGAATTATTTATCAAAGTGTTCTGAATAGTGTCAGCTATATTTCTTGTGTTCTAAAATGTATCTAACAAGTGATTGATTTCTTCATAATAAATACTGCCACTGTTTGCCTGTTTGTCTGAAAAAAAGTATAGTTAGCGCACAATAGAAGCAAGAGGTGAAAAAAAGAAAACAACAGAATTAATAAATTGTTCCAAATATTCACAGAAATGTAAATGTCAAACTTTCATAAATCTTCCCCAATATGTTTATATTTGAGTTCTACTTTAGGGAGGTATAAATCTGATCATTGATTTATCAACATAAAACCACGTGCTATTCTAGATCAGAAGTAAGTATCATGGAAACCAATAGCATGTTTCTCAATATTTAGCAGTTTGCAGCCAGAATATCTCCCGTTTTGCTTTGGTAAATCTCTATTTTATGGTTGTTTTAAAAGGTTTAGAATAATGTATTTTGGGAGAATAATGAATGTTGCTTGTTTGATTATCTGTTTTTGCAAAACTCACAATGATCTCTTCTTTGACTGGGAGTTGAGAGGTTTATCCTGCAATTTCACCCTCCTCCTTTTTCACCTCTTTTTCTGAAAATCTTATACTATTACGATTTCCAAGTGAGCACTTTCAATAGCCCAGCTAATGCAAATGGTATAGAATCTCCCCCGCAATTATTGTAATGATGTCAATAACATAAACAATGTGGTGTTCTGGCACATGCCACAATCTGCGTAATTTGTAGGCCAGGGCAAAACCTTGAACTCTTTGTCATGTTCCTCAAACCATTTCTGAATATTTTTTTGCAGTGTGGCAGGGTGCATTATCTTGCTGAAAGAGGCCACTGCCATCAAGGAACACCATTGCCATGAAGGGTTGTACGTGATCTGTAAAATCTCTAGGTAGGTAATACATGTCAAAGTAACATTCACATGAATGCTAGGACCTAAGGTTTCCCAGGAGAACATTAGTCAGAGCATAACACTGCCTCTGCCGGCCAGCCTTCTTCCCATAGTGCATTCTGTTGCATCCACAGGTAAACAAAGCACACGCACCCGGCTATTCACCTGATCTAAAAGAAAAGCATTACGTTTTTCAGCAGTTTAACCTACCGTAGTTTTGCTGTGTGATCGGACCAGAATGACTAGCCTTTGCTCACCTTGGTATCAATGAGACTTGGGCACCCATGACCATGGCACCAGTTCACCGGTTGTCCTTCCTTCCATTACTTTTTGTAAGTACTAACCACTGTATGCCAGGTAACAGGAGCCACAGTACTGATATAAACAATGTTATGCACTTCATCAGTTAGTGGTTTTAACATTGTCATTGATCAATGTATGTAGGTGCTTTCAACATATACTATTTTTTTCTTTTGCTTAGGAAGTAATAGCTCCAGCATATATTTTTTTTTCTTCTCCTTCTTGTCTATAAATACTTTTTCTTTATCTTTGTTTTTTTGGTTTGCTACAGTTGTGAATTTAGAAGAACAGTGTCATGTTACAGCCTGGGCAGGTCCATCAGGTGGAGAGGGACCCTTACCTTTACCTTTTATTTCCTCTGTAGCTCCGATGCCAGGCGTTGTAGCTATGCCTACTTTTATGACGAGTGGACATCATGCTGCTAATGATGTCACGGCTTGTCAAAAAGTTGAAATTCAAGTATTTTGGGGGCTTGGCTATGGAATTAAAGCCACAGATTATAAAAAGGCTTCATAGGGCAAGGATCATTGCCCTGTCATGGTTCTAATTATGTTTCCCAATAGTGCTTGTGTATTCTGTGTGTTTCTGGTTTATTGATTTCGGCTATTCTAAATATTCTCTATTCTCTAATTCTGTGACTCGGCTATTGGTTTTCACTTCCCTGATTTCTAGTTCCCCTGACTCGACTATTCTATATCTAAAAAATGTAAAAACCTGGTCACTCTAGGAAATGTTATACGTCGTTACATCTATTATCATCTACACTTTGCATGTTGGGTCACTAGATATGGTGACAAACAGGGTGGCCACCGAGGATTATGTCTGACTGGTCACAAATTTCTGCATGGGCCACTCTAACAAGGGATGATGAGAATCAAGGTCCCCAAGCAAATGGTGAATTGTATTTGTTCACCCATATTCTGCTATAATAGATTCTATGGTAAGTAATTAACATATGTATGAGACACAATACCTATCTAAAAAAATATACAATAAAAATGAAACACTCTATTATTGCTAGCTTGTGTAGTATGTCAAACCAACCCTCAATAAATTATAGAAAATTGGTCAAGAATATTTTAAATATTCTAATGACCATGTGTCATGAGCCTGGTAGAAAGTGGTTTGTGATTGTTAGCCCCCTTAACCTGTGCTCCCTCTCTTGTCCACAGAATTGGTATGTACTGATAATAGAATAGTTTACTTGGAATTAATTTTGTCACTCCCATTACAGGTTTTAATGTAAAATGCCTTTATTCAACCAAACCATTTTAAATTATCTAGTCACCTTTAAACTTCATCTTTGTTCCTTTTTTCAAAACTATGATGTGTATCTTTAGCAGCTTTAGCATTTAGTTTTCATTACTACTTTTCCGTTATAGTTACTTTAAGCATAAAATATGCTAAATTAAGTCAGGAAGAATGCCCCAGGTGAGCAAATTCCATATAGTTTAAGACCTGTTGGCCGGAAGCCAAAAATGGAATGGAAACATTTCTTAATTTCCAGGCAACTGGATTAGTTTATGAGTCAGTTAAGACTATCACCCAATCTTTAAACCACTTGCAATGTAAGGCCTTGATTACTAAATATGTGTACATTACTAAACAAAGAGCTATATGGGAGGCTCAGCATGGGGAAAGATGGCAGCACAGTTTTATCCTCATTGGCATTCTCATGCTATAATGTTTTATAATTTGCTATTATGTATTCTACTCTACAATACAAAGCCAAACAATATGGCACTTAATTGTGTGGAGTAAAAAAGTGTAGAAAATAGTTAGCAGCCAACCGCAACATCAGCAGGTGAAAAATGTGAAATATATTGTGAGTGTGTGTGGCATTTTGTGAGGGGGACACGCTAAATTTAAAGTAATCAAAATATTTTTTAAATACAAATTAGGAACTAAAACCACTGATTTAAAACAGACATTATGTCACCAAATTATATAAGTCATGTGTTACAAATCACAACAGTCGTAGGAATACAATATGTTTGGTCGTGGACAATAGCCGAGTATGACATATTCAGTCGGTCGGCCAGGAAAGTCGGTTGTGGTGTGCCGGAACAGATGTGTGGATGAGCCTGTAAAATAGAGGGCGCACCTAGGGAAATAACTTGTATATAATGAAGGGTTTGTTAAATGAGGTACAGATATTCATAGGCCAAATATCCCCCTCCCACAACTACAGGCTTAGCAGTCTTTACATTTGTGGTCAAGGACAATAGCCGAGTTTGACATACATATATATGAGGAATTTTGGTGCTGGTTTGCCGTAACTGAGGTGAGTCTGTGAAAAAGAGGGCAAAAAGAAATATATAGTTCCTTCAGACTTGCGATACTTCCAGGGTTGGCGCTTCCTAAAGGCAGGCGGCCGACCTAGGCCCTGGCTTTATGATAGCTTGTGCCGCGGCCTCCTCCATCAAGTTAGATTATTTTGAGCACATCGCCTACCATGTTACCAGACGATCAAAAGCACTTACATTGTTGCTGACTAGCGCCCCTTAGAACACAGGTCCGGCAGCATACACATCAGCCCGCTCAGCCAGGTCCCCCTCTCAGATAGCCATTGCAGTGGTGGCAGTGCAAGGGCGCTTCAATTCCTCGCTCTCGTCCCTTCCCCTGTACGTGGGGAGAAGTGGGCGGGAGCATAACGGGAAATTTGCTGAGAAAAAACTTGATGGGCAGCCAGGCGCAGACAACAAACAGCAATGAAGGTAAGGTGTGTCAGAGAATGTGTGTAAGTCTGCTTCAGACAGTATGTTTGTGTATGTCAGTCTGTATGGGTCAGTGTGTGTGTCTGTATGCATCAGTATGTCTGTATGGGGCAGTGTGTGTCTGTATGGATCAGTGTGTGCCTGTATGGGCCAGTGTGTGTGTGTGTGTATGTCATGTGTGTAATGTCTGTATGGGTCAGTGTGTGTCTCTATGGGTCATTATGTGTGTCTGTATGGGTCAGTGTAGGTGTCTGTATTGATCAGTGTGTGTATGTCATGTGTGTAATGTCTGTCTTTATAGGTCAGTGCATGTGTCTGTATGGGTAATTGTGTGTCTGTATGGGTCATTGTGACTGTATGGGTCAGTGTGTGTCTGTATGGGTCATTGTGTGTGTCTGTATGAGTTATTGTGTGTCTGTATGGTCAGTGTCTGTGTCTGCGTGGGCCACTGTGTGTATGCATTGGTCAGTGTGTGTGTCTGCATGGGTCAGCGTGTCTGTATGTTTGTGTCTGCATGGATCAGTGTGTGCATATGGGTCAGTGTGCGTCAGTCTACATGGGTTAGTGTGTGTGTCAGTTTGCATGGGTTGGTGTGTGTGTCTGCATGGGTTAGTGTGTCTATATGTGTGTATCTGCATGGGTCAGTGTATCTCTATGTGTGTGTGTCTGCCTGGGTCAGTGTGTCTGTATGTGTGTGTCTGCATACATCAGTGTGTGTATATGGGTCAGTGTGCATCAGTCTACATGGGTTAGTGTGTGTCAGATTGCATGGGTCAGTGTGTGTGTCTGCATGGGTCAGTGTGTCTATATGTGTGTGTATGCATGGGTCAGTATGTAACTAAATACTATGCCAACTCTGTTTCTGGCTGAGTTAGTGCAGGGGAGTTAGTGAGTTTTGGACAGAATTGAATAAAACTGAACTAAATTTGGGTAGATATAACTTGAAAAAGTGAAACTTCTGTATGTGGAAGACATGCTTAAAATAGACTAATTTAGAGGAATGCTAGGATGAAATGAAAAGAGGGCAAAACAATCGCAAACCTAAACATAATACCAAAGCCTCAGGGCAAAATGGGAGAATATAAAATAATACAAATGCAGTGTAAGAATTCTGATTGTAATTAATCGCTGTGTGAGGGTGGTCAAACTAATACCCCATCCCTCCCCCCACTGGGAGCCTTTACAATTTTCTACTAGCTCAAAACAGAAGGAAAACAGATATAGTGGTTTATACACATAACACAGACAAATATACAGATTATTACTCATTAAAAGTGTATTAAGCTGACCCAACCTAAGCCAAGTGGTTAAACAGTTAAGCTAGCATGAGATCTAACTAAGCAGCCAAGCAGTATTGATTGGCTCTACCTATGGCTCGTGGGGTAATATGCTACTGTCGTTGTAGTGGGGAGTTGGTCTCTCAGTGACAATTATAATGTTAAAAGTAGATAGGCAATGACATGCAAGGCCCTAACTATTTAGCTGTAAGTGTCTGTATAGCGATGTGCTAACTATGGTTTCTGACATGGTGCCAAAACCTCTGTGAATAAGGATGGGAGTTGGCCTTGCAGGTCCTCTATCGAATGGCATAAGGGCAATTTAGCGCACCCCAAAGCCAGAGCAAACTGTGCGTGATCTCCTGACCGAGCCTGTGTCAACCTGCGTGAGCGTATGGCTATGTTTCAAGGGTGCCCTAAAGTAAAAAAAGGGTATAGGGCCTATTGTTCTCCACCCCAGCCCCCACCCTGAGCAGCGGGTGGGGGCCCTAAAGTAAAATAATGGGAAGGGGGCCTATTGTCCTTCCCTTGGCCCCCACCCCTGATTGGTGGGTGAGGGCCCTAAATACCAATAAGGGGGGACCTATTGTCCTCCCCCTTTCCCCCACCCCTGAGCAGCGGGTGGGGGCCCTAAATTAGAATAAGGGGGAACCTAATGTCCTCCCACCTGGCCCCCACCCCTGAGCTGTGGGTGGGGGCCCTAAATAAAAATTGGGGGGACCTTATGTCCTCCCTCCTGGCCCCCACCCCTGAGTGGTGGGTGGGGACCCTAAATACCAATTAGGGGGGGACATAATGTCCTTCCCCCTGGCCCCCACCCCTGAGCGGGAGGTGGGGGCCCTAAATAAAAATTTAACCCCCCCACCCAGGTGACTAGGGGTCTCCAAACCCCTAGTCACCCCCCCATTTGATGTTTTCCTTCTTCAAAAATCTTCTTTTTTTCAGCCCCAAAAAATGCCAAATAAAAATCCATAATAACCAGCGCACTTAAAAAAAAAATTAAAAAAAAATCCATCTTCACCCATGGAGGGCTCCGTGCAGACTGAGCTCTGCAGGGCAGGGGAAGGCTTATAAAGCCTTGCCCCACCCTGCAATTAGGCTCAGAGCACTCTGATTGGTGGGTTTAAGCCATCCAATCAGAGTGCTCTGACAGGTAAATGAAGAGACTGACAGGTAAGTCTCTACATTTACCTGTCACAGCAATCTGATTGGTTGGCTTGAAATCCACAAATCAGAGTGCTCTGTGTCATTTTATACAGCATGGGAAAGTTCTTTGGAATTTTCCCACGCTGTGTAATTTTACTCATAACACTCTGATTGGTGGATTAAAGGAACACTATGGTCACCTAAATTACTTTAGCTAAATAAAGCAGTTTTAGTGTATAGATCATTCCCCTGCAATTTCACTGCTCAATTCACTGTCATTTAGGAGTTAAATCACTTTGTTTCTGTTTATGCAGCCCTAGCCACACCTTCCCTAGCTATGATTGACAGAGCCTGCATGAAAAAAAAAACTGGCTTCACTTTCAAACAGATGTAATTTACCTTAAATAATTGTATCTCAATCTCTAAATTGAACTTTAATCGCATACAGGAGGCTCTTGCAGGGTCTAACAAGTTATTAACATAGCAGGGGATAAGAAAATCTTAATCAAACAGAACCTGCAATAAAGAAAGCCTAAATAGGGCTCTCTTTACAGGAAGTGTTTATGGAAGGCTGTGCAAGTCACATGCAGGGAGGTGTGACTAGGGTTCATAAACAAAGGGATTTAACTCCTAAATGGCAGAGGATTGAGCAGTGAGGCTGCAGGGGCATGTTCTATACACCAAAACTGCTTCATTAAGCTAAAGTTGTTCAGGTGACTATACAGGGAGTGCAGAATTATTAGGCAAATGAGTATTTTGACCACATCATCCTCTTTATGCATGTTGTCTTACTCCAAGCTGTATAGGCTCGAAAGCCTACTACCAATTAAGCATATTAGGTGATGTGCATCTCTGTAATGAGAAGGGGTGTGGTCTAATGACATCAACACCCTATATCAGGTGTGCATAATTATTAGGCAACTTCCTTTCCTTTGGCAAAATGGGTCAAAAGAAGGACTTGACAGGCTCAGAAAAGTCAAAAATAGTGAGATATCTTGCAGAGGGATGCAGCACTCTTAAAATTGCAAAGCTTCTGAAGCGTGATCATCGAACAATCAAGCGTTTCATTCAAAATAGTCAACAGGGTCGCAAGAAGCGTGTGGAAAAACCAAGGCGCAAAATAACTGCCCATGAACTGAGAAAAGTCAAGCGTGCAGCTGCCACGATGCCACTTGCCACCTGCCACCAGTTTGGCCATATTTCAGAGCTGCAACATCACTGGAGTGCCCAAAAGCACAAGGTGCGCAATACTCAGAGACATGGCCAAGGTAAGAAAGGCTGAAAGACGACCACCACTGAACAAGACACACAAGCTGAAACGTCAAGACTGGGCCAAGAAATATCTCAAGACTGATTTTTCTAAGGTTTTATGGACTGATGAAATGAGAGTGAGTCTTGATGGGCCAGATGGATGGGCCCGTGGCTGGATTGGTAAAGGGCAGAGAGCTCCAGTCCGACTCAGACGCCAGCAAGGTGGAGGTGGAGTACTGGTTTGGGCTGGTATCATCAAAGATGAGCTTGTGGGGCCTTTTCGGGTTGAGGATGGAGTCAAGCTCAACTCCCAGTCCTACTGCCAGTTCCTGGAAGACACCTTCTTCAAGCAGTGGTACAGGAAGAAGTCTGCATCCTTCAAGAAAAACATGATTTTCATGCAGGACAATGCTCCATCACACGCGTCCAAGTACTCCACAGCGTGGCTGGCAAGAAAGGGTATAAAAGAAGAAAATCTAATGACATGGCCTCCTTGTTCACCTGATCTGAACCCCATTGAGAACCTGTGGTCCATCATCAAATGTGAGATTTACAAGGAGGGAAAACAGTACACCTCTCTGAACAGTGTCTGGGAGGCTGTGGTTGCTGCTGCACGCAATGTTGATGGTGAACAGATCAAAACACTGACAGAATCCATGGATGGCAGGCTTTTGAGTGTCCTTGCAAAGAAAGGTGGCTATATTGGTCACTGATTTGTTTTTGTTTTGTTTTTGAATGTCAGAAATGTATATTTGTGAATGTTGAGATGTTATATTGGTTTCACTGGTAATAATAAATAATTGAAATGGGTATATATTTGCTTTTTGTTAAGTTGCCTAATAATTATGCACAGTAATAGTCACCTGCACACACAGATATCCCCCTAACATAGCTATAACTAAAAACAAACTAAAAACTACTTCCAAAAATATTCAGCTTTGATATTAATGAGTTTTTTGGGTTCATTGAGAACATGGTTGTTGTTCAATAATAAAATTAATCCTCAAAAATACAACTTGCCTAATAATTCTGCACTCCCTGTATATGGCCACACGTATTGAATCTTTTACCGTCACCGAGAGGCCAACACCCCACCACCACGCTAGTGGCTCGAGCCCCACGCCCAAATAATAGATAGAGCCTCTCACCTGCCGCTTGGTAACTAGCAGGGCCTCACCTGTCATGGGGTAGAGAGCTTTTTGCTTCGTCACTAGTTAGCCAGCCAGTTCTATTTATGCTCAACGATATCTTATTGACCAGGTTATTGTTGTTGTGTTGTTTTGGGGTTTTTTTGTCGCAAGAAGCCAGCACACGCGAAGAGTCATCTCCCCCTAGCACACCCGCTAGGCCTAACACCCCTGTTAGAGTTGGTACCCCCGGGGAATTCCAAGAATCATCCACGCCAGGCACTTTAAGGTCCTGGACAATCACCAAGATATCGGCTGAATTGCGCCGTAAGGGGTATCCCTTTCCCAGCGACGGCAAGGAAAGCTGAACTTTTCAAGATCCTCACAGCACACCAGCTCACAGGGGCATAGCTCAGACATACACTAAACACCATCCTGTTGTCTCTACAGTCTATCAATGATAGACTGACCAAGTTGGAAAACGCTAACTCAGCTGTCACGGGCCCTCCTCCCATAGGATCAGTACAAGCACCCACTTCTGACAGCTTACAGGGTAGGCCCCCAGCCTCGCCATTCTCCTCCCTCTCTACTACACAAGTTATAACCCCAGCACACATGGTCCCTCCAGTCCTTCGTAAGGACATTTTAGATGGAAAAGATGTAAATCTGTTTTCTTTGCTAATTGCCTCCCAAGATGTTGTGGAAAACAGAGTGTACAATTACGGAGATTTGGCTGTCGTTGTGAAGGCTAGAGACCCAAGACTCAATAAAAAACCTACTATACCAGAGTTTGTCCTAGCCTTCGGTATCTACAGGGATGTTGTATGCTCGGTTTATCCACAGCGCCGGGAGGAATTAGACTTATATCTACATAAGGTGGTAGACTTAGGCCACAAGTACGGGGGTTTCATGTTTTATGATTTCCACAAGTCCATGTCCGCAAAAGCAGCCGCAACCCTGGCCTAGTTTAACATCCGCACTGACTGGAGTCTCTTGGACACGGAACTCTTTTGCAGGCATTTTGCAGGCCTAGTACCTCTGTCTTGTGCAGTCTGCTCTTCCACCTCTCATACCACCAACCTGAGGCCGAACCCTCCTATTCTGGTATCTCAGGAGGAGCTAGCAAGACTGACCAGAGCAGTCAAAAATATAAGCTCGGCCATCCCATCATCTATTTGGGCAAAGCTCAAATATGTAATAATTTTAATGCAGGGGCATGCAGCTTTAGCGCCTGCAGATACCTGCACATCTGTTCCGTATGCTTTAGGGCACATGCCAAAACCATGTGCCAATCTAAATTGAATCCCCAAAAATGACTAACCCAGGTAAATACAAGTAATCTAGAATTCTACTTGAAGTCGCACCCATCTCCTCACTTGGTAGAATACTTATTACTTGGGTTCTCTGAAGGTTTTCACACTGGGTTGGTGTCACTCCCGCAGGCACATTAGAATGTCCCAACCTCCTTTCAGCTAGGAACGATCCAAAAACAGTAGACAAACTAATTGGTAAAGAAACAAAAAAAAACTTCATGATAGGCCCATTTTCCTCCCCCCCCCCCTTCACCTCCTTGCGCACAAACCCGATTGGGATAGCCACCAGTAAATATTCCAATAAAAAACACCTAATCATCGATCTGTCTGCTCCTCATTCGTCTACAAACCCAAGCCTAAACTCCCTCATTCCATCTACCAAATTCTCTCTTCACTATGCCACCGTGGATAATGCCATACAAGCAATCTTGAGGGCAGGTAGAGCCGTATGGCTCAGTAAGACCGATATCTCCAATGCCTTTAAGTTGTTACCCATTCATCCTTCATTATGGCATGTTCACTGGGTCAAGTAGAGAGAGAAATATTATTTTGCTGAGACTCTCTGTTGGCTCCTCCTCAATATCGCTAGGTGCCCCACGGTGATACATTATTTAGACGACTTCTTGTTGGTAGAATGTAACAACTGCACTCCGATCAGTCTAAAGAGCACTATAGCACTATTTACATCGTTATGCGTCCCTCTATCACTGGACAAAACAACTGAACCCACCACCAGACTCGACTTCCTAGGCATCACTATAGATTCTGACACAAAGCAGTCAAGTCTCCCCGAGGACAAGCTCGGGCGCATACGCGAAGAGATAGACAGGTTCCTTCAACAGGGTACTTACACTTGTAAAGACCTACAATCTTTGTTAGGTTCTTTGAACTTCGCGATGCGCATAATTCCCCAGGGTAGATAATTTATTTCCAGGTTATTGTGTTTATTACCAGGTTTGCCAGATAATCATATTGATCACTTAGATCCCCTGGCAATGGCAGATCTAGCCATGTGGAAGGAGTTCTTAGAACATTGGAATGGGTTCTCTATGTTCATCCCTCCAATATCTGACCAATCCCCAGTTTTTTGGACAGACGCAGCCGCCAATACCGGGTTTGCAGCAATATACAAAAACTCTTGATTAAGAGATGCCTGGCCAGAGGAGACTCTCGATTTACCTCCTTTCACATCGGCCTTATTCGAAATTTACCCAAAAGTGGCGGCTGCCTTTACATGGGGAAAAACCTGGCCGGGTATGGCTGTTAAATGTTACATGGATAACATGGCAGCCTGCGACATAATCAATAAGGGCCGTTCATCTTCATTGGTCATTATGAAGTTAGTTCGCAGACTGACATGGTTAGCAGCCACCTTTCAATTCTATCTATACTGCGAACACATCCCAGGCTACTCTAACTCCGCTGCTGATGCTTTGTCCTGTTGTAAATTACAGGAATTCTTCAGCCTCCACCCAACGGCTGACAAATACCCAACCCAAACCCCGGATTTCGACAAGTTAATCCTGGATTAGCCCAGGTTTTGGCACACAGTTACAAATTGGCTCAGGTGGCCTTATCTGCAAATACTAAAAGAACAAATGACAGAGCCATGACCGTCTTCCAAAGGTTCTCAGTAGAATTCGACTTACACGACTATTCAGTTCAAACCATGGTCGCATTTGCTGCTTTTTGCCACCTTCAACTCAAACTTTCACACAATACGATTAAACTTTACCTGTCTGGTATACAACACCACGTCTTGACCGCCATTCCAAACCATACTCCTTTCCTCAGTACTTACCTGATAAAAAATATATTAAAAGGCATAAATAAACTTGATCATCACACTACAAACAAACGTCTACCCATAGATGGGGAGAAATTCTGGGCATTATTTGATACACTGGACACACTACCGTTTGAACCTTGCACAAACCTAGTTATAAAAACCTCTAAGTATATAGCATTTTATGGGTTCCTGAGGCTTACAGAATTCACGATTGCAACACAATCAGACAATCATTTATGTCTCATCAAAAAGGATTTTAAAAAAGATAAATGACCATTACATCCTATCACTTCAACATTCAAAGACCAGACAAACAGGCTATCCAGTTGAAATACCCTTCTACCCGACTGGGAATAACTGGTGCCCGGTTAAAGTCTTAGACACTTAGCACAGATCAAAGAAAATCCCAGCCACTCTCCGCTTTTTACATTGCTAGGCAATCCCCTAACAACTACCAAGTTCATGTTTTACATTCGTACACTGTGCATTAAATTAGGCTGAGACTCCGCATCTAATTCAGGACATTCATTCAGGATAGGGGCCACATCAGCCGCGTCCAGTACTAACACGCCAGTTCACATTAAGAAATTAGGGTGTTGGGAATCTGCTATATACCACAGATACATACCACACCCAGAGAAAGAGTTAAGACAAGCATTTAAGAAACTTGTATTTATGTTAAGAATAAAGTGTGTTTATCTGCAATCTCTTTTGCCCTCTTTTTACAGGCCTACTCCATACGTCGGTTATGGCACACCTCACCGACTTTAACCAATCATATAGTATTTCACAGTCACTAATTAACCGAACACAAGTTTAAGGCCATAGGCCTGTATTTGTAGGAGGAGTTAGCGTTCCTATAAAACACTACTCCTCTCTCCTTTCATTTGCCATGTCGTACGCTGTTCACCCCACCCACCGCACCCTCTCATATTCATACAATACCTTCAGGAGGCCCTCTTTTTCTATCCCTTACGTCGGTTCCGGCACACCTCTCCGACTTTAACCAATCATATAGTATTTCATATAGTATTTCACAGTCCCTAATTAACCGACCACACATATTGTATACAATATCTGTAACCATCTTCTGTGGAAGGATTATATTTATTTGTTTGCCTACTTTGCCTACTTTGCAATTTTGCCTAAAATATAAAATAAACAGGGCACTTGTATTCTTATGCTTATTTTAAGAAAAATATATTACATCTTGGTTAGACACCACTAGGTGGCATTAGGCCCTCAAAAATTCCAGTTAAACAAAAATCAGTATAAAAAAGAATATCATTATAGCTGTGTTATTAAATGTTTGAAATTAATGTTCAACTATAAAAGAAATCCGAGAAAGAGTAAATGGAAAATTAGAAGAAATAGAAGTCAGAAGCCTTAGAGTGGCTTGATAAAATAAAAAGGAAACTATATCAAGTAAGTGATGTATATCTTATTTGTGTTATTTTTTATATTTATGATTTGTATTGAAAATATACTTTACCTTACAGTTGGCCCAGGGCCGGACTGCACATTTTAGAGTGGCCCTTTATTGTGGCCAGACTAAGGCACACCTTTGCAATAATCATGTTGTCTAATCAGCATCTTGATATGGCACACCTGTGAGGTGGATGGATTATCTCGGCAAACTAAAAGTGCTCACTAACACAGATTTGTGAACAATATTTGAAAGAAATAAGCCTTTTGTGTACTGAGAAAAAGTATCTTTGAGTTCTGCTCATAAAAAATGGGGGCAAAACCAAAAGTGTTGCGTGTGTGTGTGTTGTCCGTCCCCCCGTAGACAAGATGCCAAAATACCAGATTATTGCAATATGCAATGATACCTTTTCTTTTATTGGACTAACATAATATTACAAAGACAAGCTTTCAAGAGTTTTCCTCTCTTCATCAGGTCTGAAGCAATACTGATCAATCTGATCGCGTTTAACACTTAAAACAAATGTTAGAGA
>OW240921.1:75303751-75392460 GCA_933207985.1 Pelobates cultripes
GATGGTAAAATGTTTTTTTTTTCCAGAAATTATTTTACAAACAAGAGATGTTGATGAAAATATTTAGATGAAAAAAGAGGAGTCTGTTCATGAAAACAGGGAGTTTTGAAAATAAGACTTTTTGAAAAATTAGGAAACATCAAATCAAATATTTTTTTTCCAAAATTTGGCAAATTAGTTGTCAATAAATTCACAATAAATTAACCTCAAAATACATTCCACAGTTTGGAGGTCACATGAGGTCACATGAAGATGTGTTTATTTGGCTAACATGTTCTCGCTTGCACGGAAACTCAAACATGAAAAAAAATAAAATCATTATTTAAAAAAAGCAGAATGTGTACCGCTCCTTTATTTTGGCCCTAAATGAACACTATAGGGTCAGAAAAACATACATGTATTCCTGACCCTACAGTGTTAAAAACAATACCTAGGTCCCTGTTCCTGCCCTCTTTTTCCCCCTTAAATAAGAAACAATCTTACCTTTATTCCAGCACGTGCAGGTCTGCCAGTGCTGCCCCCTCTCCCCGATTTGCCATTTCCTATGGGAAAGCATTGGATTGGTTGAGATTGTCAATTCTGATGATCTTAGTCAAGGAAGTTGGGCATGGGACAGAGCCAAACGTCACCTTGGCCAATCAGTCTCTCATCGTAGAGATGCATTGAATCAATGCATCTCCATGAAGAAAGTTCAGCATCTCTTGTGGACGCCTGAGTGGCTGTCATTGGAGGTGTCCCTAGGGAGCAATGTAAACACTACCTGTTCTCTGAAAAGGCAGTATTTACATCAAAATGCCTGTGGTGACATGCTATACTCACTAGAACAACTACAGTAAGCTGTTGTTTTTCTTGTGAATATAGTGTCCCTTTCTCTATATCTTATCATGTAATAGAGCAAATGGGCAGAGAAAATTGTGGACCACAACGTTTCTATCAATCAATATATGTTGGAATAGTCAATTTTTTTCAAAATGTATTTTGCTGCATCTAACTTCCCATCTGCACTGAAAAGTATCAACCTATGCGTATCCTAAAATGTGAAACATGATAATAATAAAAATGGCTTAAACCACATGGTGTGAGTTTACGCTCAGAGCCATTAATCATGATACATATAGCATTTACTTAGGTGTTGGTGAGCAATATTTTAGAAAAACCAAAAAATCACATTTAACATTAATAAATTAGAAAAATACATTTTGCTGTTGATGAAAGAATCTTGACTCTAAAATTTGCCCGATTTATGCACATTACACACAAACAGATTTATTTAGAAATCTGTTTTAATACTGATGATGTGAAATCACTTCCATCTCTAAAACTTGGATGACCAAAGATTTTAAACTTCTTAGCATCTCATCCAGAACATCAATAATTCTTACAGGATCACAATCAGAAAGAAACACATGTGCACAATTTGAAACCCAGAAACATGCGCGTGAACAAGACCCCGTCAGCCTCCAATAAATACACATATGGAAAAAATTGTCATGCCAGTGAACATTTAATACAGCTGCATACTACTAATGTTGAGAACATTATATAGTATATGCTGAACATCTATAGAACATCTACAGTATAGGCTCTAGATCAGAGATAGGCAACCTTCGGCACTGTTTTGGAATACATCTCCCATAATTATTATTATTATAATGCTTTTGCACCGATAGTGCTGGCAAAGCATCATGGGAAGTGTAGTCCAAAACATCTGGAGTGCCAAAGGTTGCCTATGCCTGCTCTAGATTGACATCCCACTTGCTCACAAGCAGAATATTTTAAAGGGAAAATCTAAGCTAAAGAAAATGCATATTTTTTAATGCATTTGAATAAGGCACTTAAAGTAAAAAATATTAATTTACTAGTTTTTTTTATTATTATTATTTCACAAGTCCCTAAAAACTGACCTCTTCATCGACTTCTGTCGCTAAGATTATGCAGCCCATTTTTGCCCTGTACTAACCTCCTTGTTTATGCTGGGGAGTGTCCAATCATGTGGTTCTCACATAGAAGCATTATGTAAACAGTGAACATTTTTAGAGGCTTTAAAAACAAACGAAAATAGATTTAAAGACAAACAAAGTTGTATTCTTAAAACTATAGTTCCTTCTGTCTCCCCCTCCCTTGGGGCCCCACTGGACCATACAGGGTTAAAAACTCTTTATTTACTCACCAAATTCTAGCGCTGATCTCCCATGGTGCTTGGCCGGTGCTGTGCTAGGGTGCTCATGGCGAGCACCACAAGCGCATTAGCCCCCCATTTAGGAATGCGTTTCACTGATGCTGGATGTCCTCATGCAGAGCGTGAGAATGTCCAACGTCAGTTATTAAGATCCCGGAAGTGCCTCTAGTGGCTGTGTTAGTGCTGTAATGTAAATATTGCAGTTTCTCTAAAGTTGTTTGGGTTCTTAGACTTGCCCTTTAAAATTTTTAATGACTATCTGTTTGGAGTGTTAAGCAGCTGAACGCTATAGGATTTCATATAAATTGACAGATATTTAATATTATCTGAACTACTAAGACCTCAGAGTAATAAGACCACTTGTAATAAGAAATTATTTTGAAATTTTAAAGATTAGAGTTTTATTTTCTTGGCAATAAAAAAAATGATACGATTTCAGTGATCCATTCTAATCTTGTTACTCAAACAAAATAAAACGTCATGTAATATCGAGAATACTCCTCATCGATTGGAAGCAAGATGGGTAAAAGCATATCAGAGAAAATGTGGAATTTTTCAAAATTTATTTTTGTCAGCTTGTGGTATGATGTATGATCTGCCCTTCTGCAATATGTATCATTTCTATTTTCTAAGATCCTTTAACACCTTAAAAATAGAAGCAATTGTTCAACTTCTCAACAAAACAAATCCTATAATGTGTGCTACGTGCTTGTTCCACATATCAAGTACAGCTAAAGAAAAGGCAACTAAAGAAAAAGGATTCACTAGTAATTTCAGGCCTGATTCTTAAATGCCTACACCAACCTTACCACTAATATGCTTACACTTTCTCTAACCGTGCACCTAGCCTAGCCTAACCTTACCCATAACCTTAATCCAACTCTATGCCTAACCATAATCCAGCATTAAACATTACCCTACACTAACATTAAACTAACCCAACTAGCCATACCTCTAACTCTAATGCTAATCCTAACCCAATTCAAACCCTAATTCAGCAGAGGGATTTTCCAGTTTACCGCCCTGGCGTCTCTGGCACTTAAGGTGTACCAGTTCAGGCATGCTATCGCCCATTGGTTTATTCTACCTAACCAGCACCACTAACTGTTCCACTAAATACTATGACTCAGCTTTGGTTTCGTATCCAATGAAGTATCCAATGAAGTTGCAAGAAAAAGTATGTGAACTCTTTGGAATGATATGGATTTCTGCACAAATTGGTCATAAAATGTGATCTGATCATCATCTAAGTCACAACAATAGACAATCACAGTCTGAATAAATTAATAACACACAAAGAATGGAATGTTGCCATGTTTTTATTGAACAGACCATGTAAACATTCACAGTGCAGGTGGAAAAAGTATGTGAACCCCTAGACTAATGACATCTCCAAGAGCTAATTGGAGTGAGATGTCAGCCAACTGGAGTCCAATCAATGAGATGAGATTGGAGGTGTTGGTTACAGCTGCCCTGCCCTATAAAAAACACACACCAGTTCTGGGTTTGCTTTTCACAAGAAGCATTGCCTGATGTGAATGATGCCTCGCACAAAAGAGCTCTCAGAAGACCTACGATTAAGAATTGTTGACTTGCATAAAGCTGGAAAGGGTTATAAAAGTATCTCCAAAAGCCTTGCTGTTCATCAGTCCACGGTAAGACAAATTGTCTATAAATGGAGAAAGGTCAGCACTGCTGCTACTCTCCCTAGGAGCGGCCGTCCTGCAAGATGACTGCAAGAGCACAGCGCAGACTGCTCAATGAGGTGAAGAAGAATCCTAGAGTGTCAGCTAAAGACTTACAAAAGTCACTGGCAAATGCTAACATTCCTGTTAGCGAATCTACAATACGTAAAACACTAAAAAAGAATGGATTTCATGGGAGGATACCACAGAGGAAGCCACTGCTGTCCAAACAAAACATTGCTGCACATTTACAGTTTGCACAAGAGCACCTGGATGTTCCACAGCAGTACTGGCAAAATATTCTGTGGACAGATGAAACCAAAGTTGAGTTGTTTGGAAGAAACACACAACACTATGTGTGATGGAAAAAAGGTACAGCACACCAACATCAAAACCTCATCCCAGCTGTGAAGTATGGTGGTGGGGGCATCATGGTTTGGGGCTGCTTTGCTGCATCAGGGCCTGGACGGATTGCTATCATCGAAGGAAAAATGAATTCCCAAGTTTATCAAGACATTTTGCAGGAGAACTTAAGGCCATCTGTCTACCAGCTGAAGCTCAACAGAAGATGGGTGTTGCAACAGGACAATGACCCAAAGCATAGAAGTAAATCAATAACAGAATGGCTTAAACAGAAGAAAATACGCCTTCTGAAGTGGCCCAGTCAGAGTCCTGACCTCAACCCGATTGAGATGCTGTGGCATGACCTCAAGAAAGCGATTCACACCAGACATCCCAAGAATATTGCTGAACTGAAACAGTTCTGTAAAGAGGAATGGTCAAGAATTACTCCTGACCGTTGTGCACGTCTGATCTGCAACTACAGGAAACGTTTGGTTGAAGTTATTGCTGCCAAAGGAGGTTCAACCAGTTATTAAATCCAAGGGTTCACATACTTTTTCCACCTGCACTGTGAATGTTTAAATGGTGTGTTCAATAAAAACATGGCAAAATTTCGTTCTTTGTGTGTAATTAGTTTAAGCAGACTGTGATTGTCTATTGTTGTGACTTAGATGATGATCAGATCACATTTTATGACCAATTTGTTCAGAAATCCATATCATTCCAAAGGGTTCACATACTTTTTCTTGCAACTGTATACTGCACTGGTATTTGGTTACTATAGGATATTCTATCTATGTAGTCCTCTGGCAATACTCTTATTAGTAATTATTCTATAGAGCGTCATGCATAGCAATATACCGGTAAGACCTCAAGGAAGAGAAAAACAAGCCTTTTCTTGGCAACTCAAAGAACTCAGACAGTTTATTGTAGAAACAGCCTGCATATATAGATCACAGCATACAGTAAAACATATTGCACATAGATCTATACCAATGGGAATACAGAACTGGGAAAATAGAACACAAAGTTCTATTGATATAGAATCACTGTCCCTCCAGAGCAATCTCTGATTACATCAACATAGCCCTTTACTGTAGTAGGTAACATGCAATTACGTGTAGACTTGCCGGCTCCAACATCATGTGATCACTTACAGTACAGGATTTAACTTAATTACCCCACAAAATACATTACAAACAGTATCTTATAGCATCCATTCTCTTAGGATGACAAAACACCACAAGGTGGCATTAAAATGGTACTGTGAACATGCAAAAATCAGCGAGGTTAGGCCATCCATCATATGAGTATATACATAAAAGCACTTTGATTATTGATAATCACTTTGATTATTCAGTTTTGACATTGTATTTTTTTAATTGTTTCTTTTCATATTAATTTTGCATGATATATATTCACAATGCCATTACAACAGATTAATTAAATACATTTGACTTTATTTAGCACTATTAAATGTGTGTCCCATGTTAAAATTAATGTAGGACCCATCGATATTGGGGTACTGTGAACTAGTGGTGGGCTTAACACAATATGGCCATATGGTGGAACTGAACCCCCATATTTGTTTGATAAGATAGGTGATTTTAAGTAGCCCTGTAAAGTTTAGCACTGTATTTGTGTGTGTGCACTGTTCCTTAACCTGTATCTTGTATAAATTTTGGTGTTTACAGCAGCTTCACTACTGAGAAATGCATTTTTCGGTGTTCCCCCAATTCCCGCCCCCCCCCCCCCTTTTTTTTTAAAGATGTTTGGTGTCACAAGTAATCTCGTGATTTTCATTTACTCTTTAGGGTGGCAGAGCAGTACGAGACATATAGCCACAAACATGTATACTACCATGGAAAGCCATTATTGTCATATATATATATTTGTTCTCTTTATCGTCTTTTAATAACATTTGTTATTTATTTATTTATTTATTTATAAAATATTTTACCAGGAAGGATACATTGAGATTTCTCTCGTTTTCAAATATGTTCTGTGTACACAAAACATTGCATTGTTAATTGTTATATATATATTATTTTCTATTTGTTTATTTTCTATAATATTTTGCTGTGTGGATACCTTTAACTTTAAATGTTGAGCTAGAGAAGTTGTATGTTATATTTTATTTGTGGAAATTGCCAGGTTAAAAAAAAAAATCAAAGGATAAGTCAAAGATTAAATTTAATATGAAGAATAGATACTCACATCACATCTGTGCCTTGACTTTCTACGATTTTAGGTTGGTTTTTTTTTTATGCTGAAACAGCTTCAGGCTTGTGGTTGCACATGTCATCAAATTTCAGGAAACTAAATCTGGAGACTAAGTATCAGATGAGTTGCTAATGTTTGAAAAAAGCAAAAAAACATGTTTCAGGCCTCTATTTTATTGCTGCCATTGAAGTAAGACTTTGTGATTGCAACTTGATCTTACTCCCCCAAGATGTTTTTGGGATTGTCAAGATAATCGAAAGCCCAGGCTATTGCACAAAGATAGTACAACAAGATGTATCCCAGTTATTACATGACATAAACCAAACTGGGCATAGTGTTGTTTAACTACAAAGAACAGTGACTAAGTCAGCTAGCTGTGATTCAAAGACATATCATTCTATAACAGTCTAGGTGGCTTTGAAAAAATTTATATTCTTTACCTCTGTACCTAAAATATAGTGTCTGTATGTCTGTCTGTCTGTCTATCTATCTATCTTCACAACATTTTATTTTTAGACATCCTTAAACACTAGTCAATATTGCTGTTTTGTTGGCAGAGATAGGGAGGGACAACTTGGTGTACTGGGAGAGAAATTAGTTTCTTGTCGTAGTGAAAACCAGAGTTGGGGCAAAGTGTAGGATCAGTGACTCTTTATAAACTAAATTTAATTATACTTAGAAATGCAAAATTAAGGTTAAAATGAGCATTAACATGCATACGATAATGGACTGAATTTACTACTACCAGAGTTGTGCAAAGACATTTTTGCACCAAAGTCACACCAAAACGCAATTTGCTAGTAGGCATATCTTACATAATTATAAATACTGTCTCTCATTCACAATTGGATATGTTTCTGGAGTGGATAATAAACAGGAAGGGAATTATTTATCAAAGTGTTCTGAATAGTGTCAGCTATATTTCTTGTGTTCTAAAATGTATCTAACAAGTGATTGATTTCTTCATAATAAATACTGCCACTGTTTGCCTGTTTGTCTGAAAAAAAGTATAGTTAGCGCACAATAGAAGCAAGAGGTGAAAAAAAAGAAAACAACAGAATTAATAAATTGTTCCAAATATTCACAGAAATGTAAATGTCAAACTTTCATAAATCTTCCCCAATATGTTTATATTTGAGTTCTACTTTAGGGAGGTATAAATCCGATCATTGATTTATCAACATAAAACCACGTGCTATTCTAGATCAGAAGTAAGTATCATGGAAACCAATAGCATGTTTCTCAATATTTAGCAGTTTGCAGCCAGAATATCTCCCGTTTTGCTTTGGTAAATCTCTATTTTATGGTTGTTTTAAAAGGTTTAGAATAATGTATTTTGGGAGAATAATGAATGTTGCTTGTTTGATTATCTGTTTTTGCAAAACTCACAATGATCTCTTCTTTGACTGGGGAGTTGAGAGGTTTATCCTGCAATTTCACCCTCCTCCTTTTTCACCTCTTTTTCTGAAAATCTTATACTACTACGATTTCCAAGTGAGCACTTTCAATAGCCCAGCTAATGCAAATGGTATAGAATCTCCCCCGCAATTATTTTAATGATGTCAATAACATAAACAATGTGGTGTTCTGGCACATGCCACAATCTGGGTAATTTGTAGGCCAAGGCAAAACGTTGAACTCTTTGTCATGTTCCTCAAACCATTTCTGAATATTTTTTTGCAGTGTGGCAGGGTGCATTATCTTGCTGAAAGAGGCCACTGCCATCAAGGAACACCATTGCCATGAAGGGTTGTACGTGATCTGTAAAATCTCTAGGTAGGTAATACATGTCAAAGTAACATTCACATGAATGCTAGGACCTAAGGTTTCCCAGGAGAACATTAGTCAGAGCATAACACTGCCTCTGCCGGCCAGCCTTCTTCCCATAGTGCATTCTGTTGCATCCACAGGTAAACAAAGCACACGCACCCGGCTATTCACCTGATCTAAAAGAAAAGCATTACGTTTTTCAGCAGTTTAACCTACCGTAGTTTTGCTGTGTGATCGGACCAGAATGACTAGCCTTTGCTCACCTTGGTATCAATGAGACTTGGGCACCCATGACCATGGCACCAGTTCACCGGTTGTGTTTCCTTCCATTACTTTTTGTAAGTACTAACCACTGTATGCCAGGTAACAGGAGCCACAGTACTGATATAAACAATGTTATGCACTTCATCAGTTAGTGGTTTTAACATTGTCATTGATCAATGTATGTAGGTGCTTTCAACATATACTGTTTTTTTCTTTTGCTTAGGAAGTAATAGCTCCAGCATATATTTTTTCTTCTTCTCCTTCTTGTCTATAAATACTTTTTCTTTATCTTTGTTTTTTTGGTTTGCTACAGTTGTGAATTTAGAAGAACAGTGTCATGTTACAGCCTGGGCAGGTCCATCAGGTGGAGAGGGACCCTTACCTTTACCTTTTATTTCCTCTGTAGCTCCGATGCCAGGCGTTGTAGCTATGCCCACTTTTATGACGAGTGGACATCATGCTGCTAATGATGTCACGGCTTGTCAAAAAGTTGAAATTCGAGTATTTTGGGGGCGTGGCTATGGAATTAAAGCCACAGATTATAAAAAGGCTTCATAGGGCAAGGATCATTGCCCTGTCATGGTTCTAATTATGTTTCCCAATAGTGCTTGTGTATTCTGTGTGTTTCTGGTTTATTGATTTCGGCTATTCTAAATATTCTCTATTCTCTAATTCTGTGACTCGGCTATTGGTTTTCACTTCCCTGATTTCTAGTTCCCCTGACTCGACTATTCTATATCTAAAAAATGTAAAAACCTGGTCACTCTAGGAAATGTTATACGTCGTTACATCTATTATCATCTACACTTTGCATGTTGGGTCACTAGATATGGTGACAAACAGGGTGGCCGATAATGGCCACCGAGGATTATGTCTGACTGGTCACAAATTTCTGCATGGGCCACTCTAACAAGGGATGATGAGAATCAAGGTCCCCAAGCAAATGGTGAATTGTATTTGTTCACCCATATTCTGCTATAATAGATTCTATGGTAAGTAATTAACATATGTATGAGACACAATACCTATCTAAAAAAATATACAATAAAAATGAAACACTCTATTATTGCTAGCTTGTGTAGTATGTCAAACCAACCCTCAATAAATTATAGAAAATTGGTCAAGAATATTTTAAATATTCTAATGACCATGTGTCATGAGCCTGGTAGAAAGTGGTTTGTGATTGTTAGCCCCCTTAACCTGTGCTCCCTCTCTTGTCCACAGAATTGGTATGTACTGATAATAGAATAGTTTACTTGGAATTAATTTTGTCACTCCCATTACAGGTTTTAATGTAAAATGCCTTTATTCAACCAAACCATTTTAAATTATCTAGTCACCTTTAAACTTTATCTTTGTTCCTTTTTTCAAAACTATGATGTGTATCTTTAGCAGCTTTAGCATTTAGTTTTCATTACTACTTTTCCGTTATAGTTACTTTAAGCATAAAATATGCTAAATTAAGTCAGGAAGAATGCCCCAGGTGAGCAAATTCCATATAGTTTAAGACCTGTTGGCCGGAAGCCAAAAATGGAATGGAAACATTTCTTAATTTCCAGGCAACTGGATTAGTTTATGAGTCAGTTAAGACTATCACCCAATCTTTAAACCACTTGCAATGTAAGGCCTTGATTACTAAATATGTGTACATTACTAAACAAAGAGCTATATGGGAGGCTCACCATGGGGAAAGATGGCAGCACAGTTTTATCCTCATTGGTATTCTCATGCTATAATGTTTTATAATTTGCTATTATGTATTCTACTCTACAATACAAAGCCAAACAATATGGCACTTAATTGTGTGGAGTAAAAAAGTGTAGAAAATAGTTAGCAGCCAACCGCAACATCAGCAGGTGAAAAATGTGAAATATATTGTGAGTGTGTGTGGCATTTTGTGAGGGGGACACGCTAAATTTAAAGTAATCAAAATATTTTTTAAATACAAATTAGGAACTAAAACCACTGATTTAAAACAGACATTATGTCACCAAATTATATAAGTCATGTGTTACAAATCACAACAGTCGTAGGAATACAATATGTTTGGTCGTGGACAATAGCCGAGTATGACATATTCAGTCGGTCGGCCAGGAAAGTCGGTTGTGGTGTGCCGGAACAGATGTGTGGATGAGCCTGTAAAATAGAGGGCGCACCTAGGGAAATAACTTGTATATAAGGAAGGGTTTGTTAAATGAGGTACAGATATTCATAGGCCAAATATCCCCCTCCCACAACTACAGGCTTAGCAGTCTTTACATTTGTGGTCAAGGACAATAGCCGAGTTTGACATACATATATATGAGGAATTTTGGTGCTGGTTTGCCGTAACTGAGGTGAGTCTGTGAAAAAGAGGGCAAAAAGAAATATATAGTTCCTTCAGACTTGCGATACTTCCAGGGTTGGCGCTTCCTAAAGGCAGGCGGCCGACCTAGGCCCTGGCTTTATGATAGCTTGTGCCGCGGCCTCCTCCATCAAGTTAGATTATTTTGAGCACATCGCCTACCATGTTACCAGACGATCAAAAGCACTTACATTGTTGCTGACTAGCGCCCCTTAGAACACAGGTCCGGCAGCATACACATCAGCCCGCTCAGCCAGGTCCCCCTCTCAGATAGCCATTGCAGTGGTGGCAGTGCAAGGGCGCTTCAATTCCTCGCTCTCGTCCCTTCCCCTGTACGTGGGGAGAAGTGGGCGGGAGCATAACGGGAAATTTGCTGAGAAAAAACTTGATGGGCAGCCAGGCGCAGACAACAAACAGCAATGAAGGTA
The DNA here is from genome assembly GCA_933207985.1 of Pelobates cultripes. Lineage (NCBI taxonomy): Eukaryota > Metazoa > Chordata > Amphibia > Anura > Pelobatidae > Pelobates > Pelobates cultripes. Next base: position 75,314,987 of record OW240921.1, read on the forward strand.
AGGTGTGTCAGAGAATGTGTGTAAGTCTGCTTCAGACAGTATGTTTGTGTATGTCAGTCTGTATGGGTCAGTGTGTGTGTCTGTATGCATCAGTATGTCTGTATGGGGCAGTGTGTGTCTGTATGGATCAGTGTGTGCCTGTATGGGCCAGTGTGTGTGTGTGTGTATGTCATGTGTGTAATGTCTGTATGGGTCAGTGTGTGTCTCTATGGGTCATTATGTGTGTCTGTATGGGTCAGTGTGGGTGTCTGTATTGATCAGTGTGTGTATGTCATGTGTGTAATGTCTGTCTTTATAGGTCAGTGCATGTGTCTGTATGGGTAATTGTGTGTCTGTATGGGTCATTGTGACTGTATGGGTCAGTGTGTGTCTGTATGGGTCATTGTGTGTGTCTGTATGAGTTATTGTGTGTCTGTATGGTCAGTGTCTGTGTCTGCGTGGGCCACTGTGTGTATGCATTGGTCAGTGTGTGTGTCTGCATGGGTCAGCGTGTCTGTATGTTTGTGTCTGCATGGATCAGTGTGTGCATATGGGTCAGTGTGCGTCAGTCTACATGGGTTAGTGTGTGTATCAGTTTGCATGGGTTGGTGTGTGTGTCTGCATGGGTTAGTGTGTCTATATGTGTGTATCTGCATGGGTCAGTGTATCTCTATGTGTGTGTGTCTGCCTGGGTCAGTGTGTCTGTATGTGTGTGTCTGCATACATCAGTGTGTGTATATGGGTCAGTGTGCATCAGTCTACATGGGTTAGTGTGTGTCAGATTGCATGGGTCAGTGTGTGTGTCTGCATGGGTCAGTGTGTCTATATGTGTGTGTATGCATGGGTCAGTATGTAACTAAATACTATGCCAACTCTGTTTCTGGCTGAGTTAGTGCAGGGGAGTTAGTGAGTTTTGGACAGAATTGAATAAAACTGAACTAAATTTGGGTAGATATAACTTGAAAAAGTGAAACTTCTGTATGTGGAAGACATGCTTAAAATAGACTAATTTAGAGGAATGCTAGGATGAAATGAAAAGAGGGCAAAACAATCGCAAACCTAAACATAATACCAAAGCCTCAGGGCAAAATGGGAGAATATAAAATAATACAAATGCAGTGTAAGAATTCTGATTGTAATTAATCGCTGTGTGAGGGTGGTCAAACTAATACCCCATCCCTCCCCCCACTGGGAGCCTTTACAATTTTCTACTAGCTCAAAACAGAAGGAAAACAGATATAGTGGTTTATACACATAACACAGACAAATATACAGATTATTACTCATTAAAAGTGTATTAAGCTGACCCAACCTAAGCCAAGTGGTTAAACAGTTAAGCTAGCATGAGATCTAACTAAGCAGCCAAGCAGTATTGATTGGCTCTACCTATGGCTCGTGGGGTAATATGCTACTGTCGTTGTAGTGGGGAGTTGGTCTCTCAGTGACAATTATAATGTTAAAAGTAGATAGGCAATGACATGCAAGGCCCTAACTATTTAGCTGTAAGTGTCTGTATAGCGATGTGCTAACTATGGTTTCTGACATGGTGCCAAAACCTCTGTGAATAAGGATGGGAGTTGGCCTTGCAGGTCCTCTATCGAATGGCATAAGGGCAATTTAGCGCACCCCAAAGCCAGAGCAAACTGTGCGTGATCTCCTGACCGAGCCTGTGTCAACCTGCGTGAGCGTATGGCTATGTTTCAAGGGTGCCCTAAAGTAAAAAAAGGGTATAGGGCCTATTGTTCTCCACCCCAGCCCCCACCCTGAGCAGCGGGTGGGGGCCCTAAAGTAAAATAATGGGAAGGGGGCCTATTGTCCTTCCCTTGGCCCCCACCCCTGATTGGTGGGTGAGGGCCCTAAATACCAATAAGGGGGGACCTATTGTCCTCCCCCTTTCCCCCACCCCTGAGCAGCGGGTGGGGGCCCTAAATTAGAATAAGGGGGAACCTAATGTCCTCCCACCTGGCCCCCACCCCTGAGCTGTGGGTGGGGGCCCTAAATAAAAATTGGGGGGACCTTATGTCCTCCCTCCTGGCCCCCACCCCTGAGTGGTGGGTGGGGACCCTAAATACCAATTAGGGGGGGACATAATGTCCTTCCCCCTGGCCCCCACCCCTGAGCGGGAGGTGGGGGCCCTAAATAAAAATTTAACCCCCCCACCCAGGTGACTAGGGGTCTCCAAACCCCTAGTCACCCCCCCATTTGATGTTTTCCTTCTTCAAAAATCTTCTTTTTTTCAGCCCCAAAAAATGCCAAATAAAAATCCATAATAACCAGCGCACTTAAAAAAAAAATTAAAAAAAAATCCATCTTCACCCATGGAGGGCTCCGTGCAGACTGAGCTCTGCAGGGCAGGGGAAGGCTTATAAAGCCTTGCCCCACCCTGCAATTAGGCTCAGAGCACTCTGATTGGTGGGTTTAAGCCATCCAATCAGAGTGCTCTGACAGGTAAATGAAGAGACTGACAGGTAAGTCTCTACATTTACCTGTCACAGCAATCTGATTGGTTGGCTTGAAATCCACAAATCAGAGTGCTCTGTGTCATTTTATACAGCATGGGAAAGTTCTTTGGAATTTTCCCACGCTGTGTAATTTTACTCATAACACTCTGATTGGTGGATTAAAGGAACACTATGGTCACCTAAATTACTTTAGCTAAATAAAGCAGTTTTAGTGTATAGATCATTCCCCTGCAATTTCACTGCTCAATTCACTGTCATTTAGGAGTTAAATCACTTTGTTTCTGTTTATGCAGCCCTAGCCACACCTTCCCTAGCTATGATTGACAGAGCCTGCATGAAAAAAAAAACTGGCTTCACTTTCAAACAGATGTAATTTACCTTAAATAATTGTATCTCAATCTCTAAATTGAACTTTAATCGCATACAGGAGGCTCTTGCAGGGTCTAACAAGTTATTAACATAGCAGGGGATAAGAAAATCTTAATCAAACAGAACCTGCAATAAAGAAAGCCTAAATAGGGCTCTCTTTACAGGAAGTGTTTATGGAAGGCTGTGCAAGTCACATGCAGGGAGGTGTGACTAGGGTTCATAAACAAAGGGATTTAACTCCTAAATGGCAGAGGATTGAGCAGTGAGGCTGCAGGGGCATGTTCTATACACCAAAACTGCTTCATTAAGCTGAAGTTGTTCAGGTGACTATACAGGGAGTGCAGAATTATTAGGCAAATGAGTATTTTGACCACATCATCCTCTTTATGCATGTTGTCTTACTCCAAGCTGTATAGGCTCGAAAGCCTACTACCAATTAAGCATATTAGGTGATGTGCATCTCTGTAATGAGAAGGGGTGTGGTCTAATGACATCAACACCCTATATCAGGTGTGCATAATTATTAGGCAACTTCCTTTCCTTTGGCAAAATGGGTCAAAAGAAGGACTTGACAGGCTCAGAAAAGTCAAAAATAGTGAGATATCTTGCAGAGGGATGCAGCACTCTTAAAATTGCAAAGCTTCTGAAGCGTGATCATCGAACAATCAAGCGTTTCATTCAAAATAGTCAACAGGGTCGCAAGAAGCGTGTGGAAAAACCAAGGCGCAAAATAACTGCCCATGAACTGAGAAAAGTCAAGCGTGCAGCTGCCACGATGCCACTTGCCACCAGTTTGGCCATATTTCAGAGCTGCAACATCACTGGAGTGCCCAAAAGCACAAGGTGTGCAATACTCAGAGACATGGCCAAGGTAAGAAAGGCTGAAAGACGACCACCACTGAACAAGACACACAAGCTGAAACTTCAAGACTGGGCCAAGAAATATCTCAAGACTGATTTTTCTAAGATTTTATGGACTGATGAAATGAGAGTGAGTCTTGATGGGCCAGATGGATGGGCCCGTGGCTGGATTGGTAAAGGGCAGAGAGCTCCAGTCCGACTCAGACGCCAGCAAGGTGGAGGTGGAGTACTGGTTTGGGCTGGTATCATCAAAGATGAGCTTGTGGGGCCTTTTCGGGTTGAGGATGGAGTCAAGCTCAACTCCCAGTCCTACTGCCAGTTCCTGGAAGACACCTTCTTCAAGCAGTGGTACAGGAAGAAGTCTGCATCCTTCAAGAAAAACATGATTTTCATGCAGGACAATGCTCCATCACACGCGTCCAAGTACTCCACAGCGTGGCTGGCAAGAAAGGGTATAAAAGAAGAAAATCTAATGACATGGCCTCCTTGTTCACCTGATCTGAACCCCATTGAGAACCTGTGGTCCATCATCAAATGTGAGATTTACAAGGAGGGAAAACAGTACACCTCTCTGAACAGTGTCTGGGAGGCTGTGGTTGCTGCTGCACGCAATGTTGATGGTGAACAGATCAAAACACTGACAGAATCCATGGATGGCAGGCTTTTGAGTGTCCTTGCAAAGAAAGGTGGCTATATTGGTCACTGATTTGTTTTTGTTTTGTTTTTGAATGTCAGAAATGTATATTTGTGAATGTTGAGATGTTATATTGGTTTCACTGGTAATAATAAATAATTGAAATGGGTATATATTTGTTTTTTGTTAAGTTGCCTAATATTTATGCACAGTAATAGTCACCTGCACACACAGATATCACCCTAACATAGCTATAACTAAAAACAAACTAAAAACTACTTCCAAAAATATTCAGCTTTGATATTAATGAGTTTTTTGGGTTCATTGAGAACATGGTTGTTGTTCAATAATAAAATTAATCCTCAAAAATACAACTTGCCTAATAATTCTGCACTCCCTGTAGTGTCCCTTTAAGTAACCAATCAGAGTGTTATGAGTCAAATTACACAGCCTATGGCTGCTCACTGTTTAATAGACATGCCCCTACTCGCGATAGCTAGGTAGGAGAAGCGTTATGTAAAGATTTGTTAGCAAGCACCAGAATTTTAAATTAAGCCCTATATCTTAGAGGAAGCCAGTGTCAATGAATTGTGTTCTGAAAAATGGTGCAAAATACCAGGTGAAGTTGAGGCACGTACAATGGAAACCACCCTCGAAACCAGTAGGACCACTGCCTATTGGTGACTCCTTCTTCTTTTAGTTATTTTCAAACCACTTTTTAGAACACAACTGTTTGCTGAATCTCTCCATCTGTGTACATTTGGATATGGCCATATCAGGATTGCTAAACACTACACATCTTCTTTAGTTCAGTGCAACCATCTAAAATATTGTAAACTAAAGCATCTGAGTTTTTTTTTAAATTATTTATTTCAAGGTTTTTGTTTTTTGGGGTGGGGGTACAGAAAAGAAGAGGAAAAGGGTAAAAGTGCAGTTTCATTTAAAATGCATATCATACATTTTTCACAATAGTGAGTACATGCAAAATATTCCAGTGAGCTGTGTTTTGTCCGACAGTTGTAACATTTTTCAGACTGTTAACATTTAGCAATTTTGAACCATAGGGTGAGAATAGTGGGGTTTTCGATGCTACTGTTGGTTGGTTCCATTGGGGAGGGGGTTGGGAGCGGCTTCTGGGGGTGTTTCAAGGATTTTGTTTTTGTTGTTTGTGGGGAAGAGGGTTTGGAGGGGGGAAGGTGGGGGGCGGAAGTGTGTATTTAGATACAGTGCGTACCGTACATTTGTCTGAATGATGAGTACTTGTAACATAGTGCAGGGTTATTGTTTTGTGGGGTGGGGGTACAGAAAGGAGGAGGGAGAGGGTAATAATAATGGAGGCTCTATTACATTGCTCATCGTACCTTTGTCTCATTGATGATTACATGCAAAATATTCCTATAAGCCGTCTTTTGTCTAGCCGTTGTAAAATATGACATGAATAATTTTTTGGTTGGTATAATATTTATCTATACTTTGACTTCTGAAGATATATCTAAACAATTGTTTAAACAAATAAAACTCATTTTTGCAGAAATTGTTTCGCCATACCACCATAAAAGCTTGGAAGACATGGAAAATTAGTTCATCGAACAGTATCAAAATGTAGCTTATGCGTATCTTTTGGGTTTATAACACGCACCTGTACTATTGATACTACAGAATAACATTTCCTTGTCCTTAGGAATTACATTTTTATGTCCTTAGGTAACATTTCTCCTCTGCCTAGATTACATCCTTGCTGCTTCACTAAACATGTTAATGAACGATAGACTGAGTTTTAAGGGCTAACTGGTGAGCACGGGATTCATGGTGTAAATATTTTACAGTGCATATTTCCATACCTATTTAAAATATCTTATAATCAAGAAAACAGTTCTGTCCATTAAGGACTATGTTGAGATTTAGAACACGACACTCATAGTTCACAGTTTGATGTACCCTGACTCATCTTAAATCCATTCAGTTGACTGGTAGACATTTTGAAATCCTAATCTTTGGTGTAATTATATGAATATGTAGTTTTGAGTTGTACATTGCACCACATGGGAACGCAAAAAAAAAACTCTGCTGAGCTACAATTCCCATGATGACCATAGAGCTGTTAGAGGAGGGATAGGCAACCTTTGGCACTCTATATGTTTTGGACTACACCTACCATGATGCTTTGCCAGGATTATGGCTGTAAAAACATTGTGGGAGATGTAGTCCACAACATCTGGAGTGCCTAAGGTTGCCTACCCCTGTCAGTTAGAGCATCATTGAAAATTTATTTTTGCAACAGCTGGTGATCTACCTTTTTTGTCACCCTTCTCACAACTTGTGTAAGCCGTTTACAAGCTGCTCATTACATTTGCTATTTTAAAACACTTTTTTTTTCCAAATTAAAAAAAATAAATAAAAATACAAAATGGGTTAGTCAAAACGCCAGTTTAGAAAACCACTGATTCAGTCATTTTACCACTAAAATCAGTTGCAGATGTCTTGGGTGGCTACTCTAAGCTGCTACACTAACACGTCCAGGCATAGAGGAACAATAACTGAATGTACCATACAATGTAGCTTGGCTTGTTTGCTGCATTAAAATAAAAGTATGGTTTGGTATTATTTTCATGTTTGAATGTTACTGCTATTAAGACACATTTTTTGAGAAATGTTTGAAAGAATACATGCTGTGATGTTTCTTTGTCATCCTTTAATATGGAGCTGATTTTGTTATCTCTAATTTTGTTTCACAATAAATAGTATTTTGCACTTTAAAAGTGTTATGCATGTTGTGTAAATCTGGTACAAATTCTACTAAAAATGCATTTTAATATGCATAACGATCTGAGGGGGGTATAACAATTGCAAGTTATGGTATCTTCCGGCATTCATTATTGTCTAATTTGTTAAATTCCCTTTTAATGTAAGGCATTTCGGAATAAACTGGCACTATGTAAATAACAATAATAATAATAATTTAGACGTTATTGTTAGTCACATTATTTTATTGACATCGGAATGATAAAGTGCTGAGATTACTCTGGTGAAAATGGAACCTGGAATTCCGAGATGTGATTAGCTGCTAGCTACTCTGGATTCTGAAGGACCATACAAAATCTGAGGTTATGTGCTGCTGTCGTAGTATGGTACTCTGCATCCTGCATCTGAGGACACCAGGGAATGTCTCCAATGAGTGAAGTGTGAGTGCGGTCACTCTGCACGGAGTAAAGTCAGGACTTTCAGCTTCAAAAGCACTATGTGTATGGTCTGTCCTATGTGGAGCTAGTTAGAATGGCTATTAGTAAACCTAGAGTGGCTAGTGTGCTGATACCCCCTTTTTAAGGCAGGCTCACTAACCTTACAGGGATACTCACTTTCCTAAGCAGGCCTAATCATTGTCACAGCCCCCTTCTAGTGTAACCACCCCATGTCCCGGACCCTTGCCACCCATTTTTGGGAGATATGTACTAGAAACAAAGAAAACAGAGTCACTGAGCTATCAAACCAGTAGTATATAACCTTATTTAAATTAACTAATAGGACTTATACTAAATATATATATAGGATCTACAAAAAACACTGCACTCTTTGTTTCACCAGTTACTTTCATTAAGTAAGTACATTTCAAATACCTAAAAAATCTATAAATATACCAATAAATGAACCGTGCATTTGAGATATGTTTAGACGTATCATATTGTTGAATACTCGAAATTCTCATTTATATTCACTCCTCGCATTTAACACTTAGAATAACATTCTAGGAGGCTGAATGATTGAAGCAGCTTCTGTTTCACATGTGCCACTTTGCAATGAGATTTAATGGATTTGCTAAGATGATGTGAAAAATTGGGTACCTGATTTATTACCTGCAATATCTTGTTTTTGCTTACTGCAGCATTCTTCGTCAAACACAGAGATTTCATTCCTGTCTAATGTCTTGTTAGAATAAGCGCTGTGTTGTGTTCTCTGTTATATCCTAAGGGCACAAAAAGTACCCTTCTTTGTTGCTTTAGCCAGGCCCTTTAAGCAGGAAGTTTAATTTTATACTAGTTAAAAAAAGAGAAAACGGTACTTAATTATCTGGCTGTGAAACAGCAGTGCTCTTTCTTAATTTTAGTAGCTAATAAAATTCTGTTCCTGCAGTTAACATTTTCTACTTCGAAGGCAGTCCAACTCTTAACATTTGAATAGAATATTTTATGAACTGTTATATATTGCACTATGTTTTTGAGCGTAACTATGACATATTTTACCGAAGATTTATTAGAGTTTTTTATTTAAAACAATATATTAAAAAGAGGAGAAAACGTAAGCTCTCGCAAATTTTAACATTAAAAAAACATAACATATACCGAAAATACTAATTTAGCATTTTTTTGCTCCTAGCATTCTTATAAAGTTCTCATATTTTCATTTTTTTTTCTTTTTCAACATCTCACGCCAGAATCATTAATACAAAAATGTCTGCTGCTAAGATGCAAATCGTGATAATAATTTGGATCCATTTGTCTTTTAATGCCTGCGTGAAAAACTAAGCTAATAAAAATCTTTATTTACTGAGCAGGAAACATTTTGTTGTAAAAAAGTAATAATTAATTTGCCGTGTTTACTTTAATATTAATAATTCAAAATGTGATGAGTACAGAGAGTACTTGGACTCATCTGTTAGCTCAAGTAACCAATGTATTATGATCAGAATTAGATTTTGGAGCTAACAAAGACATTTTCGTTTTAATTTTTGTATATTGTTTTCTATAGCTTCTATTTAATTTTACATTAGAAATAAAAAAAAAAATTAAAATAAGTGATTTGTTACTATTAGATTGTGAAATACACATCCCTGCTTCTAGAACAGTCGACTACCACATCGTATATCAATTACAGAGAGAAGAGATCTTGGTTCCACTCATCATGAATCATTTTTCTAAGAAACCTCAATTCGAAGAAAAGGGAAGAAAAAAGGGTAAAGAAATGGAAATTGCACCTGAGTCAGTCATGGCTCATACAGTACAAAGAATTTGTAAAAATTTTTAGGAACAACAAAAAAAATGCGTCATTCTCATATTAAAGTTTTTACTTAACCTATAAATATAACTGAAATGAGAAGATTTAGTTTATATTATTTGATTTTCAATCCCAATCAAAGCAGAACCGTCCCTTCTTCTGTAATTACACCATTGAATAAAACACTGAAAATCACCTCTTGTTTGTGTTAACTTTTTCTTTTAATTTTATTAAATTATATTTTTGTTTTTTTTTCAACAATAAAATAAGTCATTCAGCATAACAGTAATTCAAGAATATGCAAGTAATAAACAAAAAAAAAAAAATTAAATAAAGAATGAAAAATAGCAATACATGACACCAAACACGTTACATAAGTCAGACAACTGGTACAGTAGACCCAATGGTCCAAACAATCCTTACCATCAACAGATCACCAAGATCAACAGATCCTTTGAGGCTGTGTGAATCCTGTGTGTTCAACCAGAGAGCAGTTAAGCACAGAGAAAGCTGGGCCTGCTTTGAAATATTTTCCAAGGATGACAGATTTTTTCCCTTCTTTTCTTTTTGATTTGGAGCTGGATCTGACATAATTTCCTACAAACAGTTATTGTGGAGTTTTGAATATGACTCGTTCTGTGTTGGATGAACTTTTCCAACATAAGGCAAAAAAACTCTTATTAGCAAAGAATATATGGATTGCTAATGCATGTTGGTAAATCCTATGTAATCAGTTTTGAGTTTAGTAACAGTGATATATATTTTTTTGATGATCTCTATATTATCATAACTCCATTCAATCTGTTGACCACACTTGGAAAAAGACACATTACAAACCTGCTCCCATCATTTGCATATGCTGGAGTCTGGTCTCATTCAAAGATAACATGGTAGTATTGTAGCAAATAGATAAGGATTTAATCTAAGTAGGGGTGGACCAATACCTTTGAAACATGTTTGAGCTGGTGGGGAGACATAGATTTATACCAAGGAACATGAACATGCTTGGCAATAACATGTTTTAATTCAACATAAAAATGAAACAAGCTGAAAATGAAAATTATATTCAGTTAAGGAACTAAAAAGGGTAACTGATGAGTCATTGGATATTGCAAATGCCCTTAGAGGCCCATGGCCCTAAGGACAACTCCATAGAAGCTCGGGGTGCCAGGAGATATGGAGGATTACATTTGTACATGAAACTATCAAAAATTTCAATAAAAAGGACAGCTGTAGAGAACAGAGAAATATGTCTCCTTTCGAGTTTGGAATTTAGGATCTCTTTAAATAGCGCTGAGGAATTTGATGGCGCTATATAAATAATATAAATAACATAATAATAAATAGCAACTGGATTATCATGTAAGGTAAGTGTTTGGTCTAAAATGGATAAATATATTAGGGACTCCAATGTCCCCCTGGGAGGTCAGGATTGGAGTTGCTGCCCAAAGACCATTGCTATTCCATTGACCCAAATATAAGAGGTGAGTTATTGTTGTGCTTCTTTGCAATATGAGGTAGGTAGTGGAATTGCAAAGGTTCTAAATAAATATATAAATTTTGGTAATCCCATCATTTTAATAGATTGTATGCTGCACACTTATGAGATAAATTATTTTCCCAGGAATGAATGATTTTTAATTTGGAGTAGCAAGGGGATGTAGCGACTTTAAACAGAGACAATAATGATTTAGTAATTCTAATGCCTTGGTAAACTAAAAATTTAGTTTTCCATTCAAATGTAAAACTCTGGTTCATAGTAGTAATCTCTGTCTTTGGGATATTGGACAAAAGCTTAGAAAAGCTCTGTAGCTTGGCCTTCGGCAAGCACCCGCTCCGGTCTCAAAATAGTTTAGAAACACATTAGACTGATCCCACCCATAAGGGCAGTCCAGAACCCAAATAACAGCAAGTTCTCTCTGCACAAGAGATACAGCAAACCCAGATGACCATTTTGGCCTTCTTTGGGCCTTGTCAGTGAGGTGTAGGTGATACCTCTCCAGGCACAGTGAGCACAAGGTCCACATATGGATTGCCCTTTTAACTTGGGGAAAGCCAGGTTAATGCATTGCAACAAAAACAAAGAATATGAGAACTCTTAGAATGGACACAAGCTTAGAGAAGCTCAGTAAATCCCTGCTGTAGAGTTAGACAATGTTAATAAAACATAATTGAGATTTTGTGCTCATGTGCACTCACCCATATACCAGAGATATTCGGGTATGATCTGATATAATGACAAGCAGTTCAATGAATAGAATAAAAGGGGGCAGGAGACAACCTTGTTTCATACCAAGCTCACAGGCCACCAAGCACTTTGTATAAAAGAGCTCCAATGGCTAGATATCAGCTTACGGGCAGGGCTCTCTCTACCTCTTGTATTTGTCTGTGTATATTGTACGTTTCTCCACTAATTGTACAGCGCTGCGGAATCTGTTGTGCTTTATAAATAGCAGTTATTGGTTATAGAGAAATGGGAGGACAGAAACTCTTGTACATAACACCTGTCATAAACACCCCTGGAAACCCACAGGATACAAGGACTTGCTGCATATATTCCCAATTGAACTGGCCAAAGGCCCTTTGTGCATATAATGCCATGAGCATTGGAAGTAGTAAAGGCTATTAAGCACTCTCTCTATATTGTCAGAACCCTGCCAATGATTCATTGGATCATTCAGTGGATCATGATTGGTCATAGTGTATCAGTTAAGAGAGAAGTGTAGATAGACTATTGAGTTTGTATAGCTATTTGTATCACTGCTGAGAAGGGAGATTGGCTGTATAGATTGAAAAGACCTCTCTGCTCAATTTGTAGCGTATGGGTGGTATAATCCCCACCTAAGGATTCTTTTGGCGTTTCATAAAATCGTGTTGATCCAAATAGTCAGGTTTAGAGAGAAAAAATAAATAAATAAAATAGGAATGTGGCAATAAAATGTTTGGGGCCAAAATTCCTTTAAAAGAGGTCTGCTCAATATATTGTGAGTACATTTCATACTTCCTTTTACTCTATATTCAAGTCATTCAGTGAGCACTATATATTTTTTTTATTTGTTTTAATTTTCGGTCGGAATCTCCGGTGGGCCACCTAATTTCAAGCTACAACTCCATATATCCTTGAGTGGGGATCATTCCACTTCATGCACTTCATACCAGAGCTGGATTTTAGCACTGGAAATTGTGAGTAATACTAATTTATTTAATATAAATTCATATAAACCTACATACTGTACCATTGGATCTCCTCTCTACTTCTCTCCACATATGGCTCATTGAAAACACAAGTCTTCATTTGGGACGAATCATCACTATTCTACAAGAATTCTCTTCATTTACTGTGGACTATTACCCTGGACTTTTAACTTTTACTTTAGTTTAAATTTTTAGCTATACATTATTTTGTGTGTTTATTTTATATATACTGCATTAAAGGCGCGCCCATTTTTCTTTGTTTTTTCTGTTCTTACTAACATTTCACTCATGCCTATGCTACAATAGTGCCCAGTAAATTGCAACATAAAGTACAGTTCACAAACCACCTGTTTCTTTGCATCTCATTAATCTCCTTGTCCTGCTGACATCACCTACAACTGTATGTATGTGTGTGTTAGTGAGTGTGTGTCTGTCAAAGAGTGTGTGTCTGTCAAAGAGTATGTGTCAGTGAGAGTGTGTATATATGTTAGTGAATGTGTATGTCTGTCAGTGTGTGTGTGTCTGTCAGTGTGTGTATGCGTGTCTGCCACTGAGAGTGTGTATCTGTCAGTCAATGTGTATGTCTGTTAGCGAATGTGTTTGTCTGACACTGAGTGTAGATGTGTCTCTTAGTGAGTGTGTGTGTGTGTTTGTCAGTGTGTGTCTGTCAGTGAGTATATGTATGTCACAGTATGTGTGTCTTTGACACTGAGTGAGTGTGCATCTGTCAGTGAGTGTGTAATGAAATATGTAGGCAAGACTATACGCCCATTTAAGAGACGTATAATGGAACATATTCATTCTATAACTTCAAACAGAGAAACTCCAGTTGCCAGACATGTTAGGACTCATCATATGGACACACCCAAATGTATAAAATTTGCTGGGATTGAAAGGATTCAAATGGGTAAAAGAGGAGGAGATCTAGATCGGACCCTAAAAAGAAGGGAATGTTACTGGATCCAGAAACTTGATACTCTTTCACCAAAAGGTCTGAATGAAGGTTTCACCTTCACACCATTTATTGACTCATAGCAAAAGCTCAATACTAACAATAAATATCAAATGTAAATATGTATATATGTTGGTCTTCATCTAGGCACAGTTTAATATAATTTTTCTACTAAATATTATAGGGTTAAAGCATAATGGCACTGATTTATGAATTTAACCTATACATACAGTGAATCTTACCACATATTGACAATACTCTTTATTTGTTGGTCTTATCTGGGACTTGTGGGAGTTCCGTTCCTATGATCATACCACCATGATCTCTGTACAATGATTACATATCATATAAATGGATACATTAAGACTCCACCGAATAACACCAAGTGTATCTATGAGTTATATGAATAGCATCAATAATAGATGACTACCCAATTAAATACCAACAATATTGGAAGGTACAAGTCTTTAGTAGTTCACTGTGTAGATATATATAGTGTAATATTCTATCTTCACATTTATCCATGTTGCAATAAATATTATATTCTCTATACTTAGGCAAACACATACACAGTGGACGTTTATACTGTTGACTATTGCACATGGACAGGGAATAACTCTGCTATTTTACCAATATTGTGGTATTTGTTGCTGCCCCTTCGTCCCTTCACTTTTAGTTTGATCATAAATAATGCCCGTTTCCTCTATAAGGCTCTTATATCAATAAAGCCTTAATATATAAACGGACACATGAGATTTAAACTTTAGGGGACTCCCTGTGCAGCAATAGGTTCACTGTAGAATAGGGTATCTTTCCCTATATGTATGGCGCTATGGTTACGGACCGAACGCTCTAGTTAGCCCCTCCCCTAGGGGAGGAGCCGAATAACGATGCGTCAGAGGTACACGTGATCTACATAGACGCCCCCAAAGCCTGGCGGGAAAGGAGTAATCACACCTATACCCGGGATTGGCTCAAAGCGGCTGGTATATATTCACTGTTTATTCAGTGCCATTCTTACCTTTGACAAAGGCGCTTTAGTAGCGCCGAAACGGACGTTAGCTCCTCATGCTTTTTTATTTTAAATCACAGCACTGAATTATGTGCTCACGGAGTGGGGAAGTGAGATTCGTTTTGGTGTAGGGAGTATTCTATTTAGACTCCCTTATATGGGCAGTTAGGATTCCTTTGATTTAGAAATTATAGCTACATTAGTAATCGCTCTCTAAGGCTATATTGAGACACTGCCGCACTATTCAAATCCCTTAGGTATTTTACTTTCAGGGACTTTCTTACTAGACTAGTCTGTGCTCCATTGGTAGGGATACTATGTAATTGGTCTGCTTATATAGCAACTACAAGATACAGTTGCATTTTTGCATATATCTTCTGAGTCAATTTGTCTCAGAGTGTTTTGTAGCAATTCGGTTCACACATTAGTGTATTTGTCCGTTCTAAAGCAGGGTCTTTCCGTATCCACTTTACACTAACGAGCTGAGCAGTTCCTTTCAAGCCTATATTATCGGACAGCACATTTACTTTAGATTTATAACCTTTGATAGTAATTAACTGCAACAATTCTATTTAGATTAATTCTGAGTTACGAGTATCTAATTCAGTATCTATTACCTTATATATATAGTAGAGCGATTAACTACTTTGGGATCCTTCTCTCTTCAATGGAATAGTACTTATTTGGGGATATACAACAAGAGAGTCATTACAAATTATAGATATCTCTCAACAATTATTTTGACTCCCCATATATAGATTCCTTTCTTATTACACTGCTTCTATTTTTGAATCCCTTCCTGTGTGTTTAGTTTAGAAGTGATGTTTTTTTTAAGTTTCCTTTTATTTTGGGGAATTTTTACCCTATAATAAAGATTTTTTATTTTCAATATTTACAAGTGCAGACCCATAGATCCCTTTCCTCGGGTGCTCCCATAACCTATTGTGCCTGGGATCATCTGCCCAATTCTCTCTTTTTTATCTCTATATATAAGGGTTACCCCCTATAGGGACCTATGGACACACTATAGATTCCTATTATTAGGAATCTTATCCACTTTGTTGGTGTTCAACAAGGCCCAGTCGGAGGGGTTACCACCACATAGACCCTATGACTGTGCTATAAATTTATTACCAGGTACTATGTCTCCCAAGGGAGGAGTATATGCTCTATCCTCCCAAGAAAACATTTGTTTAGAGGATTATATAAAGGAAGCTCTCAGAAAGGGTCATATCCGTAAATCCTCCTCACCCGCTGGGGCTGGGTTTGTTTCTAAAAAAGAAGGAGACCTACACCCTTGTATAGACTATAGGGGTTTGAATAGAATTACGATAAAAAACGCCTATCCCATTGTAATGGACCGTTTCAGCACACAAGGGGTTAAAACCGTTTAGGCGATCGTCCCCTTCCAGAGATGCAGGCACAGCTACTGCAGAACACCAATCCGCCGAACAGGAAACCATACGAATGCTGTAAACAGCTGAATAGGAAAAACCATACGAATAGGTTTACACTCCTAGCAGTCAAACTGGAACAGCATACAATAAATCCCCCAAGAACGAGACAAAGCTCCGTGTTGAGGGTCAAGCAGTGAACAGACAGAGCTGTGGGTTTATTGTGCTTATGTACACATTCTTACACATTAGTACCACCCACGGGGTTTTGGAACACAACCAATAAACACATACTATACACTCAGACACACAAATTCCTCCCCTCTGCATGTGAGTCAATTAACTTACACAATGGGTAATGTAATTTAGCACAAGCAGAGAAATAAAATTTTTCCACATTATTCATAACTTGAAAAGTATGCATCACATTCACATAAATACTTACATTTTCAGAATCAGCATACTCCAAATACAAACATACGTCAAAATCATACAAATTGGTCCAGTGGTTCAAAAGATAGATCGTAGTCCTTTGTGACCAAAGGAAGCATGGCTTTTTCTGCCCAAAACCAGTTCCACAGAGTCTTCTATCCTGGAGATAATTGGGAAGTAATCCAATTATCTCCAAGGACAGAGGCAAAACTCCATTAAGCACATGGCAGTAAAAAGGCAGTAAAATACAATAAAATACACACGGTTACATTTATGACATAAAATACAGACATGCAACATATGCCCAGATAGCTTAGGTCTGAGCGCACATTATTACTGAATGGCACTCAGAGCACACACATACAGTTCAATTGCCATGGAGCCAAAGTCTTTCCCATAGTCTTTCATTATACGAATGGGCTCCATGACATAGCTATCTGGGGTATCACTGCTCAAACAGGGCAAGCACCAAATGACCCGGCTTTCTTGTCTTTGCAGGGGAAAATCAAGCCTTTTAACATGTGGCCATAATCCAAAGGCAAAAGGCGAGCAACCAGGCTTCTCCAATGCAATGTGGCAAGATTGTTCTCGTCACACCCATTCCCGTTATTTCTGAGTTATTCGACAGGTTGAAAGGAGCTCGAGTCTTCACGAAGCTCGATCTCAGAAGTGCGTACAACCTAGTCAGGATTAAGGACGGTCATGAGTGGATGACCACGTTTAATACTAGAATGGGACATTACGAATACCTGGTTATGCCGTTTGGATTATGCAACGCTCCAGCGGTATTCCAGGATTTTATTAACGATGTCCTTAGAGAGTACCTTCACATGTTTGTTTTAGTGTATCTAGACGACATTCTCATCTATTCCTTAGTCCTAGAGACACATCACGAACATGTGAGAACAGTACTCAAAACCCTGTTAAAGAACGGTCTCTATTGTAAGCTGGAGAAATGCCAGTTTGACCAAACGGAGATACAATTTCTCGGATATGTTATATCTCCATCCGGTTTCAAGATGGACCCCCGCAAGCTGGAAGCAGTTTTACAATGGCCGTTGCCCAAGGGCCTTAAGGCTACACAACGCTTCATAGGTTTTGCGAATTATTACCGCAAATTTATTAAAGGTTTTTCTTCTGTAATTTCTCCTATTACCAACTTAACCAAAAAAGGAGCAAATTGCAAAACATGGCCCAAAGAAGCGAGAGAGGCATTTGAACAATTAAAATCTTTATTTTCCTCAGCACCTGTCCTGACCCATCCCGATCCAACTAAGCCATTTATTCTAGAAGTAGATGCGTCAGAAACAGGAGTAGGAGCCATTCTGTCTCAGAGAGAAAGTCCTGATGCGCCTTTACATCCCTGTGGATTTTTCTCTCGCAAACTCACACATGCATTGAGGAATTATGACATTGGGAATAGGGAACTTTTGGCCATTGTACTTGCCCTTAAAGAATTGAGGCATCTCTTGGAAGGTTCCAAAGAGCCACTTCTGATTTTTACCAATCATAAGAATTTGGCTTATATTGGGGACGCTAAGAGATTGTCCTCTCGTCAGGCTAGATGGTCATTGTTCCTCTCCCGATTCAATTTCGTAATTACCTATAGGCCTGGGATCAAGAACATTAAGGCAGATGCACTGTCTAGACAATTTGAGGCAGATGAAGCTCCTGAACAGGATGTATTTCCTATCATACCTCCAGAATGCCTCATTGCCACTACAGTTTTCGAAGTGTCTTCTCCATTCTTCTGTGCCATAATAGCAGATCAAACTCAGGCACCCGTGGGGAAACCTTCGGATAAACTGTATGTTTCATAACCATTAAGAAAAAAGGTACTTGATTTATTCCATGATAATCTCACAGCAGGTCATCCTGGAGTCCATAAAACTCTCTCAGCTATCTCCAGGCGGTTTTGGTGGCCTACACTTAGGAACGACATCAAAGATTATGTTGGGGCATGTCAAATATGTCCCGTTTCTAAAGTCCCTCCTAGGTCACCTCCTGGACTGTTACAACCACTGCCCATATCACTGCTCCATGGACCCATTTAGCCATGGATTTCATTGTGGACCTACCCAGCTCAAACGTGTTTAATATAATACTTATTGTCATCGATAGATTCTCAAAAATAGCACATTTTATACCTCTTAAAAAATTACCATCTGCTCAAGATCTCGTACAGATATTCTTGAGAGAGATCTTTAGATTGCACGGAGTGCCCAAAAACATAGTATCTGACAGAGGTACCCAATTTATTTCTAGGTTTTGGCGTTCCTTTTGTAAACAACTGGGTATCGAACTCTCATTTTCTTCAGCATACCACCCTCAGACTAATGGTGCAGCAGAGAGAGCCAATCAGTCTTTAGAATCCTATTTACGCTGTTTTATCAATGCCAATCAGTCTAACTGGTATGAGCTCTTACCCATGGCTGAGTTCATCAGGAATAATGCGACTCATGAATCTTCTAATCACAGTCCATTTTTTGTAAACCAGGGTTATCACTCCACGGTTTTCCCTTCTGAATTTTCGGATACAGATATTCCTGCTTTGAACACACGTTTGGATTCTGTTCATGACACTTGGAATTCCGTTCATTCAGCTCTGCAAAAGGCATCAAAACGTGCGAAGGTCCATGCTGACAAGAGACGGGGAACCAATCTATCAACCGGGTGACAAGGGGTGGTTATCCACACGCCATATCAAGCTTAAAGTTCCTTCCATGAAATTTGCCCCTAGGTACATAGGCCCTTTTTGAGTCCTCTGACGTACCAATCCGGTGACCTATTCCTTGGCACTCCCTGCCCATATGAGGATTGCCAATTCATTTCATGTATCTTTGCTCAAGCCTCTTACTTGCAATCGATACACTAGAGTGTCTACTCCTCCTCCACCCTTGGTAGTGGGTGACCAGGAGGAATACGATGTTCGTTCTATACTGGACTCCAGAATTTCCAGAGGTATCTTGTCCTATCTTGTTGACTGGAAAGGATATGGTCCTGAGGAACATTGTTGGGTTCCTGCTGACCGGGTTCATGCGCCCCGTTTTGTCCGGTCCTTTCACGACCGCTTCCCTCTTAAGCCGGGTCCTTCCCGCCCGGTGAGCAGCCTTCGAGTGGGGGGTACTGTTGCGGCCGCCGGCCCGCCGTGTGGCACGGCCGTGCCCGACTGACACAGCCTCGCCAACAGAACGTGCTTACCTGCTCGTTGGCGAGCGGGCAACCGCTCCACTAGATCTTCCGGGCGTCGCGCCCAAATCAAAGATGGCGCTGACCGCGTGGTCGCTTCCATCTCTAGCTCCGCCCTGAAAATTATACTAACGTGCATGTGATGTCACAACGTCAACGCATATGCACGTTTTGGGGTCAGAGGTCGCCCTCTGACCAATCAGAGCAAAGAGAGGGATATTTAAATCCCTAACTCTCTGCAGTACCTTGCCCTGTTGTGGTTTCCTGTTCCTGGTTTCCTGGGAGTGCTTTATCTTTGTGAATCTGATTTCCTGGTATCCAGATCTTAGCTTTTCCCTGGTTATTCTGAATTCTGGTTTCCCTGACTTGGCTTGTGTAAACGGTATTGTGTATTTTCTGGCTTCCTTGACCTCGGCTTTCCCTTTGACCATTCTCTGTCTCTAGCGTATTAGTCCGACCATTCTAAGGTCCGGTTTACGCTCTGTCCTTTTATTTTCCTTTTCCTTCTTATGTATATGTTTACATAGTTTCTGCGTGCTGGATCACACTACTAGTCATGACAGTTCTGTGGTAGGATAACTTATATTTAACATATTTATAAATGATGTGGAAATAGACATTGAAAGGCATGTTTACTGTAATACAATGTGAGCAGAATATTGCTTTTTTGCATAGGGATTTAGATAGACTGGGGACAGGGCACTCAATTGTCAGATTAAATTTAATGTAATAAAAGTAGGACAATGTGTGTTGGCGCTTCTTACAAGAGGAAAAAGTGCAGGGGTGAATTATTAGGTGCGTCCCTTTATACACCTATATAATAGGTACAAATAGATAAAAGGATAATGCACCCCAAAAGTGATCATACATAAAATACTTAGCACAGTAGGTAGAACACAGATCAAGTAGAACAATCTACAAAAAATAAATAAGAAAACACATAGTGCACACTGTATAAAAAAAAAACATACATAAAAACTGGTGGAATAAATCTCACACACCGTATCAGGCTCTATAGGAAAGGCGTCAGGGTGCCTGTACAGGCTCCGAGGTAGATGTGGAAGAGATCGATGGCCCAAGGGGTAAATACAAGATGAAATTTACTGGAACACATATAAGGGACAAAATAAAATAAGTAAGTAGTGCCAACAGGGATGTAAAATACAATAAATTGTATGGCACCGCAAAAGAAAACAAATACACAAAAAAAATTGTAAATACAAATATAAAAGTCCCAAAAGATAGCAGTGGACGTGTTTCGACCCTTTCAGGGGTCTTCTTCAATGCTGACTTGTCTCTTCTCAGTCCTGATTAAATACCTCTTGTATCGCCGAAATCCTTAACAGGTGAGTTCCGGGTGTGACGTCACCTCTGGTTTGGTCTGATACGTCATCAGTCCGCATCCCGGAAGTGGCACAGTGTGAAAACATCATGTCCGATATACAAAATCTCAAAGTATGGGCAAATAGTGAAAAGGTCCATATTAATTAAGGGAAAAAGATATAATCATAGAAAAACAGAAAATAAATAAAAAAAACATAGTATAGATCAAAACATCTTATCATATAAAAGGTGGACTTTCAATATATGCTCCAAAAGGAACATTAAAAGAGGATCATCACATTTAATCTTATTAATCTTAAAATTTGATATCAATAAATACATATAAATTAGTATATAAATTAAAATACATTTGGCAAAATACATCTTAAAAAAAACACTTTTCTTTCTTACAAACTTAAAAAATAAGAAGGAAGGAGAACTTCCAGAACGAGTTCAAAATTATATTCCAGTTATGTGCAGATTAGATTTGGGCCCCCTTCCTCAAAAGATCTCCCAGATCTTGGCTCTTAGAAATTATCTCCCTGGTGGTCCAGTGTGTTGTTAGTGCAGCCGCACTCTCACGCAATTCCGGCCCACTGTGAGTGTCAGAGCACAGGCGCCAGGTTCACCAGAACCGCGAGGGAGTCCGGGGGTGCGGCTGCACTAACAACACACTGGACCACCAGGGATTCCACCAGCAGCCCACAGGGCCACCAGGGTCCCACTGAAACACTATGGAATTAATTATTGCCCCCCTGCCTGAACAGAAGGTAAGCAAGAATGGGGCAAATAAATATATATTCTAAATGCATTTTTAGTCAGTGCAGGGAGACTGTTTAACACAGTCTCCACACATACTATTATTCTCTCCACTTACTATCCTGGCACAGTTACTCACCACCCCTCTCTCTGCCACACACCCTAAATGGTCCCCTAAACCTTTTACACTAAGCCCCCTAACACTGTCACACTAACCTCCATAACCCTGTCACACAACCCCCCCCTAATCCTGTAATACTAACCCCCCTGTCACACTAACCTCCCTAACCCTGTCACAGTTATCCCCCTAACCCTGTCACACTAATCCCCCTTACTCTGTCACACTAACCCACGCTAACCTCCTTACTCTGTCACACTAACCCCCCGCACACAGTCACTTACCAACCCTCACCCTGTCACACTCACCCCCTCCTTACACTCACACTCTCCCCCCCTTAACCCTGTCACACTCACTCACTAATTGTGGCATGTTCAACCACCCTCACCCTGCTCCCCAAACCCTATCAAAGTTTCCAAATGTATGTCTGTGTGTCTGTATTTGTCAGTGTGTGTGTCTGTATGTACCAGTGCGTATGTATCTCTGTGTATGTGTTAATGTGTGTATCTGTGTGTCTGTGTATTTGCATATATGTTGGTGTGAGTGTCTGTGTATCAGTGTGCGTGTATCTGTGTGTGGCAGTTTGTACAACACACACAAATGCACGCCTGCATTCAAAAGCCAACATTCACACACAGATATTCAATACAAAAGCATGCTAACATTCAAACACACAAACACTGCTCTGTGTTAAACACAACCCTGCAAGAATGGGTAAATTGTAGATCCACAGCTAGCAATGCACTCTGGGACTTGTACTATCTCTCATGTGCTAGAGGACGGCCCAACAAAAAAAATCTTGCACCAGGGCCCTCTCTACGTAAGTTCCAGCACTACCCCTTCAGGACCTGTATAGTGAAGAGGGTGCCCAGCACATGCAATCTTTAGCTTCCGGAAGCTCTCTCAAACTCTTGGGATTGCCTGGCTGTCAGAGTGTTGATGCAGGTTACTGTGGCAGTGCTTCGCACAACGCACAGACTGGACTCAAAAGAGTTTGAGAGAGGAGCTGCCGGAAGCTGAAGATCATGTTGGCTGGGCCTCCTCTTCATTACACAGCACCTGGCAGGCTGCACAGTGCCACAGGTCCACTGTGCCACAGGTTCACCAAGCCTCCCTGGCCACATATATGAAGTAGAGAGGGGGGAATAAAATTAATAAATTAATAATAAAAATAAAAACATTTTCCCACACAATGCAGCCCTGATCCTACCCTCATACACACACACACTCTGCATCCACTACACACACGCACTCCATCCACGAAACACACACCACATCCACTTTTTACACACACTGTACAGCAAGGATGCCCTAAAGGTAGATCCATTGGTTTTAAAACTACAGTTTCTGAAACTACAGATTCTAAAAGCATGAAAAGCATCATGGGAGTTGTAAATCTACAACATCTAGGGATCTACCATTTGGACACTCCTGCTCTACACAAACACATACACTGCATTCACTACACAAACACACTGTATTCTCTACATACACACACTATGCATCCCCTCTATACACACTGTATCTTTTTGGACAGACTCGATGGCAGGCACTGTGGGCGGATTCAGGGGCGGGCACTGTGGGCAAACTCAGGGTAGGACCCCAGGATCCCAGACCTTGAGCTGTGTTAGGATCCCGAAAATTTCTGATGGCAGATCTGCCTTCAGTAATAGATAGGGAGAGACAAAAGACATCAGGAACTCAATAGTGCAAATCACAACACCTTATTTATATATAGATGAGTTAAGGGAATTGGTCTCTGCTTACATAGTTACCTTCCACTTTCATTGGAAATTTTCGATTACGATTGGTTGCAATTCTTAGTCTTGACAGATTATAGCTCGTGTCATGCACAGAATTAGAACACCTATATAACAACCCAAGACAATGGTAATTTGTGATAACAGTTTTTGAGCTAACAAACCAAGCCCTATACAGCATACCAGCTGCAAACTGCATGTCTACATGTACTTATATTTATTAAAAAACATGAAATGTTGTTCAAGTTGTGATGGAAGAAAACGAGCTTGTCTGCCTTTAATACATGTTCACTGCCATCCATTAGACCCTGTGCCATTCTCAAGACTAATTGTATCTATTTTAGCCAATATCGCTTATCCAAGAGTAGTGAAATTTATAGTCTGACGTGCACTTTAATCAGATACATTTGCTGTAGGAAGCAAATATAATTAGCACCTTTCCTGTCTCAGTGAAATATTTTCAGCGCAACATTGACTAATGAAAGCCCCATAGCTTTAGCTGGCATAATCACATCATTTTGCACTTCACTTCAATGACATGTATCTTTAGTTCCAGGGAGCCCTGACTTCACTTGACTCTTCAGAAAATATCCAATTTTTATTTCGATATTAACTGTAAAAATATTTATATTGGCTGTGTAGTGACATGCCCTCTTCTACAACTCCTCTGTCATCACTCATGAAACACTGGATCTCATGCAGATGGATAATTATCATCCTAGGATTGTGAAGACTTAAAGGAACACAATAGTCACTGTAACAGAGCTTCTTGTACCCCAGTTGGGTACCTCTGCCGACGGATGCTCCTAGTGCTCCTTGAGGACTCCAAGCACTTCACCAGACACCATCAGCACCGCAGTCCCCACGTCCAGCGTTACAGTCGCCGTCTCCTACCCACCCTGGACCTACGACAAGGCTCCAGGTTCCTGTGGGTGAACCTCTCTTCCTCCAGAGAGCCAAGCAGGAACAGCTCTTAAACGAGCTTAGTGATTATAATCCCTGGGGAGTATAGTGATATAGCAATCCTCAGGGTAGATGCAGCCTTTTCCCCCACACATGAGACGAAACTCTATGTTGAGGGTAAAACAGGAACTCAAGGTTTAATGGGGCACACTGGCCTTTTATACAAGTTTCCCAACAAGGGGTTCAAAAGTTAGCTGGAGGTCACATTTCTGCCGAGCCGCCCATGAGGCTCCTACCAAGAATAGTTCCATGAATTCAGCATGGTCGGACTGTCTATTTTGAGAGTATAAAAACACATCAAAGTAACAAGATAACTGTTTGTGTCTCCCCAGTGATTCCCCAGTGTCTCTTGTTCGTATGATTCAATGTACCGAATGCCGCAGCTTTTGTATAGAGGAAAGACGAATTACTGGAAGTCTGGAAGTCCCAGCGGTGTTCATGCGGTCGAGTGCCCGAAAAAAGTTCCATACACTCGACGACAAAACACTGCTGGCTGTTCGACAGTTTAAGATGGGCGCTGCCACGTGTTCAACTATAAGAACAACGTTCGTCAATTAAGCTGCGGTTGACCACAGCTTCTGGGATGTTAACAGGCTGCACACTCCACTTGCGGGTGGTCCGGCTGTTCGACAGTTTGTACGGTAAACGAACACCATAATCCATTCGGTAAGCCCCATATATTGCACCATAGCACCATAGCAGGGAAAAAGGCATGAACCCTGTTTTTAGCCCAAAGTTCACCACTGGGCCATAGTTACAAGGCAGAAGGCTGGCAAACAGGCCCCTCCAAAAACCAGTGGTGAGGTCATTTTTGACACAGTCACCAAAGCAACTTTAGCTCAATTAAGCTTTCTTGTGTATAGATCATGCCTATGAAGTTTCACTGCTCAATTCACTGGAATTTAGGAGTTAAATCACTTTTGTTTCTGTTTATTCAGCCCCAGCAACACCTTCTCTGTCTGTAACTGACACAGCCTACATGAAAACGAAATGGTTCAAGCTATGAACAGAGCAGAAGATAAATTATAAATTAAACTGAATTTGCAATAAAGGAAGTGTAAGCATTAGATCACTGTAAAAAAAAAAAAGGAAAGCAAAAGAGTTGACCGTTTAGTAGATAAACCCTTCTTCTATATATTATTTCATTGTGTGTAACAATGTTTTTCCATTTTACACCAGTAGGGGGACTGCCTGACAGCCAAGGCAGTCCCACTGCAGTCAGCACTGTGGACAGCCATTGGGACCATGTGATCGCTCCGAAGGCCTGATTTGCCCCAGGGACCTGATTTGCCCTGAGTTGCCAGGTTGTCCTCCTGAAGTGGAGCGCCAGAAAGGTAAGTATCCAGGGGGTTCTATGCAGCCGCAATGACTTTAAAGCCCATTAAATGCGGGACAGCATTGAACGCCACAGTGGTGTTAAGGGGTTAAACATTAGTCTTGATAGCTAAGAAAATAGAAATGTGTGCACCAAATTTCATCTCCTGTATTATAATTTTTTTATTTTTTTTCCAGAGATTTTTATAGGGCATAGATAAGATTTCTTGCTGTACTGATGCTCCTTCTCTAGTTTATGACTGCCCTTAGTATACTGCAGCAGAAGGCATATGACAAAATTAAATATTAAATAAAAAATATATATAATTTTTTTTTAAACTACACTTTGCTATATAGGCTTACTCTCTCTCTCACTTCCCTGCTAGATACCAGGGATTGCAGTCTTAGGGGGCGTATGGAGTGTGTATAGTGTATGCAGTGTGTGTATAATGTATGCAGTGTGTGTATAGCGTGTGGAGTGTGTGTATAGTGTATATAGTGTATGGAGTGTGTGTGTAGTGTATATAGTGTATGCAGTGTGTGTATAGTGTATGGAGTGTGTGTATAGTGTATGGAGTGTGTGTATACTGTATGGAGTGTGTGTATAGTGTATGGAGTGTGTGTATAGTGTATGCAGTGTGCGTATAGTGTATGGAGTGTGTGTATAGTGTATGCAGTGTGTATAGTCCCCATTCTCCACATAAATGGCAGCGCTAGGAGGAGGGAGTGATGAGATTGTAAGCTTGTTTAATCAGGGCCCTCAGAACCTTCTGTTCCTGTATGACCAACTTGTCTTGTAGCAACATCTTTTTTGTTAGTCCCCTTATTGTACAGCACTGCAGAATTTGTCGGTGCCTTATTACTAGTATTAATAATAATATCAGATTATTTACTTCTAGAGCTCCAAGTAAGCAGTAAAGAAGTGAACAGTCCTCAACCTGAAGCGCAGCCCAAACCCGACTGGACCCCAAGGAAGCCACCCTCCTGCTTCAAAAAAGATTGGCAGGAGAATGCCCAAAACAAAGGTAGATTTAAATATCTTTGTATAAATAAAGATTCTTGTGAGGTATGCACAGGAGATCACCAGGCCTCCAATTGTCTTCAGTCAAAATTTTATTGTCCTGTCCTGTCATTCCAAGTTTGCTGCCTGGTGAAATCATAGCTTGAGAGCATTATTAAACTGTAACAACACTATCTGCATGGTTTGCCGTTAGTGGCTTTTAACCCCTCCCTCCCCCTCCCCCTCCCCCTTAAGGACAGCTGGCGTACTATGAGAGCAGGCACTGCATAAGCCAACTATTCCGGCCATGTGATTGCGAGAACCCCGTGATCAAATGGCCCGGGATGGACGGATCATGCAGAGGGGGGCTGCCTGAGTTCCCAGGCAGACTCAATGATCGCGACCTCCGGCGTTGGATCGGTGGGGACCCGGTAAGTCCCTTGGATGGCGGGGACGTTCCATGCCACCCACCGGCATTTAGGGTCACTTTAAAAAGGACGGCATAGAATGCCTGCCATCCTTAAGGGGTTAAGGGGTTAGGCTTGAGTTTTTTTCTTATCCATAAACAAAAATCAATACCTAGACTTGAGTCATTAATGGATGTTATTTCTATGTATACTGATATAAAAATAAATGTACACATTGTTTTCTGGTGCACAAAACTGGAAGTCACATAATTTCTTAGCAAATGAGTTAACTCAATTTAGATTTTTTTCAATTCATTATTTTTGACTGATAGGTAGTAGAAAAAAGTTAGAGTATACAGAAATACAGTACTTCAAGGAAATCTCAATAGAGGCAAAATTATACATCATATTTAGCGATACACAGATTGAACATATTAAATTGATTGTGTTGAGATAAACCTCATAGTGAGCCCTTGTATCCACACTGCC
This sequence comes from Pelobates cultripes, assembly GCA_933207985.1. Lineage (NCBI taxonomy): Eukaryota > Metazoa > Chordata > Amphibia > Anura > Pelobatidae > Pelobates > Pelobates cultripes. The sequence goes on from OW240921.1 coordinate 75,342,588, forward strand.
AGATATTTTACAAAATTATTAAAACAAAGAAAGATACATAAAATAGGACCCCTTAATGTCATCCCGAGATAAGCAACTGTCGCCACACACTTGTAATCCCATGGATACATCAAGGAATAGAAGGCAACAAGGAGGAGCCGTAAGAGAAAATGTATAGCGAAGAAAAAGTGGGGTGGAGAAAAGTTGGTCATTGTTGGTGCAGCCAGTTCCGAGAGGTCACATTCATAAAGGGGGGGAGATAAGGGAGTGGGGGGGTAGAGGGAGACCACTTTGTAATACACAATATTTTATACCTTTATTTTATAAACCCCTATTAATTTAACTCTGCGCTTAAAATAACATTACAACACCATAACTACTATGTGTAGAAGTGGTGATGGTGCCAGGAGAACACTGGTGACCCCCAACATAAGTAGACAAACCATTTTAGAATATTTGGACTTCTTACTTACAGCTTCCACTATATCCTACAGAGAGTCAGTTTGTTCTCTATCTGAGCTAAGTCTGGCAGTGCAATGTGTTGCTCATTGGCTGAGAGCAATCAGCTAATACAATCCTCTTAAAACTTGAGCTAGACCGGCACTGCATGTTGTTGCTCTGTCGGCTGTAGTGAGGCAGGGAGCAGCACTAGATTGACTATGGGTAAAAAGTCAAGCTGTTCTTGAATGTGTTTTTCTACTTACAATGAGGAGAGAGGTGCCAGGGCAAAATGTATATGATTCATCAAGAAAAAAAGGATACGTTGTAAATCCACTAAACTGAAGATTTAATAGTCAATTAACTGTGTGTCTTAGGATAAAACACAACCACAGGAGCATATGGTTTATTTTTATATCTTTACATAAAATGAGTTTAAATGCACAATTACTACAAGAAAAGATTATTCATCACAACATAAGAACAGATTTCTGCAGTGAGACATGACAAGTTTGGTATGATTCCAAAGTATATATTTTATTTGTACAATTGTTCTGTTTTTAGCAGTACATGGTAGCTTAGCAAAAAAAAGTATTTTTTTTTTAATTACTCTAAAAAGTAATGTTCACATATTAAAGAAAACTTCACAGATTGAGCCATGTTCATGTGTTTTGAAAATAACTTTCATATTTTCTTTACTAGACCAGGCCTTCCAAAAGTCCCAATTTCAGGGGCATGTAATGCTGCCCTGGTTATGTTCCCTGATGTCCTGCATCCAGTGGCATCAGGGCAGCGTGAGTCATTGGTGGAACTACCGCCTGTGCAGCCAGTGTAGGGGGCCCATCGAGTGGCCCATGCAGTTAGGGGCACCTAATAGCAATGTGTTCTCATGGTCCGGTCAGCGCTGCAGCCCTTTAATGATCACTTACTCACAAATAACACAGAGCCACATGAGAGGAAGGCAGAAAGGAGTGGAGTGCAGAGAGTTTCTGACTCCCAACAGAATCAACCAGCTGACTCGAACAGTTTCTCACTCCCAACAGCATTTGCCAGCCGACTGGACCCCAGGGAAGCCACACAATAGTTAGGAACCAGGAGAATGGCATAAAATGTACATGTTGCATGTGTGTCTATTTGTGCCTGTCTGTGTGTATATCTGTGTGTCTGCATGTGTATCAGTGCTTGTATCTGTATGACTGCCAGTCTGTGTATCTGAATGTGTGTAATTCTGTGTGTCTGTTACTGTATATATGTATGCGTGTCGGTGTTTGTATCTGTAGGAGTGTCATTATGTGTATCTGAATGTGTGTATCTGTGCATCTGTGTATCATCTGCACGTGTGTTAGTGTGTTCCCCTGTGTGTATGTGTGTCTGTGTATCTTGATGAGTGTCATTATGTGTATCTGTGTATTTGCGTATCTGCATGTCTGTCCTAGTGTGTATATGTATGTGTGTTATTGTATGTGTATATATATATATATATATATATATATAAATATATATACACACACATATAAATATATATATATATATATATATATATATGTATATAAAATGAAGTAGATGCACTCAAGGGATTTTCGTGAATAAACTAGTATTTTTTATTGCATGTAAGCAAATAAATTAACACACTGTCCCGATCGAGGTTTCGACCCCAAAACGGGTATTTCTCAAGATCAATAAGTGATAAGACCATACAATCAATATGTACATTATGAAATAAAGTGACTTACCAATCCAAGTGAATCTCCTGTGTGGAACACGTGACTCCCTGTAATGTAAAGGCGTGTAACGCCGTACTGCGTGCAGTCGGTTGCTAGGAAACGTGTAAACAACCAAGGAGTGATGACTGACTGTTATATGTGATCATAATGTGCATAAGTATGTGATATATACATATATATATATATATATATATATATATATATACAATCAAAAGTGAAGGGAGCACACTAGGACTGCTTCTGAGTGGCAAAAAATAGTCTTTGTCCTGTGCAAAATACAGACAATCGACGTTTCGACCCTCCTGGGGTCTTTATCAAGATCTACTATTGTACAGTATATATATATATATATATATATATATATATAGAAACAAGAATATGAAGGACTAAATGAATGTAGTATAAGATAAAGATAAGGGCTAAGATAGTGACAAATGTCGCCTCGGTAGATGGGAGAAAAAAAAGCGTGAAATAATGCAGTGCACACACAGTGACCAAAAAAGAGCGTAGTTAGTAAGAAACACTGAGAAACATGAACTACTTTCCCATCATGCAAAGGCAGGTACAATCACAATTAAACAAAATATATATGTCATCTAATGCAGAAAAACAGTAATCCTGCTATCATCTGTTAAACAAAGAAATAAGAAAATAAGAAGATACTATATAATGTACTATCTATATGGAAAAAAATGTAATATAAATACAAAGGGCATGTTTTTCCTGAAACATGTGTATACATATAAATAGAGAGCAAAACTGGCATTGGAACTGCATGTAGTCAATAATAGTTTGAAATCTCTGATTGAAAAATAACTGTAGAGACCAGAAGTCACACATAGATAAGGGCATAAGCATAAGAGAGTGACTACGAAATAGGGCTCCAAAAGCTGTTAAATGAAATGCTGTGCAATATAAATGTGCAGAGATTACAATGTTACCGAAATAGCTACCCGTGATCGAGATCAGGAGATATCAATTGGAGGAACTAGACAAGTCATGAAACAGCAAAATGTGTGACAACTATCTCAGAGATGTGCCCATCAATTTAAATAAGTGTGCCTACCAAGGAAACAGTTACCCCAGTATACGTGTTGGCTTTATCTTAAGATTGAATGAGATACTATAACTACGTAGTCATGTTATCCACTTTCTCCAGTGAAATATTCTCTGACGAGAAATTATAACTAAAATGTCATAGACAAATTGGGTACCATTCACTAATGAAAAAAATAATATATGAGAGGACAAAGACGTCGCCTGAGAGGGGATATGATAACATTATACAAATATAATCGGGCCAATACAAACCATTGTGTGGAAATCTATTCACAAACCGGACTTTACATAGGACACAAGGTCATGCGTTTAGACTGGAAGAAAGAAGATTTTGTCTAAGGCAAAGTAAAGGTTTTTTTTTTACTGTGAGAACAATAAGGATGTGGAATTCTCTGCCTGGAGAAGTGGTTTTATCAGAGTCCATACAGATGTTCAAACAGCAACTAGATTCTGCAAAAACAGAATATTCAAGGATATAATTTTTCAATGTAGGTTAATAGCTTCTTGATCCAAGGATAAATCTGACTGCTATTCTGGGGTCAATAATTATTTTTTTTCCTAGTTTGTTGCAAAATTTGAATTGCTTCAAACTGGGGGGGGTTTGCCTTATTTTGGATTAACAGCAAAAAACAAATGTAAGGAAGGCTGAACTTGATGGACGCAAGTCTCTTTTCAACTATGTAACTATGTAACCTTAATGTAAATAAAAAAATGAAACATTATATGAAATTTTTTTATGAGAAATAAAAAAATAAAAGATACTTAAGAAAAAACTTTTAATAAACGATAAAGTTATTAAAAATACATCTAAACTCCACAGGATAAATATATAACCAAAATTAGAGATTTATTAATAAGGGACAAACTCAAGACTATTAGCACACTATGTAAAGAATTGGATCTTTCAAATCCTCAGTATTTTTCTTGATTAAGAATAAATAACTATATCAGAGTGCACTTATACAGAGAGGATGAAAATGGAGTACATGAGCATCTAAACAAAATGTTTAATTATAAATCTCAACCAGGTATAATTAAGAGGATTCATAGAATAATGTTCATCCCACAAATTTGCATGGCAAAGTGAACTGCAAGTAACCTTCGATAGCAAATAATGGGTAAACAGTCTCATGTCTATTAGGAAAGTCACGCATTGTTTAAAATTACAAGAAACACATCTAAAACTGAATTATAGATGGTATTTAGTACCAACCATATTAGCAAAATTCAAGAGCACAGAGAACATATTATGCTCGAGATGTGGGGATCAAAATGATAGTTATTTGCATATATGGTGGGAATGTAATCAGATAATGGATGTCTGAAAAACAATTTTTGTTGTTATCTCTGAGATATTGAAAATAAAGATAGCTCCAACTGCAAAGAGGGCATTGCTACATATGGATTTGGGAGAATTTCGAATTTAAGGATAGATACATGATTATACAAATACTTTTAGCTATGAAAATTTCTATAGCGCGAAATTGGAAATCAAAAGAAAAAGTATACTGGAATATGGTTAGAAATCAGGTAAAGCTTCAAGGAGATATAGAAAGGGGATTTTATCTGAATTATAATACATTGGATAAATATAATATCCTATGGAGTCATTGGCTAAATAAGTATTAACACAATTAAGAGGGCAATGAAGAGCAAGAGGAAAAATAGGAAAGGAAGGAGAAAGGGGGATAAGGGGACAGTAAAAGGAAAAAGTAAGATGGCATAGAAACTGGAAATGACAAAGAGAAAAAGAGTAAATGTAGCTCTTATTCCTCACTTTGTGGAGCAGGAGATAGGAAACAGAGCAGGCAATGAAATATAGTTAGAGACTTATTTTTTTGTGTGTGTTTAGGTTTATGTTTTTGTCTGGGTGTATATGAGTGAGTGAGAGATAATTTGTGTTTACGGTAGAAATAGAACATTGAACTAATAAAGTGAAGTAAAGGTAAAAAAGAATAAAGATTGATACTAACAAATGACGAATATGTATGAAAGCAAAATCTAATATTGAAAGATGGAGATACTCATACCTAGTTATAATGTTAAAAAAAAAAATGCAATCATAATAAAAAATAAAAATATATAAATATATATATGGAGTATATAAAGTGAAGATGAGCCACAAAAAACTCAAAATGTTATCAATATACTTGATCAAATACATGGAGCATTAATGAAAAAAAAAAAAAATCTTTATAAAAAATTCAAAACATCCTCGCAGAAAAAAATTCTCACAAAAAGATGAAATCATAAATAATATATCCAAAAAAAATCTAAAAAAAAATCCATGCTGATATTAGACACATTTTAAAACATGGGCATCAGCAAGTTTCAACAGACACATTTTTCGTGAAGAAAAGGTCCAGTGAGCCTCAATCAGGTTTCAGTGGTGTGAAACGATCAAGGGAAAGAATGCCAGAACAGTTAGTACCTATTGTAATTACAGAAGGCGACTCGCCATACAGACAATGATAGCTCTTCTCCTTTCCGCTTACGCCATCAACTCTCATCATTACAGGTAAAGTGAAGTGACATTTTCATTTAATTTACTGTACATTGTGTTATTATTTTATTTCTATATGATTTTATGCATGTAAAGCATTATTAAACAGTCAAATTTGTGTTAAAATGCTGTAATTTTGGGGGTCTTGAATAGACTAATCAAATTTACATACATTCCTATGAGAAATGTTGATTCGGTTCTCGAACGAATCAGAACTTGAACAGTCTTCTGGAACGGATTAAGTTCGAGTTCCAAGGTTCCACTTTATATGGCTAGGTGTTGCAACTGACGGTCTAAATTTAAACTTGGGCCTATAAAAGTGGTTAGCATTTATGGTACTGGCTTTTAATCTTATTTCACTGTCCATCCCTACTTACATTGTTGTAATCCCTTTCTGCGCTCTGCACAGGCCTGGTCAAGTGTACTTTAACATAATGTTGGTCATAGTTAAGTCTGTTCTAAGACATATACGGCCATATTCACGGCCCTCATCTAAATATGTTATTTTTACACTTCAAATCAAGACTTTCCATGAATCAGATCCGCCACTAAATAATTAAAAGCACAACCTTTCATGCAAAAAATAAAAATAAAAGTTAAATTATTGAGACCCCATGAGAGATGCACGAAATCACACATATATTTTTATATTAGACTCAGTTGACCTTCCACAACATTTGCTTCATATGGCGCTCAGTGGGCAACCTACTATGATCAGTGCCATGTTACTCAAGTGTCTCCTCATTATCATCTCTAATTAACAGTCCTACCAGTACGTGCCTCTCACAGGTCAAGTTGGTTATTTACACGTTATGATATGGAGCAGGGCTGCCATATTGCATCCCTATGTGTAAATTGCAACTTCTCTACAGCTCAACAACCATTAATCTACACACATCTCATCCCATACACGCGCTAATTCTCATACTTCCCTTAAATGGCTGCCCTGCTACTCGTGATTCACTATGAGCACCTTCGACCTTCTACTCCTATACCTTGACACACAGATCTCACCAGGCATTCACTTACATAAGCTTTATACGGTCCCTGGTGGGCTTACACCTACAACCTAATTTTGGCCTTCCTGTTGCTCGGGGGTTATATATTACCCTGTTATACTGCATTTAAGTAAACCTCTCGGTGTAAAAGTAAATATAAATAAATATATAAAAGCAGATCGAATACCAGAGCATCACTACTGCCCATACACAATTTGCAGTCCATTTCTACAACTTTGGTACAATTAGCCTACATTTGTTCATGCCATGATCATTACTTTACATACACCCTATTATACACCCAGCAGCTTGAGACTTACAATTACATACAACAATTCCAGCTTTACAAAGGTCAACTACAACCCTGTCATACTACGGTTGACTATTCCTCTCAGCCTTGTTATGCTCACGCAATTTCTTCCTTTACGAAGCTCTCTCTGCACTCCTGAGAACCAAGAACCTCTCATTACACATTTAACCATAACCAGGCCTCCCCAGTCTGTCGCGGTTTTACCTAAGCCATGTATAATTCACAACTCCTGTCACAGGCAGTAGATCTTACAGATTTTTCTTGTTGCTAGTAAACTAGAGATGTTTTGATTTTTCTCATACATACTTCAGGTCCTCCTTGTGGAAGGACGCACAGTGTGAACTCATAATTAGACACAGCACTACTAGGTATCTCTTTCATATCCATATTGACAATCATAAGTTCTATTATTATCTAGGTTTCTACTATCCCTACGTATCATCCTGCTGCTAACGTATTAATCCTTAACCACAACACAGGTACTTTATACCCTTACCTCAATAACCACTCACACCATACTGGACATATTTCCATTAATGTTCCCATTGTGTCTTTACGTTCATCTCTTTGATATTCCTTTCTCAAGCTTAACCACACACTAGTTGGGCAAGATACGTATGTTCCAACATACTTTCTATCAATTCATTACGTTTCTATTCCCCTACATTCCTTAGGGATAAATCAACTAGCTGATAAGAGTATTGGTGTGGGCCATATTATTGTATATTTGTAATTCAGTCATGTAACCCATCCTAATGCTGAGGTATTCATCCATCGGCCCAACTTATAGCTAGAGCCTTGCTCCTACCTCTCTAGGTTTTAGATAGGGCCTCACATGTCACAGCCACTCCTTTGAATCTCTTACTTGTCACTGAGAGGCCAACATTCCTGCCACATTGTTTGGTGGCCGCAGTCTCTCTGCCAATTCATAGCTAGAGCCTCTAAGAGTCACTTGGCACTTAGTAGGTCCTCGCCTTTCCCTCATTTAGCTTATTTTTCCCCATTCAACACTATGCAAGCCGCCAGTTGTTATACTATCACCTAGATGTCTGTCACAATTACTCTACATATAGATGTTGCACAACTCAGAACTAGTAAGATATTTCCATCCAGGCTCCCCAGCCAAACTCTCCACCCCACCTAGTCCATGCACTCCAGCCATAACCCAGGTTACCCAGCCCCAGTTCCTGGAGATCTTGCACCATTCCATTTTTACCGCTGAGCTCTGACATAAAGGCATGCCATTCCCTTCTTTGGCTCGGAAAACTGACTTGGGTTTCTAGCTTTGGGCTCCCATGCCTTGTGTCAGCACCCAATCTGGAAACACAGACATGATGGCTCCTATCCTTTCAGCCTTATTAACAATTGTTGACACTGAATTTCCTGACTTTGGACATCGTACCATCCCATGTAGTACCCTACATCATGCTCCTTACTTCTATCCCCTCAGTGTTACACCACCAGTTGCTATCCAGCACATGTTTCCTCATAATGTTATTGTCTTTAGAGTAAGTTCCCCTGTCCTTGGGAAGGACATATCTACTAGACTTGTCAGCTAGGGAACAATCTGTCTAATTCATATTCGTTCTCACCTTTTGTCACTGAGAACCATCTCCCTCAATACTCACACTTCTCCTCCTCTAGTTGAGTTTATAATTACAGGTGTCACAGTAGGCTTCCGCACAGGCATCCTTTTCACTTCTAACACATATTAGGGTTTGTCCTAACCTACAATCTACTAGTTAAGACTCATTCAACTTACTTACTATTAGTGGCAGAATCAAGTATTAGTTTCTTGCTGGGGCCCTTTTGACAACCCTTTTATTTGAGCGTGTACCTACCATATTAGCCTAATCAATGGGAATCCCAACAATATCTGCTCAGTTTTATTACTGGCTCCTTGTTCTTTAAAGTTCCCAGCATTAGGCCATCGTATTTAGCCTATCTTAAGGGCCACGGAAGAAGCCTAACTAGGAAAATGCGATATTACTCATCTTCAAGTTGGTCACAGTGGTCACAGTGGCATTTGCATGATATTTAGCGTACTGAGCATTCTACATTGCCACCCGTCTTACATTTGGATGAATAGATGCCCAAACTATTCAAAATAGTTGCATAATCTCTCTGTAGGCTCCTCTTGTACGTCAGTACTGTCCTTCAGTAATACATTATCTACATGAGTGTAACGAATATGGAACCGAATGCCATGCCCTGAAGTAGACATGTTTTTGTATCTGGTAGATCCTTTGGAACTCCGCTGTCTTGATCAACCTTTGGTTACTACACCAATTTTAATTTCTTGAAATACATTAGGCTTGATTTCATTGCAGTTCAGCTTCCCTGCAGAGTCCAGCATATCAAGGAAAGGGAAAATCATTTCTGGGCAACGATGCCTGTTTCCCTTATGGATCTCCAGTTTCTCCTTGGTCTGCTGAACTTTACCATACACCTTACACAAGGGATTTCATTCATTTCCCATCCACCTGCTCCCAGGTTCACCTTTCAACAATAGCGCTGTTACATCCAACACATGCTTTAGAAGTTCATGTCGCTAAACTCTCTATCACACCAGCAGAGAACAGTTAACCATGTTCACTCCACCATTGTCCCTCATTTGTAGACTCATACAACCACCCACAATGGATAACAACCAATTTCATAATTAACTGGGCCTGGGACACATTTCCCATAGTGACACGGAACCTACCCTCTTTTAGTAAATCAGCAGCATTGGAATTATAACCGGTCAGTCCCCCTCACTTACAATCATAAGGTTGATTAGGAAGAGATCTGAGTGGCAGCATCACAGAAACTCTACTTTGTTCACATACCCATACCAGACTGTCACAACCAGGGCCAGTGCAAGGATTTTTGCCGCCCTAGGCAAACAAAAATTTGCCACCTCCCCCCATATGCTCTGCCCACCATGTGATATCACAATGCCCACCCATATGATCTGCCATATGAAAAATTTGCCACCTCCCCCCATATGGTCTGCCCACCATGTGATATCACAATGCCCACCCATATGATCTGCCATATGAGCCAACGCTCATGAAACGCTCTATGAAAAGGCAGTGTGTTTACATTACAAAGCCTAAGGGACAGGCTATAGACACAATAACCACTACATTAAGCTGTAGTGGTTTTGGTGACTATAGAGTCCCTTTAATGTGAAGTAAATTAGAGATTAGTGCCACTAATAATTGTAACGGACCGTTTTGCACACAAGGGGTAAAAACCGTTTAGGCGATCGGCCCCCTTTCCAGAGATACAGGCACAGCTACTGCAGAACACCAAACTCCCGGACTGGATACAAAATAGCACTCCAACTCCCGAACTGGAACCTCCCAAATAGCTGCTAGCAGACGAACAGGAAAAGCAGACAATCAGCTTACACTCCTCAATCAGTCTCTAACAGCATACAGTGAATCCCCCCAAGAACGAGACAAGGCTCCGTGTTGAGGGTCAAGCAGTGGTTTGAGGTGCTGGCATACCCAGCCTGGTTTTTATTACAGTCTTGCAAATACAGGACCGCCCACAGGGAGGTATAAAACAACCAATCACATCACAGTTACATCCCACATATTCCCTACCCTTATCCTGAGAGGAAACTCAATTACACATACAGTTAAAACATACTTTCTACCCAACTTTCATAACTTTAAAACCATACATCACATTCACATAAAATTACATTTTCGCAATCAATCCATTCAGGGGAACAACATATTAAAAAATGACATGAATCAGACCAGGGGTTCAAAAGTTAGTAAAAAGTCCTTTGTGACTAAATGAAGCATGGCTTTCTGGCCCAAACCAGTTTCAGAGTCTTCTATACTGGAGATAAGTAATTCAATTATCTCCCAGGACAGACACAAGACTCCATTAAGCACATGGTTGCAAAAAGACACAAAACACTTTAAAATACATAAAGTCACATTTATTACATAAAACACAGACATGTAACATATCCCCAGATAGCTCAGGTCCGAGTGCACATTATTAAGCGAATGGCGCTCAGACCACACGAATACAGTTTAATCGCCATGGAGCCAAAATCTTTACAGTCAGTTTCATACGAATGGGCTCCATGGGATTCCTATCTGGGGTATAACACATTCAAACAAATCTACCGAACCACAGGCAAAAAAGCACGAATACAGCTTTTCTGCAGGCAAAAATAAAGTCTTTTAAAAGGGGGCCATAGTCCAAAGGCAGCAGGCGAGCAACCAGGCTTCTCCAATGCAATGTGGCGAGATTGGTCTCGTCACAATAATATACTGGATTGCGTACTTACCACCAGATGAGGACAAGAGGATGATGATGGGCTCAGGCTGCAGCCTAGCTCCACTGGTGTAGTGTTAAAACAGGCTCTCTGGAGGCAGTGCTCACAAAAATAAACAAACTGGAAGCAGCTCCATTATTTGGGGCCCCTTACACAGATCACGGTCTGGGCCCTGAGTGCCTGACCGTGAGTATGCCTACAAGGCCTGCCCATAAGCCTTATGCCTACAAGACCCATGAGTTCGCTCACTCAGGGATGGAGTGTGTGTATAGGGGATGCAGTGTGTATGTGTGTAAGGGATGCATTGTATGAACCTGTGTTTGTATGTGTAAGGGATGCAAGGTATGTTTCTGTGTATGTAATGTAATGCAGTGTGTCTGTCTGTAACTAGTGCATTTAGTGTGTGTAAGAGATGCATTAAAAGAAGCAATGTGTGCTTCTGTGTATGTGTGCAAGGGCTGTAGTGTGTGTGTGTGTGTGTGTGTGTGTGTGTGTTTGTGAGGTATGCATTGTGTATGGGATGCATTGTGTGTGCAATGGATGCATGGTGTGTTTCTTTGTGAGTGTAGGATGCATTGTATGTTTCAATGTGTCTGTATGTGAGTAAGGATACATTGTATGTTTCTGTGCGTGTGTGTGTGTGTAGGCATGCATTGTGTGTTTCTGTGTATGTGTAAGGATGCATTGTGTATGTGTGTAGTGTCTTAGAGTTCTCCCCTTCCCTCCTATCCCTTAGTGCTCTCCCATCCCCTCCTGCCCCTTAGTGTTCTCCCCTCCTGCCCCTTAGTGCTCTCCTCTCTCCTCCTGTCCTTAAGTTCTCTCCCCTGCCCCCTGTCCCTTAGTGCTCTACCTTGCCCCCCGTCTCTTAGTGCTCTCCCCTGCTTCCCTCCCTTAATGCTCGCCCGTGACCCTTAGTGCTCTCCCCTGCTCCCTTCCCTGTTCCCATAGTTCTCTCCCACCCCCTGTCCCTTACAGTTCTCCACCCTCTTTGCTCTTAGTCTACCCAGCCCCCCATATTTCCCTTGGTGGTCTCCCCCCTTCCCCTTTAGTCCCTTAGTGGTCTCCCCTAGTGGTCTCTTCTACTTTCCTTGGTGGTCTTTACCCCTTAGTGGTCTTTTCCCCTCCGGTAGTATCCCCTTAGTGGTCTCTTCCCCTTAATGGTCTTTCCCCCTGCCCACTTAGTGATCTCTTCCTCACCCTTAGTGGTCTCTCCCCCCCATTGTGGTCTCTCCCATCTGTCCCTTTGTGCCATCTCTACCCCCTTCCTTTTGTGCCTGAGTCTCCTACCTCAGTGTTATGCGGTACAGGCGCTTGTGTTTCCTGTGCCCGGCCAGACTGACACGAAGCGCTATGCACTTCCATCCTGCTGGGTCACTCGAAACTTGCGCCGCCCCGGGCCAGTGCACCCTAGGCAACTGCCTAAGTCGCTTATAGGATGTGCCGGCCCTGATCAGAACATAGCAACCGATGAGGTGACTGAATCACAATTTTTCGTTTTCTTCCAAACTCTCCCCAAGGTGGCCAAATGACCTATCAAACCCCATACATTCCATGATTAAATTGCTGGCACACGCAACACTCTCTGCCAATGCCACCTGTTCATGTGCTGGGCTCTGGCCATTTTCAATAAACTCACTTCCACATATGAAATCATCAAACCATAATCATTCGATTCCATGAAGGCGTTCACATATTTTTTTCCACCTCTACCTTTAACTAGCTTACAACACTTAAAGTTACTCAAATACAATCGTTAAAATTTTCAGGTCATTCAAAAAGAATGCGCTGCTTCTACTACCTCTAGTAATATCCCCGTATATATCATCTAAGTGACAGTTGAGTCATCTGCATCTGCCATATATATCCCTCAACCTTAGACAGAATTGAGACATGCATTAAAGTATTGGTTATGTAATGTCAACACGTATTCAGTGTTAAACTGCTAAACTTTTTGCCCTCTTTTACAGGCCTCCTCGAACCTCTGTTTCGGCAAACCACAACCGACTTACACCACCATTACTATAACTCTGTTTATTGTATACGACCACAAATGAGAAGGCTGAGCCATTAGACAAAGCTGCGGGAGGAGTTATCTGGCCCATAAGTACACAGACCTCCCCTTTCTCTGGGCTGAGACTGCCTGGTTTAGCCCACCCACCACTCCCTTTATTAAGCCATTCATCTTGGTGGGCACTCCTTTACAGGTCTACTTGAATGTCGGTTCCGGCACACCACAACCGACTTTTATATATATATATATATATATATAAATATAAATATATATATACACATATATATGTACATATATGTAAAAAACAGATAAAATTTGTATCTTGTGATACCTTTATTATTGGACTAACAGAAAACAGACCCTTTCTGTGAGCGGGTACACCTTTTCTATGGTTAGGGCCACCTATCATCAGCATCATCAGCAACTTAACTTGTGTCACTAGCAACGTCCCGTTCAAGGCCGCCCACCGTCTCAATCTTATACCTCTATATGTTGGAAAGTAGGCTCAAAGGACATTCACTTATGTGCGGACTATTGGTAACTCAAGTGAATGTAAAGTATATTTTATAATTTATGCTAAAATAGTCACTCAAAGCACAGCTGATTCGAAAAATGCTTCCAGTTTGTCCATCTCTGTCCTAAAATGTTATGTTTACTTTAAATCCCAGCATTGCACGCATAGGGTTGTTCACTAAATATACATTGTCAGGAATTCAGATGAATTCAAAGTGAATTTCAAATTTTAGGCCACAATAGCAAAATTCTCCAATGCAGCTATGTTTTTAGGCCTGTTAGTTTGACCTAAAATTTAAAATGTATTGTGAATTCACTCTGAATTCAATAATTCACATTTTAGTGAATAAATCTATTAGTAAGTAACTCTCATAGTTTTTTTCTGAACTAATCGTTTTTTTTTTCTGAAATCAATGTAATATATATGAATGTGTGTCTGTCCATACTTGCTGTATATTATCTTTGAATGTTTAATACCGTTTATGCTATGTGGACGTACATACTGTGCATTATCTGTAACAAAGCACACAGTTTATTAGGCTATCATTGTTTGCATGTAGTTGTGATAACCTAGTAAGCATCTGCCTGTTGTTTGCAGTTACTTGGCGATGACGGTAATGGGATATGCAGAGATTTCCTTAGTAGCTGATCTACTAAAGAGGAACCCTGTTGAATAGGAAAGAACAGTCATCAATTATATCAATCAATGGTTTTGAAAAAGCACCATTTACAGCTCTATTTCCCTTATTTAGCTCTGTATAATCAGCTAATTGAAAGGCATCAAGAGATTTAGGAACATTTCAATATGGTTCAGTTTATGACACTAACTAGATGTCAGATATTGTCAAGTGTGACTCTAATGCAATAGCTAACACAGTCTAATCACAGTTTGTGGACAATGTAATCAGATACCATAAAACTGTAACAATTGTAATGGGATTAAATGTGGACTCAGCTAACAGGTTGCGGAGTAATGGTGACTGGGATGTAGTGGATCACACAGAAACAATTTTATTGCATGTTGGGGTGTGTAATTTTGCCAATTATTAATGATCGGATTTGATGAATAAATTAAGGGAATATTCTGGGCACCATAACAACTTCATTAATAGGAAGTTGTTATGGTGACAGAAGGTAAATGGCGCTTTCTTACCTATAGGGGGATTTGTTCATGAGTGGTTTAATACAAAGCCTCCTCATCAGCTTCGTTTTGCTCTGTCCCTTCCAAAATCCACTTTCTGATATTTCTGATAAGGGAAGTGGTCATCTGTGGCTCTAAGCTTATCAGTAGCTCTCCATTTATAAAAAACAAAAACAAAAAAAATCAGCTGACTGTTCTAAGCCAATCAGCGGAACCTCTGCCCACAGCAGTCCAAGGTTTCCATTTTGTAGATTTTGAGAAAGCGGATGTTGAGGAGGCAGAGTGAAGCAGCCCTGGCAAGGAGCCTTTGGGATTATGCCATTCATGAGCAGGTTAACTACTAAATGTAAGCCAGGGACCTCCTGGATTTCTAACAACATATTTTTGATAAAGTGAATACATTCTCCAGACTGGCTGACAGCCTGTCAGGCTGACCTGAGACTCAGTACAGCATGTGTATGAAGGTCTTTTAAAGCACTTTGGACAGGGGATAAATGCCCTGACTTCACTGCGGATAGCATTGGCATGTCTTTTGATGTGCTTGTGCTATGGTGATTAGGGACATTTTTACAGGTGTCCCTGATGTTGGCCACCAGTGAACTAACGGCATCAAAATGGCTCCAAGACTGTTGGGAAGTGTAGATATATACTATGTGTGTATATAGCAAACCGTGTTTCCCATTGTTTCCATACATATATACTCTGTGTTCAGATTGCAGGTCCCATACAACAAAAGCTCTGTATACAGACAGCAGCCTGTGTAACCCACTTTCACACATACTATTCACTAGGCACTTGTCACTGAAAGAGCACTTCCTGTCAGCCCGGCCAGGTACAGGAAACAGATGTTCCTGTACCGCGGACTGCAGCTCAACCACTCTACACTGATGGACTGGTAGGAGGCTCCCCTTCTGCCGATCCCTCTTTCTTTGCGCGCCCAGGCTGGTGCGCCCTCATGGACGCACTGACCCGGCAGTGCTGCAGCCACCTGAGGCTCTCTATAGAGCACTCAGGTGACTGCAGCATTTGAGGGGCCAGCGTTCCTGGCAGCGCCCCTTCCTAAGGGGCGACTACCTAAGTCACCTATAGAAAGCGCCGACCCTGGGTCTAAACCAAGTGATTCTCTGGAACTGTTTTCGGGTATGTACAGAGCCTCAAGCTCAGACTTTATATGAGGATTTCTCGGGCTCTGTACATCTGATCGCTCCGCTATTTGCAGGGATCATATCTAGGACCAGGCACTATTCGAGGATGTATGGCATGTGGGGGCGCGTTACTGTATGGTGTGCATTTTTTGGTTTTTGTGTGTTCAGCTTCCTGTGTCCGGGAGATACCATTATCTCCCAGACACAGTGACACAGTGGGCTTATGTTTTGTATTGCTGTAAATAGAGGGGTCTGTGCATAAAAGTCATATGTAATATGTATGTAAAAATATATATTCCTGTTGTACCCTTCATTAAGTCTTGGCTGATGTTTGGCTAACCAAGGCTCTGATCACTGATTTACTTGGGAGTTGGGAGACTTACAACGGATATATACTCAGCCGGAGTATAGGGGATCCGTTACAATCTCACTGATCAGTAATAGTTTGTATCTTAACAGACAGTATAATTGTTTCACCTCTAGACTGTAAACTCGTTTGAGCAGAGTACTCGTCAAGTAATTGTTCCTGTGACATTTTGCAATTGTCTCATTTATTGTTAAATGTCCCCCTTTATAATATTATAAAGCACTGCAGAATACGTTGTTACTATATAAATGCCAATGATAATAACATATGGTAAACTAAACTGTTGCTTTGTATATATTGAGTTACCACTGTGATCTCTTTTACCTAGCTACTTTTCAACAAGGGATATTGTTCTGTATTACCAGGTAGGGCTAGGGCTATACCCTTATTTTAATGATATTGGTCCACTTCCTCTTCCTTTTCAGAATCTTATGAAATTCTGACATTCATATGGCAAAGGAAAAGTTATAGAGGAACATTCACAGGAACTACAGAATAAGGCCTACTAGAGGATTCTCCTGCTACACTGCTAATTCTCTGTTTTCAATCTCTGTCTCATACTCCTTTATACCTAGAATTAATTGACTAGTGATTCACTAGTAGTGAAAGGCAGGATAATTTCTGCTTTATATCTTTATACAGACAGCATTTATGATAAAACAATATATAGATTAAATTGTATGCTGTATATATGCTATGTATCACGACATGTACACTTGAGCCACCTAAATTATGAATATGCTTAGCCAAATTAAACTTTCAGTTAAGAAAAAATGCAATTATTACAGGATTTGTAAGTGAAATAGAACTGTATTTTTAAATATATACAACAATATTTTTAAATTAATATTGAAATTATGATTTTTTTTCCATATTATGTATTTATTTTTGTTTTTTTAAAGTATCAGTATAAGATCAGTGTGAACATCAGATCAGAATTAGTTTTTTAAACTAGGATATAATCCTCGGGGCATTGTCAGCTTAAACCCCTCATTAAAAGGATGAACAGCCTCTTCGAACATATAGATTTACCTTTATTTCGAGGATCACTCTGTCCATAATTCAAGATAAGCAGAGGAAAAGCTGCTTGATAGCTCATTTGCTTATTGGCCATTAATCTGTCTGTATATTCTCTCCTCCATTACTGATCTATTAACCTGTTTACCATTATCATAGATGATTCAAGTCTGTGATAGTCAATTTGCTGTCCAATTAGGCATATCTAATTAGCCTGCTCTTAAATAGAGAAATGTCACTATTCTGAAGTGCCTGTTACCATAGAATCATTATTTGTTTTCTTAAAAAAGCAGCAGATCGTTAATGTGTTCTTTAATTGATAACAACCTTGGTAATCAAGGGTCTAAGTCAGTTATTTGTAGAATTTTAATACTAATAGCTTTCAATCCATGTTAATATTTTGTCCATTTATACATTTCATCTGCATGGTTGCTTTAAGTACCCTCAATTGAATTATTATTATTTTTTAACTGAATCGGTTTATGACCCAAAGCTTTTAATATTCCTTTTGCGATTGTAAACCATGATCCATGTTTTTCAAGGTCTGCGTGTATAGTAGTCTAAATGCAATGATGACTAAACTTAAATAACTTGTAAACAATTATCACTGCAAACTAACAGCCACCCTCAACCTACTCTTTAGTGTCATGAGTTCAGAGATTATCTCTGCTCCATGAACAGTGTCAAACTCAAAAATCGCAGGTCTAAATAAAGTATATCATTAACTGAGTGGCATAAACCTAAATAGCTGCTACAATAATTCCAACCCATCCAACAGTGGTAACCAATAAATCTGCATCAAGTTTTTTACAAGCCATCATTATTCAACATACTTACATCAACATCATACACCACGCAATATTTAGTGTATAGCCATTAACCTTTAACTCTGTCACAGTACCGTTTGCTCTTCTTGCACCACATGTTCACGTTTTGAGTGTCATTAGTGTGTCAATTCTGACACCAGATGCTACCATCCCACATGTTCTAATAGTTCTTCAAACCTACGTCGTTTAGAAGAGATAAACCCCAGGGAATGATTCTGGTTTTATGCTACCCAATTGTTCCTGAATGTTGCCACCCAATAGCAGTCTTACTCCCGTTGTAAGACTTCTCCTTACATTCTCCTATTCACTATCGTAGCAGCAGCAGCACACAAAACAAACTTCACATTTGCATACAGCCCATTTCATCTTCTCGATTATTATTTAAAGACATACTTGCCTTTGAATTTTGACTGGACTGGTTAGTAATTCAAAATAAGAACCATTTGAATAAATTGTATTTTAAATACTGGAAATCCTATACATTTATTGTAGACCAATTTTTTCCAAAATAAATAAATCTACTTCAGAATTGACCTCATGATATATGCATTTTGTATATGTATTCATTTATTTTTGGAACCCCTCCTGCTTTTTTATGGAAAAAAGATAATTGATAGTTTAAAAAAATATATATTGCAAAAGCTGTATACCTGCAATGTGAAGCCTTTGTAAGCCCTCCCCTCTTTCACTGGCAGATTTTCAATCTGTACTAAAGAATTGACCAATCAAAGGCTTGTAGTACAGCTCATTAAGAATGGGAAGAGGCAGGAAAGCTCTAGACCAGCAGGCCTGATACTTTGGTTAGCTTTGCGGTGCTTTTATAATTGAGGTCAGAAACACCTATCTGGCTGTCACTCAAGTACTTTTATAAACCTTCAAAAACTGAAAGGCTACAGACAACAAGGGACTAAGACAAGCTGAAGTGCTTCATGTGTCTGGAGTGTTTCCTTCAACCCCAAAAATATGATAGTACACAGCCAAAATGGAAACTATTCCTATACAAAAAATGCTGATATGATTTATATATAAGAAAAGACTAGACCTCATTCCATCAGGTAATAAGGCAACTATTGCAACTTTTTTTTACTTCTTCTATCTTCTATCTCCACCAAATGTAAATACTAGTACATGTATGTGTGTTTGGCTCTTAATTTCTCCTGCAATGGTATCCTCCACATGGCAAATAAAAATGAATTTCTCCACTGGGACCCCCTCTGCATTGTGCAGTAGGACTATGAAAACCACTCTTGCACTCCTCCTGCACTGACATGGTCAATATTCCCCCCTCTATACAGTACAGAAAAACAAATTTACATGGGCAATATAATTTACTGTTTGGAGTATTACTCCTATATAGAGACATTAGTTCTACAATCAGGTGGTGGTTTTGGGAAAAGATGTTCACAAAAATACCAACAGGCTCTAAACAAATACAAAATTAGCTATTTGACCATTTCTATTTATCCTTTTTCATACATTCTATGTGTGGCAAAAAAATAAATATATATTGTTATGTACTTTTGCTTCTATGCTAAAATGTTAATCACGGATTGAAATATTGCAAGATTTGGTATACTGAATTATAGCCAAAACATTTTATCCACTCAATGCTTCTACATATACTGGAATTGTGTAACCTTTTTATTTTTGCATCACTGGACAGCAATTTATACACAAATTTGCTATTTTCACCTAGGTTTAGATGCATCAAATATTTTAATATATGTATCTATGATTTGAAATAAACATAACCATTTCTTTGTAAGTAAAAAAAAAATAAAAAAAATTGAAGAGTGGATGGGTTAATTACTGTTTTGGGTATAAAGCTGTCATTTAAGTAAAGTGCTGCGCTGAAAAAATAAACACAATTGGGCATTAGAACCAATGACACACTTTGCCCTGTCAATAAAAATAAGACATTGGTTTAATTTGCAAAACATAACATCTGTACAACTGCAATCTAAATAGTAATAAATGTCTTTGACAACAACCTTATAAATCTGCTTAGATCCTTTTCTTAATTGTCTTTGGTGGTTTTTAAATCTAGACCATCACTTTGAGTGCATTTGTGTTTCGTCAAAGACAAGTTCGATAATGTCTCCATATGCACTAAAAATAAACTAAAGTATACGTGTTTTCCCCACTAAAACGTTGGATCTCTGTATACTTTATAGCTCTCATACCGCATATAACTAGTAATAAGCCTGTTATTAATTTGATTTTAACTACAGCATTCCAGACTTCTTGTTTTCGAAAGACTTTTGGTCTTACGTTCTTCGAGAACACCTGGTTTCCAATCTTCATATGGTATTAGAGAAATGCAATTTTCTGGCTCTTACATTTTTGTGGAAAACAATTAATACACAAAAATAACAAAGCCCATGGTAAAGAAAAATATTCCATAGCAGTTTGCCAAGAAGATTGCTCAAAAGTCCAATTTCAATCTACGTAAGTCATTTTATGACCAAAACCAAGCATTACTTGTAATAATTCTGCCTTTTACTCGGTGGCCATATATTAACTGATTTGAGAAAGCTAAAGCAAATGTTGATGCATTTTCTTAATTATAGAGAATCCACTCTTGTATATTTTACATTTTGGTTTATAGAGTAATTTACATTTTTTTTTTTTCCAAATCACATTTATTGAGGTTGTCAAACAGGTACATTTCCAGTCTGAAACACATTCCTATATTTTTTTTTTATTTTTTTTTTTAAGTAAGCAATTTTTGTCCACATACATGCATGACATTAACATTGAGTAAGGTAGATTGAGTTGCGACTTTTTAAGATTATCAATCATAAAGTATCAATCATAAACATTTTGTACTGGAGTCACAATCTGTTTCACAGTTACTTTTCATTATATGTTGCGAGTTTTCAACTTAACCTTGGGGAGGTAAACCTGGATAGGGTAGGAGGGGGGAGGGAGTGTAAGGAGGAGGGGGGGGGTCCCCTGGGCTACATTCCCTTAGGAATTCTGTACATTGGTTATTTGCGGCTTTTAATGTGTCTGCCGTGTGTTAGTTTGCGAATTTGGCTTTGTGTCTTGCCTCTGGGATGTTTAACATATGGGTGCCCAGTTGGTTTGGAATGGTCGGCTTCCTGTGTTGTTTTGGCCAAATCTGAGGTTTAGTAATGGCCGGGGTCTGTGCTGGGAATAACCTAGTGTTATTTCATTCTTCCCCTGTTTTGTTTGAGCATTACATACTTCTGTTTTGGAAGCAATCTTTACGAGTTTTACTTATGTGAGTGCGGCTGTCGGCACTTCGGTTGGGTTTGGATCTTTAGTAGTAGGTTCATCAGTGGTCATTATCTTGTTCCACTTTTCCCAGGCTATTCTCCACACTTTGGACTGTTGGTTCGCTGCCTGTCTTGCTGTGCACTCAGAGAGTTTATTTTAAGTTACTAGGTGAATACATTCTTGTATTGTTGGGGGTTCTGTGTTGCGCCATTTTCTACTGATCAACGTCAGTGCCGTTATATTTATTTGATAGGTTAGGTATGCCATTGCTTTTGTGAGTTTTGCAGGATAAATATGTAGTAAGAATGTGTCTGGATTATGGGGCATAGTAAGTCCTGTGACCAGGGTCACTAGGTCGGCTACTTTTTGCCAGTAATGTGTTAGTTTAGGGCATCCCCACCAGGTGTGGATCATGTTTCCTAAATTGTTAAGACATTTCCAGCATTGATCAGATACCATTGGGTGTATCTTGTGTAGTCGTTTTGGCACCAGGTACCATCGGTACAGCAGCTTTTTTGAGAGTTCTATGTGGGATGAACAGAGTGTTAATTTTTTGTGGGTGGCGAATATCTTTCCCCATGTTTTGTCCGGGATGTTGAGGTTAAGCTCACGTTCCCAGGATCGGATGAATGGTAACGTTTAATGTTCTCTTCTTTATTTAAGCTAGTATATAGTAGTGAGATCGTTTTTTTTGCTGACAATCGTGTTGTCATTACCCGTTCAAAGGCTGTCAGCCGCAGCTCACTTACAATTTTCATTGTTGGTACATAGTGTTTGAGTAACCATGCCCATACTTGAACGTATGAAAACTCAGCTATGCTCGGAAAGGGTTATAGTCTTTTTGTAATTGAGGGAAGGGTATGATTGTTTTCCCCTGCATTAGTTGTGTGATACATTTAATGTGATGTCTTTCCCATAATCGGGAGTTAAAGTTGGGGATTAACATTTGTAAGGTGCCAATTGTCATGGCTGGGGAGTGTGGTTTTACCCTGCACAGGACCGCCCTGTTTGCTTCCCAGATATGTTTTGTTGGACCGTTGTAGATAACATTGTTATGCTTTTAGGTTTAAGGAGGGGGGTCCACATGATGGACAAAAAGTGATGTTCTGGTTTCATGCCAGATTCCAGCTCCACCCACTGTGGGTGTCTATCTTGTGTTTGTACTGTTACAATAGGGTTATTGTTGGCTGCTCTATAGTATTGCTGAATGTTGGGGAGGTTCATGCCTCCCCTGGTGTGACTTTTATACATCGTGGTTATGGCTACCCTGGGTTTTTTGTGCGCCCATATGAATTGGTTTAGTAGTTTTTGGTTTTCCCTAAAGTAGAGGACTGAACCTTTATGGGGAGTGTCCTGAATAGATACTGATATTTAGGGAGGATTACCATTTTCACTGCGGCCACTTGGCCTGACCAGGAGATACATTTTTTATGCCATTCTTGAATAAGTGTTTTCACTTGGTTTTGTAGCGTTACATAATTTGCTTTAAAGAGCTGGGTGGTCATTCCTGTCCTCTAGTCATATTGGAATTGAGACTTTAAGTTTTTCATCTCGTTGCTGAGGATATTCAGGCACATGGCCTGTGTTTTGATGACATTTAATTTATAATAAGAACATTTACTATAAGCATCTAACGTGGCTGTGAACTGTTGTAGGGAGGTCTCTGGGTTGGTTAATGTTAGTAGTATGTCGTCGGCAAATAGTGTGAGTTTGTATTCTTTTTGTTTTACCCGTATACCTTGTATGTGTGGGTGGTTGCGGACTAGGGTAGTCAGAGGTTCCAGTGCTAGAATATATAGTAGGGGAGACAGGGGGCATCCCTGCCGTGACCCATTAGAGATGGTCAGAGGGTTAGAGATGAATCCACTTGTGGTGACCCTGGCGGAGGTGTTACTGTAAAGTGTGGATACTGCTGCTAGGAATTGAGGCGGGAAATGGAACTTGTGCAGGACCTCCATGATGAAGGACCAGTTTAGCCTATCAAAGGCCTTTTCTGCATCCAGGGAGAGGAACACACTACCTTCCACCCCCCGGACGCAGTGCATCAGGTCCAGCACCTACCTGGATCAATCCGCCGCTTGCCTACCTTTCACAAATCCCACCTGGTCGTCATGTACTATAGTTGGGATTATGTTTGCTAACCTGTTTGCCAAGATTTTCGCGAATAGCTTTGTATCTGTGTTCAATAATGATATGGGTCTTAGGTTTTGTCCTTTAGTAGGAGGTTTGCCCAGTTTTGGCAATGCTTTTATGTGTGCCATCAGCATCTCTTGAGGCGTATTGCCTGTCTGTAGCATGGTTTGGTAGGCTTTAAGCAGGTGGGGCTCTAGCGTATTGTGAAAGGTTTTGTAATATAGGTTTGAAAGCCCATCTGGGCCCGGTGATTTCCCCATGGGTAGTGCATGAATAGTGGATGTAATTTAATCTACGGTTTTTGTAAGGATTGTTGTTGTTCTGGGGTGAGGGTTAATATGGTTACTTGTGCCAGGAAATCTGTTATGTCTACTTTAGTCAGTTGGTGGATGGTGTTGTCCTGTTTGAGATTGTAAAGTCCCGAATAGTAATTTGCTAGCTTGTCTGCTATGTGTTGGGGGTTGTACGTTTTTGTACCATTTGGGTCAATGCTGTGCTGTCTGGGGTGTCATTTGTTAGGAAGTATTCCTGTAGTTCCTTGTGTAGTTTCAGTTTGAAGGGTTCATCCACTAGCAAGGATTCATTGAGCTTCCACGGGGTTCGGCCTCTGGTTTGGAAAGTGTCTGTTAGTGTTAAGGTTAGAGGGGCGTGGTCTGACCACAATATGTCTCCCGTCTTGCATTGTGTTGTTTGGAGGAGGGTTGGGGCTGATATCAGTATGTGGTCTATTCTCAAGTGGGTTTTATGTACTTAGGAGTAGTGGGTGTATGATCGTTCTCCTGGGTGTAGTGTTCGCCATGCGTCATATAGGCCGAATTCTGATAGTTTTGTCATGGATCTACATTGTGTTGACCAAGTTTTACGTCTGGGTTGTTGTGTTGTGGCTGAGGTGTCTATATCCGGATCAAAGATATGGTTAAGATCTCCACATATTATAATCTGTGCCGTTTGTGGAAGGTCTAATTTTGAGAGTACTTTATGGAGGAAATTCCTCTGATTTGCATTAGGACTGTACAAGTTTGCTATGGTGTATATGGAGTCATTAATTCTGCATTTCAATATGATATATCTGTCCTGGCTATCTGTGTGTAATTTGAGTAATTCAAACGTTTGTGACTTATGAATTAGTATTGACACTCCTCTCTCCTTGAATGTGTGTGTTGCGTGGTATTGCGTGGGGTAGTCTTTGGTACCAAAGTAGGGGATTTTGGCCTTAACAAAGTGCGTCTCTTTGATACATAGAACGTCGGCTTGGGCCTGTTTTGCGTCTCTTTTGTAAGTCCCCCTTTGGGATATGGTTAGCGTAACCCTCATTCCCCCGTTCTGTAATAGCTGGTTTAGGTGGGGTTGGGGTGAGTCCTCCCCTTCCCTCCCGTATAGTGTTCTGGCTTTAGAGACTTGTTTGTATATGGGTGGGGGGCAAAGGGGAGATATTGAATCCCCATGTATTCTCAAGGTGCTATGGGTGCGACCTGATTTGTGATTTAGGGGTTAGAGTACCGTCAGGGCGGTGAGTGATTCCAAGATTTATTTCTTTATAGGTGTACCCCTTGTGTACTTGGGGTTAAGTTGCTTGGGTTAAGTTGCGGGGTCCTTTCTACCTGTTCGGTGTAGTATGCGCAGCCACTGAGCTACTGGCTTTCGGGAACATGCAGGTTATTGAGCGGGGGGTGATGGGTCTCTTATAGTTGCGGGGGGTTTCGGGTCCCCCGGGGTTCTCGGCATGAGGGGGGGTGTTATTAATTTGCGTGCCGGATTTAATACGGTAGATGGCATGTGCACTAGGGGGTCAACCTTCATTTCTGCAGTTATACCCGCTTAATATACATATCAATAATATGGGTTCTTTACATACATTTTGATTTAAGAACTACTAGGGATAGTTATGCAACATTTTAGCGTAAGAGATACTTGCGTTACTGGGAGCTTGCGCACTCGAGGAGCAGTCCAGAGTGTCTATTTTTTTGTTAGAGTTTTATTTGTGCCAGTCTAATTGCAGTTTTTTTGGGCTGTGAGCCTGTTTGTTCGTCCGGTAGGTTCTCTATGCCCCAGGATCTTATCTGACGGAGGCAGTCTTCCGGGGAGGTAATGGAGATCATTTTCCCTTCCTTGTGTATCAGCATTTTGATGGGAAATCCCCAGCGGTACCTTATGCCGTTGGACCTGAGGGCCTCTGCAATCGGGGTGAATTCTTTTCACTTGCGGAGTGTCGCTGTGGAGAGGTCCGTGAAGAGTTTGGATAGTCGTCCGGCGGTTTCACCTTGTTCCTGCTTGCTCTGAGGTTATGCTCCTTTATGTGGTAATAGTGAGCCCATAGCAGGATATCCCTTGGGGTAGTGTCTGGCAGGTGTCTGGGCCATGGTACTCGATGTAGTCTGTTCACCAGGAGCATGTCGGTGGGGATATCAGGTGCGTATGCGTGGAGGAGGCCTCTGATGTAGGATGGTAGGTCTGCTGGTAAGACACTCTCGGGCACTCCTCTCACGCGTATGTTATTGCGTCTCGCTCGGTCTTCCAGGTCGGCGAGTTTTGTTTCATTGTGCTCTAATCGAGCTCCTACATGGCTTGCCAGGTCTTCTACGTGGCTTGCCAGATCATTGTGTGCAGAGGTTAATTCTTCCATTTTATTTTCTGTATGAGCAGTGCGTTGTCCCAGTTCTTTCACATCTCTGCGGAGGGATTCCATGGACGTTTGCCATGATGTAATTAATTTCCTGGACAATTCCTCCAGGGCTTTCGTGAGATAGCTTTTAGTGAGGGTCCCCTGTGGATCTGTTAAATCACCGCCTTGTTGAAACGGTTTCTGTTCCCTCCGCACCATCGCCATCTTTGTCTGAGGCCTGTTGTTCCACTTGGTCTGGTACCGTTTTTTGCGTGAAAAAATTTATTTTATCTGCCGTGGCAGTTGTCTTCTTGGTCTTGTATTGAGACATCTTCAGTATTTAGTGATGTTCCGTGCTTTGTACACCCAGATGGTTTTGGATTCTAAGCTCTGGAGCCGGAGCTGAGGTTTATGCTTCCACCATGCTCGGCAGCTAGCCACAACATTCCTATATTTTACTGGATCATCTCAATACAAATTGTGTAATGTTTAAATTACAAATGAAAAATAGCAAAGACAGTATCAACCCAAGGAAAAAGAATACTTTGTCAGCAGCAAGTCAAATTATTGAATAATCCTGGCATTACATTTAAAGGGGGTAAGCTAGTGTAGGTCACCAGTCAAAGAGCTAGAAATAACCACATTAGTGTTTTAGCCAAAAAACTCCACCCCTAAGGCCAGTCACCATGCGCAAGTGTGCCAAGGATTTACCTAGTTTAGCTGGTTCAAAGGAAGCCTCCTTCCCCTTTACACACGTTCCCAAATGTACCTTATTGTAGTAAGAGTGTGGAAGACTGGCACCTCTGTAGGGAGTATCCAAGGTGTAAAAATGTTTTGATAAGTTTGGTTACAGCCAGAGGAGCTGAATTTCAGCTCCTCTATATAACGGATCTCTTCCATACGCTCTAATCAAATCCACAATGACAAGCAAGATATTTGTTTCCAAAATAAAGGTATTAATCATTTGACCCCATTCAAGATTAAAATAGTCAGGGATTTATTTGTTGATGGACTGGTGGTCGTGCGATTTAGCAAAATCAGGTAGTCTGGAAGGGTGGGGTTATTAAAAAATTTCTGGATAATTTTATAGATCTTCTCCCAAAAGTATTACATTTTTTCCTCAACTTTTTAAGAAAAAACTCCTAATAAAACTTTGTTAGAAAGTGTATATTACCTCTTATGTTATTCAAGCTGTGTTTTCCAAGGTAAAACATTAAATATAATGAATAATAATTGCAGGACATCAAAATACTTTTTCTATATATAATAATTGAGAAATTAACCATTATTTTAGAAACCACCAGTAGTCCCATTCTATAGGTAGATTTATAAATTTGCAATAATTTTCCGCAATAGAAACTTTGGACTAAATTTTATTAAATTGGTTTTTTTTTTAGTGATGGTTCTCCTTTAAGCCAAGCAATTTTTGAGTTTACCAAATCAGACTTTTCAAACCCATAACAAAAAAGACAGGTAATTTATCTTCCTGTTTGTTTAGAAAAAAAATGCACCATGAGTAATTTAAACTTGTCAAAACAACGACGCCAAAAGGATTGTGATTAATTCTAATACGTCATCTTGCTACCAACATTCCAAGTGCCCAAAGAAGGGCAATTATGGAAGTGATAACAGATACACTTGCAATCAATGTCACACTATTTACACTGATATAATATATATTTCAGCTTTAATAGCTTGCAATCAATGTATATACAAAGTACTACAGTTCCAAAATCTAACAGGCTACGTAAGCACTGTCACTTCAAATTAGAAATGTGGGGTTTAAACAAACCATGTGGCGTTATCAAGAGATTTTTCACCACTTATCCTTGTGCCACAATATTAGTGAGTCCCTTTAAAGGGACACTATAGTCATGAGAACCACTACAGCTTTATGTAGTTGTTCTGGTGAGTATAATCATTATATGTAGGCATTTTCATGCAAACACTGCCGTTTCAGAGAAAATGCAGTGTTTACATCCCCCCTAGGCACACCTCCAAGTGTCCAGTCCTTACATGGCCAATGGAGGTGCTTCCTGGGGTAGTGCTGCACAAGGGCTCTGCATGGGGATGCTGAATTTTCCCCACAGAGATGCATCGATTCAATGCATCTTTATGAGGAGGTGCTGATTGGCCAAAACGGCATTTGGCCCGCCCCATCCCTCTTCCTTACCGATTTTAGCCAATCCAATGCTATCCCTATGGTTAAAAATTGGCAATTCTGATAATGTCACCAAGAAGGCGGATCAGGGCAGGGCCAGCGCCGGCGGACTTGTGCAGCGCTAGAAAAAAGGTATGTTTTAACTCCTTCTAAAGGGGCTAAGGGGGGTGGGGGAGGCACCTAAATGATGAGTTTAACACTATAGGGTCAGGAATACATGTTTGTGTTCTTGACCCTATAGTGTTCCTTTAATCAACTTATACTAGACTTGAACACCAGCATTGTGTATCTGCTCTGTGACACTGTCCTACATGCATATGCTTTCAGTATTCTTGTAGTCGTTAGTGTGCAATAGGAAGAGTACTAAATGCAGATAACCATGTCTTTACTACAAACATATGAATTAATAAATAGAGTTGAGCGGACACCTGGCTGTTCGGGTTCGGCGGGTTCTGCTGAATTTCGAAAAAAAGTCCGGGTTCAGGTTTTAGTCAATGGGGCCCCAAACATTTGGGCGCAAAAATGGCTCTAAAAAAGTCCTGGAAAGGGCTAGAGGGCTGCAAAAGGAAGTAAAATGGGGGTAAGAGTAGGACAAGTGCCCTGCAAACAAATGTGGATAGGTAAATCACTTAAAATAACATAAAATACATAATATAAGCAGCCACTTAGTAGATAACTCCCGAATTCCCACGGTATTAGGGAGCTATCTACCAAAGGGCTGAAAGACCCCATTTAGGGTGGGGGCCCTAAATAAAAATGTAACCCCCCAGGTGACTAGGGGTCCCCAAACCCCTAGTCATCCCCCTCCCCCCCAAAAAATAACCCCTACCTACCCCCCTCATCCTAAAAATAATGAGGGGGGACCCTTATCTAAATACCTGTAAAAAAAAAAAAAATAGACTTTTCATTTGATGTCTAAACTTTCTTCTAAACTCTTCTTTTTCAGCCTCAAAAAAGGCCAAATAAAAATCCATAATAACCGACGTGTCACGAACGCACACTACTCCAAGAGTGCGCGTGACGTAGTTGTGGTGGTGAAAGGGTTAAAGTTCACTATTTGTCTGCACTAGACCGGAAATAATGACAAAATCCCCCTTTTAAAACCACCCACACTTAAACCTAATAATATAACTATTACTATTTTAACGCTGCCACCACCAAGACAATTTATAAATGGGGTGCCTTGGTCCCCCAGGTAAATCAATAATAAAACCCACCAAATATTACTTAGTACAATATTTAAGTTATTGCAAAAATACTAACTAGTCTCTTCAGGTAACATGATTCTTAACCAGACAAAGGCAAAACTTAATAAATGAATGTTTATTATGAGCAAAAGATAGTCACAGTGCATATAACAATATATGATAAACAAATTATTTACACCAACAACAGGTAAAAACAAAAAGGATAAAAAAACAGAAGTCCTAATTACTCACTTAGGTTTTCAAAGTACAACTTCTGTCCAGGGGGTCTCTGGCAAGGAAAGATGGTGACTCACTCAAAATAAGATCTTGGCCCCAAGCAAGTACACAAACACCCTTCAGGATCATTAGATATATATCCTGTGGTTTATCAAGTCTTGCCCAGGGGTGGAGTTAAGGCCTACCTACAGTAATAATAACTGACCACCTCCTTTGTTCCAGACCACTGTCAGTCCAAATGAGAACATTTGACTCTATCTTCTTTTTTGTACCTGCCACAGAAATAATAATCGCATCTACAAATTTGTTATTATTTTCCCATTCCATAGACATGTTGCACGTCCCACCCACGATCCAATAGGACGGACATCACAATTCCTTTCCCTAGGGTCAAGTCAGGCCACTCCTGTTTGGACTTGGTTAGAAGATGGCGCTTGTCACATTCCAAATATAACAAAAATGAGGCGTTATTATTATTCTGTGGGGGTAAATATGAATGTTTTTGTCCTTCCTTTGGATATGATACTAGAACAAAGCTAATGGCATTTACATATCAAATAGATTTACTCATCATTTACAAGGTACATGCCAAATGGATGAAGAGACATTCAGACTTTTCCAAGTGTAGAACCTCACACCTTGCAGATACTTAATTACTCCACATCCATATATTAAAATCCTTTTCACATTGCTATGCCAGTCACACTACCCCTTCTGTCATCTGACCTATGTGGGGGTCCCAGCTTCAAAAGATGTAACCCCTGTTGACCTCAGCAATAGCATCTCTGTAATTTGTACATTAAAGGATGATATTCCATAGTGTAATAATAAATTATACACCCTTGTCTTGACACGACGCACTTAAAAAAAAAAAAAAAACTAGCGCAAAAAAATAATAATCCATTTTCACCCATGGAGGGCTCCGTGCAGACTGAGCTCTGCAGAGCGGGGGAAGGCTTATAAAGCCTTGCTCCGAGCACTCTGATTGGTGGGTTTAAACCATCCAATCAGAGTGTTCTGACAGGTAAATGAAGAGATTGACAGGTAAGTCTCTACATGTACCTGTCACAGCACTCTGGTTGGCTTGAAATCCACCAGATTGCTCTGTGTCATTTTACACAGCGTGGGAAAGATCTTTGGAATTTTCCCACGCTGTGTAATTTGACTCATAACACTCTAATTGGTTACTTAATCCACCAATTAGAGTGTTATGAGTCAAATTACACAGTGTTAGGGTTAATCCATCAATGAGACAGCCACTAGAGGGCTTCCGCATTTCTCACTGTTAAAATCACAGTGAGAAGATGCCACCGTCCATAGGAAAGCATTGTGAATGCTTTCCTATGGACTGGCTGAATGGGTGCGCATCTCTTGCCGCGCATGCTCATTCAGACGAAGTGGAGGAGAAGAGGGAGGAGAGGAGGAGGAGAGCTGCAGAAAGAGGTAAGTTTAACCCCTTCCTCTCCCCAGAGCCCGGCAGGAGGGGGTCCCTGAGGGTGAGGGCACCCTCAGAGCACTATAGTGCCAGGAAAACGAGTATGTTTTCATGGCACTATAGTGGTCCTTTAAATCACTGAACACCGAACTCCAACCCGAACATACAGTGATATGTCCGTATTCGGGTCCGGGGTCCAAAAAACTTAATGTTCGGTACGAACCCGAACTTTGCGGTTCGTGTTCGCTCAACTCTATTAATAAACAAAACTTGGAAATTCTAACTTTAATTGAGGTGCTACGTAAGTAACCAAAGGAAAAGTGCCTTTTAATTACATCAGGAGTAGAGGCTTCATTGTTCTGGACCTGAAAATTCAAATGTGCCTATTTTTATTTTTTTTAAATTGTATTTTCAGTCCCTTGTTCTTACAATAGCTTGTGCTTCAATCTACAACTAGACTTTACAGCAAGCATGGATAGAAAGAGAATTGGGACCCAATTGCACCCCCAAAATTCCATGTTGAGTACCTGTGTTTTCATTTACTTTTCTCTGAGTCAGATAGGGAATAGAAGAGGAGATATGGATGTACACATGTTGGTAGTAGCTTTCAAGTCCAGGAGACTATGCTTTTGCTCTAAAGATCACACATCACCCATGGTTTGCACTGCAGTGATATTTAATCACAATGAGCATATCTGTAACTCCCTGGCCGTACACCCAGCATTTTGCAACAGATCTCAAACACAAAACATCAGGCAGCTTGGGACTATTACAATGTATGCGCCTGGTTTCAGCTCCAATAGCCCTATGTTCATCTGGCCCTGCTCTTATTATTGATAAAATTGTAGCTATTTCAATAAGAACAACATTATACTGTAAAGTTAGAAGAGACCTTCATGCATCCATTTGTTTCTCATTATAGTAGCTGCAACAAATAGACCTGATTTGTGAATACAAAATATTAATAAGATCTTATTGTGTTTTTTTTCAGTCATAGGTCACATGAAACAAGGAGAGCATTCAATCTTTATAATGTAAGTTTGCAGCACTAATAACAAAGTAATAGGGTTTAATTATGATTTTTTTTTTTAGTTACAGGTCAAACAAAACTAGGAGAGCATTTAAGTTTGCAGCATTAACAATAAAGTTATTTTAAAAAAACATATACACACTAGGAATTGTAATAACAAAATCATCATATAAAAAAAAACTAATCATAAAAAAGATTTGAAAACTTTGTTTAGAGTCACAGTCCAATTTATATAGCCCTAATGAATCCTTAATATATTAGCCATTATTATGTACTTCAATCCATACAGCTCATGAATGTATTTCTACATACAGTGGAATCTCGGAACTAGAACTTAATCCATTCCAGAAGGCTGTTTGAGTTCCGATTTGTTCAAGAACCGAATCAATATTTCCCATAAGAATTGATGTAAATTTGATTAGTCCATTCCAGACCCCCAAAATGACAGCCTTTTAACACAAATTTCATAGTATAATAATGCCTTACAGGCATAAAAAAACATATAGGAAAATAATCATAAACACAATGTACAGTAAATTAAATAAAAATGTAACTTCACTTTACCTGTAATGATGAGCGTTGATGGCGTAAGTGGAAAGGAGAAGAAATATTATTGTTTGAATGGGGATACGTAACTGTTCTTCTGGCATTTAAGTGTGTCTAAAGTGTGTCTAATTGAACATGTTTGTGGCATGATTTGTTCGGGTACCGAAGATCGTTCTCGTACCGAGACATTTTTTATTCAAAATTTTTGTTCGACTTCCGAATTGTTCGAGAACGGGATCATTCGAGTTTCGAGGTTCCACTGTATTTTGAAAAGGGGAAGAAAATGGAATTAACTGACATACTAGTAAGATTTTTTAAACAGTTAAATTTTGTACCATTGAATGTTTTCAGTGTTTGGGTGTTAGCATTTAGTAACAAACCATCAGCACATTGATTTTGCAGCATGTATTTTAACACACAGTCACGGAGATGCTGCATTCCCAAGTGGGTCTTGTTTTTCTCCTAAGTGCCTCGAGCATCAACTTCTATCTGGGGTTACTAAATTCAGCCCAACAAAAATTAATCATGGGATTAACATTGTAGTGAAACTCATCAAATGTATTTCCCTCCCACAATGTCAATGGTATACTGCACATTTTCCTGGTATTTAATTGATTACATATGTAAATGTAATTACATACATTAGGGGTTGGCTTTTCCTATGGCTACATGCATATATTCAATTATACTTCACAACATAAAAACAAATCAACTAGAGGCATAAAGTAGAAAAACACTATAACAATTGAGACATGCAGGGTTATTCACTTAGTGGGCTGCTGACTCTGGACATTGTTCATGCAATTTAACAAGGTCCAGATTTTGCAATTCAAAATTTGAATGAGCTTGTATAAGGTCCAGAATTTGCCGTACACTAGCAGATGGCTGAAATCTGAAACCAAATGTTTCAAATCTAGGCTTAGATTTAAAAAAATCTGCACTACTTGCCCCTGCTAGCTGCTAGTCCACATAGTTAAATAACCCTCGGCACTGTGGGGGGCAATTATGTGGGGTCTGGCCAACACAATAGCCAGCCTCCACATAAAAAAAAGTAAAAAAATAAATAAGCAAATTGGTGAGAAAAAAAAAAATATTACTATAAGGAAGGTTGTAACCCTTCCTATGCCCCCATCTGCATGTTGCACATGAGACACATCTACTAAATATATTTACATAGGCATTGGGTGCAAACTTTAAATAAAATAATAGAGGGTAGACAGATCACTGACCACCCCCTTTCACCACCTGTGGTCAGCTGGTTGGGGCTATTAAATAAAGGAAAATGGAGGGACATGCAAATGTTCCTCCCTTTCCCCACCTGTGGTTTATTATGGGGTGGAGTATATTATAATATAAAGGGGGTGCTTAATTTTCCCACCCTTATCCGCACCCATTGGTTGCAGGTGCAGGCTTTTATAGTGTAACACAAATATATAGAAACGTGGTTTATAGCGCGTATGCTTGAGGTAAAAAGGCAGTTAAAAAACACCCAAACCAGAGTCTCTCAATTCCGGTCCAGTAGAAAGTACATAAAATAAGTAGAGGGTGTAGTACCTTGATAAATTTCTTGAGGCAGGTGTAGTCTCAGAGGTAGTGGGGTTTGTAAAAACAGAAGAATACAGCAGAATATAGTCTAGTATATCTTATTTAAAGTAAGAACATAAATAGAATTGCTATTACAATTTGTAGAGCAAATGTAGCTCTGTCTAAATGTGCTTGGGCGGTAAATCCCCACCTAGGGATATTTTGTGTCTTCTTTAAAGTGTTTACATGCAGAGGAACTCCCCCTAGGTATGGTGACTCAGGATCGTGTTTACCCCACCTTGGGGTCTCACAGGTTTGTTGGTAGGTTGGTAATTAATATATAAAAACAAGAAAAAAAAATATATATAGTGCTTACTGTTGTTGTTGTAAATAAAAGGGGTATTATATATTGAGCTAAATAGCAAGGGTAGATGTATATATAAGGTGTGCACCCACATGTTGTGGAGCCTAAGTATTGGCTCCAGAAATAACGCATGATGTTTTATAATCCCCGCTCTAGGATGTAGGTGTTGTGGATCTCTCTCTGTGGATATATATATATATATATATATATATATATAAAGAAGTAAAACCACAATATTGTCCACCATATGAATGCAGTGTACAGCACAATAAAAGAAACAAAAAAACCTACTCACACGATTTAGCGCAAAATAGGGTTTGCTCAGTCCAGTACGCTAAGGAGGTATTATCCCCACCAATGATGTATTGAAGTATTTTTAATATAAATAATTACAAAAACAGAATTGAAGATAAATAAATGGATAAAACAAGATTTGAGTACACTTAACGCATTTCACCATAGACTGGCTTTATCAATGCAGTAACAATTCTGGGTTCGGCACTCCGCTGTGCGGAGCCGGACCCCGCCCCCCTCTGACGCGGCTCTAACGGTATTTAGGGAGACCGCGCCAGAGAGAAGGGGTTTGGTGATACTGGGAGCT
This sequence comes from Pelobates cultripes, assembly GCA_933207985.1. Lineage (NCBI taxonomy): Eukaryota > Metazoa > Chordata > Amphibia > Anura > Pelobatidae > Pelobates > Pelobates cultripes. Next base: position 75,377,971 of record OW240921.1, read on the forward strand.
TCTTCCGCCAGACTTACCTCTCCACAGACTTTGGCAATGTGGGTCCTACTTCCGAATATGCACGCCGGCTCCTGGGACACGCCGGCTCTACAAACTCTGAATTCGTCCTAGCCTTCTGGACTAAGACAAGTATGCTTCATGTCATAGAGGATTATTGGAGAACGGAAACTCACTTACTTTACAAGTGGACCATATCCCTGAACTATTGGAGGACTACTCATATTAACCTTAAGTATATCTTTCAGCTATTTGTCTACAATATCATTTAATAATGAACTAATGCTTGCTTACTCAAATCTTCATTGCTTCAAGCTACTAATTATATGGAGGACAACTCCCACCATGCTTATTAACTATGAACTGTTTCTTGCTTTGCAAATACACTCAGTGCTTCAAACTACTAATTATATGGAGGACAACTCCCACCATGCTTATTAACTATGAACTGTTCTTGCTTTGCAAATATTCTCACCTACTTGCTTAATGGTTCTATTGAAGATTATTCTCATGAACTTAAAGAATGTTACTTAATGCATCTTTGAGGAAATACTTAACAATGAACTTTGTGTTGTTGATTACTTGCACTTCCTCTTATTGGATTATTGCCTAAATGCAATTCATTTAAGTTTAACTCTTATTAAAACTTTGGTTGAATCAACTTACCAGTGATTCTCTCTTTTCTTAAAGCTACAGTATTGATACTTTAAAGATTCTCCGTTTCTTCACAATTGTAATTAGGGAGTTTTACAAGCTGCAGTTGAGTTCCAATCCAAATCACCCAAGTAGCGTAACAATCAAAAGTGTTTACAGAGCGAATGGGACCTGTACTGCTTAAATAGAAACGAATTAGCATACATTTTTAAAAATAATTTCATATACTCCTAGGTGGAGCAAGAGGGAAGTGGATTGACCTAACTTTATTTAAAAAAAATAGCATTTTTGTTTCTAAATAATACCTTTATTAAATGAATAGAGTGCAAAAGGACATTCCAAGATGGCACCGCAGGATGAAAATATAAAAGGAAAGCCCCCTGGTAGAGGGGATGAAGGGGAAGCTCCCTGAGAAGAAGGGACTTAAAAATGAGGGTTTTAAAGTGGAGCCCAGCCACAAAACAGAAGTCAGAGCTCCAACCAATAGGCGCCCATCTGTATCTGAATACATAATATATATGGGTATGTGGTGAAGGACAGTAGGTCACCCTCTGAATATTATCATTATGAATGATATAATTAAAGCCCCACCCATCAGTGCTGGGGACATTAGTTCCCTCCCAATTAATAAGTAGCTCCCACCCACTGACCATGGGTGGGCGCAGGTGGGTACATTAGAATGCCCCACCCCAGTTTATTGTATTTAATAACAGGGGGCAGATGACAGGGAGTGGATCTGTCCTCCCCCCTTTTTTTACTGTAAATTTCCTACCCAACGATTCAGATGAACCAAATTGGTATAAAAATGTATCTATTAGTGTACTGCAAAATATATACATAATATAAATATTAAAATGTAAAAAAACAAAAATGATCACTATATGCTCGAGACACACAAGACTCCTTAGGTTAAAGTGTTCCCTAGAGACACTCAAAGTTCCAAGTATTACAAAGAAAACAAATGTGTGTGAAATCACCAAAAGTGATAACAAATGGTACAACCTGTATAGTAGTCAGTAGAATCTATCATAAACACCATATATCTGGTGGAATAAAAAACAAATATAGTGCAATACAATAACCACAAGCAGACGGGTGAGGGGTGGTAGAAAACTCACTAGAAAGTAACAAATTCAGGCGTATCTCCTCCAATATTAGGGTAATTGTGTAAATAAAGGGAATCTTCCAGCCATAGAAATCCTGATTTGGGTGTATCTTCTTGAGTAACTCAAAATATAAGGAGAGAAGAGAGATAGTGCAGACTGTAAAAATATAAAAAATTTATTTTACAAGTAGCACTTACAATGTTTCAAAATGTGATTCACAGATCAAGCGTGACAAAATAACCAAGAGAGGGGAAAAAAAACAACAAAAAATCTCTATATATTACACATTTATTAAACATATAATGTATATATAAATATATATATATATATATATATATATTTATATATATATATATATATATATAAATATATATATATATATATATATATATATATATATTGTTACTGCTCATTCTAGTTTCCCCCTATTGTTCACTTTTGTGAATATAATTAACATTTAGTGGTTGTCCCCCAACTATCGAATATTTTTTCTTCTATCAACCATCTTTTTTTTGTGCCACAGATAGAACTCTGAATCATGAAACAAAAAAAAAAATAAAAAAATAAACAGCTTGTTCATTGACTGATTCATTGGTCCTGTGATTCATCCATAAGGTTATTCAGGGTTTGGGATTTCGGACGAATAGCCAATAACCCAAAATGTGGACAAATTGAGAAATTCAAACAAAAATTTATTTGAAACAAAATGTACAAGTCTAGTAAACAGTAGATAACAGCTACATTGGTGTGGCTATTTTTTTTGTGTTTTTTATTTTAACTTAAGTATACTTTCCTCAGAAAGGTTGTTTTTTGGCTGGATATTTTGCACAGCCCCCAGTCATCAAGGTAATAATGAGACGTTGCTCTTTGTCCCACTCTCTATGCTCTCCAATGCCCAGGGAGAGGGAGGCAACTTCAGTCAGTTTATTTATTTTATTTTTTAAATCTCCTAAACTAGATTCTGTTATTCAGGAGCAAGAAAAATTGTAAAGCCCCATCTCTATGAGAGCGTAAACAACTCTGGAATATAACTCCAATCATTATTATCCAGGCATAACATTTATATCATGATATATACATGCTTATGGCCTCCAAGTGTAACTTCTATCTCTCTAACCTTCCTCTTGCTCTCTCCTAAAGGGCCACACTCCACTCTCACCTCCAGTTCTGCCACTTTCCCACCATGTCTATTTGCTGTCTCCCACAATACCCTTCCTATTGTGTTTTTATACCCCACCTCCTCTAGATTGTAAGCTCGTTTGAGCAGGGTCCCCAACTACCTATTGTTCCTGTTACATTTTGTAATTGTCTCATTTGGTAAATTCCCCTCTTATTGTAAAGCACTGCGGAATAAGCTGGCGCTATATAAATAACCAATAATAACAAAAATAATAATCATATTATATTGTCATCATATATGTGTCTCTGACAATAATAGGATGATAGGAGCTTCTCTCTCCCGTCTCACTTAATTTATTTACCTTTCATAGTGCATAGCGGCAGACTATAACCAGTTATTGTTATATACATATTACAATCTTATTAAAAATTTAAATCAATATATATATATATATATATATATATATATATACACACACACACACACACACACTTCATGTCAGTTTGACTCTTTATTGCAAAATTGAACACTTTTATTAGGGCCCATCTTTCTTTTATGTTGCTTGGGTTTGGTCTATAGATGGGCATCACATATTTTCTGGTCATTGAGTGCAAAGATCAAATATATCTATATATGATTCACTTAGACTGTTTCCAAAAGGGTTAAATTGCTGATTATGCAGAGATGTCATCTGGAAAAAAACCTTATCTTCTAGTACTTATACTTACACTTATTAAAATCAATATAACCCATTAGCTAAGATTGTCTCCATTTTTAATAATCTATTGATATATTGCACTTGCTTTTATGGAACTAAACAAATTTCCTTTTCGTGTGCCCTGTAATAGCCGGAGGTCACACTGTTTGAGAGGAGTTGCTGTATATAAATGTTTATTTACTGCCTGACTACTGATTGAGAACATATCTGGTCCACAAGCTTCAGATGGCTTTTAAAGTAAAGATTTATAGCCCACTTCCTGCTTTTCAGACAAAGAACACAATTTTTCAAGAAAAGTAAAGAATATGTGGTATTGTGTTGTAATGATTTGGTGGCTTAACAGAATAGACACTATTTTCTTTTACAACTATAGGTAAGATTAATATATATATTAATTTGTCTTCATTAACACATGATGAAGGTATTAATGTATTATTGACCATTGTATCTTTTCTAGTTTAAGATATTTTAAATGGGCAAAATTCTGGGTCACTGGTTCCCTCTTCTTATGCACCTGCAAGAATTTGCAGTTCAGAAAGTGTCCAATCTTGTTCCAAATGGACATATACTTAAAAACTAAAGTGGTTTTGGATTCTCAGCTTTAGATTCAGGGTGGTCATCACCCTGGTAGCTCTCCAGATAGTGTGAAATCACCAGTTTTTATTTTTCAGGTTGGTAATAACCTAGAATTTGCCTACGTATCCAAGTCATTTATTTACTTCTACTTGTCTTTAGATGGCATTTGACATCATTAGTCCGAGTGAATATGTTCTACAACAGGTGCTTTGGTCCTCCAGGTGCTGTGCACTTCATATTCCCTGATGCTTTGCCAGCAGCATACTGGATGTAAGAACATTATGGGAGATGTAGTCCACAACAGCTGATGTGATAAAGTTTGTTCTACACTAAGGTCGGGCACCCTGTATCAATGAACATCTGCTGTTTTATTGCATCATCTTGGTCAACAGCCATTAGTAGCCTTCAACTCACATGTCCTTCTGCCAACATGTGGCTGGTGTAAAGTGATAGACAATATCATAAATTTATGACTTCACCTTTCCAGACTTTGGCAAAAACCAACATCCATCAAAATGAGGCCTAATTGCTAGTTTATAATGTAAAATGCTTTGAGACACAACTTTATATGTTTAGAAGATGGTAACCAACTTAAAATGGCATTGTTACCAGTTATAACCACAATAAATATCAAATGATACCACAGCACTTATATAATCCTTCATTAGTGCTTGAAGCACTTGTCATTTAGAAGTAGGCTACTAGGCCACATAAATTGATACATTTGCATTACATCCACTTATAAGAAAATCATATCCAAGCTACAGAGTCATAGTAAGCCAAAAAGAATTTGTTTTATGAGAATTTTATTTATTTTTTCACAATTCCTCCAAGTTCCTCCAGTCCAACTGTCATGTCAGATGCAGACCCTGCCTTGCAAAAACCCAAACTCAAGTAGGAACAGACATCAGGTATAATTCCTAGATTTTACTATTAACATGACGTAAAGTCATGATTTTATTAATGACATGGAGGCGAGTATTATGCTTCTCTTTCTTTAATTTTCCCTCAGCAGTGAAGAGAGAAATGAGTATAAAAGAGAAAAATAGCATATCATTAACATATATACATATTCAACAGTGCTACATAAGGGAACCTCCCCCTTTCAGTATATAAGGTGTAGTACTCTCTTCCTCTTCCTCTTTCTGTAGCAATCCGAAGACCAGTCAAAACCGAACAAGAACTCTGAACTGGAAACTGTAACCTCGGGAAGTTGTACATCTCTTCCTAGGGGAAAGGTGGAGCCGACCTTGAAGCTCCTTTCAGTCCCTTTGACGTGTGGAATCAGGCTAAAAGAGAGGAGAAATATGGTAAAATCTCGATTGATAACTGGTTGTAACATATCCCAGCATATCTATTGTCCTCTACGTCTGAGAGAAACATAAACATCATAGTATCCTGACATAAAACTCGATAGATAACAGGTAGAACCATAATTCAAAAACTATTGTTATCTACATCTGAAAAGAAATACAATGTCACAACGCCCTACAGATAACGTCAACCTAGGCTAGGCGTATAGTATGAAAAAGTGGGGCCGGGGAGACCCGCCCTGAAAGTATGAGATAAGTTCTGACTCGGTCTAGTCCTGTATGGCTGCGAAAATCCCACCACTTCCAACCCAGGAAGGGAGGGAGGGAATAATACTCGCCTTCGTGTCATTAATAAAATCATGACTTTACGTCATGTTAATAGTAAAATCTAGGAATTTTATTAAAGACACGGAGGCTCCTATTATGCTATTTTAAAGCTGAGCTTTAATCTTATCAAAAAAATGTTGTATAGGTCTAAAGTAAAAATTCCGGAAAGTGGATTCCGTAGACCAATCCGCAGCCTTCAAAATGTCTTCCAAGCAACATCCAGCCGCCGATGCTTTTGAGGCCATGGCGCCTCTGACGGAGTTGGATGAGAAAACTGAGACATCGATCCCGGCTGTAGCTAGCAGCCATTTGATCCAACGTGCTAGTGTCGGGGTAGATACAGGTAGATGAGGTTTCTTCAGGGAGATGAACAGGGGTCCGTCGTTGGACGGCCGTAGCATAGAGGTGCGAGACTCGTACTCCTTCAGGCATGAAATTGGGCATAGGTTGGGTAAACTCATGATTCTCGGATAGAAAACCTGTTTAGTAGCTGATTTAGTTCTCCGTGAGATATCGGACGACACTCCCTCCTGAGTGAACGTGCGGGCCCGCCAGTCCAAGGCTCTTACGTCCGATACAGGTTTACAGGATAATAGGCAGAACAGCATAAGTAGCTTTGCCGATAGTTGTTTAAAGGACAGCTCTATGTTAGAGGGCCAGTCATCTAGGAGTCTGAACACACAGTTGACGTCCCAGAATGATCCATATCTGGATGCAGGGGGACGTGAGAAGCTGACTCCCTTGAGCAGGCGACAGATTAGAGGGTTCTGTCCAAGTGGGAGCCCGTCCACCTGGTCATGTCCAGCTGATATGGCGGAACGGAATACGTTGACCGTGCTGAAGGCCTTGCCTGATTCGAACAGGTGCGTCAGGAAGTCCAACACCGACTTCACAGGGGCTGATACCGGATCCAACGATCGCTCCAAGCACCAATTGGCCCACTGTCTCCATGCCGCAGTATATGCGTGCCATGTTCCAGGCGCCCATGCGTTTGCCAGGAGTTGCATAGTTGTGCTCGAAACTTCTGTGATTTCCCAGGGTCCCCGGAAAGGAGCCATGCCATGAGGCGGAGAAGACCTTGTTCTACTAGGGAGTGGCTCTCCCCGTCCGGGTTGGTCAGCAGAGATGGATGGTCTAGGAGTAACCTTGGGTGGTCTATCGCCATCTCCAATAGGTGTGGAAACCAAGGTTGGGATCTCCAGCATGGTGTTATCAGGACCAATGAGCTCTTGAAGCGTCGGAGGTGAGCTAGACAACGGGCTATTAGACTGAAAGGCGGGAAGGCGTAAGCCCTGCCCTTGGACCAATCTTGAAGGAATGCGTCGGTCGCTATGGCCTCCGGGTCTGGTCGCCAGCTGCAGAACCTCGGTAGTTGCGTGTTTAGTCTGGATGCAAACAGGTCCATGCTCAAAGGTCCCCATAGGAATGAGATCTTGCAGAACACGCTCGGTTGAAGTCTCCAATCTCCCGAGTCCCTCAAGTAGCGGGAGTTCCAATCTGCGGTGTAATTGTCCAGGCCTGGGATGTGTTCTGTGGTAACGGACACACTGTTCTGTAAACAGTAATTCCAGAAGTCTCGGGCCAAAACTGCTAGGATGCAGGACTTGGTCCCCCCTAGATGGTTTATGTATCGCACCGCCGAGACATTGTCTAGCTTGAATAGGATCGAGCATGAGATGCCTTTGGGCGAGAGACTGTGAATGGCGAACGAGGCCGCCAGCAGTTCCAGAGAGTTTTTGTGTAAGAAGGTCTCTTCCATGGACCATCTGCCTCCTGTGGATATAGAGCCGCAGCGCGCGCCCCAGCCATGTAAGCTGGCGTCCGACTCTATCACCAGGTCCGGGGTGGACCCGAAGATCGCCCGGCCATTCCATGCCTCCATGTGGGTTAGCCACCAGTTCATTTCCTCCCTGGATTCCATGTCCAGGGTAACGTGAGATTCGTACGAGTGGCCACTTCGTAGGCAGGTTGCTTTCAGGTGCTGTAACACACGGTAGTGGAGTGGGCCTGGGAAAATCGCTTGGATAGAGGCTGCCAACAGGCCAATGACTCATGCCAGTTGGCGTAGGGATATGTCTGGTCGGCTTATCTCCTTTTTGATGTTGGACATCTTTTCCGCCGGGAGGCAAAGGATCTGTAGAACGGAGTCGACTCGGAATCCAAGGAATTCCATTTGTTGCGAGGGGATTAGAACCGATTTCTTCCAGTTTACGAGGAAGCCCAGGTTCTGGATAAGATGTAGGGTCCACTTTAAGTGATCTAGCAGAAGGGACCGTGTCCCGGAGAGTATGAGGATGTCGTCCAGGTAGATGATGAGGCAGACTCCGTGTAATCTGAGGAAGGCCACCACTGGTTTGAGTATCTTCGTGAAACACCAGGGGGCGGAGGACAGACCGAAGGGAAGGCATGTGAACCGCCACTTCTTGGTTCCCCAGCAGAACTGGAGTAGGTCTCTGTGTATTGCCGCTATCGGGACTGTTAGATATGCATCTTGCAAGTCTAGTTTGACCATCCAATCTCCAGGAAGGAGCAGGTCTCTGAGGCAATGAATGCCTTCCATTTTGAAGTGCCGGTATTGGACGAAGGCCCCCCACCTCCCTTTTTTGGCACTAAAAACAGGTTGCTCACGAAACCTGGGGTGTCTAGAGGGATCTCCTCTATGGCCTTCTTGGTCTGTAATTCTCTGATCTCCGCAGAGATGAGATCGAGGTGTGATGTTGGCATGTGAATTGCCCTTGGGGGAGAGTCCTGAATGGGGAGAGCTGTCAGATCTAGGTGGTAACCCTCTACCATCTGTAACACCCAACTGTCGGACGTGATCAAAGTCCAAGCCCGATAGAACAGGGCCAGTCTGCCCCCACATATATATGGGTAGAATGGGGAAAAATGGTACTCACCATAAGGGCGTTTTCCTGTGGGTGCTCCTCGACTGCTGCGGGTATGCCAAGGCCGTCCTCGTGAGGGGAAGAACGGGGTGAATGACCGTTCCTGGTTCGGCCTCTGAGGGTTGAAGGAACCTCTTCCCAGTCTGGAAAAGCCCCGGGGATTGCAGCCGGGTAGACGGCTCCTACCTCTACCAGCCCCGCCAAAAACCTTAGGGCTGAATACCCGTTTGATGGAGGATTGGGCTTTGTCCAAAGCCGTAAAGGTCTTGACGTAGGAGCCCAGGTCCTTTACAAAGGACTCTCCGAATAGTAGGCCTTTTGCAGAGGCACCGGGTTCATTGGGGGCCATGCTCGCAAGCTTGGGTTCAATCTTTAGCAGGATGGCATTCCTGCGCTCTGTCGACATAGCCGTATTGGCGTTGCCGATCATGCATACCAGGCGTTGGAGCCATCCGAACGCCACCTCGAAGTCTAAGGGTGCCCCGCTCGATTGAGCTGTTTCAAGCAGTTCATACAGCTTGGTGACTGGGCCCAGAGTGTCGAGGAACTTGTCCTGACAGTAGCGCAGCGAGTAGTCTAGGCCCTTTTTGGGCTTCCAACCAGTCTTGGCCAGAAACTGCACAAGTTGTGGGTCAACTTCAGGGGTTTTTGCCACTGCATCGGGTATGATAGGGCGGGGGCATTCTGCCCTCAGTTTGTTACGACCCTCTTGTGAGAGGGATTTACGGACTCTGAGGGCCAGGTATTGAGCTATGTGCTCAGCGGGCCCCCATTCAGCGGAGCAAGGGTGTCTGAGATTGTCTGGGTCAAATGCCAGGGTATCCTTAACGTCACGGGTTGACTCTGTCTCAGGAGCCCCCGACTGTGCTTTGGCCTGAGCCAGTCTGGAAGGGAATTGTGTTCCCAGGAGATCTTCGTCTCCTGAGGTCTTGTCCCCGTAGGGATTTGAGAACTGGTCATCTGACCCTTCCTCCCCATCCTCGTCTGAATCAGACAATAAATCATGGGCCCGTGCCCGTTTCCACTCTCTGGACGCCGTAGCCCGGCCATTAGCTCTATTGCGCGGTTGTTGCGCACCATCATCGACAGCCTGAGGCGTGTCAATCAAACCAGGCTTTACCTGGGCATGGGGGGGTCAGTAGCGTGTTTGCGCTTGCCAAGCGCCTTACGTCCTGCGGTAGTCCCTTCAGGGGTAATGGGAGACAATCCTGGCCCAGATTGGGCAGGGAGGGCCTGCCTAAGGGCCTGGGAGATGGACTGTGAGATACTGGAGGACATAGCTCCCATGGCAGTTGGATACTGTGACCTTTTTATATCTATATTTATTATAATTTTCTATTATCATATTTTAAAATGTATGCTAAAAAACTCCTGGTCTGATTAACCATATTTGCACTTGCTACTTGTCACATATATGTTTTATTCATTCATTCCCTTCTTCCACTTTTTTTCATTGCCCTCCCTAATATGGCTGACACATGTTTCATTGCCCTCCCTAATATGGCTGAAACATGTTCTACAATAAAGTTACACACAGAAGAAAAAAAATGACCTAATTTTTGGCGCCAAAAATCAAGTAATCTGAGGCCTATATAAAGCCAGTGTTGTCCGGTACATGTTTTTAACCACTTGAGAAACGCGTTGTGGTATTTTAATTGCTGTATTTTATTAAAGGTATTTTGGCCACTTTCAACTTGTGAGTTAGCCATTTTACTCTTTTATTTATTTTTACCTGGCACCAGAGTTTTTATTGTTCCAGTGAGAATTTTACTCCAAAGAATCCTTGGTGGGGATTATACCACTCAAGCTTTATCCATTGAGCTGTCTGCCAGCTCAATAAAATGTGAGTAACCACTTGGTATTTTATTACTTCACCTCTGGCTTTTATTCAATAAGCACTATTATTGTTTATTTTACATTTCATATGGTCCTTATACCAACAAGATATCCATCTACTACAAAACTTCACGTATCCCACAAGTGGATAATTGTACCACTGTATGCCAGCCACACTAGAGCTAGTCTTATAGCTCTGGAAAACGTGAGTAGGACCATATAGACCTCTAAAAATAGTACTTAGTACCTGTTGGGATATACTGCACCATTATTTGCTGTCTTTTTATTGTTTTTAAAGGTGCTAAAAATATTAAGGATAGTCTGGTTAGAAGTTTTATTAAGCCTAAACAAAGTGAAAAAAATTCTTTTGTCAGAAACCTGGTTTTTATCCTTATAAGATGTGCTTATCGTGTAAAACTACGCATTTTAAAAAAGATACACAAACTATGTTTCAGTCCAATGTTACGGGAGATCATTTTAAGATACTTGACATTGTGTCGTGTCACTCTACTAATGTGGTGTATCTCCTCTGGTGTCCCTGTGTGCTCCAGTATGTGGGCATGACCACCAGAAATTTTAAGATCCGCATAATGGGGCACATTGAAACATATGGAGGGGAAACACCAAACATTGTGTCAGCACATTTTTTTTAGAAAAACACAGTGGTGATGCTTTCCAACTGGGTTTTATGGTGATAGGAAAAAATAAGATGGATTTGAAAGGGGAAGATAATTTTAAAGAACTCAGTAAATTAGAGGGCAAATGGATTTTTACTTTAGACACTATGTGCCCCAAAGTTCAATTTTTTATCATTTTTACAATACATATATTTTTCCTATTTGTATTATATATGCATGGACTGATGTAGTTTTAATAAGATTTTTTATTACATATATAGAAGGCGTATGCTTGAAGTTGTGGGATGGATTTAAGGCCTATATAATCCAGCAACCCCCTTGCTTACCTGTCTTCTTCGATTTCGGTAATTCTCCTTTCACTTCTGGTGCACGCAGACCTCTGACGTCACTTTGCGCGACGCGCCTAACCGACGGTCGGGAACTTCCTCGCGAAGATTCGTGAGTATAACGCACGAACGGGACCCAGTCGGCAGTGTCTACTCAACTGTAAGTACGCAATACAAAAGGTTCATTCATCTAAAAAACTTTTGTGCAAATTACCATCGGGCTAAAAATAACGTTCGCCGAATTCAACTTTCAGTAGGCGGGAAACGTTTGGCCAAATCCATTTTCGGCAAATCTAATTTCTATACCAGCTCTATTCACAATTGGTTATTCATTTATTAAGCTAAGAATTAAAAAACTTTTAGATTTTCTCTCTCCCTTCTTTTAAAACAAACCGTTTTAATTTAAGTGTATTGATAAAAAAAAAAAAAAAAATGTTTAAAGGGCAAGATAAGAATTTATGCAGTATAAATATGAAGTGTGGCTCAAACATGTTTTTTTTTCTTTTCCTTCCTATCTCTCTCCTCTGCATGTTAGCCTGTATATCTGCTCTCAAGTCATTGCAAACATATTAATTCATGTATATAGTATTAAGTGTTTTAAATGACTTTTTTAAAACTATTTTATATATTATATTATTTTAAATTTAATCTATACGTTAAAAATGTTTTTTCCCCCCGTTCTTCTTTTTCAATGATATATTTTTTCCCCCTTTTTTAGGACAATAATACCTCTTCTTATGACTATTTTATGCATTTTGTTGATAAATTGTCTGTTAATGTGGGTTTTCCTCGTATATAGATGTATATATTAAGTATTTGGAAATGGATAAAAGACTGGCAAATTTTTCATGTCGAAAGACTTTCTAAAATGGCGCGGTTAGTGCTTCCGGGTTCGGCACCAGGAAGACGTCATGACGTAGCCGTTTGGCTAAGGAAAGATGATGTAAACAAAAACGTCATCACGTAACGTAACCGGAAGTCGCACAGTGATGACGAAAACGGAAGGCACACAGGACGCCGGAGAAAGGGCGCTGAAATTTGAAGGTATAAAGGAGCAAATAGAGAGATGAGAAACAGACCACTTGAGAAAGGCTGTGAGTGCCGAAACGCGTTGTGGTATACACAAAGGACATTTTACCTGTATTTACTATTAATTTTTAATTTTGTGAAGTATTTTAATAATAAATCAATTTGGATTCGATTTCTGCATCCTGGAGTAATTTTAGAAGATACTATCAGCGCGGATCCACAAGGTGTGATACAGGACGTCCAGAATAGAGATTTCTCATCTCCATACAAGCCCTAAGTCTGAGTCAGCTTTTAAAGTGACTCAGAAATATGTGAGTTTAACCAGTCACATACAACATTTTGCACATATTTTAAACAGTATTATACTATGTTTCTGTGTTTTATGTTTTTTTAGATATTCCAACAAACAAAGTTCTGGTAAAATATTGTATTTGCATGATTTGAGTGCTCTCACCACCATTTTATATTTTGCACTATATTAAGTCATGGGGTTTACCGGGGAATTACTCTCCTTTCATTTCTAGGGTTAAAAAACTGGCGGAATACTTTGCTTCATATCACGCTGAGTGACACAAGTACGGTTCGGTTAGTAATAATCTCTTGCATTTAAGATTTCTACCCTTCCTCCTTTCTTTCTTCACTCCTCTAACTAATAGACATAGTTAAACAGCAGGTTTAAGTATGCAGTACTAAAACCAAGTCACCAAATCGTATTAAAAGCACAATTAGTCATATAAAAAATAAATAAATAAATAAATAAAAACTAATCATACAACTATCTATTCTTGTTGTCTCTCTTCTCTGTCTCTCCCCCTCCTCCTGCGTCCATTTTCCACAAATTGGGGGCATCAGCCGGAGTAAAACTGCCCAGGTTAACACAGTCAAATAGCTCCTTAGGTCAATTCAAGTACGCATCACAAGTTCACGTACAGGTAAGGATAACGAGCATTTCAAGCAAGACGTTCAGTCTCGCTCATATCGTCCCTTACAGCTTAGATGTGGCTGGCTGTCAGGGTATTAGTGGCTCCAATAGCGGTAGTCTCCTCCCGGCTTCTTCGCCTTAGGTTAGAGGTCCCGTGAGGCCAACACCCATCCTCAATTTGGAGGTACTACGCCCCTCGGACCAAAACATAGGTAGCCGCCTCGCATATGCTATAGAGAGGGCCTCACCTGTCACCCCCAGCCTATCTTATGCTTACTACTCACCGAGAGGCCAACACCCCGCCACAACGTTCGGTGGCCACGAAATCCCCTCGCGCCAAATCATAGGTAGATCCTCTCAAGCCGCTTGGCAACTAGCAGGGCCTCACCAGTCACCTAACTAGTGTAATTGCTTCGCTGCAGAGTGGCAGTAGCTAGTCAGCCAGCACACACACACACACACAATTTTTTTTCCCTAACCTGAACGTTTCCTTTCACGCCATAGCATGTCTAACGCTTCAGTACGAGACAATGAGCTATCACTGGCCAGAAACCCATCCAGGTCTAGCGCTCAGCCAAGACAATGCAGTACGACATCGAGCTACATATCCTGGACTATTCCAAAAATCACAGCCGAACTGAATAAAATAAACATTCCCTTTACAGTTACAGCCAGGAAAGCGGAACTTTTCCGTTTACTAAACAACCAAAGCGATGAGGAAACACCAGGCCCTAGTTCTGAGTGTACAATACAAAACAGTTTGGCAGAACTACGGAGTATAATGACCTCTTTGGTAGCCTCTGTAGCTACTATAAACAACAGGTTAAATAACCTGGAAGCTACTAGTCAAACGTGCATTCCAGAAGTACAAATTCCTCCAGAACAACTCGATACAAGCTCAGGAGGTAACTACACTACTATTCCTGCCAAAAGAACAAATATTATTAACCCAGTACATCTGATTCCATAAAATCTAAAACGTGACATACTAGAAGGGAAAGATGTTAATTTAGCTTCCCTCCTCATTGCCTCACAGGATATAA
>OW240921.1:75406124-75573367 GCA_933207985.1 Pelobates cultripes
GGTCTGGCACCCCCCACCCGGCTGGCACCCGGGGCGGACCGCCCCCCCCGCCCCCCCCTTAGTACGCCACTGGCTGTCCAACTAAGGGCATACTATGCAGGCAGCACCTTGAGGTTGACATAAATGCGTCTAATGATGCGCTCACTCCATTCTTTCTAAGGACTGTCCCCTAGCACTCGCTGGTCCACTTGTCTCCTTACCTTCTTACTAGCAGGCAGAAGTTCCTGGTATATAGTCTGAGATAGAGAAAAGGTGTCTGTAGTGAGTGTAGAAGAAAGGGGACATGCCACAGTGTTAGAGAGACCAACGTCTGCATTACCTAAACTAACTTTAATGTCAGCCAGTGCACACAAGTTTTGTTTCCATACATCCCTCTTAAGCTTCCAAACTTAAAGGGACACTATAGTCACCAGAACAACTACAGCTTATTGTATTTGTTCTGGTAAGTAGAATCATTCCATTCAGGCTTTTTGCAGTAAACACTGTCTTTTCAGAGAAAATAACTCCACTGTCCGCTCCTTAGATGGCTGCTAGAGGTGCTTCCTGGGGCAGTACTGCCATTCAGTGTCTCCACCCTCTGCATGCAGACACTGAACTTTCCTCGTAGAGATGCATTGATTTAATTTATCTTTATGAGGAGATGCTGATTGGCCAGGGATATGTTGGACTTGTGCTGGCTCTGCCCCTGATCTGCCTAGTTGACAGTCTCAGCCAATCCTATGGAGAAGTATTGTAATTTGCTCAGACCACCACTTCTGAGCCAGCAGCTGCAGAATTGAATACAAGTAATATTTTACTTTATTTAGGCAGGCAAGAAGGGGCCAGGGTGGTGGTTTTAACATAATAGGGTAAGAAATACATGATTGTGTTCCTGACACTATAGTGCTCCTTTAAGCAAGAGTATGTGAAGATTAGTTAAGGTTGCCACCTTTCTTGGAAAAAAATACCAGCCTTAATCATTTGTATAATTAATTAGTTATGCGTGACATCACATGATGTAAATCACAAGGAGTGACATCAGAGAACATTCTGTAAAATCACCAACAAACTACTCACAGTTTGATTCTGCTGTATAGATGGATTGCTCCCAGTGTCTCCCTGTCTCCCAGTGTCTCAGTCTTGCAAGTCACCCAGTGTCTCAGTGTCCCTATGTATCACAGTGTCAGTGTCCCCATGTCGCCCAGTCCCCTAGTCTCCCAGTGTCTGTGTCCCCATTTCTCCCAGTGTCCCAATGTCTCAGTGTGTCCCCATGTCACTAGGATACTGGGGACACTGAGAGACATGGGGACACCGGGAGACATGGGGACACTGAGACATTTAGGGAAACTGGGAGACATGGGAACACTGAAACATTTCAGGACACTAAGACACTAGGGACACAGACATGAGAACACAGACACTGGGAGACTAGGGGACACTGGGAGACTAGGGGACACTGGCTGGGAGACAGACACTTGGGGACACTGGGAGACATGGAGACAGTTGTGGACATAGGCATGTGGACACTGGGACATATAGGGACACTGGGAGACATGGGGACACCAGGCACACTGAGACACTAGGAACACAGACACTGGGAGACATGGAGACACTGAAACATTTGGGGACACTAAGATACTAGGGACACAGACACTGGGAGACTAGGGAAAACTGTGAGACTAGGGGATACTGGGAGACTAGGGGACACTGGCTGGGAGACAGACACTTGGGGAGACATGGGGACAGTTGTGGACATAGACATGGGGACACTGGGACACATGGGGACACTAGGCACACTGAGAGCTATGGGACACAGACACTGGGAGACTTGGAGACACTGAGACACTAGGGACACTGGCTGGGGGAAATAGTGTCTCCGTGTCCCAATGTCTCCCAATGTCCCTATGTCTCATAGTGTCCCCATGTGTCTCAGCATCCCCATGTGTCCCAATGTCCCCTAGTGTCTCAGTGTCCCCATGTTTTCCAGTGTCCCCAAGTGTCTGTGTCCCCAGGTCTCCCAGTGTCTGTGTCCCCATGTGTCCTAGTGTCTCAGTGTCCCCTAGTGTCTGTGTCCCCATGTGTCCCCTAGTGTCTGTGTCCCCTAGTGTCTGTGTCCCCAAGTATCTGTGTCCCCAAGTGTCTAAGTGTCCCCATGTTTTCCAGTGTCCCCAAGTGTCTCAGTGTTCCCAGGTCTCCCAGTGTCTGTGTCCTAGTGTCTCAGTGTCCCCTAGTGTATGTGTCATCATGTGTCCCCTAGTGTCTGTGTCCCCTAGTGTCTCAGTGTCCCCATATGTCCCCTAGTGTCTCAGTGTCCCCATGTGTCCCCTAGTGTCTCAGTGTCCCCACGTGTCCCTGCTGCCTTTCCCCCCATCCCTCACTTACCTGAGCTGTAGAGCTGCTGTCTGGACTCTCTGTGCTGTGTAGCTGCTGCCCCACGGATCAGTGAGTAGTAGAGAGAGGCAGGGATATTCTGTAACTTCCTATCCCTGCCTCTTTCCACACACATTGACCCCTACTGGCCGGTGCTGGTATTGCAGAGTAATTTCCATTTATTCTGAGAAAATTACCTGCATTTGTATTGCCGGTATTACTGCAATACCGGCATGGCCAGGCAGCCTCAAATACCGTCTGTGCCATTAAAATACCAGTCAGGTGGCAAACCTAAGAGTAGTGTGTAAAAAAAAAATTCTTTTTTTTTTTTTTAAATGGGCCTATTTCATGGGCCTGGGCCTGGAGCTGCAGCTCCATCAGCCCCTATGTTAATCCGGCCCTGCCAGTATTAGTAGTAGAGGAAGGGAGTGGTGTCCAGCAGACCCCGGGTAAGAAGTCCAAGCATTACATTTTTTTGACTACATACAATGGAGCGGGCACCTTAGTACTCCTCGCACAATACCCACTACAGTGAGATGTAGTGTTTATGGTGCTTGGAGTCTTCCTTTAACAATGAAGTTCCTCGAGTGGTTCTCTGCCTTGACAGCCACTAGAGGCATGTTCTCTGTCAAATGTAAATATTGCCATTTGTCAGATATGAAAATGTTTACATTGCCAGAGAATAGAACAGCATAGATGCGCCAAAACATTCAAATGTAGTAGTTTTGGTGGTTTTAGTGTTCTTTTAACTTTTTCTAAATTCTTTTTCATTGGGCATCACTATGAGATTTTGTTTAGATTTAGATTTATAATTTTATTGTTCGTAAATAAATTAACTCATGGTAGTTAATTTGTTCTGACAACTTCAGGGTGAGAAATAAGGAGAGAAGAGGAGTTCAAAAGATATGAGAAAGTAATTATTATTAAGCATTAATAAAAAGGCTTATCATGGCACAAGCAGAGTTTGGATAAATAAACTGAAAAATGCAATGCAAATAATACAAAGTAATAAAATAGACAAAATTTAAAAAATGTAAAAGACAAAACAAAAAGTATGTATTAAGAAAGCATCACAGGTACAAGAAAGTATATGAATTCTAACCTTTTTTAATAACTTGCAATATTTTGAGCAGTTTAACACTAAATAAGGGTCCCTGGTCACGCACAACCTGTCCCCTACTGGAGGTTTTGCTAAGGAAAAGATTACATAATTCATTCTAGCTATACCAATTCATACCAACAATGGGCACTGTGATAGGCTGAAAACAGTCAGCTGACACCCTCAGCCAATCACAGCCTTCCATTGTTGCCCAGGTTAATGCCTCCTCATTAGTCCAAGAAGCACAGAGAGGATAGGCTGCTGTAGACTCTCATTTAGCGCTCACTTAGGAAAGCAGCAGAGCATTCTAGACCCTATAACCACAACAATGAGATGAAGCAAGTACATTGCTACAGTGCTACAAAGAGGTAATCTTTTATGAGGAATTGGGCAGTAGTACATTCAAAAATACAACTTAACTGTTCAAAAAATGGGCAGATCATTTATTGTATTATATATTGAAAAAGAAATATAAAGAGAGAGAAAGTGTGTATGTATATTTTTCATTTTCTTGGTCATATCTCTATGTATATTAAAGTTTTCATAGCAAAAGGAAGAACAGGTTATTTCATGATTAGTTAAATTGATTACATGCATATTTCTTTGGTTGCATGGGTTCTAAATTATTATGCCATGCAGTCAAAAAGGCATGGGCAAGACAATGTTTACATCTCCCTTTGGCTACATATAGTTTGAATATATAAAGCTTGCAAAGACAAGTAAAATGAACATAATCACACAAGTAGCATAATCTGTATATGACTTAGGAGATTTTTGTTTTCAATGAACCACCAGCAGCTTAATGTAAAAGAAAATATTATGACTCCTTTCATATATATATAGACTGAACCCCATCCTAAAACCTATTTCTTAATGATTTTGTACAACAACATGATTTACAGAAGATGTTAAGGATATGGATTGATGGTGTAGACCATCTTCTGTAAATCATGTTGTGGTACCAAATTATTAATTTAATTCAGAGCATTTATAAACTTCACACTTTCTGTATTAACCCCACATCATGCCAGCTAAATTAGTCCTGTTTCTAGCAACACCCCCGCATTTGTGTGATGTCCCCTTCTTTTAACTCCCTAATGTACATCTCTTTTTCATAGTCTCCTCACTACTGTCATCACAATTATCTGCTTCTCTCTTTCTGTAAAATTCCTTGTCTTGATACATTAGACAGTCCTCCAACATCCATAGTGTCGATTCTCAACAACTTATCCATCCCTGGAGCAATCATCATTTTAGCACCCCTAGTAATGAACAACATACCCTAATATGTCACCCCTGTACCTTAAATGTTCTTAGATTGGAAGCACCCATGGTAGCACGTTATATTTTACATTTCATTTCATGTAATATTTACTACATAATTATTTATTTGTAACTAATCAAGGATGTTTGTTTAAAACTAAGACACTATAATAATAGTAAAATATTTAAGCATATTAAAGTATGAGATAGTTCACAGTTTGATGAACTATGTCAAACCAAGGATAAAGCTCGCCTCCTTTTTAACAGTTTCCCAAAATTTAATCACAAAAGTTTAGGATTAGGGTTAAGGAAAGGGTTAGGGTTAGGGTTCGATTCCTGTCATCATTCCCTTAATTTTCCCTCCCTCTCCAGTTTTGCCACTTTTCTGAAATCCGAAGCACTTCTGCACTTCCGAAATTCGGTACTTCGGCAATTTGGGACTTCGGCAATTCGGTTTCGGTTCGGCACTGCCGAAATTCATCACTTCGAAAATTCGGCAATTGGGACATTCAGAAGCATCCGAATGTCCGAATTGCCGAATTTCGTCCGAATATAAATTCGGACCGAAACTAATTGCACATGTCAAGGAAACAGCCTTCAAACTGCTGACCAATTGGTACTGTACACCAGCACTACTTAACGGATCACACTAATCTCGCTGGAGATGCAGTAAGGGGTGGGTACCATGATACACTTATGGTGGGATTGTGAGAAAATTCAACCCTATTGGACAGGGATCCATAGAATGCTGGTAACGTTCTCAGACACGCCACCTCCCTTTGACCTGGCCATAATGCTCCTGCTTCACAAAACCCCTAGATACACATATAAAAAACAAGCAGTTTCTCCCTCAATTCTGGAAACGGATAGCTACTCCCACACTTGCTACTTGGTTTTCTCAGATGCAGGAACTCAGGGCAGTAAAGGACCTTAACATGAGTGCGGCTAATGCCTCAAACACATACTTAGAGATTTGGTCTCACTGACTACTGACTACTGCCTCTATACTCTAAAGTTTGCCTCTAGACTTGAGTATTGACCGGACCAGATGGACAAAGATACTTCTGTATCTCTCTGAACCCCTCAGCCCCATGACAGAATCCCATATTCCTCTGACAATCTCTTTATTCCTTACTTCTTCTTACCCCCACCTTTCACTCCATGTTGAATTTCACCCCCACAGAAAAGGGGATACACTCCTCAAGATAGGGTAGATTAATGTGACACACACAGACCGAAAGCGGAACTGGGGCAGCTGAACACTGACCATCTGAAATGAGCTGCTTATCCATAACCAGACCATACAAGATGTACCACCCCAAATCGGGGGAATATTCCTTAGGTGGGGAGATGTATCTCAGATGAAATGGCAGAGAGACGAACAATTATGAGACACTGAAGCAGTAAGACAATTCAAAATACTGATTCAATACTTGATTGCAGATTTCAAATGTATGTTACCTAGCCCCTGCATGGCCAGCTGGTTTATGATTACCATGATGTCAATGTAAGACCTGCATGACTCTGATATACCAATACATATACATTTTAACACTCATATATGATTGGACCTGGGCATCCATATTCTGTATATTGTTAAACTCAAAAAACAAAAAATTTACAATAAACAAAGATTTACAAAAAAAATAATAAAGTCCTATGATATATGCTATCAGCCTTTGCTACTCTTTTACCTGCCTACTCCAATTTTCTCAACACCAAAAAATTCCCTAGTCTGTTCATTTCAGAAGTATTGTTTTATATCAAATACCATTACATTGATGTAGTACATCTTTCAAGTAAGTGATTTGTAAAAATGAGTAATAATGTATCAATAGAGCAATACTTGTAAAAGACATCTTAAAAACAAGAATAATTTGTAACTAATTCCTTCAAAGATGGCCAGTGTGCCAGAAAAAGCAACATTCGACAAGTGTAACTTATAAATTGCAAAGTATTAATGCAGATGTTTTGTATTATCAGACTGGAAAAAAAAAATATCAAAAAGTAATAAAATAGTCTTCAGATTGCCAACAAGAAAGGAATATCTCTTTATGAGCATGTGTACAAATGTATGTATTTGATAAATCATAGGACTGTATCTAATTATTCTTCCTTAATGTTTCAGTTAAAGAAGAAGATGTCTAATTTCCCAATAGTTTCTCTCTATACATCAGGGAGAGACATAAAGGGTGGAGAAAGGCTTGGATTTTAATCAATTTTAAGAGAATGTGCATTGTCAAATTCACTGTATAAATAGTATTGTACATGCAGTAAAAAAAAATATATATATATATATATCTGCAAAATTGATCCGCACTTCTCTTAAATAAAAGACCACACGTAAGACACCGATCTGTTTTTTTGGCTGTAAATAAATATCTCACTAGCATAGATATCCAGACACACCATGATTTCCTATATGACAAACTTCAATTCATCTCACTCACACTCTATAAAAAGATTCTCATATATAGAATGGAAGCATCCCAACAGGATGTATCATCTTACACTTATTGTAAGATTATTAAATAGTTTTTTGCCTTTTTTTTTTTGCAGAATATGAATCCTGCTCTGCATTGCCAGTGAATTACGTCTGTATGTTGCCTAATCTTGACCTTTAAAATTCAGTACATGTTTATTGATTTATTTATCTTTGCAGCATTGCAAAAGGCGTATAAAAACTGACCATCAAGAGAAAGGTCATCATCAACATTTTCCTCTACAGCTTCCAAGTCATCAATATCTAGGTTTGTACTTATTACTTAAAGCACATAGATACTACAGGTAAAGTAAATAAAATAAAAATTAAAGTTCTTGTTTCATGAGATTAAGAGAAATGTTATTGCAGGACTTTGCAATCAATAATGTGTCAAGTAACAAAAAGATAGTAAAACACTAGGTGGCACTAGAGAGATATTATGGAATTACAGAACGTAGGTTGTCCTATAGCTGTAGGTTTTCAAACATAATTTTATATTAAAATTAGTAAATCTTTGATTATTTTATTATATGACATAAAATAACAGATAATAGAATAATAATTGCATAGAAAATATATACAATATATTCACTATAGTTAGTTTATTATACAAATAAAATACACGTTTAAAAGTAAATACTAGTAGTATATGAAATAAAAGAATATATAAAATTAAGCTAAATAAAATATTTTTATAAACTGCACATGTGTGCTCTTGATATCCCAACAACCTGACATTAATAATAAGGGAATAAGTAAAATAATTAAGGGATATCAATAATCCCTGTAAACTGTGAGGCAGCTGGCTGGCTGCTTCTCTATTGCCCATAACATACACTGACAGTAAAGGTTTACAAAAATTGAAACCATGTTTTTTTGTTGAATGCCTACTAGCACATGCCTTTTCTATAATTATAAACTCTGCGTTGTGGTTTATGGGGTAGAGGAATGAACAGAAAAAAGATACAGAATATTTTAGGAGGGTTTCTTTGGTCAACTAACAATATCGAGGTGTTTGGGCAGTACTTTTTACACTTTTTTTAGGAGGAAGAGATGCATCATCAGTGCCAAGTAGGAATGGGCATGGCTGGTTGGGGTGCGAGCATTTAGGTATATAAAAGACAGGTGATTGGGATTCCTGGTCTATAATTTAGCTGCTATCTCTTTACTGCAAGTACATTTTAAAGCATGTCCCGATGCTTATAGGGTTTGGTAATTTGGGTGATCATCCCTGGTTAAACTGGGGTGCAGGGGATCATGTGTTTTTCTATTAGAAGCTAAAGACCAGAGGTTTGGGGAAGTAGGAAGGGATCTGCACTCCTCCATTTTATTATGATCAACCTGTATCGCACCTAACATGTTAGATGTGTATCCACTTTTTGCTTACAACATTTTTACAGGGCTGTTCACTAAAGTGAGAATTTGTAGTGAATTCAAAGAAATCTTCAATTTTAATGCTATAGAAGCCAAACTCGAAGCATTGTTGACTTTCCATTTCGGCTACCGTTAGCTTGAATTTGAAATGCATTTAGAATTCACTTTTAGTTCTCATTTTAGTGAATAACCAACACTATCTGTATTGATAGGCTGCTTCCAACACCTATTTATAAGTAGCAAGAATATACCAGCTTATTTACAGTTTAAATGAGGAATCTAATAATATTTGAAAATATACAAAAGAGTGTGTGATTTCTAAAAAGTAAGTTGGAATTTCGTGTCAGTCGAGTTGCAAAATAGAGGCCAAAATAACTACTTAGCAAAATAGCAAATCTAGAACTCTAGAACTTTTTTCATTTAAAGGGAAATTATAGGCCATGAATACAAAATTGTATTCCTAGCCAATAGTGTTGACCGGGAAAGAACCAACATGGACTTGGACCAATTCACAATGAAGCTGAGAGACTCTATGAACCACACCACGCACCAACACTTCAGAGCAAAACAGTAAAAGATTGTCTAAGTAGATATTACAGCGAATACCCTGTACTTTTAAGTGACTTACCATGGGTTACAGCAGCTTGGTGAAACTCTCACTGGCAGACAGATAAACTGGCAGGGGAGAGCCCTCCAACAGAAACACAGAAAACATTGACACTTCTAATTAATCAGAACGGAGAGATACACATGCTTGATATTCAAGCAGGTAAACCAATCCTTTGCTTGAATAAGGTCTTTGAAGAGATTGATATTCTCCATTTTCAAAATCATTATACCACATAAGATTTAAACCCGTAGGTTTTTAACTGGTTTGAACGCGCTGCTCTTCTTCCATACCAGGAAGAGATTGCTGTAGAAACGCCTGACACTGGCCATGGGTTTGATTGCCTCTTTTGCCCACAGGCCCTCTACCTTCTAAATGATGAATCCAGCGTCGCACCTGGAGTACTTGATGGGATGAGGTGGTAATGCCTACAGCAGTGATGTTGAAAAATAGGACAGCTTTTATATGAATATATGTGACATCTTATGTAGCTCCATCTGCAAATTTATTGTGGCTTGGTCAAATGATATATTGACAATTAAACACATGGGTTTCAGCCATTCATCAACCCATTATTGGCAGATGTAGGAGTAGATTCAAGACTAATGATAACTTACTGGTCTAGGACATACTCTGTTCATTCCATTTTAAAATCCCTTCATTCTTTGTTAATCTACCAGTCCAAAATGTACACTGCTCATTCAATTTAGGCATTCCTTCCATCACCACCCATTTTTTTGTGTAATTTATGCATGCAATATTTAGTGAGCCCAAAAATTGGCTCCACAAAATATTACAAAAATTTGACCAAAAAATTCTAATTTACAATAATTAATACTGTGTGTGACGGAGCTCCTGTACTCCGACCAAGTACCTCTGCCCAGTCCGCTTCCTAGCCGCTTGCAGGGACCCTGGAACACTTCAGCCCCAGTTGCCGAAGCTTGACTGGGGTCTCTCCAGAGCTCTTCCACCTGACCAGGCAGGGATCGTACCTACTGCCTATTCCTCTGCAACTTTCCTTCCAGGCAGGTATCGTCTCCTCTGCTGGAGCTCTGCTTAGTGCTTGCATCACTTGCGGCTTTCAGGCCTAGCTCTTTTCATTTATCCCAGGGCTAGATGAATCCTGCAGCCAGCAAATAGGTCCAAAGACTCACTGGGGTCCCTACAAACGCACACAGGACACAAGTTCAAAAAGGAACTGACATCAAAACTTTATTTTTCTTGGGACTAACACAGATGAGTATTACATAGGGATTGCTGTGACAACGCAATAAAGATACAAACAGTCAAATCATTGCAGACAACATACAGCAACTTATTATAACACAATGACAATAACTCATATTTAGAAAGGGGGTGGGGAAGACAATAATTAACAGAAAATATCTCTCCTGTCTGCAGAATTAGCAATATGCAAATCTACATGATATGCAAATTAACCAACCTTGCTATTTAGGTAGTGCATATTGCTGTTGCTACCAACAGAGGACACTACACAGACTCCATAGCCAAACCCACCTAGTTGGTAGCAATCCTCAGCAGTACAGGAGAGCATGCAAAACATTTAACAGTATACACACACACATTATAAACAATTACATTACACATACCCTGCCAGTGGTGTATCTGGGATTTGTGCTGCTCTAGGCATGACTAAATTCAGGCACCCCCCTAATCTAAATTTGCACCACCACCACTTTGTGTCAAGGCCACTTTTTTGACTGACAGACGCACACATTCATTGTCACATGCACTGACATAAACTCCCTGACAGATACACAGTCATTGGCACACACACTGTTTATAAAACCCACACTCTCACTGTCAGACACACACACTGACGCACCCACTCACTGACAGGCACACACTTCAGATACACGTACACTGACATACACTCACTGAAAGACACACACTGACACAAACATCCTCACTGATTTGACACACTCTGACAGGCACACACACTCACTCACAGACACACACACACTGACAGCTACACACACACACACACATACACTCCCTGACAGACACACACACACACAAACTTACTGACAGACACACACACACACACTCACTGACAGACACACACTCACTGACAGACAGACACACACTGACAGACACAATGACAGACACAGACATACTCACAGACATACTCACTGACAGACACAGTGACAGACACAGACATATTCACTGACAGACACATACATACTAACTGACAGACACAGACATACTCACTAAAAGACAAAGACACACACACTGACAGACACAGACACATTCACTGACAGAAACACACACTCACTGACAGACACACTTACTGACAGAAAGACACAGTGACACGCACAGACATCCTCACTGACAGACAGACTCACTGACAGAAACTCACTGGAAGACACAGACATACTCACTGACAGACACACACACACACACACACACACACTGACAGCCACACACACACACTTTCTCAATCACTCACCATTGCTGGGCTGCTTGCTGGGCGGCTGGCATGGCGAACAGACTCCTGGGGCTGCTGGCTTCTGTGAGCTCTGCTGGCTGGCTGGGTGCGCACGACAGGCGCTTAATAGAGGTGGCGAGGAAACTGAGCTCTTCCTGCTCTGCTCCTTCATGCACCGCCGTGGCCAGAATTATGGCATATTCCGGCTCCCGGCATTATAGAAGGGCGTGCTAGGGAGTAGGAAGAGCTCAGATGACTGCTCTCCCTCGCCACTCGTCTACACTACAAGCCAACCGGCCACCTCTTTCTCCCCCCCAGGACCTGAGACAAACAAAGCAATTGCATTGGCACTTAGGGCGGCGTTTTTTGCCGCCCCCTGAAAGTGCCGCCCTAGGCAAATGCTTTGTTTGCCTCGTGGCAAATACAGCCCTGCACCTATAATGGGTGCAGAGTAACTAAAACATGAGAAAAGTACAGCAACTTCATAAATAGTCTGTCTGAAGGCCCAGGTGATGGTGACTACCGTCACACTTAGCAACTGCAAATGGCAAAATCCTAACACAGCTTTGTCACTATGAAAGAGGGAGCTTTTTATCCTTGTTTAACAAGTATTTAAATAAATTTAAGCAGTCATATTTATTTCTACATTCTTACATTTTGCAGTTTTTCAGTTTACATAATATCTATTAACTAAAGTATTAATATAGATGAATTAAACATTTGCAAAATAAAATGCCAGAACAATTTTCCAAATGATTGTGACCTGAATGTGCAAGTTTTTCTAGTTAACAAATTTCAAAAGTAGTTAAAAGTGCAAGCATAATTAATGCATACATGTGTTTATTTGCAAGAGGAAATCAAATATTAAAATATTTTGTCACACCCAAAAATCTGTAAATAAAGAAATTTCTCAGTGGCAAAGCTTTTCACGTACGATTACCTTCACTATATTGTGTCTTTAACACACAAATGGGTGCACTAAAAATGACAGTCCACTAGCAACTAACAGCTTCTCAACTGACACCAGTAGGGAATCAACTATATTTTATTATTTGGAAACTCCATATAGGGAAAGCCAGACTTGAATTTGTCACAGATCCAAGAACCACACCTCCCTTGGGAGTTAATTATTTTCTTAAAATGCAACTTGTACTGTTAGTTTAAAACATTCCAACTGTGTTCACACTCTTTAAATCTTCAGTAAACCTTAGAGTTTAAATCACGTGCAGATAAGAATAATTCTCTTAGAAAAAAAAAATTGCTAGCGGTGGGGGAAATCGAATTTGAAATAAATAGGGTATTGAAGGAAGAATCTTTTGGTTGTCTACTGAGATCTCACCTTTATAACTTGGCAGTGATTTTATCCCAGGGTTAGTTTATAGTCCCTGGCATAGGCATGGAAAAAGTAAATACTTGCCTTATTTTATGTGCTGTAGGAAAGTTACCCTTCTATTTTAGGATTGGATCTGTAAACATTCAGTACAGGTTCAAAAACAAGATCATTGCAATAGGAAAGGACAGGGGTCAGCCAAATGACATTAGTTTAGCTGTATGGGGAGTTTGTGACTAATAAATAAATATAGGTTGAAGAGCTTAAAACATATCACATGATGGGCACATCTACAGCACTAGGCGCATAATCCCATTCTATTTAAGGTGGCTATCGCTGTACAATTTCAATTGTATAAATGTATTCTTAAAAATAAATATAAACAAAAATAATCTGTTAAAGTATAAAAATAGTCTATGTATTCTCACAGGTCTTTTTAATTTAATTGAACACTATTTATATACATATTGAGTTTGCAAACTATAGTTAACATTTTAAAAAAAAATCTGAACGAAACTTTAAGAAACACTGAAAATCTTCGGTCAGATTGTCAGTCATCGAACCCAGTTCTCATAATTTTGCATCTGTCCCTTGCTTTTCAAAATTGTCTGACAGAAAATGCTGCAGACACAATAAGCACATGATTTTAAAAGTAATGGTTGCAAAATAGTGAGCATAAGATCATATAACGAACAATTTGAATGAAGGTGCATAAATAGGGCCGAAAAACAAAATCTGTTCTAAACCACCAGCTAAATTTGAAAGAATTTAAAAAAAATAATGTAGATGACTTTGGTCTATTTTTTTTTTTTTTTGCAATGGGGATAACCAGCAAGCCAATGTTTCTATTACCACCTATGTTTTTTTTAAACATCATTAACACTTGCTCATTCTTCCAATCCCTTGTGGATACTCTCTATGTAAGCAACAATTTTGTATGAGGTATGCACACAATATTTGCTGAGTTTAACAATTGGCTCCACAAAATGAAAAAAAATTACTACATACATACAGACTGCAATACTCCAGGTTAAAAGGACACTATAGTCACCAGAACAACTACAGCTTAATGAAGTTGTTCTGGTGAGTATAATAGTTACCTTAAGGCATTTTCATGCTCCTACGTGAAAGCATTGGATTGGCTACAAATCGGCCATTTTGATGATGTCACAAGGGGGTGGAGCCAGCACCGGCGAACCCGCACAGCGCTGGAATTAAGGGGGGCTAAGGGGGGCAAGCCACCTAAATGGTGTGTTTAGCACTATAGAGTCAGAAATACATGTTTGTGTTCCTGACCCTATAGTGATCCTTTAAATTCCACCTTCCCCTCCTCCCCACACACACAGGCTAAAGCAGGCATGAAAATCATATATTAAAACATCATAATGTGTATTTTGTACCCTTCAGATATATTTTAATCCCTATGCTGAAGCAATTTTGTTTGTTACGATCATGCCATGATATGCACCACTTGAGATGTGATAAAGATTAGATACAGTATATAACAACATAATGCACACTGGCATTCTAGCAACTGAGAAATAAGTTATTTGCAGAGGTTCAAATATAGATATGCTGCATTGAAAACATTCACACATACCACCCCCTACTGACCTTTGCTTCAGCAAAACTCTGTATCTACTCCCTCATCTTCAGCAGGTTTGATTAGCTGGGTGACAGTTGGGTGAAATAGCAGAGGGCAGAGGGGGAAGGAAGGGTGCTGCCAGTTCAGATTGTGTACTCCCCCCCTGCAGATATGTCCACTTGAGTGAAGTTGTTGGGAGTATCAGCTCAGGAATTGCTGTGCTGGAGGAAGATGGCTGCTCACTGGATGGCTGCTCACTTCCTTAAACTCAACCTGTCCAAAACAGAACTTCTAGTTTTTCCAGTTCAGATTGTGTACTCCCCCCCTGCAGATATGTCCACTTGAGTGAAGTTGTTGGGAGTATCAGCTCAGGAATTGCTGTGCTGGAGGAAGATGCTCCTTCTAACGGCAGGGAGAACAGCTCATATAGAATGGATGGGATTCAGAATTGCTGGTGACAGATTGGAATGGTAAGTGGTTCTAATAGTATCTCTCGCATCTCATCCGCACTTTGTCTCCCTTTCTTGCTCTTCCTCTCGCTAACATTTTCAATCTCTCCCTTTCCTCTGGCACATTTCCCTCTGCCTTCAAACATGCAACCGTAACCCCAATTCTGAAAAAGCCCAACCTTGATCCCAACTCCCCATCCAACTACCGCCCTATCTCGCTACTGCCATTTGCCTCCAAGATCCTCGAGAGAGTTGTCTATGCCAGATTAACAGACTTTCTTGAATCCAACTCTCTGCTTGACCCCCTTCAGTCTGGATTCCGCACTGGTCACTCTGTCGAAACTGCTGTGACCAAAGTATCCAACGATTTAATTGCTGCTAAATCTCGCGGCCAATACTCTATCCTAATCCTCCTTGATCTTTCTGCCGCCTTTGACACTGTTGATCATCAACAGCTTCTTCACATTCTCCGTAACTTTGGTCTACGGGATACTGCTCTCTCCTGGTGCTCCTCCTACCTCTCCCAGCGCTCCTTCAGTGTTTCTTTCTCTGGCTCTGCCTCTTCTCCCCAACCCCTCCCTGTCGGCGTCCCCCAAGGTTCTGTCCTCGGCCCCCTACTGTTCTCTATCTATACTGCCTCCCTTGGTAAACTCATCAGCTCTTTTGGCGTCCAATACCATTTATATGCAGATGACACGCAAATCTACCTGTCCTCCCCTGATCTCTCTCCGCCCACCTTGACTCGTGTTTCTGACTGCCTCTCTGCTATTTCCAACTGGATGGCTGCTCACTTCCTTAAACTCAACCTGTCCAAAACAGAACTTCTAGTTTTTCCTCCCTCAAGTGCTGCTACTCCTGTGTCTGTCTCCATCCAAGTCAACGGCGCTACTATCACCTCTACCTCCCAGGCTCGCTGCCTAGGAGTTCTTTTTGATTCTGATCTCTCTTTTACTCCCCATGTTCAATCGATAGCCAAATCCTGTCGCTTCCAACTCAAGAACATAGCGCGCATCCGCCCATATCTAACGCCGGACGCGGCTAAGGTACTGGTTCATGCTGTTGTTCTCTCTCGCCTTGACTATTGCAATCCCCTTCTCACCGGTCTTACATGTTCCCAGCTTGCACCGCTGCAATCTATAATGAATACGGCTGCGAGGCTTATTTTCCTGTCCGGTCGCACCTCCCACACCTCCACGCTCTGTCAGTCCCTGCATTGATATAGGGCCCAATTCAAAATTCTGGCCCTTGCTTACAAATCCCTACATAATGCTGCTCCAACATACCTATGCTCCCTCATACACAAGTATGTCCCGTCGAGACCCCTGCGCTCAGCCCAAGACCTACGCCTATCCTCTGCCCGGATATCCGCCTCTGATGCTCGCCTTCAAGACTTCTCCAGGGCTGCACCTATTCTGTTGAACTCCCTTCCCCCCTCAATCAGACTTTCACCCAGCCTCCATTCCTTCAAAAAATCTTTGAAAACTCACTTCTTCATTAAAGCATATCAATTAAACTGTCAGCAGGTTTCTCATCCCCCACCCATGACTCCGTTCCTGCACCTGTCAAAAATGACCTACCAAGCACTCAATAAACCCTTCTGTAACAAACTATTTAATTCCCCTACTTTAACCCTTTGTGTCAATATACCCCACTCCCTCTAGCATGTAAGCTCATCGAGCAGGGTCCTCAACCCCCTCTGTTCCTGTACGTCAGTGGTCTGATCTCAATTATATGTCTGTTAGTCCACCCATTGTACAGCGCAACGGAATTTGTTGTCGCTATATAAATAATAAAATAACAATAATAATAATAATAATAGTAAAATAGTAGACTGGGTAGTCTGCCAGTCTGATAGATTCAACCAGACTGTTTAGTGTTTCCCGTGGGCTTGGGTCTGCATGTTGCTGACAAAGTGGATAGATTATTGGGAGGGGCTGGGAATATTGATATCAAAGACAAAGTTAGAGGAAAATGGAGAACATTAAATAATGAGTTTAGGGACTTAGGTAACAAACCTAAGAAGAGGACGTCCAAGGTGGTATTTTCTGAGCTATTACCTGTGCTGTGCGCTACAATGGAAAGGTAGCAGGAGATTAGAGAGGTCAATGCATGGCTGACATCTTGATTTATAAAGGAGGGTTTGGGGTTTTTAAAGAACTGTGGCAAATATGGTAAATGGGTTGGCTAAAAGTTTGGAAGATTATTTAAACAAGGTGTGGGGGGTTAAAGAAGGGTACATTTGGTAGATAGTATAGAAAAGAGAGGGAATTCAGCTAAAGTCAATGATGATGGAGATGGGGGAGTAGTAAGATTTACAGACAGAGCAAGAATGTATTAACCCCTTAAGGACTGAGCCACTTGTACTTGTACTTATCTGTTCAACCGTAATTCACCTCTTTCAGATTAAGTGCACCCACACTTATTACATATCGTTTTGTTCAGGAGAAATAAGACTTTCATGTTACATGAACTATTCATATATAAAACATAATTTATTATGAATAAAATCTAAAAATGTGTGAGAAACTGAGAATTGTTTTAAAAAAAATGTAGTTCTGCATGGCATTTTAACTGTAAATGTCATAATACTGTTAGCTTTTAGTGCAATAAAATGCACATATTTGTATTCAGCAAGGTCTCATGAGTACAACAGTACCCTACATGTATGGGTTTATGGTGGTTTGGAAAGTTACAGGGTCAAATATAGCATGTTTCATTTTTCAGTGTATACACATTGAAATTTGCTAGACTGGTTATGTTGCCTTTGAGACTGTATCGTAGCCCAGGAATGAGAATAACGCCCATGATGGCATACCATTTTCAAAAGTAGACAACCCAGGGTATTCAATATGAGGTATATATCCAGTCTTTTTTAGTAGCCACTTAGTCACAAACACTGGCCAAAAATAGCATTTATATTTGTTTGTGTGTTAAAAATGTGTGTTTGTGTAGGTGTGTTTGTGTAATGTGTGTATATAATGAATGCAGTCTGTGTGTGTGTAGTGTGTGTATATAATGAATTCAGAATGTGTGTGTTTGTGTGAATGCAGTGTGTGTATATAATGAATGCAATGTGTGTATATATAATGCAGAGTGTATGTTTGTGTGAATGCAGTGTGCGTGTATATAATTCAGAATGTATGTGTGTTTGTGTAGTGTGTGTAAACTGGGTGGGGGGAGGGCATTTTTATTATTTTACTAATTTTAATTTTAATATTTACTTTTTTAACTTTTTTTTTTAGTCCCCCCTCCCTGCTTCATACTTAGCCAGGGAGGTGGGCTATGGCATTCCCTGGTGGTCTGATGGCATGTAGGAGGGCCCGCAGAAGCTGTTACTTACCTTCCCAGCAGCTCCCTTCAGCTCCCTGTGTAAATCTCGCGGTCTGCGTGCCGCACGGAGGATTGCCATGGTAACCTGTGGCAATGCTCTGATGGCCGCGGGACTCATGAAATTTAGACAGGGGAGCTGAAGGGAGCTGCTGGGAAGGTAAGCAACAGCTTCTGCGGGCCCCCCTCATTACAAGCCCGGCGGTCCTGGTCTGTATTATG
Organism: Pelobates cultripes; assembly: GCA_933207985.1. Classification (NCBI taxonomy): domain Eukaryota; kingdom Metazoa; phylum Chordata; class Amphibia; order Anura; family Pelobatidae; genus Pelobates; species Pelobates cultripes. The sequence continues at coordinate 75,424,661 of OW240921.1, forward strand.
GCAATGTAAGTTGCCATAATACAGACCCTCACTCGAGTATAATCCAAGGGGGGCTTTCTCAGCATTCAAAAAGGTGCTGAAAAACTCGGCTTATACTCGAGTATATACAGTAATTGTAAAACGGCTATATTCAAAAGGATGAGAACATCTTTACAACTAATTGACTGGCAGGAAATATTCATTGGCAAAAGCACAGAGGATAAACAAATGCTACAAAAGTACATTTATCAATACATACCATTAGGAAACAAATATAAAAAGAAGCAAATTAAAACCAACATGACTTAGTACAATGGTCAAACAAATTACAAAATATAATGGCATTCAAAACATTTAAACCAGAGGGGTTGATTGCATCCTATAACAAACATGAGTAGTGCAATACAGCTTGCAAAAGGGGGTTTAGATGTGCTAAACTTGAAAATGAAACCCTCACAGCAAATGAGAGCAAGACTAACCACAAAATGTTTTTAAGTATGTTGATGCCAAAAATTAACAGTGTATGTGTTGGTTACGTTGGGTGAGTTAATCAAGGAGAATCAGGACAAGTCAGAAATTCTAAATAATTATTTATCTTCAGTATACAGATAGGAAGAATAAAACCCCTGTTACAAAAGCCTTACAACAAACAGGTGATTGGTTAACACAGGATAAAGTGCTTCAGAAATTAAATACAGTTATTGTAAACAAAGCCCCAGGACCAGAGGGTATTCACCCATGCATCATTAGGGAACTTAGTGTAGAAATATCCATACCACTGTTTTTAATTTTCCAATATTTATTCTTTCAGAAATTGTGCCAAAGGATTAAAGAGAAGCTGATGAAGTCTCTATATTTAAAAAAAAAAAAAAAAAAGCTTTTTAAATATAGGTACCTCATCAGCTTCTTTCTAAAGGCTCAACCCACAAACTTGGAAAACTCAGAAACTTGTATGGCTGTTAAAGGATAATATTCAAGAATTCATTTTGAGCAAAAAATATAATTATCCTGAATCAATGTGGCTTTATGAAAGACAGGTCATGCCAAACTAACTTAATTGCTTTGTATAAAGCTATTAGCTGAAATATACGTGATCCAGTAGATGTAATATACTTGGATTTTGCTAAGGTATTTGATACAGTTCCACACCAAACGTTACTGGTAAAACTGAGATTGTGTTCTTGGATAGAACTCCACAAAATGTACACAATGGTCCGCACACACGGATGATACTAGATAATCCACAAGGAAAAGGTTGATATGAAAAATGCACATTAATTTATAAAAAAAACTTAAAATTACATGGCATCACACTGGCACAGCAGTCCTCATGTATACTACAGTAGTGCAGGCATTACCTATAACAAAAAAGTAACATTATACAACAAAGCAACAAAGTATCCCCCAAAAAAGGAAAAACCAAAAGAAGGGGAAAATAAGAAAAGTATAAATACCAAATTGCCAGACTACCCGCAACTGCTAGACAGGGGATAGTCCATCCAAGAAGATTAACCCAAAAAAGATAGATGAAGCCCTGGATGTGTTTTGCACCCCTCCTGGTGCTTTCTCAACATAGACTTGCAGAGAGATTTCAAGTATATATGTATAGGAGGTAACTACAGGAACGAAGCTTCATAGATCTAAGTAAGTCAACACCCTTATGTGATTGCTGTCCACACTGAAGACACCCTTTTTTGCCGTAGTATTAAAGCTAAATAAATCTTTCAATTACCGTATATACTCGAGTATAAGACAAGTTTTTCGGCACATTTTTTTGTGCTCAAAAAGCCCCCTCGTCTTATACTCAAGTCAAGGTCTGTATTATTAACTTAAATTGCCATAATACAGACCATGACATGTTGGGGGCCAGAGCAAGCTGTTACTTACCTTTACAGCAGCTCCGGCCAGCTCCCATCACCTCCGTGCAGCTCCCCTGTTCAGCTCCCAGTGTAAATCTCGCAAGACACGCAGACCGCGAGATTTACCCAGGGAGCTGCTGGAAAGTAATTAATCACTTCTGGCCCTCCCCCTGCACAGCCCCCCTCCCTGGCCAAGTATGAAGTAGGGAGGGGGGACAAAAAAAAAGTTTTAAAAAAATGTACTGTACTGGGAATATTAAAATATTAAAATAAAATAAATATTGAAATAATAAAAATGCCCCCCCCCCACCCTCTGACTCCCTTTTCTGACTCCCTGTATATGATGCAGAGTGTGTGTATATAATGTAGAGTGTGTGCATTATATATACACACACTGCATTGTATACACACACTCTGCATTTTAGGTGCAAGAGGGTGGCTCAGGTTGATGGGAGTCTGACTCCCTTTTCTGACTCCCTGTATATAATGTAGAGTGTGTGCATTATGTATACACACACTCTGCATTATATAGATATGTCTAAACTCTTGAATAAACATGTGTTATATTTATTATTTACATTGCTATTAAAGATATGTACTTCCAGTATTAACAGGCTTTAAACTCTACATATTTTTAATGGGGTATTAAGGGCTCCTTTCAAAGTGGTGGAACTTCTATAAATTTTGCAGACATATCTTGGATTCCAAATATCGTAGTCGATTTTTTGGGGATTAAATAAAAATAGTAAATTGCTATTTCTTATATTGTTCCCATAATATTTGCCCGAGGGATATTATAAGTGGGAGCTATTTCAACACATTCTATCTTTCCTATATTAGACCAAAATAAATCCAAACTCTTAAAGGGAACATGTATATAATGTTAGAACTAAAGCTAAAAATATGCACTTCCAGTGCTATTTGTCTTGTTATTCTAAAACTTTAAGAGATACATTGTAAAACCATGTGAAAAAACACAAATGTGGGCCTACATGTCATCAGTTTTAACCAAATACAATTTCCCACCAGAATTCATACAGGTCATCATGGCACTCTATGGGAACCCCTCAGCAGAGGTCTCTAACTCAGGTTTTGTCTCGACACCTTTCAATCTCACTAATGGCACGAGGCAGGGATGCCCGCTATCCCCCCTCCTGTTTATATTGTCACTGGAGCCACTAGCTCACAAAATTAGACAAGACCTGAAATCCAAATCCAAACCACTAACTACCGCCTAGCTATGTTCACAGATGATATCTTGCTTTCTTTGATTAAACCTGAGACATCACCGCAACTCCTGGCCATATTAGAAACCTACGGCCATATATTCTACTATAGACTTAATAAGTCTAAAACACAAGCAGCACAAGTCCAAAAGCTACACATCGCATACCAGTTTGACTGGAGACAAAAATACATCACGTATCTGGGGGTCAAATTAGCTTTACACAGGCAGAGGATGATATCCCTCAACTATGTTCCACTCACAAATATGTGCAACTCCAACTTCCATAAATGGAGGGACGTTCGGCTACCTTGGGTGGGAAGATTACAAACAATTAAAATGATGGTACTGCCCAAAATCCTGTATGTCTTTAGGATGCTGCCCCTACAAGCCCCACTACAATTGTTTCAAGACCATCCAGAATGCGCTGAACAGAAACCACGCTTACCTCTCTCTCTCCTCCAGCGGGAGGCTCAGGACTTCCAAAACTGATAGTCTACTACAAAGCGGCCATTCTCGAGTCTGCTATCCGACTCCATGCTCCCTAGAATACTTTCCAGTGGGCAGACATGGAACATGACAAAGTTCTTCCAACCCCCTTGATAGGCATTCTATGGTCACCAAAGACATATAGACCGAACACAACCTTGTTGTACCCCACCACTGTCCTCACCTTGAGGGTTTGGGATACTTTGAGATCCAATCTGGGCGACAACATTTTTTTGTGTACAAGCACCTCTAGTGGCGCTAGAAATGTTATCGCCATGGCTGTCATTGAAACCCTGGGCAGCCCTGGGTATCACCTGAATCCGAGACTTATGATCCCAGTCAACGATCTCACGAAATGACTCTCCAATATTGCTCCTTGACAGATGTCCTTCTGCCCCAACGCGACCTAAAACCCTGTCACTTTGCTACCAAGCCCTATAAGACAAAACCTCACCCCACTCCTTTAAATATGAAGCGTAGTGGGAGAAAGAAGGTATGCCCAAGCTCACGGATGAACAATGGCTCAAATCCCTAAATGCACTCTGAGGCATTACGTCTTGCTTTTCTCATGTGAAAGAAAAGTATCTCACCCCACACAGGTTGAACAAAATCTACCCTCGAGTAAATCCTAAGTGCTGGAGGTGTGATGCTCACGACGGACATATGACTCACATGGTGAGAGTGTGAGGTGATCAAACCCTTCTGGACACAAGCGCAGGCATTGCTGCAAACTGGAGCGGATGAAGCACACCTCCTCACACCAATGATTCTTACTGTTCCCAGATACCTGGAGACTGGAAACCAGGAAGATTGCCACCCTGATCATCTTAGCAGCAAGTAACTATCACCGTACAACTAAAGAGCGACTCTGGGCACCGACTGAAACTCTTTCATGTGAAGACTAGACAACAGAAGACACACGGTTGAGACAGGATACCTTAAGGGCAGCTCATTAGACTCACGAACAATACCAGACATAAACCCAGATGAGAGGTTGTTTACCTACATTCGTACCCAGTTCATTACCTTACCGACCAAAATAAAAAAACCTCCCTTAAAACTATGTGGACTTCTTTTAATCTTACTGCCATACTTTGACTCTTATATCAATTATTAACCTGTGAGAGACTTACCATAATGACACTCCGACATCACCAGTGCCTCTGAAATGGAAAGATAAAAATAAATAGAATATTATTCTCAACTCAAATTCCCAAACTTACGTGTAGGGATGTGATAGGTAACCTTTTCATGAAAAAGGGGAAAACTTAAACAAACCTCATCACCATAATAATAAATATATTACAAGATCAGGTGATAAAACCAAAATAAAAAAAATGTTAAAAAATATATAATAAGTATAAAACAATGAGACCAGCAAAGAGAATAAAGGGAACAGAATGAATTTCAAATAAATAACAAATTCATTTCCTAAGAAAATCACTAGTGCTAAACACATTAGATGGGTTGTCGTAGATATAATTCTAGTTGTGGGAGAATTGGTTATTTGTATATACATTCAAATATTCCCATATGATTATTGGTAGAAGAACATCTATACAAAGTTGTTCGCAGCTGATGGGACAAAATTTATAAGAAGAAAAAAAAATGACACCAGCATTCAAAGGGTGTGGGCTTACTTAGATCTATGAAGCCCCCGTAGTTACCTCCTATATATATTCTTGAAATCTCTCTGCAAGTCTATGTTGAGAAAGCACCAGGAGGGGTGCGAAATGCGTCCAGGGGTGGTCTGTTTGGGTGGTCTGTTTGGGTGGTCTGTTTGGGTGGTCTCTCCACTGTCTAGCGGGTAGTCCGGCAATTTGGTATCATATTTTACTTATTTTCCCCTTTTTTTGGTTTTTCCTTTTTTGGGGGATACTTTGTTGCTTGTTTGCATAATTATTACTTTTTTGTTATATGTAATGCTTGCACTATCATAGCATACACGAGGAGTGCCAGTGTGGTGCCAGTGTGCTGCCATGTATTTCTATATTTTTTTTAAAATATCAACTTTTTCCTTGTGGATTATCTGTGATAATCCATGTGTGCGGACCATTGTGTAAATAAGTATTTTCCATAATTGGGAAGAGTCCAGCACCGAGGTAACAAACCTGACAGTTTTTATTTACTTACTGATTGAATTGTTTAAAAGAGGAATGCGATCCAGCATTTTGCTATAATTTGATAGTTTGGAGTTGCAGAAATATTTGTGAATGAGAAACTCCATCTCATTCACATCATTCTCTGTTTCTTGGATAGAACACTGGATTAAAGAGTGCAGTAAGAGTAGCTGTAAATGAAAAATTTCCAAATTGGGCAAAAGTGGTAAGTGAGGTGCCTCAGGTTGGGTCCTGGGTTCACCTTTAATCTGTTTTAAAATGATATTGACGCAGATATTGAAAGTCATTTATTGGTGTTTGAAAATGACACAAAACTAGGTAAGAAAACTTTTCTACAGAGGTATTTGGATAAATACAGATAAATTCAAGGTCAGGGAGAACATTAAAGGAACACTATAGGGTCAGGAACACAAACATGTATTCCTGACCCTATAGTGCTAAACCCACCATTTAGGTGGCTTTCCCCACCACCCCCCCTTAGGCCCCCTATAAAAGTTTAAAACTCACCTTATTTCCAGGGCCACGCAGATCCACCGGTGCTGGCTCTGCCATCTTTGAGACATCATCAAAATGACCGATTTTTAGCCAATCCAATGTTTTCCCACAGGTAAAGCATTGGATTGGCTAAAATCGGCATGGGGCCAAATGCCATTTTAGCCAATCATGAATCAATGCATCTCTATGAGGAATATTCAGCATCTCCATGCAGAACGTGGGGCCAGGAAGCCCCTCCAGTGCCCATCTGAGGAGTGGCCACTTGGAGGTGTCCCTAGGGGCAATGTAAACACTGCCTTTTCTCTGAAAAGTCTGTGTTTACATGAAAATCCCTAAAGGGAGCTATTATACTCACCAGAAATACTACATTAAGCTGTCCCTTTAAATGAAAAGGACTTGTAAACGTTGTAGATCACAAACTAGGCTAGAGTATGCAATACTGGTCTGCCATTGCAAGAGCTAGTAAGCCTTCATGTATAAAAAGGCATATTGATTCACATAATCAAAATACAATTTTGCCTCTTTATAAAGAAATGGTTATAAAGATATATGCAGTGCAATTTCAGGCACAAGTTTTAAAGAAGGATATTACAGAACTAGAAAAAAGTGCAGAGGCAAGTTACAAAACTAGTAGAGGGGTGGTAAATATTAGTTATGAGAAAAGGCTAGAAACACTTGATTTGTATTCTTTAGAAACTCTGAGGGGGCATGATAGCATTATACAAATATCAGAGGATCAGTACAAACTGCTAAATGCTTACCTGTCCATTAACAGGAATAAACAACATTCAAGAGGTCACCCATTGAGACTGGAAGAAAGGCATTTTTGTTTACAGAGTAGGAAAGCATTCTTTACAGTAAGAACAATAAATATGTTTAAATTCTCTGCCTCAAGAGGTTGTGTTATCAGATTCTATAGATAATTTAAAAAAAAAAGTTTAGATTAGTTTTTTCTTAAACAGAATATTCAAGGATATAATTGATATGTATGTAAACAGTTTGTTGATCCAATGAGAAATCTGATTGCCACTATGGAGTCAAGAAGTATTTTTTCACCCTTTTTATGGCATAATTAGAAATAGATACATTTAGGTTTTCTTTATCTTCTAGAGCATAAAAGAATGGGTTTTAGGGTTGCATATGAGGGACTTTAACTATGTAACATTAACTCCCTTTTACTTGGTCTTCCACAACACTCAACAAATCCAAAATGCTGCACATAACATGCCCCATTCTACTCATGCCAAACCTATTCTTCAACAGCTCAACTGGCTCCCAATACACTATTAGTCTCTCTTTAAATGTCTAACCCTTATGTTCAAATTCCTCCATAACTTTGCTCCTCCCTATCTCTCCTTACTCATTTCCAGCTACATTCCAAACCATCCTCTCTGTGCTGTCAATTCCATACCTCTTTCTTACCCACAAACTCCCTCCACGCATCAGATCTGCCAGCTCTCTTTCCAAACACCTCTTCACTGAAGCCTTCCTGGTCACTTCCTAACCCAATCCCTGACTCCTTACAGCTCAACATATATGACAGTACCAGCCTCCCATTATTTTCTGATTCACAACAGTGCAGCCACCACCCAGGCTTCTTCCTGCTGTCTCCCATATGGAGCTCTCCCATACAAAGCTCTCCCAGTCATATGACCCAACTAGGTCAATCTCATCTACAATAAACACTATTTTCTTAAATGCCAGCTTCCCTTCTCTTTTGGTCTCTGACCATGGAGCCCACTTGACTTCTTGCTTCTTAGCAATGTAAATCTTTATCTCTATAATATCATTTACTTACTTACTGTATACTCATTGTCTTGAATGCTTTCTATTTTCTCAGCATTCAATACATAGTGACTGCAGAGTATTGATTCTAGATCCCATCTTCATTATACTCACTGATTACAGTTCTACGGCTATGTTACTTTGCAATTGTATTTTCTCTTTACAAACTTTTGTCTTAACAAACAATTCTCCTTTAGATGTAAGTTTACAGATAGGGTTCTGTTGTGGACCCTGCCCTATCCTTGTTTAGGGAAGGTACTAGGGACTTTGAGGAACAATCGCTCCCTAAGAGCCAGGCAGGAGCACACATCTATTTAACCACAGGAACTCCCGATATTTGACCGGCCAAGACCACTTTTGCTCTGGAACAATTTTGGAGTACGCCCACGTGTCCGATTGGACAATTCCTTATGGATCCGGGGCACTTTTTGGACAACTTGGGTGCTCTGACAAGAGCTATTTAGGGATGTATGACATGTGGGGTTCCTGTGTGTTTTAACCATATTTTGGGGTGTTTTTCTTGTTCGGCTCTCTGATTATCTCCCAAACACATAGACGTCTGGGCAGGGATTGTATGCACCTCTGTTGGTAGCAACAGTAATATGCACTACCTTAATAGCAAGACTGGTAATTTGCATATTCGGGTAGATTTGCATATCACTAATTCTGCATGCAGGAGAGACATTTTGTGTTAATTATGGTCTTCCCCACTCATTTATAAATATGTAATTATGTTATAATAAGTCACTGTATGTTGCCTGCTATGATTTGATTGTTTGTAATTTTATTGAGTTTTCACAGCAATGTTAATGTAATGAACATATAGGCTAGTCCCAAGTAAAATAAAGTTTTAGACAGTTCTACTTCACCCTCAAATTGTAGTGCTGTCTCTTATTGGTGGAATCTGCTACAAGGGATTGCTATGCTCTGCATACTCTCTTGCTATATTCACTGCTAAGCTCTTGTTCCTGTCCTGTTCTCTGAAGGAGTCCACGGGGGTTATGGTGTCGGCTAGAGTGCTTGGAGCCCTCAGGAAGTGCTAGGAGCATCATTCAACGGAGGTACCCAGTCGGGGTACCAGGTGACACGTTACATATATCTATATATATATATATATATATATTTGTGATAGAGGAGAGAGATGGAAACATACAGAGAGACATACCAAATAATGGTCATAGCAGTTAAAACCACCACATTTAGCTGCATTGTAACATTTAAAGTCCGTGACTTTTACACACTATTTGAAATTTTAAACAATTCCATAACCTATCATTATAACTATATTAAATATAATATATATAAATATATATTAGTCAATATCCCCTCTGGGTTTGTTTAACACCACATGAATGTGTTTGTTGTTACATCACATTCCTTTGATTACTGAATACTGACATAAGTCTATCTTTTTTTTTTTGTAATTGAAATGTAGCAGTGATGTTATTAACATCCACTAGAGACCCAATTTATTCAGCATGTTTTTTTGTTTATTCTGTAAAGCTTTATATTGTAGATATATCCACCTGCTCACTTCTGTACATGACAGATGTCTAATGAGATGTACATTTATATTAACTATTAGACATGTGCAATTCGTTTCGGTCAGAATTAAAATTTGGCCAAATTTCGGGTAATTCGGACATTCGGGTGCTTCTGAATGTCCGAATAGCTCAATTGCCGAAGTGCCAAAATTACAGAATTTCCAAAGTGTAGTAGTGCCGAAGTGCCGAAATGCCGAAGTTCCGAAGTTGCCGAAGTTCCGAGGTGTCAAAGTGCCGAAGTTCTGAAGCACAGTATTGCTAAGTACTAATATACTTATACAGTGAAAGAAGTAGAATGTTACATTGTATACAATTTCAAATAAATAGTATACAAACATAGCCAGGATTCAGCTGTAAGCATTTGCAACACTTACAATAATCAAATAACTTACATTCATATAAAATTTAAGTTACTTTGCCAGTCATGTAATGACAGGAATGAATAAGTAGATAACTCCCTAATTCCCACGATATTAGGGAGCTATCTACTAAAAGGCTGAAAGACCTGAATTGGTCTTTCAGACAAATTTACTAATACTAAGTAAAGATTACTTAGTTTAGTAAATTATGCCCCTACTCGCTATACCGCGAGTAGGGGCATGTCTATTAAACAGTGAGCAGCCTTTGGCCTAATGTCCTCCCCCCTGGCTCCCACCCCTGGGGGCCCTAAATACAAATTTAACCCTGCTCCCCCAGATGACTAGGGGTCCCCAAACCCCTAGTCACCCCTACCCAAAAAAAATAAACCCCTACCTACCCCCCTCACCCTAAAAATAATGAGGGGGGACCTTTAACTAAGTACCTGTAAAAATAAAAATAAACTTACCATTCAATGTGTTCTTTCTTCTAAAATCTTCTTTTTTCAGCCCCAAAAAATGGCAAATAAAAATCCATAATAACCGACTCAATTAAAAAAAAAAAATGAGCTCAAAAAAAATAATCCATCTTCACCCATGGAGGGCTCTGCGCAGACTGAGCTCTGCAGGATGGGGCAAGGCTTATAAAGCCTTGCCCCACCCTGCAATTAGGCTCAGAGCACTCTGATTGGTGGGTTTAAGCCATCCAATCAAAGTGCTCTGACAGGTAAATGAAGAGACTGACAGGTAAGTCTCTACATTTACCTGTCACAGCACTCTGATTGGTTGGTTTGAAATTCACCAATCAGAGTGCTCTGTGTCATTTTACACAGCGTGGGGAAGTTCTTTGGAATTTTCCCACGCTGTGTAATTTGACTCATAACACTCTGATTGGTTACTTAATACAACAATCAGAGTGTTATGAGTCAAATTACACAGCGTGGGAAAATTCCAAAGAACTTTCCCACGCTGTGTAAAATGCTTTTCTTTTTGTTTTTTTAATAGACATACCCCTACTCGTGGTATAGCGAGTAGGGGCAAAATTTACTAATACTAATTAATTTTTACTTAGTATTAGTAAATTTGACTGAAAGACCAATTTAGGTCTTTCAGCCTTTTGGTAGATAACTCCCTAACACCGTGGGAATCTACCAAGCGGCTGCAAGAAAAGTCCCGAAATGCCGGAGTTCCGAAGTTCCGAAGTGCCGTAGTTCCGAATTGTCTAAGTTCCGAAGTGCCAAAGTTCCGAAGTGCCGAAGTGTTCAAGTGCCGAAGTTCCGAAGTTGCAGAAGTTCAGAAGTGTCGAATTGCCGAAGTCCCGAATTGACGAAGTCCTGAATTTCGGAATGCCGAACCGAGCCGAATATTTTCCCCATGCACATGCCTATTAACTATTTTATTTTGTTTAAATAAATAAAATAAAAAAACCTTCATTAGATAGTTTTGTAAACAAATATTTTTTGTGTCTATTACTTTTTGCACACTGCACATTTTGCTCACACAAGATAAGAATATATATATATATATTTAAGTGTGGATTAGCATAGTTATTGAACAGCATCACATGTTTTAAACATGATTGTCATGCACATGCATTACCTGCAATGTGTATTACAAACAGTGCCCTTACATGGTATATTACATACAGTGCCCTCCACTAATATTTGCACCATTGGTAACTATTAGCAAAGAAGTCTGTGAAAATGTCTTTATTGTTTAACCTTTTCATATTTTGTTCAATAATACTCTGCTCTCATGGTTATCAAACAATTGCAAAAACAACAAAGGTTTATAAAAAAGAATCTTTGTGAAATATGTTTATGGCACACTTTTAGTCAATGTTTTTTGCTACCTCCCTTTTCAAAAATAATAGTCATCTCCTATAATGCCTGACGAGATTGCAGAATACATGGCAAGGGATCATTCCTCCATACAGAATCTCTCCAGATTCTTTAAATTTTGAGGTAGATGCTGGTGGACTCTCTTCTTCAGTTCAGGTTTTCTATGAGGTACAAGTCAAAAGACAGGGATCACTATGGCAGGACCTTGATTTTGTGTTCAGTAAAATATTTCTGTGTTGATTTTGATGTATGTATTGGATCATTGTCTTACTGGAAGATCCAACTACAGCCCATTTTAATATTTCTGCCAGAGGTTTCATTTAATATGTGTTGATATTTGATAGATTCCATGATGCTATGTATATTAACAAAATTTCCAGGTCCTCTGGCAGACAAAGGGCCACCAGCATAGTTAACTGTGGGCATGAGGTACGTTTCCATATGGCTTAACCCACCTTTGGTGTTTATTGACAAAACTCTCTATTTTGGTTTCATCTGGTGATAGAACTCGATCCTATTTGAAGTTCCAGTTTTTGGCCACTCAAACCACCCTCTTCAAAGTGCGTTGAGACAATATAGAAACAGGTCTTCTTCCATAGTTGATTCATAACATTTATTGCCAAATCTCAACACACAAGAGAGTAACTATAAATGTATTTTTCGATGACAATACACAACCACTAAGCTACACAAACTCATCCCTACCACGGTCAGACACCTGCTGGCAGTGACAATAAACAGTGGCTACACATCTGGTGACAATGCCCGATAATAAAAACATACTGAACATGGATATCTGGATTCATACACTCCATCACAGGGGCAAACCTCCCTTTACAGCCAGAAATATATATTCTCCTTGCCATCCCATCTATGACCTCTTTCAAAATATCACAGCGCAAACACCTAGTAACATCCACAAACAAACTCACCCCATTTTTGTTGAAAAAACTAATCTCCCAACTATGAGAGACTGGATCCGAACAGAAAACCTATACCAAAATAGAAGTCCACTCAGTACAGCAAGCCACCTACTGATCTAAACCACACAAGAGCCTCACCACCCGGGTCAGCCACACACTTTACTCGCATATTTTACTTATTGATGTACTATCCTTACAGAAACACTTTTCACTCTGCCAGAAAAACTCTTGAAACAGCAACCTAATGGATTAAGTAACGCAAGTTTTATTGATTTACTGTTTATCTATGTGTTTAGAATTTGCACACTGATTAACTGATGAGAACATCCTGTATACAAAGGTTCTAGCGAAATTGGGTTTAGCATTACACACCTCCGACAGTTACGACAGAACACCCTCTGTCAAGACTTAAAGACACCAATACGACAACACCCATTAGTAAACCTAATAACAGAAGTCCATGGATGTCAGGCCCTCATACCACCCTCATGGTGTGTGTTTCTGACCGTTTGAGCAGACACATGCACATTTGTGGCCTGCTGGAGGTCATTTTGCAGGGCTCTAGCAGTGTTCCTCCTGTTCCTCCTTGCACAAAAGCGGAGGTAGCGGTCCTGCTGCTGGATTGTTGCCCTCCTACGGCCTCCTCCATGTCTCCTGATGTACTGGCCTGTCTCCTGGTAGCGCCTCCATGCTCTGGACACTACGCTGACAGACACAGCAAACCTTCTTGCCACAGCTCGCATTGATGTGCCCGGTAGGCCGCAATGGCCATGGGCCGAGGCCAACAAGGGAGATCAAGGGATCTTCCCGGCTGGCCCCTTTTGGGCTGGTGCTACCCAACCTCAAGCCCATAGAGTGAACTCTGTGGCTACTGGGGAGACCAAATATCTCTCTCACTGGCCTGCACACTGAATGCTTTTGTACACTGTGCAGGCAGTACAGACTGATTCACTGTGTGAACCCAATGCAGTACAGACTGATTCACTGTGTGAACCCTTGTGGGTGTAGACCAGATATCTCATCCATTGAACCACCAGGGAATATGATTCCTCCCCAGTTCCTCCTCCTCCAACCAAGGCTCAAACTATGGAAGGCAGATAGGGGAGTAAACCCAGCAGCCCTTATCCCCTCTCACCCAGTAGCCCCTACCCCCTCATCCAGCAGCCCCCTCTAACCCAGCAGCTCCTGCATCTCTCACCCAGCAGCCTCCTCTCACCATGTAGCCCCTACCCCCCTCACCCAGCAGCCACTGATATTTTTAAATTATGTATAATTATATTTTTAAGAACATATCACTTTTTTATCTAGCTAAGCCGCCATGTTGAGTCAGACTCTACTGTTGTTTGACAAACTGCTGTTCAATCTAACTTGATTGTTCTATGTGTAACTGCAACAGCAGGTAAGTTAGATTGAGTAGCACTTGGTCAAAAAAGAGCAAAGTCTGACCCAACATTGCTGCTTAGTTGGATAAAAACAAGTACATTTTTCCAAAAGATCAGTATACATTATAAAAAAAAAACTTTAAAAAAAGTTTTATAAGGGAACCCTCGACCTAAAGCACTTAAGCTTGTAAAGTGCTTTACGTATGAAGCGTGTGTCTTCTTTTGCATTGCTCAAAAAGTGCAGATTTTCATCGAAATTGGCACTTTTATAAGGCTGTCAGTCATACAACCTGCCCTTCTACTTCTTCATAAACTGCATTGGAAGATCTGTGTTTGGACTTGTAAAGGCTCCAGACAAAAGATCTGCAACTTTTGCATGCTGATTTCATGTGTACCCTCAATCAACAACATTTGTAATTAAATGTGTATTCATTTTTCATTGGGGGATTATACACTAAATAGTGATTTCAATTTATTTACTTTTTCATATTTGAGCAATGGAGTGTCCTTTTAATGTAATAAACTTATGTTAAGTTTAGCTTCGTGCTTATTATTGAAGTTCAACTATTTTTTTTATTTTTTATTTAATCCAAAGTGCAGGTCAACGTGAAATGTGTTGGGAACTGAATATCAGGCATTTTGATTAGCTTTTATGTCTTCTAAGCAGGCAACATATTTTAATTACAGCTATTGGTAGTGATATTGTGGAAGAGGAGCTGAACATATAGATGCTACTTATTCTGTTTCCCCAGTTTCTCTGCCAGCATATCACTACTGAGTGAGGAGATGAGTTAATGGTGACAGCTGTTGGGAAGACTGGCACATATATGACATATCAGGTACTGCCATAAGATTAAAGAAACCCTGAATTATCCCCAGCCCTCTAACTGGATTATTATGTATCCACACACCAGAGATGGCCTCTTAATATGAGTTTCACCATTATGTTTCCCAACTATTTATTTATAGTTAGGTCTGGAAATATCTGGAAATGGACACAGGTTTTGTTAATTCAGCTGTTCACCAAAATAAACCCAGGTTAAAGTTAAATAATGAATATGGGCTTAAAGTATAGGCTGTCAGCTTTAGTTTGAGGTTAGTCACATCAAAATTGGAAGAAGTGTTTAAAAATTACAGCTCTTTTATATGTGAGCTATCCCTTCATTATTTCTTCAGCAATTAGGCAGGTAAAAGGTATGGAGATGATTCTAAGTGTGACATTCACACTTGGAAGCTGCTGCTGTGAACCCACAACATGTGTTTAAATGAGCTCTCAATGCAAATGAAACAGGCCATTTTAGGTTGCAAAAAAAAACATAAATGAGATAGCAGGAACATAGGGAGTGGCCAAATCAACAGTTTGGTACATTTTGAGAAAAAGAATGCACTGGTGAGTTCTGTAACATAAAAATGCCTGAATGTCCACGGAAACAAGAGTGGAGGATAATCGTAGGTTCCGTACCATAGTAAAGAGAAACCCCTTCACAACCTCCAGCCTAGTGAAAACACTCTTCAGGAAGTAGGCATATCATTATCAAAGTCTACCATAAGGAGAAGACAGATGGTTCACCACAAGGTGCAAACCATTCATAAGCCTCAGGAATTGAAAAGCCAGATTAGACTTTGCAAAAAAAATAATCTAAAAGGCCAGCCCACTTTTAAAACAGCATTCTTTGGACAGATGAAACTAAGATCAACCCGTACCAGAATGATGGGAAGAAAAAAGTATGGAGAAGTCTTGGAACAACCCATGATCCAAAACATTCTACATCATCTGTAAAATGCAGTGGGGGTAGAGTGAGGGATTGGATATGCATGGCTTCCATTGACACTGGGTCACTAGTGTTTATTGATGATGAGATAAAAGACAGATGCAGATGGATTCTGAAGTCCATAGGCCTATATTGTTGGCTCAGATTCAGCCAAATTCACTGAAGTTGATTGGAAGGAGCTTCACATAACAATGCACAATGACCCAAACAATATTGCAAAAGCAACCAAGGTGTTTTTAAGGAATTGAATATATAATTGAATATATAAGGAAGTGGAGTATTGTGCAATATCAGTCACCTGATTTATGACCAATTGAGCTTGCATTTCACTTGCTGAAGACAAAACTTGAGAAAGAAAGATCCACAAACAAACAACAACTTAAGACAGCTGCAATAAAGGCCTTGCAAAGCACCACAAAGGAGAAAACTCAGTGTTTGGTAATGTCCATGCGTTCCAGACTTCAAGAAGTTATGGCCTGCAAAGGATTCTCGACAAAGTATTAAAAATGTGCATTTTATTTATGATTGTGTTAATTGTCCAATTTGAGCCCTTGAAATATGGGGACTGTGTGTGGAAATGGTTGTAATTCCTAAATATTTCATACAATATTTTTGTTTAGCCCCTTGAATGAAAGCTGAAAGTCTGCACTTCAATTGCATCTCGGTTATTTAATTTCAAAGCCATTGTGGTGCATACAGAGCCAAAATTATGAAAATTGTCAGTGTCCAAATATTTCTGGACCTAACTGTATATATATATATATATATATATATATATACACACATACCATTAGTAAACTATATTTGCTTGCTACAGAACTAAGATATACACACAAAAAAACGAAAGAGGTGCAATTTATGAAAGACATGGCTATTGTCATAAACACTGAATACAATAAACAGTTAAGAAAGTTTTTTTATTTTTTAAATGGAATATTTGTCTACGTATTTGGCAATCTGAGATGTTTTATTTTGTTAGTGTTCTGAGCATTCAGCAGGTGCAGTATTTTTAAATATTTCAGCACAACAAGAATAACTTTGACAACCTTAATGAGGAATGACTTTAAATAATCAATCTCCTAATACAAAAACTCTGCACGTGGATTAAGAAAAGAAGAAAAAAAACAGCAAAAGAAAGAAATATATTTTTTTCTGCCAACATTTGTGATTTGCTTTTTTCTCCGTGGAGCACCAAGGGAGGTGATATAATGAATTCAAGCTCTCTCAACAAAATAGCACAACAATATGTTTTTAAATCCTGTGGACATAGCAAATGCACGATACACTTCATACAATTATAAATATCCCCCTGTAGTTTTAGGACTTTCGGTTCTTTTCAGTATTTACATTTTAGATTGCACTTAAAAGTTTACATAACACAAAGTGGCATAAAAATTAGATACATTCTCTGGGTGAAAATACTTTGATTTATAGTCTGTAAAGATTAAAATTTTGACATGTTTGATCTTATTTTTTTGAAGAATTTTCTATTCATACCTTACATCAACTCAGTTAATTGAGTTCTCACAATACAAACTATATAAAGAGTATCTACAGTAAAAGAAAAATAAACGCATAGAGTAGTAAAGTTAATTACACCAATACACTTGTGTTTAAGGTTGCACTCACAAAAGTATATTGATTGTGAGTGCAATCTTAAACACAAGTATATTGGTGTAATTAACTTTACTACTCTATGAATTTCATTTTTCTTTTACTGTAGATACTCTTTATATAGTTTGTATTGTGAGGACTGGGAGGAGTTTTGTTATCTTTTCTACAGTTTAAAAGAATATTGTATAAGTAAAATTATTCTAACATTCACATTGTGTGTCTTTCCATGTGATTTGAAGGGTGATAAATTTATATTGTAAATTTCTAACACAAATTTAGAAAGAAAATCACTTCGATGTCATGCAATACCAAGGAAATGTAAGCCTTACAAACTAACAAGGTTTATTTGCAGATTATCCTCGCCGTTGTAGGGTTGTGGTGTAGGATGCAAACTCTAAGTGAAAATATCTGCAGATGTAACTCACCAGTCTTGGTGCACAACCTTCACAATAATAGTGAGCCCTTTCTTCTCTCAGACCTCTTTCTTTTGACATATATAATTTTCCAAAAATAAAATTTTTCTAATACATAAAATAGATTAGCATAGAAATAAAAAACAAGTCTATGAAAGCCACACAAAAACAGATGGAAACCCACAGTAACAATACAGAGCATGCGCAGTTGCGTTAAGATTAAAATTAGGTCCATCAGAACTGTACACTAGTAATAAATAACACATTTGAGGTAACATTCTTCCAATACTTGCATGTGGCATGTAAGAAAACAAACTGTAGGCAAAGTTCTTGAGTGTTGGTGGGTAGGGGAAGAGGAGAATACTGGAGCCGACGGAATCATTGAGATAAAGGTGATTGCCAGAACTGAATGTGCTTCATCCGGGCCAGTTATTCCAAAACTCAGTGAATTTAGCAAGGGTGCCTGTCTTTCACTGATCAGTTACAACATAAAAACCACCTGCCTAATTTTGTGTAGGTCTTTGTACTGCCAAAACAACTCTGAAGCGTTGAGGCATGGACGCCACAAAACTTCTGAACATGTCCTGTGGTACCTTAGCCATTGACTTAGACATTAGTAACAGGTTCTCTAAGTCATGTAAATTGTGAGATTGGGCCTCCATGGATTGGATTTTTGTTCCAGCACATCCCACAAATGCTCAGTTAGATTGAAAACGAGGTCATCAGGCAACACCATTGCCATGAAGGAGTGTACATGGTCTGCAACTATATCTCGGTAGGTGGTGCATATCAAAGTAACATGCACATGAATGCCAGGATTACATCGCTTTGGCATTTATGTTACGTCACAATTGTAACGCATCATATGAATTAAAAATCCAGCTATCTCCTCAACACTTCCCATGCAGTAATAGATATACGTAGGCTAAGCAGAATCCTGTCAATTTCGAAGCTGTATTGTTAGAAAATGTGTTAAAATAACACAAAGGTTAACATAACACCTTCACTTATAAACCAATAATAAAAATTATTTCCCTATGGTGATATCTTAATCCACAGTAAAACCAGGTTAAAATAGTTAATATAGTATTAATAGTATAATTATGGTAAAATACAGCAGTCTCGTTGATCTCTCACATGAAATGATAACTGTTTGATAACTAAGATTGTTAACGTGACACACTAAAATGATGCAAACATTGTTTGCACTATTCAATATTAGAAACATATGCATGCATACACTTCGGTCAGTTACAAAATAATATTTAATCCCTACGTATCCGCAGGTTTGAGATAATCTTCTCATAAAGGTGAAAACATTTTTAGTTTGCATGTGTTATTTACTGTAACATCATTGCCACAGTAGTGTGATTTTATTGTTATATCTTTTGTAATCTTATATATTAGTTTTTACTACTTATTAATTATAGAAATAACTCAATTTGCCAATGTTGTATATGTAAAGACTCCAAGGTGAGGGGAAACATTCCTCCACAGAGCAATTTTTGTGTGTATGTCTTCACTTTAAAAGTATCTATGTTACACAGATGTTCTTAACGCATAGCTTATTATATGTTCTTTACTCCAAGTTAAATTCAAGACCACTGCTAGTTTATATATGGTTGAATGTAATTTATAACTATATGTCCATTGGAGATTGGCCTCTTCTACTACAACTGCAATCCAGACACAATGAAGAGGGGGCTACAATGCCTCCTCCAAATGACACAAAATAATGCAAAAGGTATTGTTAGTAGCACCTACCTAGGCAGTAATATATTCCTCCTCTTTATAGACACACTATAACTCTAACAAACACTTATATACTCATTCAGCTACTCTAAAAACTCCACAAATTCATTCAGATTCTCTCAGATACACACAGGGAGTCTTCTGAATAATTTTAACAGTTGCTAACACAAGCACAATCAGACAACATATTGCTACATGTATGGTACAGACCCTCTGACAATTCATTTACTCATACACTATTCTGAATACTCTCAAAGGTCCCTGTGGCGAAACCAGCCTCGCCACTGTCCCCTGGTGGAGCCTGGTTGCCCGCCTGCTCCCTTTAGACTATGGCCCGACAGTTAAAACATGTTATTTTCCCTGCAGAAAAGCGTATTCGTGCCTTTCTGCAGACTGTTAAAGCCATGCTACCCCAGATAGCTATGCCATGGAGCCCAGCCGTATACTGAAAGACTGTATGAAAGACTTTGGCTCCATGGCGATTGAACTGTATGTACGTGATCTGAGCGCCATCCGGTAATAATGTGTGCTCAGATCTAAGCTATCTGGGGATAGGTAGAATGTGTATGTTCTATGTATTAAATGTAACCTGGTGTATTTTATTGTATTTTACTGTCTTTTTACTGCCATGTGCTTAATGGAGTTTTGCCTCTGTCCTTGGAGATAATTGGATTACTTCCCAATTATCTCCAGGATAGAAGACTCTGTGGAACTGGTTTTGGGCAGAAAAGCCATGCTTCATTTGGTCACAAAGGACTTCGATCTATCTTTTGAACCAATGGACCAAGTTGGATGATTTTGACATATGTTTGTATTTGGAGTATGCTGATTCTGAAAATGTGGAGATTGGATGTGTGGTTTTAAAGTTACAGGATATGTGTAAAACTGTATTTTTACTGCCTGTGTTAATTATGTTAAACCATTGTGTAACATAATTAGATCACAGGCAGAGGGGAGGATTTTTGTATGTAATTGCTGGGAGTGTTTCTGTACTATACGTGTATGATTGGTTGTTTTGTAAAACCCTGTGGGTGGTCCTATCTAAGGGAAACCTGCATAAAAGAAGGTTCTTTTGGTGCCAGTAAATAGATTCTGCTTAACCCTCAAACAAAGTGTTGTCTCGTTATTGGGGGAATTGGATTGTATGCTGACTGCCAGGAGTGTAAACCTTTCGTATGGTTTTTCCTGTTCAGTTTCCAGTATTCGTGAGTTTCCTGTTCGGGAGTTGGAGAATTTGTGTAGTTTGCAGTTCGGGAGATTGGTGATTGCAGTAGCTGTCTGTGCATCTGAAAGGGGAATATCGCCTAAACGGTTTTTAACCTCTTGTGGGCAAAACGGTCCGTTAAAGTCCCAATACAGATACACTCATATACTCTTACACTCTCACACACACTGGCAGCATATTTCCACACGTATACGTCTAGAGATACATAACCCTCAACAAGACATTTCTTCAGACACTATCTAGAGCACAAAGACACATACAGAAACCCTCTCACTTATTTATAATCTCACCGACACTTTATATTTTACATGTTTAATGTCAGTACCTATGGCAAACAATGAGCAGATCATTTTAAAAAAGAGAAAATATTAATATATGTTAAATATCCCTGTATGGCATAACACCTTGTCTGCACACTAATAAGTCTCCTATTTCCAACACTCTAGCACAGGGATCATGTAAAAAGGTTTTTATTCTGTGTCTTTCCACATGCAAATATCGGCAAGCACCCAGTTCGTTTCACAGACACTGTTACTGCTATACCAGTTCTACCAGTTACCTGAACATTTCACTTAAATTATATGTGTAACCATACCTTACCTTTCCTCACAACACGCCCACATTTATGAAACAGCGCATGCGCACCATAGTCGGCGAGAAAATGCCGATGTAGCTCAAACGTGACCAAGCTCTCGGACCTTTTGGGGGCGTGGTTTTAAAGCTATAAATCCCACATTATATAAGGGCGTCCCTGTCAGTTATCAGGCGCCCTAGTGTGGTTCCACTCGCTTCCGGTGAGCGGCACAGCCCTTCTGACGCCAGTCGCTCACAACACGCCCACATTTATGAAACGGCGCATGCGCACCGTAGTCTGCGAGAAAATGTTGACGTAGCTCAAACGCGACCACACTCCAAGACCTTTTGGGTGCGTGGTTTTAAAGCTATAAACCCCACACTATATAAGGGTGTCCCTGTCAGTTGTCAGGCGCCCTAGTGTGGTTCTTGTTGGTTCCTCTAGTGCTTCTTGGTATCTTAAGTGTTTTCCCTGGTATTTGACTATTGGCTTTCCGTTTTGACTAATCTGCTCTCTGGTTATCCATATTTTGGCTTGGTTATATCGTTTGTCTGTCTTCTGTACTCCCTTGACCTCTGGCTATCCCTTTGACTACTCTCAGACATTAGTCCGGCCACTGTAAGGTCCGGTATACGTCTTCCTCTGGGTTATACTCTGTGTGAAGGGGTCACTATCGTGACAATATGAGCCACTTATTTTACCTGTGTTGGGCAGGTGTATTGCTGTTTGTGTTGATAAGCCACAGTGTTGTTGCCCTTTCATTAAGAACCACCTAATATAAAATAAGTTTTTGCACATGTACTTTCTATACTGCTTGTTAGTATCAATGAAGTCTGTACAGGTGCTATCATTTTAATCAACAATCATCCTTCACATGATCCAATTCTCATAATTAAAGTACAGAGGTCTCTACCTGGAACAAAAACAAAGAATATGAGAACTCTGAGAATGGACAAAGGCTTAGGAGAAACTCAATACCTTGCCCTTCGATATATCCCCACTCAAGTCTAAAATTAGGTTTTGCTCACTTTTGCCATTACAGGGTGACCTATGCCAGTGCATATCAGACTGATCCCACCCATATGGGCAGTCCAGAACCGAAATGCCGGTAAGTTCACTCTGGATGAGAGATACAGCAACCCCCGAATGATCGTTCTGGTCTTCTACCTAGGGAAACATATTTTTTTAGTCCTGCAATGCAATTTTTTAGTCCTATACAATGGGGTATATAATATTTAGTATTCTACAAGCCATTGTCTAATGATATGATGTCCATCTTCACCTCAGTTGCCCTTCAGTACTTTCAAATATAGAGAATGTATATAGTTCCCTGAAAAACATGAAGCAAGTACAGCAACTAAGATTGCTGTTCTTGCTGACATATGGTTACAGCAGATTTCTAACACATATATTTCAGTTATTTTAATCTATAAACACCAATGCATACTTTTATTAAGTTTACTGAACTATGAAATGTAGGATTTTGAAAAGTCATAGGCCCACTTTAAAACAAAACCATTTGGAAACAGACAAAACAAGGCTAAGAAAGTTTTCGAAAAAGTAATATTCTCCCGGTGACAATATAATCATGTTTAAAATACCACCTCTTCAACAGCCAACAGACTGAGAAGTGAATATTCACGTTATAATATGGAACACAGAGGCAATGAAAAGACCACTCGTCTGGGTTTGATTAATATAATGAATCCAGACATCAGAATCTGCAGCCAAAACATGTACAGTAAGGTAATGTTCAGTAAGTAAATCCTTGTAAACACTTATTGTTTTCCAGTGGTTAACTATTTATTGAATGAAAGTAGATCTGAAAACTATTAAACAATGGGTCTCTCATTTATTTATTGTATATTAAATACAGTGTTTGTAAAATGATCCAGCTCAGTGGCTGGGAAACTGCCTTAACATTTTCTAAGTTGCGTATATACCAGAAATGTCCAAAATTAGGCCTTTAGTTCTTCTTGTATTATATTCCCATAGTTTTCTGCCAGATATTGATCAATAACAGCCTTAGTATACACATAGATACATTCACTACTTATGTTATTAGGCTTGTTAAAGAGGAATTGGTAAGAGCAGATATCTACAAGCATACTGGTTCTCATGGGAATTGTTGGGGCTTAGGTTAGAGTCAGGTAGGCTTGAGTCAGTTTATTTATTTACGCAGCGCACTGTTAGTTTAGGACTGACTGGCTGTAGTGCAGCACCAGAGGTAGTGTGTTAGTTATTTTTTAAAAGTGCGCCAGTAATGAAAAAAAAAAGTGTGAATATCTAAGTTTTAGTCAGCCAGCAGACCAACTGAGGAAGCCCCCACCTTCATCCCTTTATTTATTTGTTTATCATTTGTCATGATCTCTTAAGGGGGTTTCCAAGTCACCCTTCATGTATATTAGACAGAGGGGTTTATATTGGTGGTAATTAAGTGGAAGATCAGGCTTTTATGGCAGAACTGAGTTGTGATAAATTTGGTATATGTTATGAGAGTAATGCAAAGGAGTTATGATATGATTTTGTGGTTTATATATATTTTTTTTTTATTAAAGGTTAATCCCTACCCCTGTCCGATAATGATCATGGCCTGTCTCCAACATATTTCTTGGTGTTTGTTTTTATTTTGTTTATTTTATGCACCATACAATTCCCATGTCACTACCCTGGAAATTTCACAACTGCATAAAACATTGAAAATTACCTATACTTTGTGTTAACCTTTTTATGTTGCACTCTGTGTTTTTGTGTTGTTTTTTTATGAATGTTAAATATTTATCATTTGGCATCACAACATAAACACTGTTTCCAGAGAAGGATTAAGATCCAACAGAGGCCCTAGGCAGGTAAACAGTTTGAACCCTGCTTCATTCTTCACATAGGGATGATTAATGGGGCCAAGAAAACTTATTGCAACTTGGCTAACCCTTGGGCCCTAGGTGGCAGCCTAGGGTCGACTTTTGATTAATCCTGCTCTGACTGTTTCTCCTTCCTCCTCGCTATGCTCTCTCTAGTCTGACTGAGAGTTGGTGGTGTTTTTTTTTTACATGATAGAAAATTGCAGAGTTTATAACAATTAGTGTGAGGACTCCCAGATGGAAGCGCTCTGTTTCAGGATAGTGGTAACTATTTTTAATTTTATTTTTCAGACTTCACAAAAATAAATCTGGTAAATATATCAGATTTAAGAAAATATAATGTTAAAAATCCTGGAAATTGATGGATCACCTTCATAACCAATGAAAAACATAATTGTTATTATCAGTATATGAAATAGTTTATTTGCCCAATAAACCATCTTTTTTTAACAGTAGTTTTAAAGGACCAATATAGTGCCCCACCCTCAGGGTCCCCCTCCTGCCGAGCTCTAGGGGGAGGAAGAGGTTAAACTTACCTCTTTCTCCAGCGCCGGGCGGGGAGCTCTCCTCCCCCTCTCCGCCTCCTCTCCTCCTCTTCGGCTGAATGCACCTCTACCTGCCCCTAAAGAGCAGCTTCCAAGAGCATTTTTTAGCATATCTATTTAATGTAAAGAAAAATACACTATAGTAAAGCCATTTTCCTAATCAAAGTTTATTCAGAGATAAAATGCTACAGATGTGCTAAAGAATTATGTGCACATTTTAGCTCTTACAAGAAATATTTTTAAACTCATATTTGGCTTAACTATGCCTTCATTATGTTTTGTTGGAGAAATCGTTAGGACACTTTGGCAAATACATTGGACATACCCTGGACAATTATTATGTGGTCGTGGTCTTGAAATGTAGAGGACCCACCATATATCAATCACTCTCCTATTCTACCACACTTGCAGTTTGGGTCAGAGATTTCACAGTCCCTTCATGCATCATTACCCTTTAAGAATAGGAAAGGAAAGAATAGAGTCCCCGGTAACAAACCCTGGAGTGGTAGCTATGGGTTCGGATGATTTGAGCCGAACGGCCGAGAGCCAGAGTGATTATAGCTCGCTGTTCGGTTCTTCTGGTTGGTAGTTAAAGTCCAAAGAAACGAAATCCTCTAGTACAGCTTTCCCCAAGTAGTAATCAGGTACCCAAACACCAGCCGAAACATGATGAAGGGTGTAACAAGACTCATGTTTATTGAGACCACACAGGCTTTTATGGAGGTCCCCTTGCAGGAGGACCTCCCACAGTACACAAACCAAATAACCAATCATAAGGTACAGTTACACTTAAACACTCCCTGTCTCCACCTGTGAGATAATGAGATAAGTTAAGGAATAACCCAATTATCTCCAGGCAAAGTGCACACATTTTCCCCAAAACTCAGAACACCCCTTTATGCTTAAGGTATCCCACAAATATCACATCCCATGATAGCCCCAATCTGGGGGAACAACATATTCAAATTTCACCCAGATCGGTTAAGGCGTTTTTAAAAAGTGTGGAAGTCTTAAGTTACCGACCGGACACGAAGCTCTTGCCCAAAATAGTTCCATGAATTCAGTGTGTGCAGTCGGTCAATTCTGAAAATGTCAAATAACTCCATAATCCATGAATGGAGCCTCCTGGCTCATATGAGCGATTGTTCCCCTCATATGAATGCATCAAAGTACCGAAAAGCGCTCTCCTAGCTGTTCGGGAAATAAAGTTCCATAGTTTGCATGTTTGAGACCGGTGTTCGGGAGGTCGAGTGTCCGATTTTAGTTCCAGAGACTAAACAACCAAGTCCTGCTGCCTTTGTCCCGAACAGACATGATGGGCGCCGTTTTCTCCGCCACGTGGCATTCGTATATCGAATGGCGGCCACCCTGAGAGAGCGCTTAATTGACAGGCTCCTTTGAAGTCAATGAGCCAGGAGGGTGGTCGGTGTTCGGTAGTTTCAATCTACCGAACCAATGTGACATAAAATAAACGAATAAACCAAATAAATAAATGAATAAACCAAATAGATGAATGCTCAGAGAAAACCCCGAAATCCCGGTGGGTTTTTTCACATCCCTCTATTTAATTAGGGGATCCTTGAGTCTTCTGTGAGATTTATTTATCTAGTATACTACCACCAAATCATACAATGAGGGAAGAGAGAAGCATGATCTCTCTCACAGCAAAGGAGATTGCAATTTCTAATGATCGTTCATTTCTCATTTTCATTCAGTTAAACCTATATTAATTTATGATGCTACCTAGAAATTATAGCCCACAGTGGTTTTTTTAAAAAAAATATTAAAAATACATCAAGATTTTTTTTTGCTTTTTTTTCAGTAAACATGACATTTTGGTTAATTAAAAAAATCTGAAAAAAACACAATTTTGGGTAATTAAAAAAACTTGAAAAGGTTTTTGAATGATACACGTAGACTTGTTGCTGACATTCTATTACTCTTCATCACAGTCGTGCATTTTGCATACATGGTGTTATGAGTTCGACAATATTGTCTTAATACCCAACATGATGAAAATACATTTGTTTTTTTATAGAGCCATTCACGGACATCCATTTTGTTTTATGTATGTGCATTTTGGGAGTGACCTACCTCACATGCTGCTTCTATATTGGAAAAATACCTCACAAGAGAGAAGGGACCTCACTAAGGTCCTGGAAACTGAAGGGTGTTATACCAAAGTAGGACTAGCAAATCTGTAGTAAATGGTACATAAAAGAAAGGGCTTCAGTCGCACACAATGTTCAAGAATAAAGCAGATTTATTGGATCAAAAATGTAACAGAGCAACATTTCGACCTAAACAAAGGTCTTTGTCATGCTCCACCCCTTTTTCTGAGTATATTATATTATGTGATGCTATGTTCATGACTTTGATAATTCTTTCATCTCAGCTAACAGGTCGAATAGAAAAATTGCTATATCATGGTTAATTTTTATGTTTCGGGAATACTCACCCAAATGCATAAAATATGTTCTACAATGTGACTGTGATACATTATCCAGACATTCCATACATTACTAAACATTAGATTATTTTGTTGTGTGAACAATAGTGTTTGGTCTATACTTGTAGCATTTCAGAGATATGTCTAGATGATTTCAGTGTGACCATTGCATCAAACATTGAAATTATAATGATTCCCTGCCAGTTTTTGATGTGGTAGAGGATTACAGAAACTATTTCTTCTCAAAATGGGGGTGTTTTTTATTAGGAGATTCTACCAGAAGTACAGACCACAAGTGGATAGTTAAAATTGACATCTTGCTAATATTTACATTTTCTGTAGAAGTGGTTTATTTGAAAGTCATATCATAAAAGTAAAGTTGTCTCCCCAACAGTTTAAGAGGCAATTACTAAACCAGAACAAATATGTGTTCAATAATTGATAGCAAATATAGACATCTTGAGGTAAATGTATTTTTAGCATCCTACACAATTTTTCAAGTCTTTCTTCCTAAGAATTCTGTAGTTTGCAAATCAGTAACTGAGAAACTCAGTATGGGGAGTGTGGTACCAACATATCTGCTTGTATACTGTATATTTAATCTTTACATATGCATATTTACGTATGCATATTTAATCTTTATATATTTGCTTCCTTTTGATAGAAGGTGTATTTAATATGCAATGTTTAGGTACACCAGATTCCACAAGCAAATTGCTATTTACCTTTGAGAGCGTAAAACACAATTAAATGGAAGGGCAGCATTTAAGTTAAAGGGATACTATAGGCATCAAAACAACTTTAGCTTAATGAAGCCGTTTTCGTGTATAGATCATGCTCCTGCAGTTTCACTGCTCAGTTCTATGCCATGTTATAGTTAGTATTGTATATGTACATACAATTTCAGCATGTTACAGTGCTGCAGAGGTCTGGAGTGTCCTTTAATTTTGCTCCTATAGCTACTAAGTAGATAGCACTCTACCTGCTACGTGTGATTAAAGTTCAATCAAACACACTGTGCTGTAAATCTGATTGAAAATAACCATTTGTTTTTCATGGAAGCTGTGTCAGTCACAACAAAAAAATGCTTAATCTAGCTAAAGTTGTCTTGGTGCCTAGAGTATCTCTCTAATGTATAACCATATGCCTTCTAATTTGCATAGTTATTAAGTTGAAACAGGCATCTAATTGGCTACATGGCTCCAGAGCTATGCAGATGATGCAATTGTCGAGCCGAAGGGCAAAATTCAGTTGAGCTGTATGGGGAAACAGGGCTAATAAATAGAAAGAAAGACTGGCATTGTAATAAAATTGCTTGCTCATTCTACAATTTACCATGCTATGAGTGACTAGGAGATAGGTAGGAGTTAAACTAGCTCGGTCCAAGGCACGTTTTTCGTGTCACACACTAAAACAACAAAGTGCAAAGTGCTGTAGTTGTGGTTATGGTTTGTGTTGCTATTCCGTTACTATTCTAGAATTGTAATACATTTTAACGTGAAGTCGTAGATCTTGACTGCAATTAAATCGCACAGCATGTTATTTGTTTATTTCAGTGGATGAGATTTCTTGCAAGGTTATTTATTAAACCATGACTTTTGGGAAACTAACCAAGAGATTGAGAATAAAATGTCTGAAATTGAAAAATAATCCAGCATACCTAATTCTAGCTTGCCTCTTTTAATTTAAATGTATGGATGTATTTATAACATTCCTGGTGCCTTTATATTATTTGGTCCCCCTTTACATGTAAAAACCCTTTGTTAAACTTACCTCTCATCCACTTGCATTCTGGTTTTACAGCAGCCAACTCTCTTCCTCTATCTGATAAACTTTTTAAAAGTCTTCACTAGAAGACTCCTGCCTGCAGACTTAGCAATATGCAAATCTACCTGAATATGCAAATTAACAAGCCTTGCTATTCAGGTAGTGGATATAGCTGTTGTTACTATCAGAGCACGTTGTAAAGGTACCACAGCCAAATCCACCTTGTTGGTAGCAAGTATCAGCAGGACACGAGAGCTCACAAAACATTTAAAAACAACCAATAATATTTCACACACCCTGCACCTATAATGGGCACAGAGTAACCCAAACATAAGAACAATTCAGGAACCTATGGAAAGTGTTCTTCTGCTTCCAGTGATGGTGGCTACCATCACATTCTAACTTCAGGATATTCTTGGAACAACTCAGGTTTTGGGGACTTGGGGCACTCACTGCTGAGATAACTGTACATAGTTCAGGTTTGCCATGAAGAGGGGACAACAATAGGGAATTAGTGGGCTGGCTAATGGGATCAAAGTAACAATTTTTGCAACATGTCAAAGTGGAGATAGGCTGACAGGTATATAGCCAACACTATTGGAGCATTTAAGGCCAAGTTAATTGCTGTATTTTGTTTATTTTTGATTTCCACAATTTCTTAGGGCTATGCCTGACAGTGCAATGGAATCCACACTGTATTATGCTTTAGTTTGGTTTTATGTGTTATTCCTTTTTGATTGTAACTGAATTCAGCTCAGATGTTATCATATGTGTGTCAAATGTAAACTATGGTCTAATATCTTGGTCGGACCATGGACCAGTGATATTGACTTTCTAACTGGGTTCCCCTCCCCTAAAATTGAAACCACGTTTCACTAAGTGAAAGTTCTGAGATAAGTCTCCCCACGCAATGGCAAGCTCACAAAGCTGTCCTGCGGGGGCCCACCCATTTATAGATGGACTCTCATCCACAAATCTCGATAATCAGATATAACAGTTGCAAATCAAATAATCTGCACACTCCTATACTCTCTTAACCCCTAACACTCATTCTTTATCTTTTTCACCTCTGCCTGTTACACTCTAGCCAAGCTTTCTACATCACTACATCTCCTCTCTGTGCCTCCCCTGGCTTACTCCCAACTTCCAGTTTTTTTCTAGAAGTGCATACCCATCTGAGTAATGCTCTCTTGTCGTCCTCTAATTTTCCCTTCTCTCCCTCAGTATCAAAATCTCTCCTTACACCTTCTTCCCTCAACCTCCCAATAACCTCCGCCTTAACCTCTCTACCCTTCTTTCATCTCATGCCCTGCACTCTTTTCTCTATTCTCTCCATTCTTCTCCCACTTGATCACATCCCAGGCTCCATCTATATAAAACCTGCTCACACCTTTTTGTATCTCTATCTCTCCTCCTGCTTCTAGCAGCTGGTGATGTCTCTCCCAACCCAGGGCCCGTTATCTGCTCTACTCACACTAAGTCAACCAGAAACCACACAAACCTCATACCATGAAACCACACACCTCAACCCAATACCATGCCATCTATCCCTATCCCTACCAATATTCAGTGTGCACTCTGGAACACTCAATCCATCATACATGACCTCTTCATCTCAAATTCTTTCACACTTCTTGCCCTCACTGAGACCTGGCTGTCCCCTCTGATACTGCTACTCCTGTTTCCTTATGTTATGGTGGGTTACAATTCTCTCACACTCCCAGACTAAACAACTGCAAAGGAGGTGGTGTAGACATCCTTCTCTCCCCTCAATGTACCTTTCAACCTATCCTCCCTGTCCCTGCCTTATCCTCTACTTCCTTTGAAGTTCACACTGTCCGTCTATTAAAAACCCACTCCTCTAAGAATTCCCATCATTTATCGCCCTTCCCCTCGCCCCCCCAGTCATTCTAGGCTATTTATTGAACATTTTTCTTCCTGGCTACTCCATTTCCTCTCCTCTTGCACTCATTCTTGGGGACTTTAATATCCCAATCAACAACCCTAACTGCCCTGATGCCTCTCATGTGCTCTCTATAACCTCCCTTGTTGGACTCCCACAGGTGTCTAATTCATTAACTCATAGAGCAGAAATACTCTTGACTAGAGTTGAGCGAACCCGATCTGAAAAGTTTGGGTTCGTACCGAACATTACGTTTTTTGGACCCCGGACCTGAACACGGACATATCACTGTATGTTCGGGTTGGAGTTCGGCGATTTATTGACGTGTTTTGAAAGGCTTCAGGGCAGCCAATCAACAAGCGTTTGACTCGTGTGCCCTTAGTAGCCATCACAGCCATGCCTACTAATGGCATGGCTGTGATTGGCCAGTGCAGCAAGTGACCCAGCCTCTATAAAAGCTGGTCACTTAGTATTAGTAAATTATGCCCTTACTCGTTGTACCGTGAGTAGGGGCGTGTCTATTAAACAGTGAGCATTCTGTGGCTGCTCACTGTTAAAAAAAACAAAAAAACATGCCGCCATCCTAAAGCCCCCACCCGCAACGTGAGAGTGGGGGCTTTTAAACTAAAGGGGGGCCTATTGCCCCCCCAGCCCCCACCCCTGAGCGGCGGGTGGGGGCCCTAAATACCAATAAGGGGGGAGACCTACTGTCCTCCACCCGGCCCCCACCCCTGTGCGGCGGGTGGGGGCCATAAATAAAAAATGGGGGGGACCTAATGTCCTTCCCCCGGCCCCCACCCCTGAGCCATAAATAAAAATTGGGGAGGACCTAATGTCCTCCCCCCGATCCCCAGACCTGCGCGGCAGGTGGGGGCCCTAAATAACCATAAGGGGGGCCTAAGGTCCTTCCCCTGGTCCCCACCACTGCGGTGGGTGGGGGCAATAAATAAAAATCCCCCCCAGGTGACTAGGGGTCCTCAAACCCCTAGTCAACCCCCTCCCAAAAAAAACCCTAAACCCTACCTATCCCCTCACCCTAAAAATAATGAGGGGGGCATTAACTAAGTACCTGTTAAAAAAGATAAAATAAAGCTTACCATTTAATGTTTTCTTTCTTCTAAAATCTTCTTTTGTCAGCCCCAAAAAAGGCCAAATGAAAATCCATAATAACAAGCGCACTTAAAAAAAAAAAATAATAATAATAATCCATCTTCACCCATGGCGGGCTCCACACAGACTGAACTCTGCAGGGCGAGGGAAGGCTTATACCAAACAACTTTCCCACACTGTGTAAAATGACACAGAGCACTCTGATTAGTTAGCTTGAAATCCAGCCAATCAGAGTGCTCTGTGTTATTTTACACAGCGTGGGAAAGTTCCAAAGAACTTTCCCACGCTGTGTAAAATGATACAGAGCACTTTGATTGGTGGATTTCCAGCCAACCAATCAGAGTTCTTTGACAGGTATATGTAGAGACCTGTCAGTCTCTTAATTTACCTGTCAGAGCACTCTGATTGGATGGCTTAAACCCACCAATCAGAGTGTTCTGAGCCTAATTGCAGGGTGGGGCAAGGCTTTATAAGCTTTAGTTTCCCCCCTTATTGTTATTTAGGTGCCGCAGGGGTGGGGGCTGGGGGGGAGGACATTAGGTCCCCCCTTATTGTTATTTAGGACACCCACCTGCTGCACAGGGGTGGGGGCCGGAGGGGGGACATTAGGTCCCCCCAATTTTTATTTATGGCCCCCACCCACCGCTTAGTGGTGGGGGTGGGGGGGGACAGTAGGTCCCCCCTTATTGTTATTTAGGGCTCCCACCCGCCGCTCAGGGATGGGGGCCGGGGGGGAGGACATTAGGTCCCCCCATTTTTTATTTTTGGCCCACACCCACCACTCAGGGGTGGGGGTGGGGGTGGGGGGGAGGACAGTAGGTCCCTTATTGTTATTTAGGGCCCCCACCTGCTGCACAGGGGTGGGGGCCGGAGGAGGACATTAGGTCGTCCCCCCATTTTTTATTTATGCCCCCCACCAACCGCGTAGTGGTGTGGGTGGGGGGGGACAGTAGGTCCCCCCTTATTGTTATATAGGGCCCCCACCTGCCACGCAGTGGTGGGGGCCTGGGAGAAGGACCTTAGGTCCCCTCCCCATTTTTTATGTATGGCCCCCACCCACCGCTCAGTGGTGGGGGTGGGGCGGTGGGTGTGGCCCAGGTGGAGGATCTTAGGTTCCCCCTTATTGTTATTTAGGGCCTCCACCCCCTTATTGTTATTAGGGCTCCCACCCGCCGCGCAGGGGTGTGGCCCAGGGGGAGGACCTTAGGTTCCCCCCCCTTATTGTTATTTAGGGCTCCCACCCTCCGTGCAGGGGCCGGGGGGAGGACAGTAGGTTCCCCCCCCAATTCTTATTTAGGGCCCCCACCCACCGCTAAGGGGTGGGGGCCAGGTGGAGGACATTAAGTCCCCCCCCATTTTTTATTTATGGCCCCCAGCAGCCGCGTAGGGGGGATGCGGGGGGGAGGAGGGTAGGTCCCCCCCCCTATTGTTATTTAGGGCCCCCACCTGTCGCACAGGGGTGGGGGCAATAGTTCTTGTTTTTGTTTTTTTTACAGTGAGCAGCCACTGGCTGCTCACTGTTTACTAGACATGCTCCTACTCACGGTATAGCGAGTAGGGGCTGAATTTACTAATACAAAGTAATTTTTACTTAGTATTAGTAAATGTGGCTGAAAGACCAATTTAGGTCTTTCAGCCTTTTGGTAGATAGCTCCCTAATACCGTGGGAATTGGGGAGTTATCTACTAAGTGGCTGCTTATTTTATGTTATTTTTAAGTGATTTCCCTATCCACATTAGGGTTCGGGGTTAAGTTCAGGGTCAAGTTCGAGCCCGAACCTGGACTTTTTTTCAAAGTTCGGCCAAACCCGCCGGAGCCGAACATACAGGTGTCCGCTCAACTCTACTCTTGACCTCATCTTCACCAATCTCTGTACCACCTCTAATCTCTCCAATGTTCTATTTCCTCTTTCTGACCACCATCTGCTGTCCACTGACATCAGCATACCCCGTACCCAAAGTACCTCACCCTCATCACATCAGTCTTGCAGAAACCTCCATTGTAATGACCTACAGCAATTGTCCACCACTTGATCATATCCCAGGCTCCATCCATATAAAACCTGCTCACACCTCTAACAATATTAAAAGAAATACAAACTCACTTCAACAAATATGTTAATTCATACAAGAACCGATAAATTGAAGCACCCACTATGTATAGTCATCTAAAGAAGGGTGGGTTTGGAGTGTCGAATATTATACTCTATTACCATGAAGTTGCTTTTGCACAAGCCGTACTATTATAACCTGCTGGCACATATGTATGGGTAGATATGGAGGACTTACGGGTGCAACATCAGCAACTAGTTCCCCATCTATAATCAGGGGCCCTTTTATAATGGGAAGTCTGCTTAGCTCCACTAGTCACTCAATATTGATGTGGTACAACTAGGCCACCAACATCCCCTGTATTAAACAACTGTCTAGAGTAGGGCCTCGGCAGACATTACACCACTCAATTCCCTCTCTGAATGTCTCTAACAAATCCACATTGTCACCATTTAAAGCCCTATATAAAATTGTTGAAATTCCCCGCAGTAAAATAAGCCATTTTACAACATGTACATTGAAATGACAAGGGAAAGATAGAAGTAGACTATCTCTATTAGAACAAGCTGTAGAGGAATTCCCCAACATAAAGGTCATCATCTCCAAATGTTATAATAAAATTTTAGACACTGTTTATTATACCCACGACATATAGAAAAAGATGTTATGGATCACTCTCAACCCCCTATCATGTGTACTAACTACCTGGAACTTGTTAAGAAAATTTTATTTCGTTGGTACATGACACCCTTTAGACTTTTTATGTATATTTCCAGGTACATCTTCCAGCTATTAGAGGAAATGTGGTCACACCGGAACTCTTGTCCATATTTGGTGGAATTGCCTGGTCTCGACTCCGGCATGGAGAGGGATCTTAATTTTGTCATCAGGGCCTGTGGACATGTAACTTCTTTTCACACTGAAGTAACACTTTTAGGAATATACCTCTACACTGTGCCACAGTGCAAATTAAATTGATGACAATTATAGCAGTATTTAATAAAATATAGGAATCATATATTAACATGCCAACAACACATACACTGGAACAAGGGAAAGGGTAAGGAACAATGAGTAGGACAATAGGGAATGGAATTAGTAGCTTACAAAAATCCACAAATCTGATATGCAACCATCTGGGTATTTTGATTTTTTTGTGCTTGGTTTTCTTTTTCTCTATATAGATGTATCACTATGCATTACAAATGTAGAACTATGCAAATGGAGACAGCAGTTATTGATCCTTCCTGCTGACAAAGATATTTAGTCATACATCTTGCAATAAATTACTGTTAATATGTATCTTGGAGATTGTACACACATACCATATTGCCCGTGTGTGTATTACTGAAAATAATAAATTGTTAAAAAATTTTTTTACCAAAATGGGAATGCAGGGTGAATTTTAAATTTAAGGTAAATACAGCCAAACTGGAAAAGCTCTCCAAGTCAGCCATGCTTTCAGTTTGGCTACTCTGGCCTTAAATTTGTAATTCTCAATGAATTCACTTTGATTCCTCGGTTTCTTAAATAACACTGTATTAAGTGTAATAAAAATTGCATATTAATGAGCCAACCCCACAGAATGCCAAGCCATTAAATGATAAACGAACCATAAAATAAAAGGGGGTTCCTGGTGTACAGCGTTTTAAATGCTAAATAATTAACAGTCCATTCAGTCAACATACTCACTCGCAGTCCAGGGTTCCCAGATCTTTTCAAATTTGATCAGGGAGTTCCTCACCTATGCCGTCAGTTTATACATAAGGTAGTTATCTTTTATGTTGTCAATTACTGATATAAAGGTAGTATTGAGTTTGAGCCAGCCCTGGGCAACGGTTCATCTAGTTGCTACTCCATCTGTCTAAGTACCTATTTACCAGGCTTTCAGGATTACAAGTTGATGCAGCATGCAGAACTGAGTCACACTTAGGATTAAGGATAACGTATAACCGGACCATAGAATGGCCGGACTTAACGTATCCAAGAATAGTCAAAATATTTGCAGAGTTCAGCAACACAGAATCAGACACAACGATGAGGGAAAGCCAAAAGTCAAGGATACCAGAATTCAAGGAAGTCAAAACGAAGCCAAAGTCAAATACCAGAAAATCAAGATCAGGAACGCACTCTCGGATTACCATCAGGATGAAACCACGACAGGGCAATGAGCAAAAGAAGAATTGGGTTAAAATACCCCTCCTGTGGATCTAATTGACTGTAACCGGCCTTTGACCCCAAAAGCAATTACCAAGTTTCCATGTGCATGATTGGTGCTCAGCACAAACCCTCCTGTGGATCTGATTGGCGATAACCGGCCTTTGACCCCAAAAGCAATTACCAGGTTTCCATGTGCATGACTGCTGCTCGGCACAACTTTTCCTGTCATGACGGTAATGATGCTCTGCACAACTTTTCCTGTCAGAATACATGACACAGGCACACCCATGGGTTCATGGTAGGTCTGCGGGGGATGACCTGTGCTAGAATATCTCCCACTTTGTCCCAGAAGGTTTGTATCTGAGAGCAATCCCACCACATATGCAGGTATGTGCCGCGGAGGTCACAGCCTCTCTAACACGTATGTGTTCGGGTTTAACCCATACGCTACAGTTTCACCAGTGTGGTATCCCATTAAAATGTGGTTTTAAAGCACTACTTTTTTTGGTCCCTAATCACAGATAAAAAACTAAGTACAGTGAAGGGGCACTAAACCTGTGCAGTGAAAAAAGGATCCAAGGATCCAAAAGTAATTCAAAGAAATAAAGTTCTAACACTTGGTTATTTCAGGTTCAGGTGCAATGTGTGTTTTATTCAGCCATCCCAAATGACAGACAATATTTCAACACAATGTGTTTCTTCATCAAGTCATAAGTGATAAAGACACACATTGTGTCAAAACGTTGCCTGTCATATGGGATGGCTTAATAAAACCCACATTGCAACAGAAATAACAGAGTGCTGGGGCTTTATTTCAAAACAAACATGCTTCGGTTTTTGATTCAGCTACTTTTTGGGTGGAAGTTTATACGATCAGCCATTTGTTCTAAATTCAGACAAATTGCAGTTCAGAATGAAACAAATATCCAAGTCTAGACTGGATTAGCTTTATGCCATCTGCATACCCTGACACATGATTTTCATTGTCTATCATTAAGGAGAATTGGACTCAGGACAGAACTTTCACATAATTTCACTTAACAGATCTGTCCAACTTGAAGATTTTCAATTAATAGCTACTGTCTACACTTTATCTTTAGGTCAATGTTTAACCCCTTAAGGACCAAACTTCTGGAATAAAAGGGAATCATGACATGTCACACATGTCATGTGTCCTTAAGGGGTTAATCCAAGAAACATCTTGAGAGAACCCTGTAATAAATATATATATATATTTTTTTTCTATATGTACATACTTATGAATAGATGGATGGATAGATGCAGATGGATAAGTGAGTCATTTTTGATGTCCTTAATTTGGAATATATGTATCTATGAGACCATCTGATTGAAATAGCCGAGTTTTACTTACAGAATGTTTTCACTTGCGGGGTTAAAACGATAAGAACATGTGCACAAACCAATTAATTGAGATGAAGTGGGCTGGGTTCCTATAGAGTCCCTTTTAGAGTTTTTTTTATTTTATTTTTTAGTTTGGTTCCGCAAAAACATTGTTCCCATTATGGAATCAACATACCGTAAATACTCGAGTATAAGCCGACCCGAATATAAGCCGAGGCGCCTATTTTTACCACAAAAAACTGGGAAAACTTATTAACTCGAGTATAAGCCTAGGGTGGGAAATGCGGCAGCTACTGGTAAATTTCTAAATTAAATTAGATCCCAATAAAATTACATTAATTGAATATTTATTTACAGTGTGTGTATAGAATGAATGCAGAGTGTGTGTTTGTGTGTGTGTATAGAATGAATGCAGAGTGTGTGTTTGTGTGTGTGTATATAATGCAGTGTGTGTGTTTGTGCAGTGTGTGTAAACTGGATGAGGGGAGGGCATTTTTATTTTAATTTTGTAATTTTATATTATTTTAATATTATTATATTATTATTTTAATAATATTATTATTATTTTAATATTTGCTTTATTGTCCCCTCTCCCTGCTTGTTGCCTGGTCAGGGAGGGGGGACAAAAAAACATTTTTTTTTAAAATAATTCAAATATTAAAATAATAATATAATAATAAAATAATATTAAAATAATAATATTATTATATTATTATTTTAATATTTGCATTATTTTTTTTTAATGTTTTTTGTCCCCCCTCCCTGCTTGTTGCCTGGCCAGGGTGGGGGGACAAAAAACATTTAAAAAAAATAATGCAAATATTAAAATAATAATATAATAATAAAATAATATTAAAATAATATTATTTTAATATTATATTATTTTATTATTATATTATTATTAATTTAATATTTGCATTATTTTTTTTAAATGTTTTTTGCCCCCCCTCCCTGGCCAGGCAACAAGCAGGGAGGGGGGACAAAAAAACATTTAAAAAAAAAATGCAAATATTGAAATAATAATACAATAATATTATTTTAATAATATTATTTTATTATTATTAAACTAAAATAATACTGAATCCCTGGTGGTCCAGTGGCATTGGCAGTTCAGTGGGGGGCTGACAGGGAACTCTTACTTACCTTCCTGCAGCTCCCTCCTCCTCTGTGCAGCTCCTCTGTCAGCTCCGTTCTGTTTACAGTACAAGTCTCGCAAGATCTGTGGGTCTCACGAGATTTACACTGGGAGTAGAACGGAGCTGACCAGGGAGCTGCACAGAGGAGGAGGGAGCTGCACAGAGGAGGAGGGAGCTGCAGGAAGGTAAGTAAGAGCTCCCTGTCAGCCCCCAACAGGACCGCCGGGCTTGTAATGAGCCCGGCGGTCCTGGTCTGTATTGTGGCAATGTAAATTGCCACAATACAGACATTGACTCGAGTATAAGCCGAGTTGGGGTTTTTCAGCACAAAAAATGTGCTGAAAAACTCGGCTTATACTCGAGTATATACAGTACTCTTTGTGTGTAGTTAAGGCTCACACATAGCTCTACAAGTTATTAATTTAAGTGGTAAACCTATCACTGACACCACTTAGCAACTCATCCACTCCCTGGTTATTTCTCGTCTTGACTGCTGCAATAACCTACAATCTGGCTTCCCTCTCTCCGACCTTTTCCCTTCAGTCCATCCTGAATGCATCTGCTAGGCTCATCTACCTTACCTGTCGCTCTGTATCTCCTGCACCTCTTTGCAAGCCTCTTCACTGGCTTCCTATCTACAGCAGAAATAAATTGAAGATATTCACTCTGACCAACAAAACCCTTACTTACACTGCTCCCACTACCAGTTCTCGCTAATCAACAAATATACGTCAGCTTATTACCTAAGATCTTACAACGACCTGCTCCTTATATCTTCTATTATCACTTCTTATCTTCCCATACTTGGCTGCAGGACCTCTCTCGCGAAGCACCAACCCTCTGGAACTCACTTCCCCGCATTGTCAGACATCCCTCTAGTCAGTTTTCCTTTAAAGCATACTAAAAACATTGTTGCGTGGCGAAGCCTCCTACTCAACTCAGTAACTAATGCATTCAATTTAACCAATAAATGCCCTCATCTCACTCTGTATTAAAATCATTCTCACCCTTGCAGTCCCCATCTCCTGTTTCTAAACCCCCTAACCATCTAGATTGTAAGTTCCTACAGGCATAGGGTCCTCATCTTTTCTTTTATTTGTTTGTCAAATGTTGTATTGTCTCTTATGCTGTACTGTTTATTTATACTTGTACCATGGACAGCGCTGCAGAATGTGACATGCTTTATAAATTAGGTATAATAATATTAATATTTAACTAAGGCCATTTTGATTTCTGGATGTATTTTTTTTTTTAAGTTGCATCATGAATATTTATTAATTTACTTTTAACGGATGCTTATTTCAATGAACAGAATAGGAGGATATTAAGGACATCATTTTACAATGCTAGGGTCCATAAGTAAAAGATATATATACTTAAAACACATGGGAAGAAAATCACCTTTGCCTTCTAATACTTACCTGGATAAATATGCTGTATACCAGTGTACTAGCTAAAATACTTGTACATGGCAAAACAATCTGGTTCAGCTGAATCAAACCAGTAACATTTTTTGTTTTGGTGGGCTGAAATTTGTTCATGTGGCATTTTGGGTCAAATTACCTTTGTCTGTGCATTTGTGTAGGTAAAAGCTGTTTGAACGAAACTGAAGCACACAAAAATAGGCTTATCAGTGTACTGCAAAATATACATAATATAAATATTATGTATATAGTTTGCAGTACAAAGATATGCACATTTATCTGCCATTTGGTTCACAGATCAAGTGAGAAGTAACCAATAGAGCAAAAAAGGAGGAGCAGTTAAAATAATTATAGTTATATACAGTATCTCACAAAAGTGAGTATACCCCTCACATTTTTGTAAATATTTTATCATATTTTTTCATGTGACAACACTGAAGAAATGACACTCTGCTACAATGTAAAGTATTAAATGTACAGCCTGTATAACAGTGTAAATTTGCTGTCCCCTCAAAACAACTCAACACACAGCCATTAATGTCTAAAACGTTGGCAACAACAGTAAGTACACCCCTAAGTGGAAATGTCCAAATTGGGCCCAAAGTGTCAATAATTTGTGTGGCCACCATTATTTTTCAGCACTGCCTTAACCCTCATGGGCATGGAGTTCACCAGAGCTTCACAGGTTGCCACTGGAGTCCTCTTCCACTCCTCCATGATGACATCACAGAGCTGGTGGATGTTAGAGACCTTGCTCTCCCCCACCTTCTGTTTGAGGATACCCCACAGATGCTCAGTAGGGGTTAGGTCTGGAGACATGCTTGACCAGTCCATCACCTTTACCTTCAGCTTCTTTAGCAAGGCAGTGGTCGGCTTGGAGGTGTGTTTGGGGTCGTTATCATGTCGGAATACTGCCCTGCGGCCCAGTCTCTGAAGGGAGGGGAAAATGCTTTGCTTCAGTATGTCACAGTGCATGTTGGCATTCATTGTTCCCTCAATGAACTGTAGCTCCCAGTGCTGGCAGCACTCATGCAGGCCCAGGCCATGACACTCCCACTACTATAAGGATGTAAAGGGGGTAAAGGCTGCGCTAAGGGCTAGTAACAATATTCTAAAACAATATAAACCAGACCAAATGGTATAAAATGGATAAACAACAACAAGTAAACCTATGTGAATAATAAAAGACGGTGGAGAATAAAAACTCTCACTTGAGACAACAGAATAAGAGTAGATCCTTCCAGATAAAAATATATAATGAATGTGAATAAAAAGTCAATAAAAACTCTCACTAATATATCTGGATAAGGTAAGGGTACAGTCCTCGGGAGTTGATCCATCTGAATTGATAAAATATCCGTATATGTGGAGACAAAAGGAGAACACGACAAACAGCCGATAGTGTAGTATTGTAAAATCCAATGGTAAAATAGATAAAAGGAAGGTAATACACTCACATTTGTGAGAGCTTTAAGCAGCTCTGAGGTGAAGGGCGTGTAGCGGTATAATCCCCGCTAAAGGATATACTAGAGAGGTGCGTCCGTCACTTCGGCCTGGTTGATTCAGTGCTCCAAGATATATAAAAAACAGCAATAGTGCTCTCAGTTGATAAGGATAGAGTAATAAAATATAATTCAAATATACTCATAAGTATAGAGCAGGAAATACTGCTCTATTAGTACTGCGTTGGTGGAATGATCCCCACCTAGGATTCCTTTAGGACCAATTTTCATTTTATTGAATTTTATATGCACTTTTTATTATTTTTTTATTCTCCCTGGCATCTCTTATTGTATCCTGACTCAAGGAATCCTAGGTGGGGATCATTCCACCAACGATGAGACTTTTTATTGACTTTTTATTCACCTTCATTATATATTTTTATCTGCATGGATCTACTCTTATTCTGTTGTCTCAAGTGAGAGTTTTTATTCTCCACCGTCTTTTATTATTCACATAGGTTTACTTGTTGTTGTTTATCCATTTTAGACCATTTGGTCTGGTTTATATTGTTTACAAATATTGTTATTAGCCCTTAGTGCAGCCCTTACCCCCTTTACATCCTCTAGCTTGTTTTATTAAGGGTCTTGAGGGATTCCCTTTTTTGGGTTACTGCTTATTCTTGTTATTTAGCACTGACTCTTCCCCTTTGTTCCCACTGCCATGCTTGACTGTAGGCAAGACTCACTTGTCTTTGTACTCCTCATCTTGTAGCTGCCACACACACTGGACACATGCTTGACACCAAGTTTATCTTGGTCTCATCAGACCATAGGACATGGTTCCAGTAATCAATATCCTTAGTCTGCTTGTCTTCAGTAAATTGTTTGCGAGCTTTCTTGTGCATCATCTTTAGAAGAAGCTTCCTTCTGGGATGACAGCCATGCAGACCAATTTG
Organism: Pelobates cultripes; assembly: GCA_933207985.1. Taxonomy (NCBI): domain Eukaryota; kingdom Metazoa; phylum Chordata; class Amphibia; order Anura; family Pelobatidae; genus Pelobates; species Pelobates cultripes. Next base: position 75,467,175 of record OW240921.1, read on the forward strand.
ATGCAGTGTGCGGCGTATGGTCTGATCACTGACAGGCTGACCCCCCACCCCTTCAACCTCTGCAGCAATGCAGGCAGCACTCATATGTCTATTTCCTAAAGACCACCTCTGTATATGACGCTGAGCACGTGCACTCAACTTATTTGGTCGACCATGACGAGGCCTGTCCTGCAACAATTCTTTTTTTTAAGATCCTCAGAGAGTTCTTTGCCATGATGTGCCATGTTGAACTTCCAGTGACCAGTATGAGAGAGAGTGAGAGCGATAATACCAAATTTAATACACCTGCTCCCCATTCACACCTGAGACCCTGTAACACTAACAAGTCACATGACACAGGGGAGGGAAAATGGCTAATTGGGCCCATTTTGAATATTTTCACTTAGGGGTGTACTCACTTTTATTGCCAACGGTTTAGACATTAATGGCTGGGTGTTGAGTTATTTTGAGGGCACAGCAAATTGACATTGTTATACAGGCTGTACACTTACTACTTTACATTGTAGCAGAGTGCCATTTCTTCAGTGTTGTCACATGAAAAGATATAATAAAATATTTACAAAAATGTGGGGGTGTAATCCCTTTTGTGAGATACTTTATGTATATATCATGCATTTCTTAAATATATTATGATTTTTTTTTTTTACTGCTCCTTTTTTTATTGCATTAAATTGGTCACTTATCACTGCTTAATCCAAGGATAAATTTGACTGCCATTCTGGGGTCAAGAATGAATTTTTTTCCTAGCTTGTTGCAAAATTGTGCTTCAAACTGTTTTTTTTTGCCTTCTTTTGGATCACCAGCATAAAACAAATGTGAGGAAGGCTGAACTTGAAGACGCAAGTCTCTTTTCAGCCATGTAACTATGTAACTATGTAACTATGATCTGTGAATACAATCAACATTTAGACATCAGTCCCCTTTTTTCCCATCAATTATCTCTTTTTTTGTGGCTATGGACTGAACTCCAAATTACAAATCAAACTAATTTTGTTTGTCCATTGTCTGTGTCGTTTGTCTTATGATGCATTCATATGGAGCTCTGTAATTATGGAATTAGGATGACCCACCAATCAGCCAAAATTTGGACGAATTGCAATTAATTTTAAATCAAATGTACAAGTAGATTTGCTAGTACGTGTGTTTAAACTTGACATTGTCAAAAACAGTTTCAGTGAAAAAACAAGTGATATTGAATATCTAAGTAAGCATCCAGATGTAAATAATTAAGTAGTATATATTTGGGTAGTAGGGGGTGCTTGTATTGTATGCTAAGAAATCTTGAATCTGAATTTCCCACCGTGACTAATGTGAATGGAAGAAAGACCACTGTCTCTATCATCAGCGGTATCACCCGATGTCAGCTTTCCTGGTGTGGGTTTCATTAAGTAAGCAAGCAGCATCTGATAAGAGACACTATTATTTCCGGACTCTATTTTCAACAGTCACGGTTCATATAAGAAGCAATCAGGTACAGAGGGCAAAAATCCTGATTTACTTACCATGTCTATTTAATTAAAGAAACTATGATACAAGAAAAACCTTTTTGCAAAATACATTAGAGTTTAAGATATTTTTATGAAATTAAAATAAAAATGTTTTTGTGCTAAAAAAACATAGAATGCACATTTTTATGAGAAAAACATGCCAAAAAAACTTTTTCTCAAAGGTCTTTGTAACTCTGCCCTTTTCTAACCTAATTTACTGTCAATTCCAGTGTCAAATTGCCTTTCCTTGTTTAGTCAGTGTAATGATATGCCATCATATCTGACTTACACAAGAGTATAAGTTAAGTAATTTGACAGGCAAAACAAACAAGTGAAAGAAGCCTTTAAAAACATCAAAAAGAAAGTGTGCCTTTATCAGAAGAAAAATCTTCAGATAAGTAGCCGCCTAAAACACAGGCTTACATAGAATGGAAACATAGAAACATCTACTTGGTTTAAAAGTACCTGGTGCAGAAGCTAAGAAAAAAAGAAAAAAGAAAAATATATATATATATTTATTTATATATGGAGTTTAGTGTGAGTAACCCAGCAAGGTATATATATATATATATATATATATATATGTACAGTGGGACCTCGGTTTACAAATGCCTCGGTTAACATAATTTTCTGTTTACAAATGAAAATCCATTAAAAATAATGCCTCGGTTAGCAAAACATTTTCGCATTACAAAGCAAGTTTCCCCAGGATACATAGCGCCTGGGAGGTTTATAGTACCGCCCACTGCATGTTGGAGCCTCTGGGTAGCACGTGGTGTCAAGTGTGGAGGTGTTGGAGCGGCTTTTGCGTAGAGTTTTGGAGCCATTCTGGAAATTGTTTGCAGTTGATCTGGAACTTTTTGGTGCATTTCTCAAGCTGTGGAAAGGTAGGGAGCTGAGCTTTGTCGTTTGCATGCCTTTTATTGTGTATTCTGCATTGTGGGCTGGTTTCCATGCCAGCTCATTTTGACTTTTTTCTGACCTCCAGAACGGATTATATGGTTTTCATTGCATTCCTATGGGAAACCGCGTTTCAGTTTACAAATGTTTCGCAATAAGAAACGTCCCGGAGAACGCATTCAATTCGTAAACCACTGTATATATATATATATAAATATACACCTTGTTAGGGTTATTCACACTAAACTCCAAATTGTAGCAAATTAAATTGGAATGACAAAAGCAAGACTAAAATAGATGATGCTCCAACTGATCTATAAACACAGCTTGACTATTTTAGCCTCAATTGCGCCAATTAGAATCCGACGTTCAGTGATTTACCTTGAATGTAAAACCACTACAACTTTTCATCAAATTATTTTTCAACAATTACATTTAATCTCAGCCTTATCAAAAAGGACAAATGCAGGAAGACTAACTTTTTTAAGCACAAAGTAAAAAATATATTTATAATACTACTATATTTGTATCTAGATACAGTAGGTATAGAGTTTTGTGTTGTAATTCAATAGTACATGTTTTAATTTTTGAAATGTTAGATTATGTTAGAGAATAGTAACTGTTAACTGGTATTTTTTTTCTTTTAATTTTTTTTTTTTTTTTTTTTGAATTTATGAGTCCTGCTCTGGTTTCCTTTTAGATTTTCACTGGGCCTTTTAAATAATATAACATATGATGGATGGATGGATGGATGAATGGACGGACGGACGAGCAGGCAGACAGGCAGACAGACAGTGTATCTGATTAGTGGATTTAGATCAGAAAGGTGAAAATATTATAGATAGGATTTGATTTGTATTATTTAATTGTTATTGTTAATTGTATTTTAGAAGAGGATGCAACACAAGGCATTCTTTCATTAGTTTTTTATTGAATACATTTGCAATGATGCGGCAGTAAATGCTTTAAATAAAATCAAAAACACTGCCTAATTTCTAGTTTAATAATATAGAAATTCAAGGAAAAAAATATTCGCACATGAGGCAACCACTTGCTAAACAGTTTATGTGAACTATAACTCACATCTATAGCTACATAGTGGTTGGATGAGCCTCCACAATAGACTTATATAACAAGTTACCATTTTGACAATTTACGAATTGACACACAAACAAATATTCTTAAAGGAACACTCCACAATCAGCTTGCTAAAGTGCTTTATGTGTCTGGAGCCTGTCACATTTGTGACAGTTTATAAAAGTGACGATTTCAATACAAATCAGCACTTTTGTAATTGGAGGCAAAAACCACTCCCTGGCTTTTTTTCGTTTGTGGTTACAGCACAACCTCTGACTGGACTATTCCCCTGCATGGATTGAGTGGAGGCTGGAAAAAAAGGGATGTCTTGCAAATGCTGCAGAAAAAAATAAGGAAAAAAAGACATGCGTGTTTTCTTTGGAATTATGTGTACTAAATTATTCAATAAAAGAATACATTATCATTAGGGTGTTCCTTTAAAAAAGGTCACTTCATCTAATACAGCCCTCAAATATATATATATATATATATATATATATATATACTTTATTAAGAATAGGGGATTTAGGAGTGTATATATATATATATATATATATATATATATATATATATATATATATATATATGTGAACTCATAAGTCCCCTATTCTCAATGCTTCTCCTTGATTACACAACGCTCTGTACTAACAAGGAATTAAGTGCTGGTGAAAAATATGGTGGATAATGTGCAGAGAGGCCTGTTACAAATCCATTAAAAAATGTGTTTTTAGTGGTCACGAAATATTTGTGCAAGTTTTAGTAAACGCACTTTGTTTGCAACAATTAGTTGTATGTGTAGTGGAGCTCCCTGTACCCCGGCTGGTGACCAGGCTGCAGTCCTTCTTCCAGGCAGGTATCGTCCCTTCTGCCTATTCCGCTGCAGTCCTTCTTCCAGGCAGGTATTGTCTCATCTGCCTATTCCGCTGAAGTCCTTCTTCCAGGCAGGTATCGTCCCCTCTGCCTATTCCACTGCAGTCCTTCTTCCAGGCAGGTCCACCTCTGCCTGCAATGTGATTTATATTGCCTTTGTAAAAGCACAAATAGGCTCTCAGATCATGCAGCCAGCCAACAAGTACGACAACTCTGTGGCTGGGATTCCTAAAATCCATACAGGATACATTCAAAATGGAACTAACATTTAACCCCAAACAAACACATTACACACACACACCCTGCACCCACAATGGACACAGGGTGATTTAAACATAGGAATAGTCCAAAATGTCCTTATGAAACAACAGGTGATGGTGACTAGCATCACAGTATGCATTAAAACAAGATATATGCAGATTCCCTTTCAATGTGGGATCTATAGCATCAACTGTGCAAAATCTAAAAAAAAAGCTGGGAAGCTGGAATAAAAGGTTGAATGTTTACGTCACTAGTTCAAGTGTTTAAAGTCATAATCTATCAAATAATGTTTGCAAAATAGCATTATCTATTGCTTTTTTGGTCTTGATAATCTCAGTCAATCCTCACATGTGTGGCAAAATGCCAGTTAGCATTCATAAGGATGACTTGAATCAGAGGATGGAGATGCTGAACATAGTGGATATCTGAGTGACTGCACCTAGATGCTGTTACTAGGCAGCAATGTAAATATTGCTCTTTCCCTGTAAAGGCAGCGTTTTTATTGCTCTACATTCAGCGACATGCTATAGATACCATAACCACTACTTTAAGCTGTAGTGGTACTGGTGAATATAGTTCCCCTTCGATTTCTTATATTAAGTCCTTATCCATGAACCTAACTTTTAAAACCACACTAAAATGTCTTCACCATAAACACTCTGACCCTCACAATTGGATAAACATTTAAAAAACTAAGTTCAAAATAATAAAATATAAACAAATATATCATTTACAAAACATATATAAAAAATATAGAAGGTCGCCATATGCCTCGGTCTAAACACACATGTAATTGTCTATACACATTATATATATATGTATGTATATATCTATATACATTGTTAATGATTCGAGCTGTGGATTGGTATTGTACAATGAGTTTCTGTCTGTACTGTATTGCTCAATACTGAATAAATTCGAGCAAAAATGTAAAAAAAAATATTGTCAAAAAAATTTAAAAACATTAAAATATTTAAAAAAAATCCTAATATTAAATAATGTTAAAAGTATGTCCAAAAATATTAAATCATTTAAAAAGCTTATCCAAAAATATTAAATGAAGCCCAAGAAGGGCTGATTAAAAGTGATATATCTGCTTTAACAGCTACTCTTATCTATAGTGCCACATTCCAAACCCCAACTCTTTAACCTCTAGTTAGAAACGCCTTACCCTAAACCCTATTTTGTAACATCTAGATAATTCCTAGCTACTAACATAAAGTTAGGGGCCAATTTCTAGCCCCTAACATCTAGGAAGACCTGTCTCCTAACCATGTAACTCACAAATGTAACCTCTCAATGTATCACTACTAAAAGAAATGTTAGTTAAAAGCTGCCATGGTTAAAACGATGCTGTATTGTAGTCACACTGTGACTTTATTTTCAATTCGGTGGTTTCAAAATGGTTGTCTCCACAGGCCCTCGGTTAATGAATGTCTTGACATAGGTCCAAAAACATGTCAGATTATTCTACTACTAAGCCTCAGTTTTGGAATTAAAAAAAATGATGAAGTGATAAACAGAAAAGTGTATTACGGTCAAACACAATGGGGTGTTTACTAAATGGTACATTGTGAGGAGTTGAGAACTGAGTTCCCAAAATAGCTGCATTTAAATAAAAAAAAAAAACTTCTCACTCAAACCAGTTGTAGATTTTGTAACAATGTACTGTTTAGACTTAATCTTTGCAAGACAGTCATTAACTGTGAACAACTTGCACTTTTGCGCCTATTTCATGAGAAAAAAACGAAAACTGTGCAACTGTAAAGCAGCTGTTTTCATAGCTCCAATTTAGGCTCATTAGGTACTTATTCAGGTTGAAGTTGTTATGGTGGCAGGGGTAAATAGCCTTCCAGGTCAAAACTAATCTGTATGGTTCAAAAGTTGGTCCCCCGGTGTCCAACATCTCTGTCTTATCTGTCCTCGTCATTACTCTAAGGTTTGCTTTGGTGTCTGGTGTAGGGCGAGAGTATCAGAGAGGACAGACAACGAGGGGACCAACTGCATGTAGCTCTGTGCCAATGAACAGAGGGCAGGGAGCATACAGATGCTGGATCCTTGCGGTGTGCTACCTAGTCTGATGGGATGGATGAAGCAGTCTTCAGTGTGCACTAGGCACCGGCTGCCAGCAGATGGAGTCTATGAGTAAGGGCGGCACTGCAGTCGTGGGTGCCCAGCATGGCTGCTATCATCCAACTAGCCTGCCTCTACAGCAATCTGTCTGACTGGTCAGTATTACCACTCTTTTGCTGGACCAGTCTGGGCCCATTTCATAAGGGTGTGTACTGGGAAAATCCCTATGTTATTTTTTAATGTTATGTAATGTGAATATTTATTAAAATGTTGAGTTAATGTGTGTTGTGGTTGTGTGTCTTCTGTAGATGAAGGGTGGCTGTAAGTGTTGTAGCTATATGTGAGGTGTGTGTTGTGGCTTTCTGTGCATGATTTTTGTATAGTGGTGATTAGCTGTGAGTAGTTTGTGTAGCTGTGTGAGTAGCTTTGAGTGATAAGTTTGGGCGGCTGTGAGTGTTGTGTGTGGCAATGTGTGACGTTTGGGAAATGCATGTGGATAGTCAGGACCTGTAATGATGGTCAGTGGTAGTAGTAGGGAGTCATGACAGTGGGGGGTTAGATGCAATATTGGGGAGTTTGGCCATGTAGTGGGGAGTTACGGGCTGAGGGGGGGACAGGAGCAGTGAGGGGTTTAGGACCTGTTGAGAGGGGTCAGGGACAATAGTGGAGGTCGTAGTTAGAAGTGAGTACTAAGGGGTTAGAGTCAGGACCTATAGTGGGAGGGACAGAGGCATTAGTGCAGCACCTGCAGTGGGGGGGGGGGTCAGAGTTGGGACATGTAGTGGGAAATGGTCAAATGCAGTAGTGCAGTACATGCAGTGTGGGGTAGGGGCTGAAGTGGGGGAGTCAAGACATGTAGTGGGGTTAGGGGCTGTAGTGGGTGTTAAGACCTGTTATGAGGGGTCAGGGGCAGTAGTAGGGCTTAAGACCTGTTGTGGAGGGTCATGGGCAGTAGTGGGACTTAGGACCTGTTGTGGGGGGTCAGGGACAGCAGTGAGGGCTAGGACTTTTGTGGGGGTTCAGAGGCAGTAGCCTGCAGTGGGGGGTAGAGGCTGAAGTAGAGGTCAAGACATGTAGTGGGGTGTCATGGGCAGTAGTAACGGGGTGTTCAGGAGCAGTAGTAACGGGTCAGGAGAAGTACTGGGGGTCAGGGGCAGTAGTCGGGTCAGGTTAGGACCTGTTATGGGGGTCATAAGCAGTAGTTAGGGATTAGGATCTGTGGTGGGGGGTCAGTGACAGCAGTGGGGGGCTAGGACTACTAGTTTGCTCATTAGGACCTGTTGTTGGGGAGTCAGGGGCAGCAGTGGGGGGCGTGGTTTGGATTAGGTCCTGTTGTAAGGGTTAGTGGATGTAGTCGATTAATAAAGGGCTAAGGGGAAGGTTACAAAATAAATACATATTTTTTTTTATTAAACAAAAGGTTAAATAATGTTTCTTCCTGAATCTTACCTTTGGCTAGGGAGGGGGAGAATCCTGCTCCCTGGTGGTCCGGTGGGAAATGCAGCATGTCTGCCAGGAAATGTATCAGAGCATTGCCGCGGTAAACTATAGCAACGTTCTAATACAGTAGAAGAAAAAAAGAACTTCGGTACAGTACAGTACTGGAAGCTTGGCTGGGGGCGGGGGGGGTTGGATGACACATGCCAGTCAGGGAGATCTTTTGATCTCCCTGCAGACTCGTTCAGCAACCAGGGCTCTGCTGTGGTGCCCCCAGTACCCAAGGCACCTATATTGTCTGATGGAGGTGGTGTCCCTGGCCTCTGATCTTATTTTATACCTATTTAATGATTATCTTCTATAGTCTCAATCTTTAATTGACTCAAAAAACTACAGATGTAGACCAAGACAATGAATGTGTAATTATAACACTCACTACACTGTGTTTAATCAGAGCGACAACTGGCGCACTGCTACTCTGTTTGGAGGATAATGACATTATTCCGAACAAATGGAAAGAATGATGGAATTTGATGTGTGCCGTTTATGCCACCAAGGTCGAACACAAGATCTGTAAGCCATTCTCTTTTCTTTTGATTTGTTTCAAAAAGCACCTGTTGATTGAAACACCTGAGCTTTATTTCCCTGTGAAAAGCAACTGAATTCAACCATGCTTTGTCCTGGATCAGTCCTACTCCAGAGACCACTTTGGTGTCCTGTTTTCCAGTATCATTTTGAATTTATCTACTTCTGCGGTAGGTAGTAATGTAAAGACCTTTTTCATCAAGTCAGTTGACAGACCTGCTCAGATGTCATATCTTTTCAACATTCCAAGGGGACAAAAAAAAAAAAGAAAATCTTGGCTTTCTCTTTGCTATACATAAATCCCTGAATAGGCTTTGCTGGAAGTATAACAATACTTGAAGACACTAAAGATTTGTTCAGTTTGGAAGAATTTATCACACACCTGGGAGCACAGGCTCTCCTGTGAGGGTCTAATGTCAGAATTCAACAGTCACTTTGCTTAGTGAACTTTGCACCATTTCCTAGAGTAACAACAATTGATGCATTGGTGAATAGATGGACAGAAAGACTGATGAAAAGGTGGATGGATGGATGGATGGGTGGATGGATGGATGGACAGATTGATGGAAGGAAGTATAAACATATAAGAAGGAAAAATTAAATGAAGATAGGGTACAAGCCCTATCTTCCGAGTTTTGGAGGGGTTACATAGGTAAATTAGGACTTAACCCATGTTTAACTCCACAATAGAGAAACCAGCCCCACAAGAATTAACTCTAATTCAAATTCAATATTTGGTAATAAACTTTATTGTTGAAGAAAAAAACACAAATACAGAGCAAAAAGGTTGCTCGTGCAACCTACATGTGATCAAAAGAAAATAAAGTGTATATACAGTGGTGATATGTTGCTCATGCAACCTAAATGTGATCTAGGGAAATTATACAGTGATAGTAACAGGGCTGCTTGACCTGTACTATAGAAGCTCCCTAAAAACACTATAAATTCCACAGGTTGCATATGTTGCAATTAGAGTTGAGCGGACACCTGGATGTTCGGGTTCGCCGGGTTCGGCCGAACATCGGCAAAAAGTTTGAGTTCATCCTCGAACTTGACCCGAACTTGACCCCGAATCCGAACCCCATTGAAGTCAATGGGGACCCGAACCTTTGGGCACTAAAATGGCTCCAAAAAAGTCCTGGAAAGGGCTAGGGGGCTGCAAAAGGAAGTAAAATGGGGGTAAGAGTAGGACAAGTGGCCTGCAAACAGTTGGGGTAGCCCCCAAAATATTGGGACATATAAAAAAAGAAAACAAAGAATAAGTGCACTTGAGTATAACAATGGCTGGATGAGGCCAGTATAAATGTCTAGTCTGCACAAGGTACAGACAATTCTGGTGGGATCCATGCCTGGTTCATTTTAATAAACGTGAGCTTGTCCACGTTGGCCAGCACCTCCTAGGCATAAAGGGCAAGCTCAGGCCATGTGCCCAATTTGGAGACCCAGAAGTTGAATGGGGCAGACCCATCAGTCAGTACATGTAGGAGTGTGCATATGTACTGTTCCACCTTGTTGCTGAAATGCTGCCTCCTGCTAAGACGTTCCATATCAGCTGGTAGTGCTGGTTGTTGTGGCATGCTGACAAAGCTTTTCCACATTTCGGCCATGCTAACCCTGCCTTTTGAGGTGCTGGCGGTGCCCCAGCTGCGTTGTCGACCTCTTCCTTCTCCTCTGCCTTGGCCTTGTGCTTCACGTGCGCTTGTAGTCGTGCATCTTCCGATCACGCTCCAGTGAGGGAATTAAGAACGGCATGTTGTCCTTGTAATGGGGATCCAGCAGGGTGGCACCCAGTAATCAGCACAAGTTAGAATGTGGGCAACTCGGCAGTCGTTGCGCAGGCACTAACCTCGGGTCGATTGCACGTCCCCGTGACGGCGACGACGCATTCAGATGTCTGCCCTATCAACTTTCTATGGTACTTTCTGCGCCTACCATGGTGACCACGGGTAATGGGGAAACAGGGTTCGATTCCAGAGAGGGAGCCTGAGAAACTGCTACCACATCCAAGGAAGGCAGCAGGCGCGCAAATTACCCACTCCCGATGCGGGGAGGTAGTGACGGAAAATAACAATACAGGACACTTTCGAGGCCCTGTAATTGGAATGAGTACACTTTAAATCCTTTAACGAGGATCTATTGGAGGGCAAGTCTGGTGCAGAGTGACTGACCCGTGCGTGCTGCAGCTGAAACTCCACTATTGCCTGCTGCTCGCACAGTCTCTCCAGCATGTGCAAGGTGGAGTTCCACCTTATAGGCACGTCGCATATGAGGTGGTGAGTGGGAAGGCCGAAGTTACGCTGCAGCGCAGACAGGCAAGCAGCAGCAGGGTGAGAACACCGAAAGCACGCACAGACGACCCGCACTTTCTGCAGCAGCTCTGATATATCTGGGTAGTTTTTCAGGAATTTCTGCACCACCAAATTCAGCACATGCACGAGGCAAGGGATGTGCCATAGCTGCTACGAGATTTCGCCCATCATCGCACACCACCAGGCCGGGCTTGAGGCTCAGTGGCAACAACAACTCATCGGTCTGTTGTTCCATGCCCGTCCACAGCTCCTGCGCGGTGTGGGGTTTTTCCCCCAAACATATGAGTTTTAAAACAGCATGCTGTCGTTTCCCCCTGGCTGTGCTGAAGTTGGTGGTGAAAGTGTTATGCTGACCGGATGAGGAGGTGGTAGAGGAGGAGGAAGCGGAGTAGGAGGAGGCGGCAACAGGAGGCAAAGAGAAATGCCCTGCAATCTTCGGTGGCGGAAGGACATGCACCAAACTGCTATCCGCCTCAGGCCCAGCCACCACGACATTTGCCCAGTGTGCAGTTAGGGAGATATCGAGTCCCTGCCCGTGCTTACTGGTCCACGTATCAATGGTTATGTGGACCTTGCCACAGATGGTGTTGCGCAGTGCACACCTGATTTTGTCCGCCAATTGCTTGTGCAGGGAAGGGATGGCTCGCCTGGAAAAGTAGTGGCAGCTGTGAACCACGTACTGTGGGACAGCCACCACCATCAGGTTTTTAAAACTGCCCATCTCCACCAGATGGAATGACAGCATTTCAAAGGCCAGGAATTTTGAAATGCTGGCATTCAGGGCCTGGGATCGTGGATGGGTAGGGGGGTACTTCCTCTTTCTCTCCAGTGTTTGGGAGATGGACAGCTGAACGCTTCCATGGAACAGTGTGGAGATGCTTGGGGATGGCGGCGGACGTGGTGGCGTTGCTGCCACATCCTCTATTTGTGGGGTGGCAGGTGCCACCGTCACTCCAAAGGTGGGGGAAGAGGCCAAGACAGCAGCAGAAGAGGAAGCAGGAGGAGCCTGGAGTCTTGGTTTTTGAGGTGCTTACTCCACTGCAGCTTGTGCTTTGCATGTAGATGCCTGGTCATGCAGTTTGTGCTCAGGTTTAGAATGTTTATGCCTCTCTTCAAGCTCTGATTGCACAGCATGCAAACCACTCGTGTCTTGTCGTCAGCACATTGTCTAAAGAACTGCCATGCCAAGGAACTCCTTGGAGCTGGCTTTGGTGTGCTCGGACCCTGGGTGCAGTGGGCAGTAGCATGCGTACTGTCTAGGGGATGCCCACCCCGCTTTTACACCCTGCTCCCTCTTATGATGTGATGGTGCCTCTGTGCGACCACCGCCTCTTCCTCCAAACTGCACACTTCACTCGCATGACCTTCATTCCATGTAGGGTCTAGGACCTCATCATCCTCCACATCATCTTCCACCCACTCCTCAACCCTGCCCTCCTTGCCGGTCTGCACACTGAAGAAAGCCACAGCAGTTGGCACCTGTGTTTCGTCATTATCAGAGACGTGCTGCGGTGGTCCTTGCATGTCCATATCCTGAAACATAAGTGGTTGTGCATCAGTGCACTCAATCTCTTCAACTTCTGGGGCAGGGCTAGGTGGATGGCCCACGGAAACCCCGCCAGCAGAGTCATCAAAAAGCATAAGAGATTGCTACATGACTTGTGGCTCAGACTGCTTGGCTGATTTGCAAGGGGCTGAGGTGAAAGACAGATGGCCATGGGCTGCATGTGCCAACTCTGAGCTTTCAGCAGGGGACCAGGTGGGAGACAATATGAAGGAACTGGAGGTACTGTCAGCCACCCAATCTACTATCATCTGTACTTGTTCTGGGATCACCATTCGTAGAGCGGCATTCGGGCCTACTAAATAATGCTGAAGGTTCTGTCGCCTACTCGCACCTGAGGAAGGTGTTTCGCTTGTGAGTGTAGCTGGCACAGATCGACCACGTCCTTTCCCTGCAACAGGAGGTCCACCAACACCAGCAGCACCACGACCAGGGCCACGTCCCTTATTTGACGCTCTCCTCATTCTTTGCGTTCACCCACCAAACTAACAGATGTTTTATGGCAGGCGACAATGTAACTGCCAATAGTAAACAATTAAGTTCACTGACAGTAAGGCAGTGCCGGTGTCCTAAAGAGAAAAAATTTCTAGAGGTCACACAACAGTGTGACAGGCGTAATTAATACAGTTACTTCACTGTCTCAAAAAAGTGTGATTTTTTTTAAACCAACAATGTAAGACTAGTATTTAAGGGTTTTATTGGACTGCAAGAAATGCACTGCAGGCCGCAAATATTCTATTTAGCACAAAAAAGTGTGATTTTTTAAACCAACAATGTCAGAGTAGTATTTAAGGGTTTTATTGTACTGCAAGAAATGCACCGCAGGCCGCAAATGTACTATTTAGCTCCAAAAAAATGTGAATTTTTCAAAGTGCGATGTAACCACAGCATTTGACGGTTCTATTTGACTCTCAGATATGGAGTGCACGCTCCAAATTAACTTTTTAGCAGCAAAGAAATGTGAATTTTTCAAAGTGCGATGTAACCACAGCATTTGACGTTTCTATTTGACTCTCAGATATGAAGTGCACGCCCCAAATTTACTTTTTAGCACCAAAAAAATTTGAATTTTTCAAAGTGCAATGTAACCACAGTATTTGATGTTTCTATTTGACTCTCAGATATGAAGTGCACGCCCCAAATTTACTTTTTAGCACCGAAAAAATGTGGATTAGTCGAACTGCTATGTCACAGCAGTGTTTGACGGTTCTATTTGACTCTCAGATATAAAGTGTACGGCCCAAATTTACTTTTTAGCACCAAAGAAATGTGAATTTTTCAAAGTGCAATGTAACCACAGTATTTGATGTTTCTATTTGACTCTCAGATATGAAGTGCACGCCCCAAATTTACTTTTTAGCACCGAAAAAATGTGGATTAGTCGAACTGCTATGTCACAGCAGTATTTGACGGTTCTATTTGACTCTCAGATATGAAGTGTACTCTCCAAATTTACTTTATAGCACAGAAAAATGTGAATTAGTCAAACTGCTATGTCACAGCAGTATTTGACGGTTCTATTTGACTCTCAGATATGAAGTGCACGCCCCAAATTTAAATTTTAGCACCAAATTATTGTGAATTTTTCAAAGTGCGATGCAACCACAGTATTTGACAGTTCCATTTGACTCTCAGAAATGAAGTGCACGCCCTAAATTTACTTTTTAGCACCCAAAAATTTGAATTGGTCAAACTGCGATGTAACCACAGTATTTGACGGTTCTATTTGACTCTCAGATATGAAGTGCATGCCCCAAATTTACTTTTTAGCACCAAAAAAATGGGAATTTTTCAAAGTGCGATGTAACCACAGCATTTGACAGTTCTATTTGACTCTCAGATATGGAGTGCACGCCCCAAATTAACTTTTTAGCAGCAAAGAAATGTGAATTTTTCAAAGTGCGATGTAACCACAGTATTTGACGTTTCTACTTGACTCTCAGATATGAAGTGTACGCCCCAAATTTACTTTTTAGCACCAAAAAAATATGAATTAGACAAACTGCTATGTCACAGCAGTATTTGACGGTTCTATTTGACTCTCAGATATGAAGTGCACGCCCCAAACTTAATTTTTAGCACACAACAAATGTGAATTCGTCAAACTGCGATGTAACCACAGTATTTGATGGTTCTGTTTGACTTTCAGATATGAAATGTACACCCCAAATTTACTTTTTAGCACCAAAGAAATGTGAATTTTTCAAAGTGCGATGTAACCACAGCATTTGACGGTTCTATTTGACTCTCAGATATGGAGTGTACGCCCCAAATTAACTTTTTAGCAGCAAAGAAATGTGAATTTTTCAAAGTGCGATGTAACCACAGTATTTGACGTTTCTACTTGACTCTCAGATATGAAGTGCACGCCCCAAATTTACTTTTTAGCACCGAAAAAATGGGAATTAGTCAAACTGCTATGTCACAGCAGTGTTTGACAGTTCTATTTGACTCTCAGATATAAAGTGTACGGCCCAAATTTACTTTTTAGCACTAAAGAAATGTGAATTTTTCAAAGTGCGGTGTAACCACAGTATTTGGCGGTTCTATAATTGACTCTCAGATATGAAGTGCACGCCCTAAATTTACTTTTTAGCACCAAAGAAATGTGAATTTTTCAAAGTGCGATGTAACCACAGTATTTGACGGTTCTATTTGACTCTCAGATATGAAGTGCACGCCCCAAATTTACTTTTTAGCACCAAAAAAATGTGAATTAGTCAAACTGCTATGTCACAGCAGTATTTGACGGTTCTATTTGACTCTCAGATATGAAGTGTACTCCCCAAATTTACTTTTTAGCACAGAAAAATGTGAATTAGTCAAACTGCTATGTCACAGCAGTATTTGACGGTTCTATTTGACTCTCAGATATGAAGTGCACGCCCCAAATTAAAATTTTAGCACCAAATTATTGTGAATTGGTCAAACTGTGATGTAACCACAGTATTTGATGGTTCTATTTGACTCTCAGATATGAAGTGCACGCCCCAAATTTACTTTTTAGCACCAAAGAAATATGAATTTTTTTAAAGTGCGTTGTAACCACAGTTCAATTTGACTCTCAGATATGAAGTGCACGCCCTAAAATTACTTTTTACCACCAAAAAATGTGAATTGGTCAAACTGCGATGTAACCACAGTATTTGACGGTTCTATTTGACTCTCAGATATGAAGTGCACGCCCCAAATTTACTTTTTAGCACCACAGAAATGTTAATTTTTCAAAGTGCGATGTAACCACAATATTTGACGGTTCTATTTCACTCTCAGATATGAGAAACACGCCCCAAGTTTACTTTTTAGCACCAAAAAAATGTGAATTAGTCAAACTGCTATGTCACAGCAGTATTTGACGGTTCTATTTGACTCTCAGATATGAAGTGTACGCCCCAAATTAACTTTTTAGCACCAAAAAAATGTAAATTAGACTAACTGCTATGTCACAGCAGTATTTGCCGGTTCTATTTGACTCTCAGATATGAAGTGCACGCCCTAAATTTACTTTTTAGCACCAAAAAAATGTGAATTAGTCAAACTGCTATGTCACAGCAGTATTTGACAGTTCTATTTGACTCTCAGATATGAAGTGCACGCCCCAAATTAAATTTTTAGCACACAACAAATGTGAATTGGTCAAACTGCGATGTAACCACAGTATTTGATGGTTCTATTTGACTTTCAGATATGAAACGTACACCCCAAATTTACATTTTAGCACCAAAGAAATGTGAATTTTTCAAAGTGCGTTGTAACCACAGTATTTGACAGTTCCATTTGTCTCTCAGATATGAAGTGCACGCCCTAAATTTACTTTTTAGCAACAAAAAATTTGAATTGGTCAAACTGCGATGTAACCACAGTATTTGACGGTTCTATTTGACTCTCAGATATGAAGTGCACGCCCCAAATTTAAATTTTAGCACCAAATTATTGTGAATTTTTCAAAGTGCGATGCAACCACAGTATTTGACAGTTCCATTTGACTCTCAGAAATGAAGTGCACGCCCTAAATTTACTTTTTAGCACCCAAAAATTTGAATTGGTCAAACTGCGATGTAACCACAGTATTTGACGGTTCTATTTGACTCTCAGATATGAAGTGCATGCCCCAAATTTACTTTTTAGCACCAAAAAAATGGGAATTTTTCAAAGTGCGATGTAACCACAGCATTTGACAGTTCTATTTGACTCTCAGATATGGAGTGCACGCCCCAAATTAACTTTTTAGCAGCAAAGAAATGTGAATTTTTCAAAGTGCGATGTAACCACAGTATTTGACGTTTCTACTTGACTCTCAGATATGAAGTGTACGCCCCAAATTTACTTTTTAGCACCAAAAAAATATGAATTAGACAAACTGCTATGTCACAGCAGTATTTGACGGTTCTATTTGACTCTCAGATATGAAGTGCACGCCCCAAACTTAATTTTTAGCACACAACAAATGTGAATTCGTCAAACTGCGATGTAACCACAGTATTTGATGGTTCTGTTTGACTTTCAGATATGAAATGTACACCCCAAATTTACTTTTTAGCACCAAAGAAATGTGAATTTTTCAAAGTGCGATGTAACCACAGCATTTGACGGTTCTATTTGACTCTCAGATATGGAGTGTACGCCCCAAATTAACTTTTTAGCAGCAAAGAAATGTGAATTTTTCAAAGTGCGATGTAACCACAGTATTTGACGTTTCTACTTGACTCTCAGATATGAAGTGCACGCCCCAAATTTACTTTTTAGCACCGAAAAAATGGGAATTAGTCAAACTGCTATGTCACAGCAGTGTTTGACAGTTCTATTTGACTCTCAGATATAAAGTGTACGGCCCAAATTTACTTTTTAGCACTAAAGAAATGTGAATTTTTCAAAGTGCGGTGTAACCACAGTATTTGGCGGTTCTATAATTGACTCTCAGATATGAAGTGCACGCCCTAAATTTACTTTTTAGCACCAAAGAAATGTGAATTTTTCAAAGTGCGATGTAACCACAGTATTTGACGGTTCTATTTGACTCTCAGATATGAAGTGCACGCCCCAAATTTACTTTTTAGCACCAAAAAAATGTGAATTAGTCAAACTGCTATGTCACAGCAGTATTTGACGGTTCTATTTGACTCTCAGATATGAAGTGTACTCCCCAAATTTACTTTTTAGCACAGAAAAATGTGAATTAGTCAAACTGCTATGTCACAGCAGTATTTGACGGTTCTATTTGACTCTCAGATATGAAGTGCACGCCCCAAATTAAAATTTTAGCACCAAATTATTGTGAATTGGTCAAACTGTGATGTAACCACAGTATTTGATGGTTCTATTTGACTCTCAGATATGAAGTGCACGCCCCAAATTTACTTTTTAGCACCAAAGAAATATGAATTTTTTTAAAGTGCGTTGTAACCACAGTTCAATTTGACTCTCAGATATGAAGTGCACGCCCTAAAATTACTTTTTACCACCAAAAAATGTGAATTGGTCAAACTGCGATGTAACCACAGTATTTGACGGTTCTATTTGACTCTCAGATATGAAGTGCACGCCCCAAATTTACTTTTTAGCACCACAGAAATGTTAATTTTTCAAAGTGCGATGTAACCACAATATTTGACGGTTCTATTTCACTCTCAGATATGAGAAACACGCCCCAAGTTTACTTTTTAGCACCAAAAAAATGTGAATTAGTCAAACTGCTATGTCACAGCAGTATTTGACGGTTCTATTTGACTCTCAGATATGAAGTGTACGCCCCAAATTAACTTTTTAGCACCAAAAAAATGTAAATTAGACTAACTGCTATGTCACAGCAGTATTTGCCGGTTCTATTTGACTCTCAGATATGAAGTGCACGCCCTAAATTTACTTTTTAGCACCAAAAAAATGTGAATTAGTCAAACTGCTATGTCACAGCAGTATTTGACAGTTCTATTTGACTCTCAGATATGAAGTGCACGCCCCAAATTAAATTTTTAGCACACAACAAATGTGAATTGGTCAAACTGCGATGTAACCACAGTATTTGATGGTTCTATTTGACTTTCAGATATGAAACGTACACCCCAAATTTACATTTTAGCACCAAAGAAATGTGAATTTTTCAAAGTGCGTTGTAACCACAGTATTTGACAGTTCCATTTGTCTCTCAGATATGAAGTGCACGCCCTAAATTTACTTTTTAGCAACAAAAAATTTGAATTGGTCAAACTGCGATGTAACCACAGTATTTGACGGTTCTATTTGACTCTCAGATATGAAGTGCATGCCCCAAATTTACTTTTTAGCACCAAAGAAATGTGAATTTTTCAAAGTGCGATGTAACCACAGTATTTGACGGCTCTATAATTGACTCTCAGATATGAAGTGCACGCCCCAAATTTACTTTTTAGCACAAAAAAAATTTGAATTTCTCAAAGTGCGATGTAACCACAGTATTTGACATTTCTATTTCACTCTCAGATATGAAGTGCACGCCCCAAATTTACTTTTTAGCACAAAAAAAATGTGAATTAGTCAAACTGCTATGTCACAGCAGTATTTGATGGTTCTATTTGACTCTCAGATATGAAGTGTACGCCCCAAATTTACTTTTTAGCACCAAATTATTGTGAATTGGTCAAACTGTGATATAACCACAGTATTTGATGGTTCTATTTGACTCTCAGATATGAAGTGCACGCCCCAAATTTACTTTTTAGCACCAAAGAAATATGAATTTTTTTAAAGTGCGTTGTAACCACAGTTCAATTTGACTCTCAGATATGAAGTGCACGCCCTAAAATTACTTTTTACCACCAAAAAATTTGAATTGGTCAAACTGCGATGTAACCACAGTATTTGACGGTTCTATTTGACTCTCAGATATGAAGTGCACGCCCCAAATTTACTTTTTAGCACCACAGAAATGTTAATTTTTCAAAGTGCGATGTAACCACAATATTTGACGGTTCTATTTCACTCTCAGATATGAGAAACACGCCCCAAGTTTACTTTTTAGCACCAAAAAAATGTGAATTAGTCAAACTGCTATGTCACAGCAGTATTTGACGGTTCTATTTGACTCTCAGATATGAAGTGTACGCCCCAAATTTACTTTTTAGCACCCAAAAAATGTGAATTAGTCAAACTGCTATGTCACAGCAGTATTTGACAGTTATATTTGACTCTCAGATATGAAGTGCACGCCCCAAATTTAATTTTTAGCACACAACAAATGTGAATTGGTCAAACTGCGATGTAACCACAGTATTTGATGGTTCTATTTGACTTTCAGATATGAAACGTACACCCCAAATTTACTTTTTAGCACCAAAGAAATGTGAATTTTTCAAAGTGCGAGGTAACCACAGTATTTGACATTTCTATTTCACTCTCAGATATGAAGTGCACGCCCCAAATTTACTTTTTAGCACAAAAAAATTTTGAATTTCTCAAACTGCAATGTCACAGCAGTATTTAAAAATGCCTAGATGTTGCCCACTGAGCTACCAGAACAGGATTAAAGTAATGTGCCTGGCACACATGGAGTTGCAAGTGCTCACCTAACAAACAGACTGATTGCTTATTTCTCTGTGGCACTGGGCTCAGGGCAGGGTACAAAAATGTAGTATAGCACCCACAAAAATAATCACTGTAGTTTGCAGATACAACACCAGAATTCTTTCCCAATCTGTCCCTCACAGCTGCAGAATCCTCTCCCTACACTAATAAGAGCTCATGTGACTCCAGTTTATGCCGAACACCGAACTCGAACCCGAACTGTTACTAAAATGTCCGGGTTCTGTTTCGGGGTCCAAAAATCGTAATGTTCATTATGAACCCGAACTTTACTCTAATTGCAATATAAGGTTAGATATAAAGGTGGCAATCCGCTTTCTGTAGTGTCCGGTGGATAGATTGTGCTCAATATAGAATTAACATTGTATCAAGCTATAAACTCCACAAGCCACATATGTAACAAATGGGTGAGAATAATTTAATTGCCACCTTCTCAAGATCAAGGTTCCTAAAGGACATTTCATTTTATTTATTCTATTCTGTTCAAGTGATGATAAATATGTCCTGGTAACTTTAGACAAAGAAATTGGATGAATTTAGAGGAATAACTAATTCTCTAGAATTAAAAAATGGAATGAACAATAAGGCACATAGAAGGGGTTTTCAGTAGCAAAATGCTATTAATATTACACTATAGGATGTTATCTCACAGGTGCCATAATTTTTAATCATTGGATTTAGAGCACTTGACACCAAGAACAGTGGAAGCGGTCTCTGCTGTCCAAAGCTTGTATCATGTTGTGCCTCAAGTCAAATAATAAGTTTGCGACTTGCTTTATTCTAGTTTTTAATACAGAGAGCTGAACCTAGCAAGGGGTCTGATAACAGCGGGGAGACAATGCATTAGACATTACTTAATTCAGAATCCTACCTAGCTTTCCTGGTAACAGCAGACATACAAATATCTTGTGGGATTAAATATTAGAAGTAGATTCAAATTAAGAAAATAGAATAATGTTAAGATGGATTTTTTTTTGTGGAATTTAAAAAAAGAATATTATACATTTTTTAAATACAGGATGTGTTTCAAAATGTTGAATTAATCAAAAAAAGCTATTAAAAAGCATAATTGTGCACCAATATTTCTCAAGGTGGACGTTAGTCTTGTCAGTAACCAATGATAGTGTATGATGTTTTTATTGCAGAAGGAACTCGCTGGCAGACACACAACATGCCACTCACAGTCACATCATATTGTGTCCTTTTAAAATGTGGCTACTTTTAGGCTCTGTATGAGATGGCTTTTAAAACCATGGCACAGATTTAAAAAAATCTTGAGCTTTTTACAGCTAATGGTAATGAACTACAGTAGTTTATCACTAGTAAAATGGTAAGTTTGTCATTTGTAGAAAGTTGCTAGTCAAATCATCACAAATTTGTGTTTCCCTCTTGCAGGTTTCTCAGATTTAAATGAAAAAATAAAAACCACATAATCTACGTAAACCATTGAGATACCAGGGTGAATAAACCAGCATGTTTGATTGCAACTAAGATATCTCTAATGAAGAGATGAAGACTGTAGCAGAATATGTGTGTGCATCTCCTTTCATAATGGTGTGCACATACCGATTTTATTTTTCTAAAATATTATCATATATTGATATTTAGAAAACTGCCATACAACTTATAACAAAGAATATTTAAAAAAATATAAAGTATCTCTGCCAGTATTTGCATTAACTGTAGCTATAATTATATTATAGCCGCTGCAGTCCTCTGTAGTGATTATGATAGTAGGAGTACCCTTGCCCCATTCCCTCATAATTAAGCAATTAAGCCATCTTGGAAATAAATTGCATTTTTTTCACATTCTCCAAGTCAGTTACTGAGAAAAAAAAAGTGTATTTGGAGGATGTGATGACATCCAATAACAATGTTTTCTGTGTTGTTCTGATTAGCTCCCAGAATCCCACTTTGAAGAGGAAGTACAGAGTTTGAACAAAAATATAATGGAATGTATCCCTTGCTCACAGACAGTCATGATGAGTTAATTGTTTTTATTAAAAAAAAAAATCTATTCAACAGATTTAAATATGATCAACACAAGGTGTAGTCAATGTTGTAAGATGGAGACAAGATAGAGTAAAGAAATGATATGATGTTAGACGACAGAAAACAAAGAAAGAAAGAAATGTTGAATATTTCACTGTCTTTGTGGCAAAATTCTGTGTTATATTTCAATTGAATCGCCATCAGTGCCTCAGGTAAATAACAACCAGCTCTGACTTTTTTTTTTTTTTCTATAAGTCATTTAATAGGGCTTTTGAACAATATCCTATTCATGGCCTAAACAGAACACAAATTATTGGAGTAATATGTAGAGAAAAAAAACAGTCTTAATTGGAACAGATGCAGAACATTCCAAAGCAAATGCCCTGCTCACATTTGATCAAAACCAGGTACAGTGGACTGGTTTGATTTTTCGTAACAACTTTCACATTGTATTAGTGTATACAAAATTAACTAATGAGATGCAAAATCCAGTAACACAATACTTAGCAAAGTTTTATTTTGTGAAATAAGGTTTTAATTCAGTCTATTATGTTATTGCTAAAAAGCTGCAAGCGTAGTCCAGTACTGTATTAAACAAGGTAAAAAACAGTCCTGGATTAATTACATTTGACATAGGCACATAGCACAGCAAATATCCTTGAGAAAATTAGCTCACAAACTCTGAGCTTAAAAATACAAAAAAAAAAATCTTGAAAATGAAATCATATTTTTTACACCACTCACGGTTATAATATCGAGTTAGAACTTTGCTTATTTTTACTTTATTGTGTGCATGTCTTCTTGTCTTTCTATGTAATTCTATGCTTTGTTACCTTGACGGGCGTTAAAAGGAGTGGATGTGCTACGACTGGAATTATTCTTGCAAATCTTATTGCAATCATCAGATGCCAATTCTGACAGCATATCTACAATGTATTTAAAATATTGAAGACACAAGACTTTATTTTCAAAATAAAGGCTTAAAGGGACATGCATCGCTTGACAATTATTTTTTTTAAATCAGCACTTACAAACCAAAATAAAACAAGAGAAACTTTGAACGGTATATAATAAATAATAATAATACAATAATAAACATGGTTAGATTGCATTAACGGTCACGCCTCCCAACTATGGGTGTTTCTTCATCCCCTCCCTCTTACACACTGTTCTCAGTTTCAGACCAGTCCATTAATGACAGAAATGTCAGGAAAGAAAAACCCAACACTGGAGCCTGCTCTGCATGAATCACACTAATCAGACTCCCGCTCTTCTCTCCCTGTCAGTATGTTTCAAGTTGAAGAGATCTTCCAATTGCACAAGTGGAAATCTGTCAGGGCTGCCCAATGCACATTTACCACATTTCCAGCATCCCTAGGGATAGGACATTGATTGGTTAGGTTAGTGCCCCCCTGAAATGGGTGTGGAAAGCAAAAAAAAAAAGAAGAAACAGCTAAAGCTTTTGAGAAAGTTGTCTCAAAGTGATGCAAGCACCTTTAAACTAGATCATATTGCAATGATAGGAAATGTGTTATTTTATTATTATTAGGCTAAAAAAAGGAAAATTAACAATAAGCTAAAAAAGTGGGGAATGTCATGCAAATTGCTAGGATCAAAGTATGAATCCAAGATATGGAAAATTATAAAAGGGCTATCAATCTTTGCATATGCAAGTAACATTTGTAGAAACACCTGTAAAAGATTAGTCAATTAATAGATAAACTCTCATGATCACTGGTTGAGGTCTACAAAAACAAATAATGGAATATAAAAATAATGGAATGTTATAGTATTTGTATAATGCCATATTTTGTGTGCTGTATCATCTGGTATCAGTTGGTCTCATCCGTAACCTTAAAATGTATGCATCTTCTGGTGAATGCATATTTTTTTCTGCATGTTTTCTGTGAGTGTAACTTGACTCCTTTGTACCTCTTTTTGTGTCTCATTGTACACCCTATTTAAATCGTGCACTTCTTAGAGCCTTGTCTTGGTGTTATCTCTGATTCTGGCCTCACCTTTGCACCTCATATCCAGTCTGTTGCTAAAAACTGTTAATTCTACCTTAAATACATCCGCCCCTTTCTTAAACAAGATGCTGCCAAGGAGTTTGCTCTGGTAATCTCTTTGATGATTGTAATTATCTCGTAATTGGTCTCCCCAGAAGCTGTTGTTCCCCCGTTACAATCCGTAATGAATGCTACCGCCAGGCTAATCTTTCTCTCCTATCTCTCCTCTCAAACCTCACTCCTCTGTCGATCCTTACATTGGCTTCCTGCACCCTATAGGTGTCAATTCAAAATACTGACCCTTAACTATGAAGTGCTAAACAACTATAGCCCCTGTTACATTTCTTCATATTTATGTCCCTTCTTGGTCTCTCCACTCTGCTGATGACCTTCTCCTGTTCGCTGCCCATACCCTTACTGCTAAGTCATGCTTGCAGAACTTCTCCTGGTTAACTCCTTTCCTTTGGAACAGCCTGACTACCTCAATCAGACTCTTCCCTAGTCTTCAATCATTTAAGAAGTCCCTCAAAACCCATCTTTTCAGAAATGCTTATGGCCTCCAAGAGTAACTTCTATTTCACAAACCTGTCTCTTGCTTTCTCCTAAAGAGCCACACTCCACTCTCACCTCCAGTTCTGCTACTTTCCTGCCTTGTTGTTTGTTGCCCCCCTTGATGCCCTTCCTATTGTGTCTTTATAATCCACTCCTCTAAACTGTAAGCTCATCTGAGCAGGGTCCTCATGTCCCTGTATCATTTTATAATTATCTCATTTATTGTTAAATTTTCCCCTCTATAAGTTATAGAATAAGTTGGTGCTATATAAATACAAATAATAATAATTAAGTGAATAAACCCATATTGTTTACTGAGATAGTAACTGGGGCCCTTAAATGTGATTCTATAATTCCATCTGGTGCCAAAATGTAATTGGAACATGGAATACAAAATCTAAAATGTAATATTCATACAGAAGCACATACAACTCGTCCACAAGCAAGTGGACTTTCTCATGCCCAGAAACAGACCCTTGACTCAGCCCTCCTTAGCCACAATGTATCTCCATACATTCTGCATAATTCAGAGCTCTGCATGACTACTCATAACTCCCCCAAATTTATGCAGCCCAGCAAAACAGTGGTTTAATATATGTATGCCTTGTGGACCAATGACCCTGTCATGTAAAAGAGCGTAATATGCTTCTACGTGTTGTCCTCCAGAGTTCCAAGCTTTGGCCTGTGAGTGTGGGTAATGACTGAATTCACATTACATACATATACAATTAGTTGTAGCCTTGCACTCTGGCCTGGGCCTTTTATCACAGGTATGCAAATGAGGTGGGACCAGGTTCCAGAAGCCACACTTTTTTTTTTTTTTGAGAACTACAAAATGATCCTCGCCACTGCCTGCCACCATTTGTTGTGGATGTGGGAGGAAGGGGACCTGGTAATAAACATATTGAAATGATTATGTTAGTTTGGGTTTAACCACGATCTCCATTCATAGGATCTCCATGCCCCAGCTACCCCAATGGACGAGCCTCCTATGATTTTCCACTTTCCATTGGACTTCTTTCCTAGATCAAGTTTAAGTTACTATGCTTGGACAATCTTTGGAGAGATTCTCACTCTCAATCCACCGTCCTAGTGTTTTTGTGCTTAAATTTGCTTCTTTTCTACATGGTGGTCACAGATGGTCACCTTGGACCTCTGATTTTCACTTACAATAGCACATTCATTAAGATTGTTACAAACAGAATATATGTTAGGAACAAAACTGTCTTATCGTGCTGCTTTCTTCTGATTTGTTCATTCATTCATTGGTTCCAATAATTTGTTAACTTATTTTCTCTTGTTATTTAATTATGACTGCATGAGTATACCTTCTATGCTTTCACAGCACATGTGTCTCACAAAAATGTAAAAAAATATGTTCTTGA
Organism: Pelobates cultripes; assembly: GCA_933207985.1. Lineage (NCBI taxonomy): Eukaryota > Metazoa > Chordata > Amphibia > Anura > Pelobatidae > Pelobates > Pelobates cultripes. The sequence continues at coordinate 75,493,230 of OW240921.1, forward strand.
GAATCATGGCAAAACATAGCTAGAATAAACTAAAGCATTTTATTCAGACTTTGCTGATTTCTGTGTGACACCTTGCTGATCCTTGACATTCAAACCACTGACCGAGAATGGTGAAATGTTTTATTGCAACATGCTTTTACAAAATCCTTGAAAATAAAATAAATAAAATAAAGATTTAAACACAACTTTTTCTTTACATTTAAAGAAATTTCATATAGTTTCTAAGATTTAAAGTGCATGGTTTAATAATAATTTGTAACAGCTGTTAAAAACGTATGAGCAATAATTAAATGATAAAACAAAAATATGCACGGTCATACTGTTAAGTAGAATATGGGTAATTGCATGCATTTAACCACAGTAATGTCAAACAAATTAAGACTTTTGGGTTCAGTCTGGCAGGTACCAATTGAGCACATGCAAGCATTTGCATTAAGTAAATTACTAAAAAATATGTTAGCAAGAATAACATAAAAATATAGTTATCAAGATATAAAAATATAGACACGATCATCATGTTCAGGTTTACATCAATCTTTTTTTCAGTTTATCTAGAATTAGGAAATAATAACAATTAACCCCTTCAATAGAAAAAAAATATATATATATACAAATATATATATATATATATATATATAAAGCAAAAAGGAAAGAGATGCACTCTCAGGTCTTTGTAAAAAAACTCGATATCATTTAATAACAGGTAACATACATCTGATCGACGTTTCGACCTCTTCAGGTCTTCTTGACCTTGAAGAGGTCGAAACGTCGATCAGATGTATGTTACCTGTTATTAAATAATATCGAGTTTTTTTACAAAGACCTGAGAGTGCATCTCTTTCCTTTTTGCTTTACATATCCAGCGTGGGATTGCACCAAGGCAGTCTTTTACTGATTCATTGAAAGGGTGAGTGCCACTATACTTGTATATGTATGTATATATATATATATATATAGACAATAAAGAAGCAATTACATTCCTCTTTGCTCCTATGCTTATTTTCATCCAGAAAATGTTTTTTTCTGCGAGGCTCCAATTCCTTCATTTGAATCTCTGCATAGAGAATGTAAACCATGGGTCATCAAACTGGTCCCTACCACCCACTAGTTGGCGTTTCAGGATTCCAGGTGGGCGGTAGGGATTTCGGCGGCTAAATCCTCTTTTTGAGAGGATGTCTAATTTTTAGAGTGGGCGGGCGGGGGCGAGCAGCTTGGGAGCGCAAGATTTCAGTGACCGTCATGTCTCTGCTCCCTCACGCGATGTTTGCTGATGCCACAGGAGCCGCAATATGACGTCATATTCCAGCTCCTGGCATCTGTAGACAGCCTGTGAGGGAGCAGAGCAGAGAGGTTAGAGCTCCCTTGCCGCCTCGGATTAGAACTCTGCCGCCCACTGGACCCCAGGGACAGATCCACACAGGCTCTCAAGGTAGGGAGGCTGGGTGGACATTTAATATTAATAATTGTGTATCTGTAAGTGTATTTGTGAGTGTGTATGTGTGTGTGCCTGTAAGTATATGTGTGTTTAAAACACCCTCCTTTCTAAAAAATATTCTGCACTTGCGCGAAAACTGCTGGGCGGTAAGGACATTTTCCATCAAGAAAGATGCAGTAGTGGGTGGTAGGTAGAAAAAGGTTGACTACCATTGATGTAAACAGTGATCCATCTTCTTCCAACACTCTATAGCAACTATTGTAACTCAAACTTCAAGGCTGCCATCTAACAGTCAGAAAAGGGGATAATAAGAGGCACTGAGGCTACAGTCTATGCAAAATCCATACAGATTGTAACAGCTCATGTGCTTAACGTAACTATATTTACTATATACTATATCATGTCTTTACTACATTATGCACGTTATCTATTTTAGATTTTGTATATTCAACATTTTGTGCATTCCACGGGGTCTCCTATCAGAGGCTTGAGAGTCTGAAGGTTCTGTATAATATCTTAGCTGTCCCTATAGCTGCACCCTTCTGGACAGAGTGCAGGTTCCCTCTGTCAGTTTTACAATCAGGACTAATTAGTGAATCTATTTTGAGTCAGTTTTACATACTTGGCGTGTAGAAAGTATTAAATGTAAAACTGGAAAAAAAATGTTTTTTATTATGTATTTTCAGGTTTTTTTATATTTTATTCCTATTTAATATTTTGGTATGTATACATATAGGGTATCAAAAGAAAGTCATATATATTTTATATATAATTCATATAGGTGCACTTAAACAGAAAGGCTGAAATTGTGGTAGAATGAATACATGGCAAAAACTGCCAAAAATGCATTGCATCTCAAAAAAGACGTAGTCCTTAATGAGTTAAATTAAATAAATACAGTTGCTAAGAGACTTCAGATTTGATTACTCAATAAACATAACTCTTATACCGACATAACTGAAACAGTATAATTTTACTGTTACTGTCCTTTTAATTGATAAATCATCAAACTAAGGTATATGTTGAGAATGTCACCATGAATGACTGCAAGTATACCATTGTGGTATTAGTCCAGAGTCAAAATATTAAGGCAAAAAAAAGCTAGATAGGCTTGGTATATTTGATTGATTCAGCAATGAAACAGATAAATTAGCTGTTGGTGAAAACGTGATATAAAGCGAAGAGGGAATTTATAGAAGATTACTTGTTCATGCTGTGTGGTTCCCACTCTATGTGAAAATATTTACAAACTAGTTTATGGGTTTTTCTGAGAAGTTACACTTTCTATAATCTAGTTATTATGAATTACATTTTAGAAAGAGACATAAGAGTGGTTGAAAGAAAAATAAAATTCACAGGAAGGAGAAATTAACCAGACGTTTTATTTTTGGCAGTTATATTGGGTGAAAGGACACACACAAAATCATCATTTTTTAAATATAAAAAGTTACTTATATTAACACACTTCTTATTTTAGGTCACAGCAGCATCTACGATGTATGCTTTACTTTCTTTACCATGAATCGAATGAACCTTTTTTCTGTGCATGTAACAACGTTCTTGCTAGCTCTAACGTAGGACTGTGAGAATTCCCAGATAATTTCTGGGTACAGTTTGTAATAGGACATTGGCTACATAGAGAAGAGCAGCTGTAGACTATTTTTAATGTAAACTTTATTGATGTAAAAAGTTTTTACACAACTATTAATGGAGGATGGTTCATACTGGCAGGTGGGAAGTGACCACCCTCCCAGCATTTAAAAAATAAAATCTATTGGCGCAGTGTGGACTAGGAAAAAAATATATTTTTGGTCATGACTATATTTACAGTTTTTTTTGTTCCTGATTGCTTTGTGGAAATGATGCAGCTAAGAAGCTGAACAACTAATCATACTAACATTTTGGGAGATTTCTTTTTTTCATTTTGAAGCGTCCATCTTCTGGGTATAGACACCTCAAATAGACTTTGCATTGGGTCTGCACATTTTCTAGTTGTCAAGGTCTGTCATTGGGTAACAGCATGAGATGGTAGGTTAAGTTTGCTTTAAAGTGCTTGTTGTGTCCCAAATATTTGTATCTATAGGTTAATTTGTATTGATGTCTCACTGGGTCAGAGGTTGAGTGCATAGGGTTAAGTCAGAGGCCAGCCATCTTTTCATTTCACCAGCCACCACTTAGAACCCTCATTACTTGCTAGTTCTTATCACAATTGGTGATGCCATATAGTCAATAAAAACTTCTTCAATGAACTAGAGAATTATACAAAGTAACTCATTGAGCTAGGGCACTGTTTAATAATGGAAGTAATGGAAAAAGACAAAATAAACAGGAATATCTTTATATTCCTAAGAAAAACAAATCTACATTATGAATAAAAATATGCAGCCCTGCAATAAATTTTTTTTATTATAGATGATAAAATGTGCTTGTTCAATTAACTGTTTTAAATTAGTTATCTATCAAAAATATGCTTGCAGAACTAATACAGCATAGCAGCGTATTTAAAAAAATTTGATTAAAATTATATATATATATATATATATATATATATGTATTAAAATATTAAAATATTATATATATATATATATATATATATATACACACACACACACACACACACACACACACACACACACACACACATTTATTAACCATTATATGTAGAATGGAGGTGGTGTGATATTTCCTTACGCAGAATAGAGCCAGGCATTTAAATACTGATTTCTTTGTGAGTAGTTGGATACTAAATTGTTTAAATTAAGTTGCAAATGCCTGAGGGAGCTTCACCTTATACGTTGTTTATCACCATTACAGTTTATTATTCTTCACAGATTATACTATTAAGTTGAATATCCCATGAGAGCCATCCAGTTATTGGCTAAATACGTCTAAATAAAGAATATTGGCCTCTTATCCCAGGAGAATTGCATTTTAACCACAATAGTATATGTTTCACAAAAGACACTGAATCAAATGGGAAATCCTGTCTATAATTTAAATGAAGTTGGAACTTTTGTTTTTCGCGCTGTTAAACTAAGATTTACACTTTTAGCAATGAGCTATGAAATAGAAAAAAAAATATTTACTAAATATCACTAATAAATGTTTACTCATTCTGCACTAAGGAATAATTTTATTATTTTCTACCTATTTCCGTTCAGTTATACTAAAGGCATTTTTACATATATTGTTTGTTGAGAATGTAGTGCGGATTAATAAAAAAGAAAATGAGAAACATGTTTTATTTGATAAGACAGACACAATTCACCCATTTATTCCCTGAGTACTATATTGTTATTTTATTAAATAGTGTTTCATTTTAGTTCTGTGACTATTTTAATTTCTTGTTCGCTTCTAGATTGCAACGGAATAGTTGGGTGGATTGTTATGCAAATAACCCTTGGATATCATTTATCACAGAAGTTTTCTGTAACTAAGCCTTTATTGTAATAATATAAGACACACTGGGCATATATGTAACCAATCCCATCACAGAGTCCAAGAATTGCTACTAAATGCCAAAGAGGATGACTTGCAACCCTTTGCTCTCTTATGTCCTTTGCTGTGCTGTAGTGGCAGCTTGGATATAATGTAATAACCTACCACTCTCTACATGCAGTATGCCACCCAGGAAATAGATCCCAAGTTCCACCAGATAAACCACTAAGGATCTTGGAACTTTAATTTTTATCTACTATACATAAAATTAAACCTCTGGGGTGCCTTATCTACAAGGGGATACATTTGCATGCTGGGCTCAAGTACTTTTGTAATTCTTCAAACTTATTCCTTTTATCCCTGTTGCTCACTGATTAGAAATCTCATCAAAACTCAATATGTAGAGTGTTGATGTTCAGTGGTTTGATGTTTAAGATTTAATGTTTAGAGAAAAAACACATTTCATAATGGCTGAACTATCTTTCCGATGAAGTATGATTGTCCTTCTGATCATCTACGGTTATTTAAAAAATATATGCAGTACTGTGCAAAAGTCTTAGGCCACCATTAGATTTGTTGTTTTAGCAATGTTGTAATAAACATATATAATTATTTCTCAGTCTCTTTATTAGAATACAACCAGAAAAAATAGGAAATTTGTATGCAGTATGTATGCAAGGCCATGCTCAAAGGTAAATCAGTAAACAAAATGAATACTCATGTGGTATTCCAGCTTTTATTAAGAAATACGAGGAATCAGCACTTTTCTGAATACATTATGGAACAACCCCCCAGGCTGTCAATCAAACAGCCATGGAGGTTTACAGCCTTCTTCCGTTAGCTCCATTGAGCAAACAGAAATGGAAGGTGTTCTCTACTTGAACACGGCTGCCTCCCCCCACACAGACGTCAGATCAGCTCACCAAGTGTTTCTAGACCTCATATCAGATATTAAAAAATCATGCATGTATTTTATTGTGGGTATATCTACTAAACAATTATTTGTTAAAAAAAAAAAAATTGCCCATTTGGGCAGTGGAGTGTTTCTTTAATCAGTGCTTACAAAATACAGCCATTTTTATAAACAAACAAATATATGTTCTATCTATGATCTTTTTATCCTGAGCAAGAGATAAAATATGTATCTAGCAAATAAATTGCTGTGAGCATATCTTTGTATCACAGATTTAACACAAAAGATCATGTAACTACTTTATAGTCAGATTTAATGGCTTAGATTTAAAACAAAATATGCATCACTGTTTGAAGTACAGTCATTAGTTATTTGATCATTTAAATCACCGTAATAGGATATTTCCCAGGAAAGTACTCACTAAAGAAAGGCTATCTTCCCACAATAAACGTCTTTGAAGTGAAACTTAAATGTGTTTTAAACAATGTTCCATTTTCAAACAAAATAACCCCATACCTCACTAATCTTTGAATTAATCTGCTCACACCAAGAGGAAAAAAAGATATATCCTGCTATTTTATTATATTTTTTTCTTCCATCTTAGATATATCAGAATTTACTGTATCTTTTTTTGTTCCAAATCCCCATGTGTTTGTCACATGATACTCTTAGTTTATTGCCATCCAGTCAGTTCTACTGAATTAGTATAGGTGTTTGGTTGGCATGTCTTTAAAAACAAGAATATAAAAATAATCATTTTAAGATCTATTTTATAAATAAAAAAATATAATGCAGTCTATTTTATTTATATGGCTAGTATATCCCCCTCTTAGTCTATTTGTAGACTAAATCAGTAAGATCCTCTTGCCCGTATTTAGGAACTTTGCTGCTTTGATTTTTGGTAATTTAATAAAGCATTTGTGCATCTTCATTTCTCTGCAGCATCCATGATTATTATCAGGTCTAGAGGCTTACGTGTATGTATTGAGACTCAGTGTTAATTTGGGAACACATTTATTATAGAATATCTCTTTATATACTGCTTTATCTAAAATCAGTTTGGAGTCTCTTATCCTAGATACTCCTTATATATTTTGATTTCTTTATATATATATATATATATATATATATGTGTATATATTTATATACGTATATGTATGTGTGTGTGTGTGTGTGTATATAATCAAAATATGATATAGCTGAATTGGAGACGCAATCAGGGAAATAAGCATATGAACAAGTACCTTAGGTTACAGCACAAGCAATTTGTTTAATGCGAAGGTTACATGATTTGAAGACAGATTGGATAATGGGAAAAAAGGTGAGACCTGAAAAGTCATTCTAGGGTAGCATGCTTAGAAGATTGGGGTAATGGATGTTTCATTGACCTGCAAGGAGATCGATAGAGGTGGAATATTTGAATAAGGAATGATGGGAGGTTCAGTTTTAGAAAGACTTAAAGTTAGAAAACAGATATGGATAAGCGACAATTAGTGACACATTCCAGATAGGTTGGGGAGGAGAGGTCATTGGCAAATAGAATGTGCGGAAATACCAAAAAAGTTAGTAAATTAGTTAGATTGGTGTTTACAAGTTGCTCTAGAAGCTTAGAAGTGAAGGACAGTAGGGATATATGGACTGTTGTAAGAAGGAGATGAGATTTAGGGTTAAAAGATGGCTTTTTTTTAGGATCAGATTGATGATTGCATGTTAGAGGGGTATGAAGATGACATCGGAAGACATAGAATGACAATATGCATTAAAGTTGGGACAAGACTGAAGGAAAGAGATTGGATAAAGTCATAGGGAATTGGCTCAAGGTTCTCAGGTAGAGGTGCAAGATAAATGTAGAAACGTACCTCTTCAGAGATGGGGTAAAGCAACAGAGTTGAAGTTCAGGTGTGGGTTGAGAAGGGAAGAGGGAAGATATTCCTAATTTGGTCAATTTTGTCATGCAAAATATTATGTGTTGTAAAAGACCATGTTATTTTTAAGCTAGTCATTAGTAATTCATGATAACATAACATGTTTACTATGTTGGCTTAGATAAGCAGTAGCTCCAGATTCGTTTATTTTTTATAGTATTATATATTTGATAAATGTATATTTTTACTGTATTATCTAGCATAGAGAGAGTTATGATGAAGAAGAAATTTAAAGAATGTCTCAGATTTGATATATTACTCGACTTAGTCTAGACCATTTTTAGTTTGAAATAAGGAATTTTACAACTGTTAGAAGTTCCCAATGATTTTATTATATCAAACAAAATAATGTAATAATTTGAAAATAATTTAGCCATTTATTTTTTAATTAAGATAATTTAAAAAAAAAAATGTTACATGGAACACCATGAGGTGATCTTGTGAAAGCAGCCCTTTTTCAGAAGGTGTAGATGTGACATCATATGAAGTACTATTCCACCCACAGTTTAAGGTTTAAAATGAATCGACTTAGGCAGGAAGAGAAAGAGAGAAATCAAATGGAAAAAAATCTGCATGTGAGATTTGTGGGGAGAGTAAATGGAGTAGGGAAAAATAAGGAATCAAAGAGGATGAAAAGGACTCAGGAGAATAAGTGGTTGATAGATAAGGGAGGTAAAAAAACTCTTGATTGGCAAAGGAAGGGGTAAGGGTGGACATATAAAATAATTGTATTTATTTATAATAGAGGAAATCTTGTAAGGTGCAAGACGTCCTCCAACTATGATATGGAGTACAAAAGATTTTTGGAGACGGAAATGATCAGCACAGTTGAAAGTAAAACTACCACTTAGAGCAGACTTTGATTAGTGCAGCCATATGCAGTCCAGTAGGGAACACCTAATTGTAGCTTGGTACCAGTCTATATTTTGTGTCTCTTACAAACTACTGGATGAATTAATGGTCCGTGTAGCTGACACAGATCAGATATATATTTTGCCTGATTACAAATATACTATGGGTGTAGAAAGGAGTAGAATTAGTAGTTCCAAGTATACATTGCATTATTTAAAGGGAACATGTGACTCACTTGACCCTCTGATCCAGTGCCGCCTTGACCTCTCCAGAGGTCTCCAACTGCTCTCTCCATTGATTTGCCCCAGCATGGGGACACATCTCCAAGCCTCTTCTGTAATGTCGACATGCTGACTTCATCATCAGTCACTCCGTTTAATACTTCCTTGCCAGCGCCAACAGCACATGCGCTGTGGTTACCAAGCTTGAAGAGTAGACTAACTGCCTGTGTGACATCTCTTTTTCTCTCCCTTTCAGCCAATTCTTCGACATAGAGTGTATGCTGAAGAATTGATTGACAGATAGCATAAAGACGTATTTTTTAAATAGTTGTTTTTTTCTCACAATCTATACATTTGCTAGCAAATCTGCAAGCCCAATGTATAGATGTAATGTTATGCTCTTTACAAAGAGCATCATTTATCATTGACATGACAGGTATAACAGTCACTTGATATCCAGTTGACTAAAAGTCTCAGAATCCCTTCTGAGAGTGTGTTGTGACTTGGATTGCTTTGAGAGACTACTAATCAGATATTGGATATTGCAAAGCCAAAAAGACAGCTCTAGAGCAAAAAGGCTGTGAAAAACTTGTTTCACTTTAAATACTCAACGGACTATGAAAGATGCAGCTTAAGCCATTCTGAAAGCAATATCAATCATTCTGTCTTGCAATATGCTATCACAGATGTAAAATATAAAAACAACACATATTGGCTGACAAATCAAGTTACCTTCGCCTCGCTCTTAAAAGCATTCATAGAAACTATGTCAGTAAGATAATAAACATTTTATGGCAATATGCAGGAAAAAGAAGTGGACAGTGGTAGAGGAATAAAAATATGGCACACTGTATTGATACTGTCATCTTTTCTTACGCAGTTTGCCTGTTGTATTAGAGAGCAGCCAAAACCAATCTGTCATGCCATGTATCGCTTTTCTATGGATGTGACAATTCTTGCCTAAAGAAAATAGAATGTGAGGTTTTCAAGACAAGCACTGGTCTGTGTTAAAACACTAGTTAATGACATTCATTTTTAACTTTTTTGATTTGTAAATATTGCAAGTTTCTATGTTTGATAGGAAGGAGAGAAGATGGAAGTAATGAATCCCCTCCAGAAAATATGGTGGGGGACTGAAAGGGGCAAGATCCCCCACCTGGTCATGTTGGTGTGACTTTTAAAATTCTATGTTTTACTATTTAAGAAATTCTTTATTTTTAGGTGTTTTACACCACAATCTTCTAGCTTGCAAAATATTAAGTGGGTTGTTGTTCTGTTGGCTACCCCTGAGCTATAACATTTGGACTAAATATTAGAGTTATATGTTCTAGACGGGTATTCTTAGTAACCATTCTTTCAACAACAAAGGTCATTAAAAACCGCCATTTTCTGAGGGATGCAATGTACATTATGTGCACTCAAGATAGACAATTATATATTAGATTTTTAACTATTATCTAATGCAACTGAATATAAGTCTGTGTTTGGGATGTATGACAATAATACATGAAACGCCCAATCCCAATTCAACCTCATTTCAGTAAACATCCAAAACAACAGTTATTGTGTTGAGAGTGTTTAGAAAACAACAACGCAGCTAAATCTGTAATGTAAACAAGCCATAAAATACTATGAATTAGGGATGTGCATGGGCAAAAAATTTGGTTCGGCTCGGCACTTCCAAAATTCTGGACTTTGGTAACTCGGGACTTCGGCAATTCAGCACTTCCGTTCGGTTCGGCACTTCTGAAATTCGGGACTCAGCAATTCGGGACTTCGTCAATTCAGCACTTTGGTTTGATTCGACACTTCTGAAATTCGAGACTTTTACAATTCAGCACTTTGGGACTTTGGCAATTCGGGACTTTGGCAATTCCCTAACCTTAACCCCTAACCCTACCTTAGGTTTAGGGGTTGTAGCGTTACTTACCTTAACCGGGGGCCGGTCGCGGTCCTCTCTTCAAGCCGCGCGCGGTCCTGCGGCTGCACGAGCCGCGCGCGGCTCATCCGACTGCTTTAGATGGAAGGCGGGCAGTGACCGCGTGTAGCGGTCACGTGTCCCACCTGAAACTAAGAGCGCGCCGCGAGTCTCGGGCGCGCTCTTAAAGAGACAGTGGGAGCCTAATTGCCAAAAGGCTCCCATTGGCTCCTGTCATACCACACTCCCTATACAATTACCTTTTGGGGGTGTGGAAGTGACAGGAGCCAATCACTTTCGTTTAAAAGCTATTTAAACTTACCTTTTTCCCTTAGCTCGTTGCCCTATCGTGGTTTCTGTTTCAGTTCCCTTTAGCGCTTGTGGTGTTCAGTTGTGTTTTCTCGTATTGACTTTGGCTTCGTATTCTGACTTCGTTTTCGCTTTATCCTTATCTGTACTGTTTGCCGGCTTGCTGTTTTCCGTGTACCAGACCCCGGCTTGTCCTAGTTTACGCTGTCTCTCTGTGCCCTTGACCTCGGTTTGTTCCTGGCTCTGTCTCCTCTCATATACGTCGAGTCCGGCCATTCTAAGGTCCGGTAGACGTATCTCTCCTCTGTATTGGCTTCTGTTTAGCTGGATCCTGCGTGTAGGGGTATATTCTCGTTACAGGGGAAGGATTAGATTCCTGTCATCATTACCATAATTTTCCCTCCCTCTCTTGTTTTGCCACTTTTCAGAAATCCGAAGCACTTCCGAAATTCGGAACTTTGGCAATTCAGTTCGGTTCGGCACTTCTGAAATTCTGCACTTTGAATGTCCGAATTGCCAAAATTCGTCCGAATTTACATTGGGAACGAAACAAATTGCACATGACTACTATAAATCCAAATCCAAATTCAGTTAAATGAAGCAAACCTTTATTCTAAATAGCTAATGGTTCTATATCTGTGCTAGCTAAATGTAAGGAGAATGCCAGGGGTGCTAAGCATTTAGATGGAGCGATGGACCATATTTGACTTGAGCTCTGCACATAGCCCTTTAATTACCACAGTTGAGCAATCTTACTCAGCAGCGTTATTTCTTTCACTGCCCCCAGCCTCCAGGATAAAAAAGGGGATCCCTAGGTAATCTTTTGATACCTGAGGATCCACTCTGTAGTGGACCCAGACTGACAGGTGAGCTAAGAGCTGCACTCAAAGTGAGTCATCATCATATTAGGCATTTAATAATCAGGACTAATTGCCAAATCTATTTTAAGTTAGTTGTGCATAAAAATTATTTCATGTAAAAGAGAAAATATATGTAGGTTGTTTTTTTGTCCCAATATTTTTACCAGTTTCTTCCTATTTAATATTGTGTGATGTATGCATAAAAGATACTAAAAGAAAGCCCTATTTCACGTTTGAAAAATTATATATAATGTGTTTGTATGGGTGCACTTAAAAAGAAAGGGGGAGATTGTGATGGATTAAATGCATGGCTAAAACACCAAAAAGGTCTTGGTCACAAACGCAGTGCATCTCAAAAAAATAATTGGTCCTTAAGGGGTTAAAGGCATTGACCCATTCCATCTCATCCTTCTACCAGGGGACTGATGTGGTCACAGTGACTGGACCACAGAAGATGAATTACTTGCTAGTGGTGTTCCAATTGCTTGTGGCCAGAGTTGATGAGTAAATAACACTTGTGACCCAAAAGTCAATTTAAAACATATTTCACTACTTTCATGTAAATAGAAAACTAAAAATTAGAGCAGCACTTGCTTTTAGGTTAAAACCAGAGAGGTTCCTAAATGAAGTAAGTTGGTCCTCTGTGACCAGTCATTGCTTCTGTTATGTAATCCACTCTACCCATCAGAATTCTTATCATGCTCTGTGTTGCCAGGTGATGTACCAGTGAAACCTTTACATAATTTTTAAATAGTTAAGTTGACTTTGCATAACGCACTCTTCCTGAAGTCCTCACTAAAATGAAATATACTGTCCTGTGTGCTTCCAAAGTGCTTTCACCAAAAGTCAATAGAAATATTGACACCTATGCCCTTCGTCCAGGTAACCCTTGACAAGTCTTGGAGTGCAAGGATACTGCTCTCCAAGACCATATTCCTCATAGCGGAAAACATAGGGTCCCTTACTCTCTTCCCAACAGACTGAGCAGTAACCCTACTCGTTCATCTCCATACCTCTCTCCGAATTTCCTTCCACTCTTGTTGCCATCTGCTCTTCGCCTTTCGATTGTACAAACATGAACAATCTCTGTCACTTTCAACCAGTTAAGCTCAAAGACACTTACTTACTCTAATTCGCAGTGCCAAGAAAACGCATTGCATGTATACCATGTGTAAAAATAGTGTGATGTAAATACAATAAAAGGTCCATGCATAGACAGGACGGAAAGAGTGCGATCTAATTGGTGACAAACACCCAATCTAATTGGTGACAAACCGCATAATTCTCTCTTTTCAGAAATATACAACTATAAGGTAATTAATGACATCAAACAAAGTAAAGGACATGCTAAAATGTATCTCTGGTAAATAATTTTTTTTTTTTTAAATTAAGAAATAGAAACAGAAAATAAATCACAAACAAAAAAGAAGGAAGCCTATGACACAATAACATCTTATGAATGCACTTGATCTTCAGTTTGGGAAAATAAAAAATTAAGTTCATAGGAATATGCAAGATTTAAAAAAGGACATTGCGACATTAGGGAATACAATTTTAAAAAATGAAGAAAAGATTGCAAGTCTGGAGACACAAACTCTGGCATATAAAGAAATAAATATATGAAATGAGAAGAAAATTGGAATGCTGGAACAAAAAATTGCAGATTTGGAAGATCGATCCAGACTAAATAATTTAAGATTAAAAGCAATACCTGAATCTATTACAAGTGAAAATCTGGAAAAAAAATTGCAAGATTTTTTCTAAATTGGGAGTGATACAAGAAGGCCAAGCACATTTATGGGAGAGATGCCATAGAACGGGAAAGCCGTCTGGTTCAGCAGATGATCCACCTAGAAACGTTCTTTTATCTTTATCCTTGTTTTGGATGAAGGAGAAAATATTAAAAGCAAAGAAGACAACTGTATTATCAGAACCATACCACAGAATTATAATTTTACCGGGCTTATAATTTTTTACAAGAATCAAGACATGTTCCTTTGCAACAGTAACAGAAATACTCCAATAAAGAACATTAGATATAAGTTGGGGAACCCAGTAAAGATAATTCTCACATATGATTTTCAATCATACTCATTCGACACTCCCGAAAAAATTAAGAATATGGGCATTAGATAACAAAATAATAGATCCTATATAATGGACTGATGATGTGGATTTTTTTGTAGGTTTTCTTCTTGTCTTGATCTTATTTTTTAATTTTAAATTTGATATACAAAAAATAGGTGGAGGAAAAGAAAAGAATGATCGATATGTATACACTGTAATGGGAATTGATATTTTTAAAAATATTTAGACACACACAATATGAGAATTTATAAGAATATGGGGTAATACGAATTAAATATGATTCACATTAAAGAATTGGCTGTATTTCACTGAATAAGACACTAAAGTGAATGCTATATGAAAAGTAGTTGCACAAAAGATATATAGATAACACAAGAAAGTGAGAAATATGTAGATAAAGGAAAAAGAAAAGAAGGGTGCGTTTTATTTATTTATTTATTTTTCACAAAGTTATAACTGGAATTAATACACTAATGAGAATTAAATTACACATAATTTCACTGAAAAAAAGGAATGTATTAGAATTAGGAAATAGATATTAGAAATGAATAACACATTTAGGTGGAAAGAACGAATACATCTATAAAAGAAATGAGGAAATATGAACCCATTTGAAATTCAAATAAATATTTGGTAAAATTTCACTTTGTAGTGGCACTAAAATAATGAAAGTGGTAATTAAAAATTGTAAAGTAAATTAGTTTAGAAGAGAGAGAGGGAGGGAAAGAAGAAGAAGAAAAAGAGGTGGAAGGATTTTTTTTTTCTCTTTCTCTTTTTTTTAATATTAGAATATTATTTTATAGGATCTTTGGATAATTTTGCTCTTCACGTATAACGGGTAATATGGGTTACAATATCCCACTAGAAAGGAAAGAAAAGGGAAGAAAAAAAGGAAAAGAAAAAAAGGGAAAGGAAAGGGGAAGGAAGGAAGAGAGGAAGAGAAAAGAAAGGGAAAAAGGGAAAGTTTGGTTAGAAGAGAAAGGAGAGAAAAAGAGAAATGAATAAGAAAAATCTCTTCTAGGTCTCAGGTAGGAATCATTTATTTCTCCTGAAAGTAATTAAATAAAAATAGAGATGTAATAACAGGAGAAAATAAAAAAGGAGATGGGAAACTGGTTAGTACTGCCCCAGCTCTACCGCCATATATAGTATCAGGTTCCACATTTTATTTTGAGAGAATATGTGGAAGTGGAAATGCACAAATGGGTTGTGCAGCTTCAATGTGGTATGTTATTTGTATGTAATTTATGTTTATGTATTGTCCAATAATGTATTTATGGATTTTTGGCAGATTTGAGGCTTGTTGTGAAGGATAAGAAATGGTACTGTAAATATAATGGTTACATTTCTAACGTTGAATGCACAAGGTTTGAATTCTCCTCAGAAAAGGTCTATTTTGCTTTCTCGTGTAAATAAGAAAAAGATGGATATTTGTGCACTCCATGAGACTCATTGGAAACTGGATGACAAAATAAGAGTGACTCTTTGAGGTACCCATTGGTGATCTCGGCTTCCTTGAAAGGGAAGAAAAAAGAGGAGTGGTGTTCCTATTCTCCAGAAACCTAGATGTTAAAATTAAATATAAAGAAGAAGATTCAGAAGGCAGATATATTATTGTTTTAGGAGAATTTAATAGCAAAACTATTAATTTAATCGATATATATGCCTCAAATAAAGCACCTACCCAGTTTATTTCAAAGATATTTAAAAAAAGCAGAAAAAATAAAACAAGGTTCGTTAATTATAATGGGAGATTTAAATTTCGTAATGATCCCTCAAATTGATAAAACATTAATGGGGAAGGTGAAGAATGGGAACGCTACCTCACAAGCAGGGATATTACAAACGGTTTTGGATAGATATACTTTATTAGATATTTGGTGTGTTTTTCCTATAACAGAACAGGATTTTACTTATTTTTCTAATGTACATTGCTCGTATTCATGAATTGATTTGATCATAAGTGATACAGGTTTAGCATAAAAAACAAAAAAAAAAATGTTTATCCAAGAAATACCTTGGTCAGATCACAATTCAGTTATATTAGAATTGAAGGATAAATGTGAAAGACTAAAGTCAGATTGGAGATTGAACTAAAATCTCCTAAAACAAACACAAAATATATAATATTTAAAAAAAAAAAAAAAACAGAGTTTTATTTCTCATAAAATCCAACGGGTGAGGTGACACCATCAGTGATGTGTTGTGTTGTATATATAAATCAGTTATTAGAGGACATCTCATAAAACTTGGAGCACAAGGTAAAAAAAATGCAGGAATGAGATTAAGTGATTTGTATATGAAACTATATTCAAATAAGAAATGGGTATCGGAGTCCCTATCTAATGAAATTCAAGATCTTAAAAATAAGAAACAATTTGTCAGTGGAAAAAACTAATAAAATGTTATATTCTTGAAAAACCCTATGATACTACAAGGGGAATAAAGCCGATAGAATTTTATCCAATTAACTAAAAAAGAGTGAAAAGAAAAAACTCTCTCTAAAATTGTACATGAAGGTAAAACGTATCTAGCACCAAACGAAATAGGTAAAACTTTTTGTAAATATTATGAGTCATTTTATAATCTACAACAAGGGACAAAAGGAAATAAAATTCAGGAACATTTTAAAAATATGGATTTACAAAATCCGTCTAGTGAGATATTGGAGCAGCTAAATAGACCTTTCACAGAAGAAGAGGCATCCCAAACTATAAGAAAACAGAAATCTGGGAAAGCTCGAGGACCAGATGGTTTTGGATGTTTCTTTCTATAAACTATTTACAAAAGAACTGGCCCCATATCTGGTAGATGCTTTCAACAATTTAGCCGATAAAAGAGCCAGACCTGAAGAATTGCTTCAAGGAAATATAGTACCTATTGTAAAGCAAGGTAAAACCCAGAAGAAATCACCAGCTACCGACCTGAATCTGTCTTCTAAATTCAAATGTAAAAATATATGCAGCCATAATAGCAGATAGATTAAAAGTAATATTAGATATGGTGGTTCATAATAACCAAGTAGGATTTGTCCCAAGAAGATCTCCAACTGGACACATGAGATCACTCATAAATAGATATAATCGATCCCAATTAAATGGCGTGCCCCAGCTGACTCTGTCATTGCATGCTGAAAAGGCATTCGACAGGGTCAGCTGGGGATATATGGCGGAATCGACGCGCGTTCCGCCGACTACCGTCAGGAATTTAGATATTTAAAAAATGGATATTTAGCTATCAGTGATTTTGCTTCGGCTATATTTCTAGTATTAGGGGAAAAGGGAGTCCATGCTTGTTTGGCACTGGGTGATGCGAGTTGGGGACATATTTATTTACTATCTATTTGGTAAAATTGGACTTTAGATTTTCTTATGACTATCCCCATACCGTAGGTACTACCACTACTTCAGCAAGTATCATATGGTCCTGATCGCCTCTCCCCTTTACTGAGTATGTGTATATAGTACTTTTAACCCAAATTTATTAAAAGTTATGTTTTATTAAGATTATTTTACTAACGTTGCCTCAACTAAGGGTTAGATCTGGAATACTCTATACTTATGTATCCATGACAGAACCTTTTGTCGCTCTTTTTTGTATTTGAGTCTACATAGGGGTTACCCCCCACCAATTAGTAGCAACCTGACACACTCTCCCTACCTTTATCTTTATTCTATGGATTAATTAAATGATTTATATTTTGGTTAAACTAAAAATTATGTTTCTAAAATATTAAAAATAAATAAATATGTATTATATATAATAAAATATATTAAGTATATGGAGGCGAAGGAAAGACCAAAAGCAGAAGGTATATGTAATCCAAGACTCACCGAGAGCAGAGACCCTCTGTATATATATATATAGGGTGTCTGCTCTTGGTGCATCTTGGCTGTATATATACAGTTGTATAGTTGTGCATCCACGTGAGAGCTAACACACTCATTGACTATTTATACACATACACTAATTGCAATTTAAAAAGCTACAGGTGTGGGTAATTAACCATTTAAACCTGCGTGTGTCACCTTGTGTGTCTGTAATAAGGCCATACATTCAAGGGTATGTAAAGTTTTAAACAAGGCCCTTTGGGGGATTTTTGTTATCATTATGAGTTTAAAAGGAGCCAAACAACTATGTGATAATAAATGGCTTCATATGATCTATCCTTCAATAAAAAAAAAAATGTTCCTTTGCATGATTAGTCATATTTTCAAATTCAATGCCAAAATTTCACAATCTCTGCCAGGGTATGCAAACTTTTGAGGACAACTGTATAGTCTCTGACCCAAACAGATCAGAGACTATAATACCTGTTATATTATATATATTTAGTCTCCAATACTTATTGCGCTTTTTTAAAATAGTTAATTGTCCTAAAATGTGCAATTCTCATGCTGATTCTTTACAGTCTAGTCCTAGTCTAGTTTAATAAATAAAACCCATAGGCTTTAATAACTAAACAATGAACAATAGTGGCCTAAAATCGAATTCCCCAATGTGGGCTAAAATAGCTTATTTGTATTAAATCTCAGCTGTTGTGCCATATTAATGATTGCAGCCTGGATCTTTCTAGTTGCCCCTTATTTTATTACACATTTAAATGGTAGCTAAAAGTTATTGGAATATGGCTTTCACTAGTGTCCTATTTAATCAGTTGTACTGGAATAGTAAACAGCTTAACAGCTCTCATTGAGAAACTTCGGAATAGCAATGGGAAATGGCATTTATCAGAAACACTGAGCAACATATGCATGGAAATTTGATACATTTAACTACCAGCCCTACAACTGTCCTAGGTTGGGGTATCTGCATACCTGTCTCAATCTTTTACAAGCCAGTCACTGTTTGCTAAAGTACTTGCTAGAAAATAGTGGTCGGTTTTAACATCTGTCACTTTCCCAAGTAGTGACAAGCATTTAATAGTAGCCGTTACTACACAACATATTATTTTCTTTGGGACTGATTCCAACCCTGTCACATCTTTTGCCACCTGATGAACATTTGTCAGATTGACTAATTAATGACGCAATCAAGGTTATTCACTAAAATGGAAATTCAAAGTGAAGTCACAGTGAATTCCAAACTTAAGGCCAAAGTAGCCAACCCTGAAACATACTGGAGCTGAGTTAGAGAATTTTTCCATTTCGGCTACTTTGACTTGAAATTTGATATTCACTTTGAATTCTCACTTTTCTGAATAACCCTAAATATGTATAATCTTGCTGTTGGTTAAGGAGTGACGGCAGATTGTCAAAATTCTATTTCATGAACATAGGGTCAGCATTGAGTATATAATATTATTACTATACACGTCTACAAGCAAGACAAGCCTCCTCTGTGATTCCAACATTACATTACATTCCTATACTTCCTAGCCTGAGCTAACAGCACATGCGCTGTGGTTGCTATGCTTAGAGAGAAGATGAATCGTGGGAGCTCTCTTCTGTTCTCCATATAGAGTGTATGCCGTAGACTTGATTCACAGATGGGTTTGAGACCTATTTTTAAAAAGGTTTTCTCCCAATCTTACATTTGCTATGAAATCATTATTGTACTATGAAGTCCTGATACTAGGACATTTATTATGCTTGAGATGTACATTCATGCTACTTACTAATACCGTGAATCAGAATACTAAATCTCATGTTTCTTTTAAAAGAAATACAAGAATGAATCTTTTTTTTCTTTATGCCGGTGTCTTCATGCTATAATAAATCAAGCTTTTGGTTTTTAATTCATTGCAATGTACTTTTTTATCGAATACCCTCTTATGTCATGTCCGTTTTTACAGTAAATCATAAATGTTTATGACTGTTGGCATATTTTGCACTTAATCACACTCTTTTCTCTTCAAAGCCAGTTTTGAGTTACATTATTTGCAAAACTAACATAGATGCCTCTGGCTTTTTATTTTATTAACGTTACATAATGCATAATATATAAATTAGGTAATACGACTTGTGAATGGGTAAAGGGGTCGCAAGTAAGTGATGAAGCTAGCAGCATATATTTCTTCCATGTTAAACTGTAAACATGTATATTAGGGCCTAGCAATTTAGAGCTGTGGGTTAAGGGATATTTATCAAAGTTTTCTAGAAAGCCACGGTCAAATTCTGTGCAAATTTGTATTTATATTCATATTATTAAAATTCTGAAAATTCCACTAGGTTTCAAAGAAATTTTCAGTTGAGAAGACTGGCAAATTTAGAGTAGCAAAATAAATCAATTAATTAATTATTTAAATAAAGAAGAGAAGTGAGCTAGAACACTTTCTACCAGAAAAAGTGGTGAAATTATTGATAATCAGTGGTGTTGAAGAAAAAATGGCATGACTGCTGACAACCCAGGGAATATCCCCCACCCTGTTGCCCAATAACACACGTCAGACCTTATTATATTTGGTAAGGGCAATGGCCACAGCTTTATTGATTATTCATGCCAGCAAGTCCTTTTACTGTCGGCTGTTGCGGTGGTTCTCCAACAGACAAGTCTATCCCATCAAACCATGAGTTCAGAGCAGCCTGCCTCCACTATCAGCTCCCAGCAGGCTGCGACTCCCCAAGCCTCCTCAGCACCTTCTTCCACTTTTGCCTGTGCTGGCCAGGACTCCCGCATGCTGTGACAAAACAAAAGAGACAGAAAACCAAAACACGCACCAGAAATAGCCCAACAATTAAGAAACTCATAGGGATGGAGCGACAGTCAGGATCCCTTCACAGTTTCTCCAGGCTGACTGTTAAGTCCCCTCCCCTCACTGCCTATATATCTGCCAGTCCATATTTTAAATGGTATCCCTATAGCTCGCACCCCTTATCTTGGCATCAATCATGCCCCCCCTTCCCTATTTGTCCAGGGAGGGTCTTGATAGTTAATGGACAAAAAAGGCAACAGATTTCATTTCCAACCGATAAAGGGAATTATGAGAGTTGTAGTCCAACAATTTCTAATGGGGTAGCAGTTTGACAACCAGTCCCAGTAAATCCAGATGGTGTTTTTACAAAACATTATATAACACTGTCCAATTAAATAAATGAAATTGGTTATATACGTAAATAGATGTTTAGAATTCATTAGGTGCTAATAGCTAGTTTATTGGTTTAAAGGTCTAGCTGTTTGCTGTTAACATTTGCTATAAAACACAGAACAGTTATGTTAAGTGGGGATAGTACTGATAAATCTGATTGCAGGCAGCTGCACTATGATATTAAAAAAAAGGAGGAATTGTGGGCACACCCGGAACATGTTTTTCTTAGTACTGGTGCTACCATACAGAGCAAATTATATACAAAATACAAGTTAACCCCTTGTTACGGTTGCCTCAAGGCTGGCTGAAAGTTGGACCGTAGAAAGGATGCTCCTAGCGCTCACCAAAGGACCATCAGCACCGTAGACACCATAAGTACTGCGTAGACCACCATAAGTACTGCAGACTTAACGAACCACCGCTGCTGGGCTAGGATCTCGCCGTCTGCTATCCACCCTGGACCTACGACCAGGCTCCAGGTTCCAGTAGGTGAACCTCTTCCTTCTGTAGAGCGAAGCAGGAACAGGAACAAGAGCTCTTACAAGAGCTCAGTAGTTAAGGGAGTATGAAGAGCATAGCAATCCCTGTAGTGATTATAGCTGTCCCCTACAAACATGAGTCAAGGCTGCAAGTAAGAGGGCCATTTTTTAGAGGGCAAACAGAGCTTTAATTTTATGTCACATATAGATAAATTCTCATTAATTATTAAAAAAAATGCCAAAAAATGGGTAAAAAAAAAATACAAAAATAATAATTTCACAGTTTTGGCAATAATAGCATGTGCATGATATGTCCAGATTAGAAAAAGTAATTCAAAATAAATTCATTTATGTGTCTTGATTTATAGAGTACTTACTATGTATAGGATTTCAGCTTATTTTGAACATTACAGGTCACAAAATACAAGGACTAAAATAAAATTTCAATGGGAAACAATTTTAGAAGTTGGTATGTTTGTCTTGTAGGTTTAGTAGCCATCACAGAAAACAAAATTTTCACACAAAAGTATATATTTAAATAAAGTAGACATCACAGGCTATTAACCTAAGGTTAGTTTGACACTTTTTACGCAGCCATTTCATCGCCAATCTCTGCTAAATATTGGAGTAAAATTGTGTTTTTTTCTCTATTTTGGCACATATAACAAGGTTTTTGTAATGTGTATTTTGTAAAGCTGGTGTGTGCTATTCCTGCATATTGTATTCAGCTACATCTGCTGCGTATAATGATAGCCCCATTGTACGCCTTTGGCACTATTGGCACTGTAAAGCTACAATGTCATATACGAGACATGTCTATTTCAGTTTCCATAGTTAGAATTTTCATAGATGAATTTGACGGGCCTATGTCTCATTTTAGGGTATTATAGCAGTGTGACTGTTCAAATAACCCAAAAGGGGCTTTTATTTGATATAGCAGACACCCCAGGGTATCTTATATGGCATATATTGTGCCTTAACTTGTCACCAATTTTTCACCAATCTATGTCAATGCTTGTGGTGAGGGGGAAAAAAATGGCATTTTTACATGTTTCATTTTTGCTGAGTATTTCTGTCAAAAAAACCAAATTATGCTCAGTTACATCTTCTGAGTGAAACAATATGCCCAATGTATGACACTATTAAAGTTACAGTGTTGTAAAAGAGACTTGACAAATTCAGGTTTTTAAGTGTGAATTTTCATGGCGGGTTTTGATGCGTCCATGTCCCACTTTGGAGCACTTGATCAGGCTGCATATTCCAACTATACCATAAAGGCATACCATTTCTTAAAGAAGACATCCCAGGGTATGTCAAAAGGCAAATTTTGAACCTTAGCGTGGTATCATTTTTCTGCTAGATTGTACCAAGTGAAGTGGTAATAAGCATTTTTTTCTGCCTTTTTGACACACAAAGTGAGTTTGCACAGTATATTTTGCAAACCTTATGTGTGCTACGACTGTATAATACTTCATATTTTACTCAGCTATGTCATCTGAGTACAGCAATACCCCTGTATGTACCTTTGACAGGTATATGTAGATGTTGAAGGGGCACATTTGAGACACAGCCAATCCAGTTTTTTTTAAACTTTGAATTTTTACGCTGTGTCCATGTCCCATTTTAGCGCATTATAACAGGCTATATATTCCGACTATCCCATAAAGGAATATCATTTCTTAAAGAAGACATGCCAGGGTATTTCAAAAGGTATATTTTGAACCTTAGTGTCGGATAATGTTTCCCTTAGCTTGTACCAAGTGTAGTGGTAATAAGCATTTTTTCTGCCTTTTGACACACAAAGTGAGTTTGCACAGTATATTTTGCAAACCTTATGTGTGCTACAACTGTATAATACTTCATATGTTGCTCAGCTATGTCACCTGAGTACAACAATACCCCTGTATGTACCTTTGCCAGGTATATGTGGACATTGAAGGGGCAAATTTGAGACGCAGCCATTCAGTTTTTTTCTAACTTTGAAGTTTTACGCTATGTCCATGTTCCATTTTGGAGTAGTTTAGCTGGTTGGTTATTCTAACTTCCCCTCAAACACATACTATTTATTAAAGAATACACCCGGGGTAATTCAAAAGGCATAATTTGAACCTTAGCACGGGATCATTTTTTCTCTAGTTTGTTCCAGGTGTAGTGGTAATGAGCATTTTTTAATGTATTTTTTTTTTTACTTTTCTAAACTTTTTTTACTTTTTAAAACTTGTTTTTAAACTTTTTTACTTATTAAATTTGTTTAACTTTTTTAAACTTTCTTAACTTTTTTAAACTTGATAAAAATGTTATAAACTTTTTGTTTTACCGTGAACCCCTAACTAGCAATAAGCAGCACTAACAGTAAATTCCTCAATTTCCCAGCAGATTGTGTTTTAGCATGACTGTTTAAATCCTTTTTGGTGAATGTTTGTACTCTCATTTTGTGTTCCTTTTACATGCACACATGTATGTGTGTGTGTATATATAAATATACATATATATGCACTACTTATGTGTATGTATATGTACATGAGTGTGAGTGTGTACGTGTGTCTGTGTATGCTGGATATAGGCCTTCATACATATCTTGTAACTCTTGGACGAGATTCATGCATTCTTTATATTAATACTACACCCTTCTAGCACCATCTTCTGCACTTTCCGCTTGTTTTTTTTCTCTCTCTCCCCCCTCACTCTGTGATCTTTGCATAAGAATGGCGTCTATGTTCTATCAAACCTGTCTTATCTGCACTCATGTCGCTTTAACCCCTGTAACACAACTCAACTTTGAATTCTATGTGTTGTCTTGCTCAGAAATGCTTCAGATTTGAGAAAGGGATATATATATATATATATATATATATATATATCACACACGGACACATATTATTACATTACACATACTTGATATTTTAATACAACTACACACTGACACCACAACTGCCTTTACATATGGCAAATTACCTTACTTTTCCCATGAGAGTCTCTTGCAATAAAATGATGTCAGTGTGCCTGTTTTACTTGTGTTTCCTTTGTAAATTTGTCTATAACGAACCACCGTTTTGCCAAGTGTCCGTTGAAGTTAAAGTTGAACTAATGCTAGGAAAACATGCTCTCTTCACTTAATTTGTACCATGGGAAAAGTAAATTAATTTGTATGAGATGTTGTGCCTGTCATTAGAGAAGAAAGTTGTAACAGAGTGAAATTTTCACACACAAAAAAAATACATACAAAAACTTAAGAACACATGAATAATGACTGTCTTTATAAGTAGAACTCAATATCCTTAGTGAGAAAGTTCTAGGTGGCTTTATCTTCATGTCCAAATATGGGCCTGAATATAATATCTTTTGATAGGCTTGTTAAATAGCTTTCATATATTTATGCAAATATTGAACTAAATAATTCTAGATGTAAACGTACTTGTAACAGTCCCAAATTTGACATAGCAGTTTTACGTTTCTGCATTTGCCATTTTTATCCCAGGACTTTTCTCTCTTGTCCTATTTCTGTGGACACTATAGAAAGTCCTTTTAAACAGCAGTGCAAGTACCTGTTTAAAAGCAGTTGCTGCCATGTTTAGTAGGTCCAGTAAATTTCTGCTTTAGTTGGCTGCCTTGCTGGGCAGCTGTGCACACTAGCTATGACATTACTGTTGACCCATCTCTCCCTCCTTGCCGTTTCCCCCCCCAAAAAAGACACGGGACACCTTTTACAGTAAATAAGGGCAATAGTCACAGCTTTATTAAACTTAAACCAATTCATCATAACCATAACCCTGTCAGCTATTGGGTGGTTGCCGAACAGACAGTTCTCCAACCTTTTTTCTCAAGAGCCTCAACAGCCAGCACTTGTCATTAGCCCTCGTTCAGGCTGTTGCTTCCTCAAATGGACTCAGCATCTTTCTATTTGTTTCTGTTTCCCCCCAAAACAAGACAGAGGACACCTTTTACAGCGAATAAGGTCAATGGCCACAGCTTTATTAAACTTAAACCAATTCATCATAACCATGTCAGCTATTGGGCGGTTGCCCAACAGACAGTTCTACAACCTTTTTTCTCAAGAGCCTCAACAGCCGGCCCATGTCATTAGCCCATGTTCAGGCTGTCTTTTCCTCAAATCGACACAGCATCTTCCTCTTTTTTCCAGCTTCGCTGTCCAGGAATTCTGCAAAGCTGTGACAAGTAACTTCCAAAACTAGGTCAGGAGGGTGGGAAATTCAGTCAGGTTCCCTCATCCATTTCTGCTGACTGGTAAGTCTCCTCCCTCCATCTCTCCACAAACCCCCTAGATTTGAAACATCAGAATCTATTTTTAATCCAGTGCACAATGCATGGGCAGCAGTCATGCTCCCCCTTCCCAAGTTGTTCAGGGGCAAACTTAAACAGTGTCACTGGCATGTCTCCATGCTCAACCTAAGCTTCTCCATTTGCAGAATCATACTTGCCAAAGTTGGTATGTATAATGTAAATAATTATGAATATTTATTTTTATGTTATATTCAGAATACAGATTGAAAATGTATTCTGCTGTAAAGTACAATCAATACAACAATAGAAAATTACAAAGTTAGTTGTTTTATTTCAAATAAGAATAAGTAATTATACACTTGCCTGCATGTGCCTAGTGGTAAATGTATGAGGATATTCCTTGCCTCTTTTTAAAAATTCTTTATTTTTGTTGTGCGTGAAATGAACAGGTTATTAGTAATCAAGACATTGCTTAGTGACAAGTTTACATGTCTTGTATGTACATAGTGGGGAATCGCGATGCATCCTAGCACAAATCTAAACCCATTTACCCCCCAATAACGACAGACCACTTAGTATGGATGAACAGGCCACAGCATTTATTATCACAAACTAAATTACTGCATAACACATCCATAACTTTATTTATTAAATCTCTTCTTTCTGTAACCAAAACATTAGACATAAATAAGCATAAATTAACATATATACATATATAACTCCACCCATAGTGTTATACAGTGACCCAACCGTCCTTGCCAATAAACATACAGTGGTTCCTAATCACCACTTCCTCTCACCTCCCCCCCGTCATAAAAATCATATATTTCCAATGCCCGCCATCAGCCGACCTTATCCACGCTCGATGGGCACGACACCTCAGGCAACCTAATGTTTAACCTTTTGAAGCAGGGGAGGTTGAGACCTAAAAAAACTTGTTCATTTCATTCCATATACTTAAACGTAACCACTCAAACTCAATTTGCAAGGACATACCCCCGGCTATCTGTGACGAAATATACCAATAGGCGGGCGGGATGGAAGCTGTTTGCTGGCCCGAATCCCAAGTGGTACTGAGGTAAGACCTCAGGAAAACAGGACAAATGACGGAACCCAGCATCGCCCCTGATCGGAACAGCATAATCCAAACTATCCTGGGAACCAAGTACATCATGTTAGGAGCCTAACTATTACCCTGTGCACTCCATCTACCTCAGGAGAATGCGGAAGGGCCAGGTTATGTCAACGCCGCAACGTCCAAGAAATGAACAGATTCCATTAATGAATCAGCCAACCGCTACTAACTCACCCTCCCCAAAGTCTACAGCTGTCGAGCGGTGAAACCTGAAGAAAGTCCATTCCGATGCGCACTCAATCCCCCAAAACAACCCCCCCACCTGCAGATGACCGAACATGAATGGGAAGCAGAGCCCTGCAAATCAAAGAACTCACTAAGGAGCCCCCAATGCCCCTAAGGGACGGAACAAAACATGTAGACGAGCAGTCCAATCCCGGAGCCCCCCCAAGGAAATGCTCCTATCCGGCCCGAGCACTCACACCTTCCTGTAGCGGGTCCCACTCCGCCTCAAAGACCGACACACAGACCAGCTTCATCAGTCCGCTAGACCAAGCAACCACATCTCCACTGCCCTATATTTGGCCCCGCGGAGCCCCCACTTGAAGTACGTCCCACAGCGAACAATATAAAGCATCGGCCACTACATTGTGAAACCCCTGGGATAACCTCCAGCTAACCAGACACTTCCCAGACTCAAACGGCGCCGCAACCAGAGCACCACTGGGGTGGAGGACCCCGTCACATGATAGACAGCCGCACCACCCCAAGATTGTCGCAACGGAAGAACTACCCATCAGCTCATGAGTAGGGAACCCCACACCTACCATGCCCCCAGAATGGGTAACAGCTCCAAGACAGCCAGAGGCTGCAAGAGCCCCGATGCTTGCCAGCTTACTGGGCAAGAGTCAGCACACCATGGAGAGCCCAAAATGGCCCCAAACCTGCCGCAGCGGTAAATAGGCAGAAGTCAGTGGAAGGGACCTACGGGGGGCCTGTCAGGGGCAACCGACGTTCCCCCGCCCTGGAATCAATCCCACTATCCAGGAAACTACAGCCCGTATCCCGACCCACGGTTATGTCCTGGGCCACGGAACTCCGAAACACTACC
Organism: Pelobates cultripes; assembly: GCA_933207985.1. Classification (NCBI taxonomy): domain Eukaryota; kingdom Metazoa; phylum Chordata; class Amphibia; order Anura; family Pelobatidae; genus Pelobates; species Pelobates cultripes. Next base: position 75,521,123 of record OW240921.1, read on the forward strand.
CCAAGAAAACGCTGCAGCAGCAGAGCGCGGACGTGTGACCCTGACGGCCCCACACAGAAGCGACAATGGGAGCAACCCTTGTGGAGGCACATAGCCACTCAACACCGACCGTCAGAAAATACAGCCTGGAAAACAATAACCTGCCGGGCGCATCGGCAGCCGCCGGGCAGCCGATTCCACAGTTGCCGCCATGCCTAACCCTCAGACTGCTGCATCATGCCACAACACCCCATACCTAACCCCTCGTAGGGAATGACAAATGAGTAAATAAGGAATCAGGTGAAATCGCCCCCCCCCCCCGCTCCTCCATGGGCCCCATCCAAGGGGGGGGGGGGAGACACCATAAATGTTCGGGAGGTAAGCTTATCAAGCTTCTTGGTAAGCCGCTCCCGCACCACCCGATGGAATTCTCATATGGACCGAAGAGGGCCTGCATGTAGAGCACCCATGTCCCTTATCCCGACAGATCGCCTGCATGAAAACGTGGGAGATGGGATGGGCAACCCGAGCCCTCGTGCTAGAACGACACAAGGACCCCACTTACCATGACTGTCGGTGAATTTCCAACCACTGCCTAGCCTCTGGCTGGGGGGCCAATGAAAGGGAGGGTGTTCCCCCACCGCCGCAAAATGACAAAAATGCACCGTGCTGAGACATAAGGAAACCATCTGGTCCCAGGCCAGAAAGGGTCGCACGTCTACCGTGGACGAAAGTGCAAGACGTACCCCCACCAACCCAGCTCACCCTAGGGACGACACGCATCCCAGAGAGTGTCCTGACAGCAGAACAACGCGAGCATTCTCGGGGAGCCCTCCCCCGACAATGCTACCCATAACCTTCGATGCCCGGACACAATTCCCGTGCGTCATGGGGTGTATCCGAGTACTTTTTTTTATTTATATATATATATATATATATATATATATATATCCCTCACCCAAGGGACCCTCAGTGGCAGAAGGGAATCCATCGCCAATAAAACCTTCCCCAATCTGCTCCCTAGTATTTCGTTACAAGCGCCAGCCAAGCGGGCTATACGCATGCATCAGCAGCACCCCGAGCCACACGAAACGCGCGCTATTAGCTGCGCAGGACGCAGCAGGAAACTTAATTCATTTATTTATTATTCTTTTTTTTTAATTATTCTTATTAGCTTTTTATTTATTGATTTATTTAATTTTTTTTTTTTTTTTTTTTAATTACCGAATTATGAAACCAACAGTGAAAAAACACACTTACCCGTGAAAAGCCTGGCGCTCCAACCGCGGCACCGCAGGCACAGAAGGTGAAGTAAACAGACATGAAAACCAGGGTTCACTGTGTTCATCCCACGTGTTCCAGGGCCAGTAACAGCAGCCAGGATCTGTGAGAAGAGCAGAGGTGAGCCCACGCTCAACACCAGGAGGCAGCCGAGGTAAGTGACCAGAATAGGGACACACACACATAGAAAAGGGACCATACAGCCAGAGTAGGGAGACACATAGAGGAAGGGGCACATAGAACAGGGACACACGGGGGGGGGGAACAAGACCCACCCAGAGAGAGAGCAGGGGAAGGAGAGGAGGGCAGAGGGGGACCCTCCAGGAACAAGGAGCCCACCAAGGAGGGAAAATAAACTGGGGGGGGGGAGGAAGAAGGACCCAGCAGGTGGGGGTCGGGGCAGAAAGTGGAAGGAGCCAGAGGGGGCTCCCCGAGCAAGCCGGGCCCCCCCAACAGACATCAGGGGGACCCCATGGAACGAAGCGACATGGGGGGGAGGACAGGGGAGAGAGATGAAAGGGAGCCTACCTCACCGGCAGAGGAGGCTCCCGGACCACTAGAGGGCCCCCTGGTCACGAACGGCGGGGTCCCGGAGTAACCCGCGCTGCACCGCCGGGCTTCCTCACTGTTGGGGACCCTTCACACAGCCCCGCCGTCCCACGAGCCACGGGGGGATTAGAAACGGCCGCCAGGCGGCCGCACGCCATCGGGAACCTGCAGCCAGCATACCACTGCCCCCGGCCATTGTTGCAGGCCGGGTAGGCCGCGCTTCCGCGTGCAGCCAATGAAGGCCGCGGATCCTCAGGAAAGTTGCAGGACGCGTGTCTGGAGCCCCCAGACAGGCAGGCCTGGTGATGACTCGGGCCCAGGCTCCCACCTCAACCGGGCCCGGGGAGGAGTGACAGGGTACCCCCCTTGTGGTTGCAGGGTACCATCAAATGAACCTGTGCCCCCCTAATGCCGGCCCCCAGGAGCAGGGGCCACAGGGAAGACCCCAGAGGGGCCCAGGCTGCGGGGGGGAGCACCCTCACCGGCAGCCAACATGGGAGAGGGGTGCAGGGGCCACAGGGAAGGCCCCAGATGGAGACAGGCCGCGCGGGGGGGGGAGCACCCACACCGGCAGCCACCCAGGGGAGAGGATCCAGGAGAGGAGTAGCACCTGAATTAGGAGTCGCTGGCCACCTTCCATGCTGCAGCAGCTCTGAGGGAAGCCAGAAAGCCTCAACCTCCATCCCTCAAGCTGTGTAAATCTGCAGGCCCAGGCAAACAGGAGCAGGAGGACAGGAAGCTGTTTGCTGGCCCGAATCCCAAGTGGCACTGAGGTAAGACCTCCCCCACACTAACTTACACAGAACATAATCCCACCCACACACTCTTTTAAACCAATCCCATGCATCTATCCCCACACTCCTACATGTGCCCTTGTCCGCTTAGCTGCGCTATCTCCCCAGGGCCTTATAGAGAAGCCGCACATATTTTTGGAATAAAGACAGGCATACATCATATGTCTAGAGCGATTAGTGATTCCTTTGTTAGCATGCAGGCAGGACAATCTAGACATGAAGATTAAGAGCAAGAAAATAGTTAATGAAACATGCTTAACTACATTAGAAAATAATATGTTATTAGAATAACATGCTAGACAATATTATATCATGAGGGACTTATGACGCTATGCAAAGTAAAATGAACAAATTATATGAAAAAGTTACTTGACAGTGGCAACGATTACAAAAAAAATAACGGTGCAGAGATAATACAAGGTTATCTAGCAATCATTGCTTGTGTTTCGCGGATATACCACCCGATCTGTCACCAATAGCCAAATTATGGAAGAGGTTAGTCCCAAGTAGAAGTATTTTTCCACAAGAATTATTTTGCAATTTGGTCGTCCAATAGCCAAAACTCACTGTTTAATAAATAAATCTTAGCAAGCTTATTTCCCGTTATTTGCAAATTTAGTTCTTTCACACAATGACTGATGTAAACAGTCTGAATTTGCTACCATGGTCTGCTTAATCTAAATGAGGGTGTTCTGCAGACTCTCCCTATAAAAGTACAAAATGCACCAAAACACGCTTCATGGATTTTATTTTTAATTGAACCTCTGTTCTTGTGAAACTCGCTGACAGAAACCAGAGGCCAAAGTGCCAGCCAAAAAATGGATAGTGTAAAAACCTTCAATGGATTTCCATACTTTATTTGCCAATGTATAGTCTTACACAAACCCCTTTTATTACCCAACAAACCGTAATAGTTTAAAAATATAATTATCATTTCTCCCCTTAAATTAATATCTGCCTCCCATTTTGTAAAATGCATTAGTATTTTGCAAAATAAACAATCTCTGTGTAATTTATAAAATCCTAAAATATTTCTTGCATAGCTGGTGCCAAAATATAGCTCCTTTCTTATACATGGAATTTGTTGGAATTGAAATAATCATTTTATATCAAATATTATACTTTGTGTTTTGATATTTTTATTTTTTGTAAGGAGACAACCTAATTTGCTGCACATAATAGGCAGCAATATCGTAGTTCAATATAAAATGTCTAATTTTCCTTTATTCTCCCATGAGTGGGTATAAGTCATGCAGCAACATACAGCATACATGGTTAGCAATTTACCAATGTAGCAGCAGTCTACGCATTGCGCATCTCAGCACTTTAACCAGTCTGGTTGGACCACCACTTTTCCAGCAATTTTGAGATGGGTACGATCGCATTGAGTGAGGAACGAGTTTGAATGCTGACTTGACATATGTGAAATATTTATTAGCTGACTTAGAGACTACAGGTCGGCCATTTTATGTATTTATTCAAGCATAATGTGCTGCACTGCAAATATTGCATGTATGTATGACAATGCATATTGGTTAACCTGGAACAAGAACTTTTGATGGCTCTTCTCAACAGCTTACAGTCTAAACAGAGAATAACACAAACGGTAGAATTACTACGATTTAAGTTTTAAGTTTCACCAACAGAAAACTTGAAAAAAAGGTTTTACCAGTGGAACAACCATAGCAAAAATCAGTAGAATAAATATCCCATTGGTTTCCATGGTGATTGATCCACTTTAAGAACATTTCCATTAGAGAAATTTGTTGTTATATGAAGCTGTAGTTCTTATATTTTATGATGTCATATCCTTACACCATGTACGCATAAATGTCCTTGGCTTTTTTTTTTTTTTTTTAGAACACCACATGTAAATCGTATGCTAGGAAATATGATCTGACTATTTTCTGTCTATACTCTGTCTACTTTTGCTCTCTTTAAATTTTTATTTTTTTAATTTATTTTCTAATGGATTTCACACATCAAAAACCATATAAAATATTGATTTTAGGTCAACTGGGGATTAACTGCATGTCTTTAATAACCAGTATGTTGCCTGGATATGTCTTCACATAATTGAAAACAGCGTTATAGTTTTTGTGCACTTCCAAGAATATAAATGAACATTTCTAATGATTGCACACATTTTTGGGGTCTGGAGAGAGCCCAAGCCATGTCAGTATTGAAAGTACAATGAGAAATGAGAAGACTTCTTAGGGAATTGACCTTCGCAAATATTACCCTGACAGTGTACTCTCTGTGTTTCTTTAGAATCATTTGGATTCCAAAGAAATGAACAGTACATTCAGTATTTATTGGGACTTCAGTGTATCCCAAAACATAAGCATTTACACTCATGACGAGATAATGACAAGTTTATAGGTGGCTTCAGCTCTAAATTAATGATGGATTGTGAAAGAATAACTGGGGATTGAAGGGAAGAGAAAATTGTAAAAAAAAGTTCACTGTCACAATGTTAAGATACAATTTATTACTCTTCTTTTCATATGTCAGGTCGGAGTACTTGAGTCCTCATTTTTCAATTTCGGTGGTCATTGGATGGGTCAACCTGAAAGTACAGATGTCCCTCATAGAGGTAAATATACAATAGTCAATGCTGCTTCCCAAGAGTAATGGGAGTTTGGCTAAGTATAATATATATGTTTTTTGTCTACTATCATATTACCTACAATTTATAGCGCTGCAACGTACTCCCAGCAAAGTGATTTTTTACGTTCCGTGTTCAGTGTTACCATGTGTCTGGTATTTTAAATACTGATTTTACACCACAAAGCACTGAGCTCAGAACCGTTTGGGTGAAATAGTCTCTGTTGGCTAAATTGAATTTCTGAAAAATAGTTCAAATCAATTTAGCAGCTATATGCTCTCACGTCCAGAAGACAAAGCCAGTGTACACTGCCTGTAGACTCCAGGGACTATAATCAATTCAATTAAATGTTTATAGTGCCTACAGTGTCCATTCAATGAGCTACCGACAAGAAGGGTGCATTGGCAAACTTGCCTCTATGATACTGGGAGCAAGGCTAGCTATTGAGATGTGCCTCTCTGTTGGGAAGATGTCAATTATTCCATATTAGGACATCTGGGAAATAAGTGATACCCTCCAGCAGGGGAAACCTAACATATCACAGGGCAACCAGGAAACAGAAAATCAAGGGCTACCTTTCAGAGCAAGGATTTTTAGCTACACATCTTGAATCTTACCACCCACTTACCATGCTCTTCTCCACCTTCTCCACCTTGATTACGCAGCTTTCACACAAATATTCACACAAGCAACCAGATTGGCTTGCGAGACCCGCACAGTCATTGCTCCAATATCCACAGGGTCCCCAAACTGAGCCGGATATACTCTTCAGGTACTGCAAACTGAAAACACTGTAAATGGAGAAACCATTGCTGACATTAACCCACTCCCATTAACTAAGTAAATAAAGTAAATTTAAAGACATGTTGGTGGGCTGGTAAGTATTGATATGCATGTATGGGGTCCTGTTTGTGATTTTGTATGTATTTGGAGGCTGCTTGTGGAAATTCATGTGTGTAGATGGAGCTGTTTGTGGTCTAATGTGTGTGTAAAGTTGTCTGTGGTATACTATGTGGAGCTAGGGGCTGTAGCATGTTTGTATAGTGTGGTGTAATGTGTGTAGGTTTCATTATGGGCTTATTAATTTAGTAATTATGAGTTGTTTTAAAAAAAACAGCCCCTTCCCTGTTGTTACCTTGTGTGTAATCCACGGCAATACTCTGACTGGCCAGAGCTCTGGCCTATGAAAAGTGTAGGCTATACATTTCTCTCCTATCATTAGAGGTATCAGACTGCATGGAGGCAACTTGTATCCGGCAGTACACTGACCCTAGGTGTTAGGTTCTCAGTCCATGATCATTCGCCCGGTGGGTCTATCCACCCCTGACCTCCATATAACATCAGACCTCTTAGTATCATGAAACCTATTATGTCTTTTATCAGCACAAAAAGATTTACTTACTTTTCAGGAATGTCTATAGGGGACCTGAGCCTGGGTGGACATATCAAAGAAAAAAAAAAACATCTACAGCTACAGCCACATATTCAACTGTGTTTATACACTTGATACCAATTTTAATAATGGTGAGATATGTTACACTATGCATCCATTATACACCACCTGCTTATCCCTCTCACCGCATATATGTATAATGTTTATGGCTTTAACAGGAGCATTGTACAATCATGTTCCTAGTTTGACCTCTTTACACTGATTAAACAACAAATATAAAACATAACTTTCCTCATGTGACAATATAAAATGGAAAAGAAAAGCTAAATCTTTTGGTGCCTGTAATATAAATCATGGAAGGCAAGGGGAAAACTGATCCCCCAAACCATGAGCCTTGATACGTTATTGCCCCTGGACCACAATTCCTATAATCATCTAAAAGACGTTGTCGTCCCATAAGCTTTAGATCCAAGGTTGAGGACAACTACTTAGAGATTAGATTTATCATGTCAAGATTTTGGGGCGTTTTTAAGCACCCCATTTTCTAGATACAGACCCTCTAGACATGCTTAGTCTTTTTAGACACTTCCAGGATATCTGGCTTTAACCCTTAGCATTGTATTGGTCTGTGATCTTGGTTTGCCTGCATTTTTAGGACTGGATTAACAGGACTGAAGGACTAAAGGAGCTCCAAATCTAGCTCCTTGCTCATGGTATAGGCCCATTGATCAAACAAATTATATATATAGCTTTTTCCCACCATTACCCACAAGCTCTTTCTATTAAATGTTGTGCAGATGGAATGAAGAATGGGAAATTAGAAATTATGAAGGGGAACAATTTTGGCTTCAAAATAAATAACTCAAAGCTGACTTTGTGCGCTGAGCAAATGCTCTTGATCCTTCTACTGTTTCTAACAGTCCAACAGCCTCCTATCGTCATGTGACATTGTGGCATGTCCTTTTTCTGCAACACTTACTACATTCACCTCTGTATCTGTTCATACCAGGAGCTACTGCTTGATAGTAAAAAGGCAAAGAGAGGAATGGATAAGTAGGTCCTGTGGAGATTCAAAGTTTGTGATTAGAGAGAGTGGGGAGATCAGCGCTTGTAAAATGGACATCTTAATTAAAATGGATTAAGATTATGATGGATTGCTTGATTAAGAAATGGAATAGAGAGATTGAGAAATTGATATCGGGCCTGTGAAGGTTTAAAAAAAAATCCTGCAAATGTCCCTTACACACTACCTCCACTAGATACAAAACATTTGAGGTATGGCTGTTTTAATGGTTGTTCTCTATAAAGTGTTGCAATTAGATCAATCATAATCATCTGCACCACATCCAATAGACCTTTAATCCAACACTGTGCATATCAACCTGTCTACTAGGGATATTGTTGGGTATTAGTAATGAGGTGGGAATTGACCACTTTAAGGCAGTTTTTGTTTCTGAAACTCACGTATCTGTAGGTTGATGTTGCAGGGCATGATGTCTCAATAGGTCCAGGGTTTAGTACACAGAGTTAAGTGGTCAGACTCAAATTCTCGGGTAGAGTATAATGCCTCTCCATCTTGAAACTTTGCAAGCCATGACTGTTCCCTACATTTCCATTGTAATGTCAATGAATACTACAATTATAGACCATGTATTGTACAAATCCATTGCTCTAATTATGTTCCTAAAGTAACTGTAGGCAGAGGCGTAACTAGAAACCACCCGGCCCCAGGTGCGAAACTTTTCATGGGCCCCTCCATGTGTCTCATTCCTTCCCTCCGTGCCCTTCCCCACAGACCCCCCTGTGTATCATTTTGCGCCCAGCCCCTTCATGTGTCTAATTTAATCCCCCCCAAAGCCCTTCCATGTGTCTCATTTTGCCCCAAAGCACCGCCATGTGTCTCATTTCCTCACACTAAATATGTCTCATTTCCTCCACACATCCCCTCTATGTGTTTCATTCCCTCCCCCGAGCCCCTAAATGTGCCCATTCCCTCCACCCGAGCATCTCCATGTGTCCTTTTTCCTCCTTCCCTAGTTCCTCCACATGTCCCATTCCCTACCCCCAGACCCTTCAAATGTCTATCCCCCTCCCCTCCTGTACCTGCTTGTCACAGAACCCATCTGACAGAAAGTGCTCTCTCAGTGAGCACTTTAAGTCATACTGCTCAGCCACGCTACTCCCCTCCTGCATGTAACCTGCCAAACGCGGACCCCAGACTACTTACTACTACTACTTAGTGGCTCTGTACCAGCCCTTAAGGTATGCAGGGGGCCCATGGTCGCAGGGTTCACAGCTGCAGCCATACCCCCTGGAGTAATTGGCAGTCGCAGCGGCAACCCTTGAGACTATGGTAGGCACCCCTCTGTAGAATATTTAGATAATGATAGGTCATGGAGCAGAAAATTAATAAGTTGCTGTTCATAAGAAATGGTCTAATAACTAAATTATGTCACATAATATTTTATAAAACAACTTTTGGAAAATTTGTTATTATTTGGTCATTATTTGTTGAATGCATTTTATATATTTTGGTTTTGTATTGTGTTTTATATTAAGCCAATGGCTTATGTTGTTTTCTCCTACTTTGCACCAGATGCTAATGGAGCAAATATTTTTTCCTGGCTCCCTGCAGGGTTTGCTAAACTCTGTATAGTAGCAAATTGAAAAGAGAGTGTAAAAATTAAAGGGAAACTATATTTGCTCAAATTTTTTTTAGCTTAGTGAAGCAGTTTTGGTACATAGATCATGTCCCTGCACAGTGGCGTACACAAGATCCATGGGGCGCTAGTGCGAAAATTGATCCGTGCCCCCCCCCCGCGCACTTACTCTGCGCGGGCCGGTGCCGCTACACATGGTGCCGGGCACCTGGTGCAGGGCTACGCACCTGGTGCAGGGCTACGACCCCTGCTACCGCCGTGTGCCGCCAGTGCATGCAGATACACTTAAAGGACCACTATAGGCACTCAGATCACTTCAGCTCAATTAAGTGGTCTGGGTGCCAGGTCCCTCTAGTTTTAACCCTGCAGCTGAAAACATAGCAGTTTCAGAGAAACTGCTATGTTTCACTGAGGGTTAATCCAGCCTCTAGTAGCTGTCTCACTGACAGCCGCTAGAGGCGTTTCCTCTGGACGTCCATAGGAAATCATTGGGTAATGCTTTCCTATGGGCAGTTTGAATGCGCGCATGCGCTTTCGGAGCTGAGAGGCGGATCGGGGCAGAGAGATCCCCAGTGCCAAGGGAGCCCGGCGCTGGAAAAAGGTAAGTGCTGAAAGGGTTTTAACTACACACACTCTCACGAACAGACGGATACACACTAGCTAACAGACACACACACATTTACTGACAGACACACACATTTACTGACAGACACACACTCAGTGACAGACACACATACACACTCACTTACAAAACATACACTCTCACATACACTACACATTTACTGACAAACACACACTAACAGACACACACTAACACACTCAGTAACACACACACTCACTGACACACACACACTGACACTCACTAGCAGACACACACTCAATAACAGACACACAAACACACTCAGTGACACACACAGTAACACTTACTAACACACTTACTGACGCTCACTAGCAGACACACACAAACTAACACACACAGTAACACACTCACTGACATACACAAACTAACACACTCATTAACAGAAACACACACACAGTAACACACACACACTAACACACATCCACACTCACATATTTTTTTTAATTTTATTTAATCCCCCAGCCTCACTACCTTTGGGAGTGCTGTGGGGATTCCTGCTGTCCCTGGGGTCCAGTGGGGTCCTGCTGTCCCTGGGGTCCAGTGGGGTCCTGCTGGGCTGCCGGCCGTGCTGCTGGGCGCATGCGCGAGGGAGGGCGCACTCTCCCCTGAGTGCTCTCTGCCCAGCTCTCTCGCGCTGCTTACTGATGCCGGAGCAGGAATATGACGTCAGCAGCCCCAGCAGCCCGCCGGCAAACTGAAGCCACTGCCAGCCTCAGGGTGCCCTGAGGTGGCCAGCTCCTGGCCCCCCCAGGAGAAGAGGCTGGCAAAATGTGGCCACACTGCCACTGGCGTGCATACCGGGTCGCAGGGCGGCCGGGCCCCCTGGTGGGCCGGGCCCGGTCGCAGCCACAAACCCTGTGACCCTGGTATGTACCCCACTGTGCCTGCAGTCTCACTGCTATATTCTCTGCTATTTAGGAGCTAAATCACTTTGTTAATGCAGCCCTAGCCACACCTCCGATCATGTGACTTACACAGTCTTCTTAGACCAGGCTTCCCCAAACTCCAGCCCTCCAGATGCTGCTGAACTACAACTCCCATGATTCAATGAATTAATGAGATAGGCTGAGAATCATGGGAGTTGTAGTTCAGCAACATCTAGAGGGCCGGAGTTTGGGGAAGCCTGTCCTAAACACTTGCTGTAGAGAGTCATCTAATGTACACTTTGATTTAGAATTTCTTATCTCCTGCTCTGTAAATAGCTTCCTAGACCCTACCGGACCCTTCTGTATGTAATCAAAGTTCAATTTACAGAGCAGGAGATAGCACTTAAAGTAAGTAACAACTCATTGAAAATTAAACCATTTTGTTTTCATGCAGGTTGTGTCAGTCACAGCCAGGTAAGGTGTGGCTGCATATACAAAAACAAAAGTGTTTTAGCTCCCAAATAGCAGAGTATTGAACAATGGGGTATGAGCTATAAACAAATACTGCTTCATTAACCCCTTAAGGACCAAACTTCTGGAATAAAAGGGAATCATGACATGTCACACATGTCATGTGTCCTTAAGGGGTTAAAATAAACGTGTTTTGGTGACTATAGTGTCAGCTATGGCTGAGTTGGAAAAATGTTCTATATCATCTATTTTGGACTCAATGTTCCTATTGAGCTGTATAAAGGACCTGGTGAAAGTGGGTATGTCTCACTTTGTTCCAGTGATACAAATCTCCCAGATATGCAGCCAGCTGATAAAAAAAAAAAAGTACTGCCCCTTTATTGTGGCCCAGGTTAATGTCAATGTATATAATTAAACACCCCTGGCTGTTAATCAAACAGCCAGGGAGGTTTCTTCCTGCTTCCGTTAGTTCTTCTGAGCTAACAGAAGGAGGCATGCGTTCCCCCTGCATACCTCAGACCAGCCTCCACAGACCTCAGATCACAATGCTGTAAGTTCCACGGAGGAAGACTTCAGAGGCTTCTCAATGCTATGTATGCTGCATACACACAGAAACAATAAACAAGGTATACTAATATACAATAAACCTCCCAAAATTACTAACTGGCAGATGTAGTTTACAACATCTGTAGTGCCAAAGGTTGCCTACCATTGGTCAAGATCATTTTATAAAAAAATGTATTAATGGCGGTACCTGACTGCCACACTGTCCGGCAGCACATGGAAAGAGCTCTCGGCAAAAGCTCCAAATGTAGCAAAATAACAGACTTTTCACTCAAGAAAAGGCAGCATAGCCATACTGTGAACACTCACTGCCCGATCAAAAGTCTAACCCAGAAATTTCTCTAACTCACCCCGGAGGCTCCAGCAAGGCCTACTGAAATCCGGCGGGCAGGAGAGACGGCGGCTCTCCTGAGATGTGAAACACAGTTGCCCCACCTCTAGGCCTGTGGAGGTTATCTTGGTCCCCACAGGCCTGACACACTTACCTGAGTTAGCTCCTGCATGGCCTAGGCATCCCTATTGTACCATACAAATGCATCATGGCCGACACTCACTTGTTTCAACACCGCCTCAGATTCTGAGAACCGCCATCTGGCATGACTTTTTCTTTTATGTTTGACTTTATTTTAGCATTAGCACAAGGCAGGATTTTTATTAAGTTGCAATTTTGTTGGTGCATGGCGGGCCTTCATGGTTTTCCACTCGTGAGCACAACCATTGCCTATTTATGATATTCTTATTTTATTGTTTAATACCAAAGTTAAATCCTCTTCTAACTGGACATGTTAGCCTACTATGTCACTGGACTGTTTTGTAACTTGTTTATTACTATAATATCTTTTATTGTCTTACTGATGTTTCTACTTCAACAAAAAAAGTGCAGCATTTCTTGGCTTCTTACCTATATTTGAATATTATGATTTACTGTGTTGTACAAGTAATTGCTTAAACCTGTATATTACTCTGCACTCCAAAAATAAAGAATTAAAAAAAATGTATAAATGTTGTTTACAACTTATTTTTAAAATTTACAACTCTATGTGAATTTAAAGTGAATTTTTCAAATTTAAAGAAATACTATAGTATTAAAAATACAAACATGTATTTTTAACACAATAGTATTGGACTACCTACTGGGGTCACTCTTCAGAATGGAGAAATAAGGTAGTTACCTTAACTTTAGTCAATTTTTTCGCTTGTCTCTTGCTCCACCTCCATGGCTGAGATCAATCTTGATAGTCTCAGCCAATTGAATGCTTTCCTACAGGAAAGCATTGGGAGGCTTTTGCGTACGCATAGCAAAAGGACATGCTGCGACAATCAGCAAATCCAAATAGAGGGGCATTGATTTAATCCATCGCTACGGGGAGCTTTCAGCATCTCCAATCAGAGCGTGGAGATGCTGAACATAGGTGCTGCAGACAATGCCGCACTGAACTAAGACGCACCCCTTGTGGCCGTCTGACTGACAGTCCCAGGAGGTGTTACTAGGCAGCAATATAAACACTGCCTTTTATCTAAAAAAGCAGCGTTTACAGTCCTGTGCCTGCACAAACATGCTATAGTCACCATAGCCACTGTCTTAAGCTGTAATGGCTCTGGTGACTATAGTGTCACTTTAAGGCCAGAGTAACTGATCTGAAAGCACAGCTGAGTAGTTGAATTTATCCAGTTCAGCTATTTTTTACCTTAAATTTTAAATTCACTTTAAATTCTCACTTTTGTGACTAACCCTGTAAATGTATCTTCTACTGTATCTTTTACTTATTCAGTGTTATTCACTATACAAGAAATTGTTGGTAGTTAACAACGGAAATTGATATTTTAGGGCAAACAGACATGCTAGAAAAATAACTGTATTTAACCCCTTAACGACGATTGACGGGCGAGGTCGGTCACTCAGGGGATTGCCATAACGACGAGTGACGGACCTTGTCCGTCACCCGTTAAAATTAACCCTGGATCGCCGCTATTGCGGCGATCGTGGGGTTAATGGTGCTCTGGTCTGCCTCTGTATTAGAGGCAGACCGGGAGCACCCGATAGTGCTGCCCAGCACATGTGCTGTCAGAGCGAGCACATGTGCTTAGTATACTTACCTTCCGCCTCCCTGCACTTCCTGGTTCTGTGTGAAGTGCAGGGAGACAGATCAGTGATGATCCTGCCCCCTGTTAAAAAATAAAGTTTATTTAAAATCCCACGCCCCATTTACTCATTTTAATTAAAAATTAACCTCTTCCCTGCCAATTGATCACTGACTACAGTGATCAATTGGCAGGGATTACATTTTACTGTCATCTGATTTTTTTTTAACCCCTGAGGGTTAATTCTTTTTTTTTTTTAACCCTCAGGGGTTAAATTTATTTAATTCATTAATTTAAATATTTTAAAATGATATATTTAGCTAGCTGGGGTGGGTGGAAGTTAGTGGGGAATTGGGGGATTTGGTGTTAGGCTAACTAGGGGTTAACGTTAAAAAAAGTTTTAAAATAAACTTTAAAAAGTTAAAAATTAAGCTAAAAACGTAATAACGTTTAAGTAAAAAATAAAAAAACACCCCCCTTTACCCAGTCCAAATAAAAATTAACCCCTTCCCTGTCAGTCGATCACGGCCTACAGTGAATAAAATACAGATCACAGTATTATACTGTGATCTAATTTTTTTTAACCCCTGAGGATTAACTTTTATTTATTTTTTAACCCTCAGGGGTTCAATTTATTTAATTAATTAATTTAAATATTTATAATTATATATTTTGCTAGCTGGGGTGGGTGGGAGTTATGGGAAAATGGGGAATTTACTGTTAGTGCTGCTTACTGCTAGTTAGGGGTTAACGGTAAAAAAAAAAGCTTAGAAAAATGTTAAATCTGTAAAAAAAAAGTTTTAAGAAAGTTTAGGAAAGTTGAAAAAAAATTAATAAGCAAAACAAAAGTTTAAAAAATAGTTTTTAAAAGTAACAAAAAAGTTTCAAAATGTAAAAAAATACATTTAAAAACACTCATTACCACTACACCTGGAACAAACTAGAGGAAAAATGATCCCACGCTAAGGTTCAAAATATGCCTTTTGAATTACCTCAGGTTGTATTCTTTAATAAATAGTATGTGTTTGTGGGGAAGTTTCAATAACCAACCGTCTAAACTACTCCAAATTGGAACATGGACACAGCGTAAAACTTCAAAGTTAGAAAAAAACTGAATGGCTGCGTCTCAAATGCGCCCCTTCAATGTCCACATATACCTGGCAAAGGTACATACAGGGGTATTGTTGTACTCAGGTGACATAGCTGAGCAACATATGATGTATTATACAGTTGTAGCACACATAAGGTTTGCAAAATATACTGTGCAAACTCACTTTGTGTGTCAAAAGGCAGAAAAAATGCTTATTACCACTACACTTGGTACAAGCTAGTGGAAAAATAATCCCACGCTAAGGTTTAAAATAGGCCTTTTGAAATACCCTGGGATGTCTTCTTTAAGTATTGTATGGCTTTATGGGGTATTTAGATTATATAGCCTGGTAAAATACTCTATAATGGGACACGGGCACAGCATAAAAATGTAAAGTTTGAAAAAAACTGGAATGGCTGTGTCCCAAATGTGCCCCTCCAATGTCCACATATACCTGACAAAGGTACATACGGGGGTATTGCTGTACTCAGCCGACATAGCTGAGCAACATATGAAGTATTATACACTGGTAGCACCCATAAGGTTTGCAAAATATACTGTGCAAACTCACTTTGTGTGACCAAAAAGGCAGAAAAAACACTTATTACCACTACACTTGGTACAAGCTAGCGGAAAAATGATCCCACGCTAAGGTTCAAAATATACCTTTTGAAATACCCTGGGGTGTCTACTTTAAGAAATGGTAGGCCTTTGTGGGGTAGTTTGAATTTATACCCTGCTAAGATGCTTGGAAATTGCACATAGGCCCAGCATCAAAATTCAAAGTTCGGTAAAAACTGATATGGCTTGGTCTCCTATATGGCACTGTAGCTTCACGAAATAGTGCCAAAGACATTCATTGGGGATGTCATTTTACTCAGAAGACTTAGCTGAGCATAATTTGGGGGGTTTGAACTTAGTGGCACATGTGAAATATACAAAATGCCCAGCAAAAATGCAATTCATGTGTAAAAAACGCACAAAATTATTTTTTACCACATACTTTGGCATTTATTAGTAAAAAGATGGGGGCATGTTAAGGCACAATATGCACTTTATGAGATACCCTGGAGTGTCTACTTTTACAAATGGTAGGCCTTTGTGGGGTTTTTTTGAACAGTCAAACTGTTATAATACCCCAAATTGAAGCATAGGCTCATTAAATCCGTCTCTCAAAATTCTATTGTGAATACTGAAAAGAACAGGTCTCCTATATGGCACTGTAACTTCACAAAATAGTGCCAAAGACATACAATGGGGGTGTAATTTTACTCAGCAGATGTAACTGAACACAAAATAAAACTTTGTACAGGAATAGCACACACCAACTTTACAAAATACACATGAGAATTTCTTTGTTATAAGTTTGTGTGCCAAAAAACAAAAAAACCCCACAATTTTACTCCAATATTTAGCAGAGGTTGGCGGTGAAATGGCTATGTAGAAAGTGTCAAAACAACCCTAGGTAAACCCTAGGTAAATAGCCTGTGATGTCTAATTTATATAAATATATACTTTTGTGTGGCAATTTTGCTCCACATTAAAAGTTTGTTTTACTACTTGTGCTTTGTGAAAAAAATCCCAGACACATTATTTATTCTGTAAATCAGAACAACTAAATTAATTTATTTTTAATTATTATTGCAAAAACTGTAAAACAAAACACAAAAGTTTTCATTTTTTTGCATTTTTCTGTATTTTTTATAATAAATAAGCATTTATATATATATATATATATATATATGTATATATATATATATGTGTGTGTGTCTTACATCAAATTAATACCTTTCTTACATCAAATTAATACCTTTCTGTCCTTTAAAAAATGATATATAATATGTGTCGGTGCAATAAATTAGTAAAATGCAAATTGCAGTTGAACGCAAACAGCAAAAAATTAAAAAAATGCTGTTGTCATTAGGTAAAAGACAAGCTTCTGAAGCTCTGTCCTTAAGGGGTTAATATTTTTTTCCACTTTAGGTATTTTAACTTGACATTTGAAAGTCCCTTGTCAAAACAATTCATAGTTTAGTGAATTATTGCATTTGTTTTGTAAGGAGTGAATATCTATTTTTTTAAATATGATTCCCATTTATAAATATTAAGTGTGTTTATTGATAACTTGAATCACATTTACTATTCACCACTTATATCTATTGCAAAGGACACTGTAGTACTGAGGTGCTGGTAAGAATGTTCTATTTGTGACATCACAAGGCAAGAATGTTCAGGCAGTAGATGTTACCAAGAGCATGTCAGAAATCATTGTCTCCAGATCGTAATACAATGCACAATGTTTGATGCCAAAGTTTTAGACTTGCCGGCAGTAATTTTTGATAATGGCTCAGGATTATGTAAAGCTGGATTTTCTGGTGACAGCTTTCCAAGATCAGTGATCTCATCAGTGGTTGGCCGTCCAAGAGAGTTCTTCACAACGCATGGAGCTGGCCGAAAGAATTACTACGTCGGAAAGGAAGCACAAAGCATGAGAGGTGTCTTGACACTGAAGTATCCTATTGAACATGGTGTAATAAGCAACTGGGAAGACATGGAAAAAATATGGAAGCACATGTACAACTGCGAACTCAAGATCAATCCAAGTGATCGACCTGTGCTACTAACAGAGGCTCCTTTCAACCCATTAAAAAACCGTGAGACAATGGCAGAAATGATGTTTGAAGGTTTTAACGTACCTGCTCTATATATTGCGTTGCAAGCATCACTATCACTCTATGCATCTGGTTGTATAACAGGCCTTGTTATTGACTGTGGTGATGGAGTCACTCACACCTCTCCTATATATCAAGGCTACCATCTAGTACATTCTGGGTCCAGACTAGACATTGCTGGAATGGACATCACCAAACATCTGATGACACTTCTTACAGAGAGTGGAATTTCCTTTATAAGTACCTCTGAGCGAGAAATTGTGCGAGATATAAAGGAGCAACATTGCTATGTAGCCACTGATTTTAACAAAGAAATGAAGAAAACCACCAATGAAATCGTGACAGATTATGAACTTCCAGATGGGAAACTTATTAAGCTTGGTAACCAACGTTTCCGAGCCCCAGAGATACTATTTACACCAAGTCGTGTTGGCATGGATACGCCAGGAATTCATGAAATGGTTATCAACAGTGTATTACAAAGTGATATAGATGTACGTAGGGATTTGCTGAACAACATCATTTTGTCTGGTGGATCAACTCTGTTTCCTGGAATTGACAAGAGGCTTCAAAAGGAGCTGCAAGAAGCATTTGGTGTCCCTGTGAATGTTATTGCAAATCCCCAAAGGAAGTACCATGTGTGGATTGGAGCATCAGTGATCACATCGTTGGCATCTTTCAAGGAAAAGTGGGTTACTGTCGCTGATTATAACGAACATGGCCCATCTGTTGTGCACAGTAAATGCATTAAATAAAAAACAAATAACACATTTACAGTTTGATGTTATGCTATTTAATTTGAACAAGGGGTGTGCTTTGTACAGGGAAAAGACAAACAATATAAATGGTTTATTCAAAGCTTTGCTACAATTGATTACTTGATGCATAAGGTACAATTTAAGCATTTTGCATTTTGTGTTGCAGTATATCTCTGCTTATCAGTTTATATTCGCAGGCATTTACAAAAATGTGTGAATTGTCATGAATTTATAAAAATGTGAAAAAAAATTCATTTTTATCTCAAAATAGCTGAATAATAATAACAGAAAACACAGATGACTTTTTTGACTTTTTTTTCCTTATAAAAAAAGAGTTTCACTATGCATTCCTGTAGAATGTAGAAATCTAGATATTTCACGACAGCCCAGTTAAAAACGTTAAAGCAAAGATTCTTTGTAATGGGTTTATATATATAGTGTAATTCAAGCATTTGTAATTATTCAAAGATAAAGCATTTTAGACTGTTTCTGTTTAGCCCTCCTTGGTGGGGCATTTTTACTGTTTGTGTTATTAGTTCACCTGCAATATTATGCCATAGTGCTGTATAATGGAAGAAAGTGCAAGTAATTAGTAACACCACAAGTTTTATATACACAGGGTTATTCAGTAGAGTGGCATGAATTCCAAATTCATTCAAAGTGAATTTCAAATTTCAGACCAGCTGGATTGGAAGCATGGATGGCTTTTCCAATTCAATTATCTTTTTAAAAGTTGAATTCACTTTGAATTCCCCCAAATTCTTAGTTTTTAGTGAATAACTCTGTATATAACCCAATTTAGCACATAACCCTGTATAAAACTCATTTTAGTCAATCACCATGTATATATCAAACTTGTGCTGTTGCTTCTTACTTGCATGTTCTTCCATTATACAGCACAATGGCATATGTTGGTGCTTTAAAAATAATAATAATTATAGCATTGCAGATACACTAACAAGACAAACAGAGATAAATAATTGTTTTTGTTTATCTATTTCACTTTGGTTTTATTTATTTTTTTAATTTGCTTTTTTTAGTTATACATATGATGACATTAAATTTTTTGCAACTTAAGCAAAGTTCCATTTTAGTTGCTCGGCTGAATTATCCACAACCCATCAGTCTTAAATATCCCACAGAGAGGCAAACTCCAGACATCATGGACAAAGGAAAATAAAATGGAGGCGCTCTGGTATTGAGATCCGGCACATGGAATAAAAGATGATTACTATAAATAATGGCAAGTAGCAATGGTAGAAGTTTAGCAAACAGGAAAATAGGGACAGGATTCCCAAAATGTCTGTAATATGTACTCTTCATTAAGGGTATTTTTCAGACTGGGCCAAATATTCAAAGCTGTGCACTGTGTATTTATACTTTTTCTGATCTAAACTTTGATGGACTAGACACTAAATGTGATAGGGTTATTCAGTAAAGTGAAAGTTGTCAGGAATTTAAAGTGAATTTCAAACTGAAGGCCAAAATTGCATAACCGGAAGCGTAGCTTCACAAACTACCACGTGGCAAAACCGAGGCAAAAATAGTGGTTTGTGACTATGATTTAGTTAGAGAATTTTTCCCACCTAACTATTTTTGCCTCAGTTTTTCTACTCAGATTTATTTCATGAAAATTTTGGAGTTTAGTTTATAACACTGCAACTCTTCAGATGAGACAGAGACCAGCTTGCTGATTCCACTACTAGGAATGGGTGCAATTCCCACTTACAGGTTAAAATACATAAAAAATGCAGAGGAAAAATAAGGCAGGTAAACTGTATAGAAATAAATCCTTGATCTTTTAAGTAGAAATTACCTCCTACACAGCACACAGCCATATAACATACTACTTGAATAATGAAAAAAGTCAATATTCAGAGAAGCTAAATAAACAAATAACACTATGTTGGCTATTGGCTAATACTCGAAAGAAAAAACAATTATAAATAGGATGGCGCAAATGGGAGAAGGATCTTAGCACATGCAGCAACCAACAAAAACAAATCCTGGTAAAACGATTTGAACATAAAATAACTTACAGTAATGATGGTGCGCAAGAACAAAAATCGTATTCACTATGGACCCTTTTATAGAGAGTGAAAGTAACCCTGTGTACATGAAATGAGGTGTATACAGAGTGGAAATATTATAAGTAGTGATGTCCCGAACGGTTCGCTGAACAGTTCGCCGAACGGTTCTCCGCGGACGGCGAACATATGACCCTGTACCTCACAGTCAGCAGACACATTCCAGCCAATCAGCAGCAGACCCTCCCTCCCAGACCTTCCCACCTCCTGGACAGCATCCATTTTGAAGCTGCATTCTTAGTGAGCTGTCCAGGAGGTGGGAAGGTCTGGGAGGGAGGGTCTGCTGCTGATTGGCTGGAATGTGTCTGCTGACTGTGAGGTACAGGGTCATATGTTCGCCGTCCGTGGCGAACCGTTCGGCGAACCGTTCGGCGAACCGTTCGGCGAACCGTTCGGGACATCACTAATTATAAGTAATTGAAACACAAACAGTGATTGTGGTAAAACAAAACACAATCTGTAGGTATACTTGCAAACATGGAAATCACAATGCCCTGTGCGTGGGGCGAAATGCATTACGCACCCGGAACCAGGAAGTGATTTGGAGACAGTGGCAACAGCAGCCAGGACAGCAGCCGGAAGATTTTTTACATTGCATGAGTATATGGAACTTTCTTTGCGGTTTCTTGAGGCAGGTGAGCGGACTAACTACCTCCACAAGAAGTTTTGCTGTTTTTAAATTGCTATTTATAAACTATACTTACCTGAGATCCGGATTGCAAGCTTCCTTTCCACGGATCCCATGCACTCTAGGGGCTGATCCTCCCTGAGTGCTATAGCAACGAGTGGTGCTTTTACCACTCCAATCTTGTGAGTGTAATACCTTAAGGGCACCTCTCTTTGATTTATTTTATATATCTATAAGTGAGTTACTACGCTGCACTAGGAGCTCTCTTTCTGTTTTTGTCTCCTTAATAGGTGTCAGAGTGATTTCCACGTTTGCAAGTATACCCGGGGACGTATTAGCCGCGAGGCAAACAAGGCATTTGTCTTGGGCGGCATCTTTCAGGGGGCGGCAAAAAACGCCGCCCCCCCAAATGCCCAGGGCAAATGCCTAGTTAGCCTCGCGGCTAACTAACATGCCGAGCGGGCGGGCGGCGCTGGCTGCTGTGCGGGCGGCTGGCGAGGGAGCACTTCTTCTGAGCTGTCTGCTCAGCTCCCTCGTGCGCCACAGAGTGAGACTGGGAGCCGGAATATGACGTCATCTTCCGGCTCCCAGCCTCACTCTGCGGCGCACAAGGGAGCTGAGCAGACTGCTCAGAGGAAGTGCTCCCTCACCAGCCGCCCGCACAGCAGCCAGCGCCGCCCAGCCCGACCGGCAGCCACTGGACCACCAGGGAGAGAGAGACCTCCCCCCCCCCCAGCACTCCCAAAGGTAAGGAGGTTGGGGGGGGTTAAATTAAAAAAAAAAGTTAATGTGAGTGATTGTGTGTGTGTCTGACTGTGTGTGTTTGTGTCTGACTGTGTGTGTGTGTGTTTGTTTGTGTCTGACTGTGTGTGTGTTTTTGTCTGACTGTGTATGTGTCTGACTGTGTGTGTGTGTGTGTGTGTGTGTGTGTGTGTTTGTGTCTGACTGTGTGTGTATTTGTGTCTGACTGTGTGTGTGTGTGTGTGTGTGTTTGTGTCTGACTGTGTGTGTGTGTTTGTGTCTGACTGTGTGTGTGTGTGTTTGTGTCTGACTGTGTGTGTGTGTATGTGTCTGACTGTGTTTGTGTGTGTGTATGTGTCTGACTGTGTTTGTGTCTGTGTATGTGTCTGACTGTGTATGTGTGTATGTGTCTGACTGTGTGTGTGTGTCTGACTGTGTGTGTTTGTGTCTGGCTGTGTCTGACTGTGTGTGTGTGTTTGTGTCTGACTGTGTGTGTGTGTGTCTGACTGTGTGTGTGTGTGTGTATTTAGAAGGTGGGGCAGGGGGGATTGGTTGGGTGGGGGTGGCGCGGGGGGAGGGGGGCACCTGAGTTTTGTCCTGCCTAGGGCAGCACAAAACCAGGATACACCACTGAGTACACCTACAGATTGTGTTTTGTTTTACCACAACCACTGTTTGTGTTTCAATTACCCGTATATACTTGAGTATAAGCCGACCCGAATATAAGCCGAGGCCCCTAATTTTACCACAAAAAACTGGGAAAACTTATTGACTCGAGTATAAGCCTAGGGTGGGAAATGCAGCAGCTACTGGTAAATTTCTACATAAAATTAGATCCCAATCAAATTACATTAATTGAATATTTATTTACAGTGTGTGTATAGAATGAATGCAGAGTGTGTGTTTGTGTGTGTATATAATGAATGCAGTGTGTGGTTGTGTGTTGTGTGTGTATATAATGAATGCAGAGTGTGTGTGTTGTGTGTGTATATATAATGAATGGAGTGTGTGTGTTTGTGTGTTGTGTGTGTGTATATAATGAATGCAGTGTGTATATAATGCAGTGTGTGTGTTTGTGCAGTGTGTGTAAACTGGGTGAGGGGAGGGCATTTTAATTTTAATTTTTTTATTTTAATATTATATTATTTTATTATTATTTTATTATTATTTTAATATAATATTATTTTAATAATATTATTTTATTATTATATTATTATTATTTTAACATTTGCATTATTATTTTTGAAATGTTTTTTTTTGTCCCCCCACCCTGGCCAGGCAACAAGCAGGGAGGGGGGGACAAAAAAACATTTAAAAAAAATAATGCAAATATTAAAATAATAATAAAATAATATTAAAATAATAATACTGAATCCCTGGTGGTCCAGTGGCATTGGCTGTCCAGTGGGGGGGGCTGGCAGTGAGCTGTTACTTACCTTCCTGCAGCTCCTGTCAGCTCCCTTCTCCTCCGTGCAGCTCCTCTGTCAGCTCCGTTCTGCTTACAGTGTAAGTCTCGAGAGACCCTTCCTCATAGAGATGCATTGCTTCAATGCATCGCTATGAGGAGATGCTGATTGGAGCCATGTTGCGCATTTCTGAGCCACAGGCTGCATAGCGTAGGGTGGACCAGATAGTTTTATTGTGGAATACGTGACAAAACAAGAATACAACATGATTAAGGCCTCAAGGCTTTTCCCTGTATTGTGGATATATCTGGAGGTTAGCAGACCTCTCCTAAGGAACCCCAGGACTACTGCTAGCGGTGTGCAATGCTCTACTTGTTAAGAATTTGTTCCAAGTTCTTGGACGCTAGTTACATTTGAAATTAACATACTGGGACACATTTTTTGACATTTACAGAGTTGGACGGAGTTGATTACTGAGTTCAATATATAACAAGTTTACCCAGATTCATTATTATCAATAACAATGTGCATTCAATAATTGGTAACATATTCAGCAGCACTGCAAAGTTAGGTAAGTGGTTACAAAGAGTCAGATAGCAATAACAAATTGAGAACTGTGCCATTGAACTCACAATCTTGCATTAGAAGCATATTCATACATTGTGTTATAAAGTGAAGGCAGATAGGCCTATAACATTTAACCCCAGGGGAAGTACATGTTGTATGTGTGGTGTGCAACACAAAGCTACGTTTAGTTATGGGCCCCTGGGGTGGAGCATTTGGAGATCAGGGTGGGCCAATGCTCCACTCCGCAGTTTGCATACAACTGGGAGAAATAAGTTCCAGGTCAGAGTTTTGATCTGTCTCCAACCCACTGCTCAGCTGCAGATAATCAGCTGCAGCAGTGGGAATAAACCCCTCCCTGTTAGGCAGGTAAAGGGGGGATTACTGGCTTCCTCCCTGGAAGCAGGTAGGAGAGAGGCTGTTCTCTCCAGTGAGAGAGTCAAGGAGACTGAGCACTGGGTGTGCAGAAGGAAAGCACTTAAGGCTGGCTTGGAGCACTGTGAGTGCAGAAGGAAGCAGTCAAGGCTAGCTCTGAGCACTGGGAGTGCAGAAAAGAGAGAGAAATTTGTTTATTTCTAGAAGGAATAGAAGCTACATGCTAACTGAGTGTGAAGTGCAGAGATTTGACAAATGCACTAGGTTGGTGAACCCAAATATTATTTTGTTATATTTTAACCCCTGAGAGATAGGGAACTTGATGTTAGTAAGTGCTCAGACTGAGCTAGGTTTTTGTTTATAGGGATTTGTGTTATTGTTGTTTTTTTTCATTTGCTGCTGTATCTGTGGTGAAGTTTAACAATAAAGTGCCTGGAATTAAGTTGCCTTAAAAGACTGTGCATGTTTGTGCCCAAGAGGACCGTGCTAACTGCAGACAAGGATCACAACTGGTTATCTTTGTTGAAAGGGAACCAGTACTTTGCCTTTCCGTGTTGGTTCTGTAGTGCCAGAACATAAGGGTACCAATGAATGCCATGACCTATCATTAGGTAGATTTAACGTATTGATCAACCCAACATGCTGGAAAAACCACCTTTCTTCTTTAACCCCTTAAGGACCAAACCTCTGGAATAAAAGGGAATCATGACATGTCACACATGCCATGTGTCCTTAAGGGGTTAAATAAACATATCTGTATTTATTTGTTTGTTCTCAAAAATTCTAGTTGCATGATTATTGAATCAGTCTGAAAAATGCATGTTCATCAAATTGAACTTTTCAAGACATCACTCTTTTTATACTTATCCAGATGTAGATGCACAGAAAACCAAAACTTAATCAAGCTACGGCCAGATATGCCTAAAATGTGAGTTATCCTTTTGTCACAACTGTGCTGTTCTGCGATAAAAATGTGATATATATATATATATATATATATATATATATAGCTAGCAGTGGCGGTTCCCTCTCCTCCCCTCACTCCTCCCTCCAAGAAAATAACAGTGCCTTGCTTTCCCCTGCAGTGCACCTTCACAGATCAGAGTGGAGTTCAGAGATCTCCCTCACTGGCTGGTGGCACTGAAATGCAGCAGTCGCCAGGGGAAACAGAGAGGACAGGGAGCTCTAACCTCCAGCTCCGCCAGGTTCTGCTCCTGCGAGCTTGGAGCATTGCTGCGGTTACCATTGCAATCTTCCAGTTCTCGCAAGAGTGAACTCTAGCCTCAGAAGCTGCAGGCTAGAGTTCGCTTCTCACTAGGACCACTAGGGCTTCTCCACCGGACCACAAGAGATTGCCTTGTACTGGTTCCCAGTCTCAGGTAAAGGTAAAAAGGGAGAATTTTTTTTTTTTTTTTTTTTACAGATATATATATATTTATTATCCATTTCACACACACTGCACCACAATACATACAACTGCCCCCAATACACACAAACACTGCACCCCAATATACACACACTGTCCCCTTAAATACACTGCTGCTCACACACAGACACTGCCCACCCTCATATACACACTGCACCCCTTACTAAACTCAAAGGAAGCAATTGCTCAGAGAACCTATCTTCTCATTGAGATGCATTGGGAAGTCTGTGATACATGCGCGCACACACACTAAGCATACATACTAAACACAAAGGCAGCAATTGCTCTGAGCACCTGCCTTGCAAAGACTTATCATTGAGATGCATTGGGAATTCTGTGATTGGACAGCCACAGACAGTGCGGGCAGGTTTAGAAGGGGAGGACTTGTGACAGACAAGACATCTGTAGCTTTTGCAAGCTGTTTTAGATATACCTCAAATGAAAACTACATAATTAATTGCATGCATGTTTTCATTGAGTATATTTTTACTAAAGAGTGTTTTTTGTTTATGTATTTATTTTTGTATTTGGACAGTGGAGTGTCCCTTTAAATTGGTTTTGTCACACTGCCCCCATACATACACACACTGCACCCCAAACACACACACCGCCCCCCCCACACACACACACACTCACTGCACCTCTCATTCACACTCACACACACACATATTGCGACACTCACACACACTACTGCCCCTATTCCCTACTACTGCCCCTATTCCCTACTACAGCACCTATCCTGGCAGAACTCAAGAATGTTGTCAAACTTTTCTTAAACAAAGTGCACCATGGCACTCCTGGCACCATAACCACTACAGAGAACTGCAGTGGTTATTGTACCTGGATTGTTTATTTAAATAATCTACCAGTGCCCATTCCAAAAATTAGGTTTTGACCCCCCCCCCCGATGCAGAGTACACAAACAATGCATGAATTTCAATTAAAGGAGACAGCCCAGGGGTGCCTTTTCCAATTTAATGTTGAGTACTTCAGTGCTAGAAGCAGGAGTATTTGAGAGCTTTAGATCCCCATTCTACCAGGGGAGGCGAACTTGGGTTGTGTTCCTGTCATCTATCTCAATTTACACTGTAACCATAATGTCTGTATATCAGTATTTAAGGTATGGGGACTGTCAGGGAAAGTCTTAGGGGTCTAATAACAGGCTTCTCTTCTCTGCAAGGGGAAGCTTGGTACATCTGTTGCCAGCTTTCTGGGCTGCCTAAGTCATGTGTAGTGTAAGTGCAACTAGCCCCGGCACACAATTATTAATATCTCTCAATGTACAGTGATTCAAACACCCAGGCTCCTACTGCCATGACCACTGCAAACCACTGAAATGATCACGGTGTTTGGAGTAATCATTTAAGTATTTACCCTGTATATTTTTATATTATGAAGGGTAATACACTGGTTACAAATATATATATATATATATATATATATATATATATATATATTTAAATGCACGTCTGATACACACCTTCTGTACAGACCTAATTGAAATGCCCACATTAGATATTTATGTATATTGAGCTTATGGAATCTTAATGAAGTTGTTGTGGTGCCAGGAGGTGCCTAAAGGCAATCTTACCTTAAGGAGATAAACCGTTTGAGTATGTTGCCTCCAGGCGGGATCCGGCTTCTGAATTTTCAGATGAAATAGTTTTGGTTCTTGGAGTGTCCCTTTTAAGGATAAATCGTTTCCCATTGCTACGAGCCTTTATTTATTTTTATCATCTTTTCTTCCATGTGCCGGATCTTAATACCTTGGTGCCTCCATTTTGTTTTCCTCTGTCCATGATGTCTGCTGTTTGCCCTTCTGTAGGATTCTTTTGACTGATGGATTGTGGGTAAACTCAAATAGCAACTGAAATGGAACTTTGCTTAAGCTCCACCCATTGCAAAAAAAATTACTACGTCGTCATATGTTTTACTGTAAAAGGCGAATGTAAAAAAAAAAAGAAACCAAAGAGAAACATAGGAACAAAAAAATGATACATTTGTATGCAAAACCTGCAAAGTGACAGAACCAATTTAAAGCGACACTCCACTGTCCAAATACAAAAATAAATAAATAAAAAGTACTGTTTAATAAATATGTCCTCAGTAAAAACATGCATTCTATTAATGATGCAGTTTTTATTTGAGGTATATCTAAAACAGTTTGCAAAAGCTACAGATCTCTTGTCTGTTGCAAGCCCTCCCCTTCTAAACCCGCCCAGACTTTCTGTGGCTGTCCAATCATAGACTCCCCAATGCAGCTCAATAAGAACTATTTACAAGGCAGGTGCTGTGAACAATTGCTGCCTTTAAGTTTAGCTCAACTGAGCGAACCAAATCAGGAAGTAACAGGACCAGGTGTCTGAATAACAGCCAGTGGGTGTAACCAAGTTAATTTATAAACGTGTAAATTTCTATTAAAATCTGCACTTTTTTTGTAAAATGAAAAAAAGAGCAAGCTAAAGTACTTAGGGGTCTGGATTGTCCCTTTAAAGTTATCCAAATTAAGTGGATGATCAACAACTCTGTCAGACCTGTATAAAGCTGTATAATTATTTTGCAGATAGAGCATGAAAAAGGACCAAATTGTATTAATTTTTTTTTATTAATATTAAACAGTGAGTTGTAATAGTTTGACAATCAATTTGCAATATTTAGGTTATAACAGGTGAAATTGAAAGTATATCTAATATCCAATTCTACTGCTACTTTTACCTAAACTTTGCAAAACGTGGTCAACTTTAATTCACTGTTTAGTGACTTAATC
Organism: Pelobates cultripes; assembly: GCA_933207985.1. NCBI lineage: Eukaryota > Metazoa > Chordata > Amphibia > Anura > Pelobatidae > Pelobates > Pelobates cultripes. Next base: position 75,549,524 of record OW240921.1, read on the forward strand.
AGTATTTTATTGAATTCTTGTAGTAAAACATACTAACTGCTTATAATACATATTAATCATTTAACAAAGGAATTTAACCCCTTAGTGACCAGACCATTTTTACATTTCTGCGATGTTTGTGTTTAGCTGTAATTTTCCTCTTACTCATTTGCTGTACCCACAGATATTATATACTGTTTTTCCCGCTATTAAATGGTCTTTCTAAAAATACTATTATTTTCATCATATAATTTACTATAAAAAAATATATAAAATACACTGAAATTTTTTTTTCTAACTTTGATCCCCAAAATCTGTTATGCATCTATACACGTGCTAAATAGTTTCTAAATTTTGCCCTGCGTTTATAAATACCCAATGTTAACATGTTCTTAGCTTTTTTTTTTTTTTTGCACGTTATAAGGCTATAAGTACCAGTAGGACATTGCTGTTTCAAATATATATATATTTTTTTAATATTATCAATAGTGACATTGTAACACTGTTATCTTTCATACATTTGTGAATCACACATCACATGTACATATTTTTTTTAAAACTAGACAACCCAGGATATTCAATATGAGGTATGTCCAGGCTTTTTTAGTAGCCACTAAGTCACTAACACTGGCGAAAGTTAGCATTTATATTTGTTTGTGTGTTAAAAATGTAAGAAACAATTATAAATGCTAACTTTGGCCAGTGCAAAAAAACAGAGAAGAGGCTGCGCCAAAATGCTAAACAAATAAAAGTAAAAAAACGTAATAAAAAAAGAGTCCCAGTATAAAATAATAGGAAAGATAATAGTTCCAATATTAAAAGTTGTTCAAACTGGTATGGTGTCTTCTATGTTAGCAGTCGTCCGTCTCGCGATATGAAAGACACAATGGGAAAAGAACCAGTCGTGCAGATTGCATAAATATATGATGGAGAAATTAAAATATAAATTGTGCACTCACATTTCCATGAGCTAGGACTAGCTCTAGTATGATGGGCATACAGCGGATAACCCTCCGCTTACAGGGGGTGCTTGTCCTCCTGGGGAGTGCTGGTGTCCAATTCTCAAAGGAAGAGAAAAACAGCAAATAGTGCTCTCTGATGAGGTAGTTGATAAGAGGTTATAAAATAAATAAAATATACTCACAAAAAGAGTGCAGTCCTTTCTGCACTTTGTATATCGCGTGGGTGGTATAATCCCCACCTTAGGATATGCCAGGAACAGTAAATGAAAATAAAATAGTAAAAAAGAATAAATAATATAAAGAAATTTATTAATATTAGATATTAATATTAGATATTGGTTTTAATATCTAATATTAATAAATTTCTTTATATTATTTATTCTTTTTTACTATTTTATTTTCATTTACTGTTCCTGGCATATCCTAAGGTGGGGATTATACCACCCACGCGATATACAAAGTGCAGAAAGGACTGCACTCTTTTTGTGAGTATATTTTATTTATTTTATAACCTCTTATCAACTACCTCATCAGAGAGCACTATTTGCTGTTTTTCTCTTCCTTTGAGAATTGGACACCAGCACTCCCCAGGAGGACAAGCACCCCCGTAAGCGGAGGGTTATCCGCTGTATGCCCATCATACTAGAGCTAGTCCTAGCTCATGGAAATGTGAGTGCACAATTTATATTTTAATTTCTCCATCATATATTTAGGCAATCTGCACGACTGGTTCTTTTCCCATTGTGTCTTTCATATCGCGAGACGGACGACTGCTAACATAGAAGACACCATACCAGTTTGAACAACTTTTAATATTGGAACTATTATCTTTCCTATTATTTTATACTGGGACTCTTTTTTTATTACGTTTTTTTACTTTTATTTGTTTAGCATTTTGGCGCAGCCTCTTCTCTGTTTTTTTGCACATTCTCACTATAGAGGGTCAGAGGGTGACCCCCTATTAGGCTGCTGCCTTCTTATTCTTTTATTATTAGCGCTGACCTTTCAATTTTTTATAACTTTGGCCAGTGTTTGTGACTAAGTGGCTACTAAAAAAGACTGAACATACCCCATTTGCAAAACTTTGGGTTGTTTTCTTTTGCAAATGGTATGCCATCATGGGGGCAATTCTCATTCCTTTGCTACCATATGAAAATCAAGCCTTATATTTTCAAAAACACTATAAAACCTGTACATTGGGGGTATTTGTATATGCGGGAGACTTCGCTGAACACAAATATTAGTGTTACAAAACAGTAAAATGTATTACAATAATGATATCATCAGTGAAAGTGCTGTTTGTTTGTGAAAAATGCAAAAAACTTCACTTTCACTGACAATATCATCGCTGTGATATATTTTACTGTTTTGAAAACTCCTATTTGTGTTCAGCAAAGTCTCCCGAGTATAACAATATTCCCCATGTACAGGTTTTACAGTGTTTTGGAAAGTTACAGGGTCAATATAGGGCTTGCCCATTTCAGTTTGCCAGATTGGTTTGCTGGGTCTATGTTGCCTTTTGAGACCATATGGTAGTCAAGGAATGTGAATTAAACCCATCATGGCATACCATTTGCAAATGTGGACAACCCAGGGTATTCAAAATGGGGAATGTCCAGTCTTTTGTAGTAGCCACTTACTCATGAATGCTGGCCAAAGCTAGCATTTTTATTTGGTTTTTGAATTTTTTTTAAAACAAAAACTGCACTTTTACTGGTGATATCATCGTCGTGATAAGTTTTACTTTTTAAAACACTCATATTTGTGTTCAGCTAAGTCTCCTGGGTATAACAATACCCCCAATGTAAAGGTTTTGGCAGTGGTGTACACATAAACCATGGGGCCCTGGTGCGAAAATGATCAGTGGACCTCCCCCCCCCCCATTCCCCCCTGACAGACAGACACACACACACATACATACAAACAGAAAGGCACACATACAGACACACACATACATACATACAGACACACATAAAAAGACAGACATACAAACAGACAAGCACACACATATACATACAAACAGGCAGACAGACAGACACACAAACAGACAGACACACATACATACAGACAGGTCCTGTGGTGGGTCGGGTGGATGGGAGTCAGAGTTCCCTATCTGACTCCCTCTGCTTCCTCCCGCGCGGCTCTCAGTGTTAGCTGGGAGGAGTGACGTGCCGTCACTTCCTCCCAGCTTGTGATGTCATCACAGGGGGCCCGGTCGCGCTGTTAAAGCTTCCAGCGCTGACCGGGCCCCCTGACAATCCACATCCATCAGGTGGCCCTGACAGCATGGGCTACCTGATGGACCCCTTGGATGCCGGCCCTGGCCGTTTGCCGCACGGGCCGGGGCTGCAGAAGATGATGGCGGCGGATACCCGGTCACAGGGGTCCACAGGGCGGCCGGGCCCCCTGAAGTGGTGGGCCCGGTCGCAGCTGCGACTCATGTGACCGCGGTATGTACGCCGCTGGCTACAGGATCAAATATAGGGCTTGTCAATTAAATTCTCTGGGTTGTCAGGCAGGTCCCTCAAATTATAATTAATAAAATCAAATAATTATGAAAAATTAATAGTTAAATATATATGTTGAGTGAGCGTGTGTGTGTGTGTGTATTTATATATAAATAAATGAAAATCCAGCGCACTCCCTTATCTACCTAACAGTAACCTGGGTGCTGACAGATTTAGTTTTTTTTTAAAAAAACACCTAATCTAGGCAACAAATAATCGGGGTTTAGTTACATTATATCTTTGGCAGGTCTTACTCTAACAGCCAAATGTCTGCTAAATGAGCTACTTACATGGGGGGAAAATTCCATCTTGAGTTCTCCACAGTACAAGGCTAAATAAGGCCCTGGGTTGAGGCACCTGTGACAGGGAGGGGTGTAAAACCAATGAGTTGGCTAGAGTCCTAAATAAATATAAATATACAGGGAGTGCAGAATTATTAGGCAAATGAGTATTTTGACCACATCATCCTCTTTATCCAAGCTGTATAGGCTCGAAAGCCTACTACCAATTAAGCATATTAGGTGATGTGCATCTCTGTAATGAGAAGGGGTGTGGTCTAATGACATCAACACCCTATATCAGGTGTGCATAATTATTAGGCAACTTCCTTTCCTTTGGCAAAATGGGTCAAAAGAAGGACTTGACAGGCTCAGAAAAGTCAAAAATAGTGAGATACCTTGCAGAGGGATGCAGCACTCTTAAAATTGCAAAGCTTCTGAAGCGTGATCATCGAACAATCAAGCGTTTCATTCAAAATAGTCAACAGGGTCGCAAGAAGCGTGTGGAAAAACCAAGGCGCAAAATAACTGCCCATGAACTGAGAAAAGTCAAGCGTGCAGCTGCCATGATGCCACTTGCCACCAGTTTGGCCATATTTCAGAGCTGCAACATCACTGGAGTGCCCAAAAGCACAAGGTGTGCAATACTCAGAGACATGGCCAAGGTAAGAAAGGCTGAAAGACGACCACCACTGAACAAGACACACAAGCTGAAACGTCAAGACTGGGCCAAGAAGTATCTCAAGACTGATTTTTCTAAGGTTTTATGGACTGATGAAATGAGAGTGAGTCTTGATGGGCCAGATGGATGGGCCCGTGGCTGGATTGGTAAAGGGCAGAGAGCTCCAGTCCGACTCAGACGCCAGCAAGGTGGAGGTGGAGTACTGGTTTGGGCTGGTATCATCAAAGATGAGCTTGTGGGGCCTTTTCGGGTTGAGGATGGAGTCAAGCTCAACTCCCAGTCCTACTGCCAGTTCCTGGAAGACACCTTCTTCAAGCAGTGGTACAGGAAGAAGTCTGCACACACACACACACACACATATATAATATGAGTGTATCTAATACGTGTGTGTGTGTGTGTATATATGTATATACACACTTTTATTCCCTATATATGTGTAGCGGATCCCGGGTAACCCGACCGGTTACCTCCGCTATTACCTTCCTTCAGCTGCTAGGGAACCACTTTAGAATATAAAGAGACCCACTTCCCCCCAGTAACTGGACAACACACAGCGCTGGAGGTACAACAACTGACTGACCTCTGTTTATTTTGTCACACATGGTTTTACATGCACAGACCCCTACATGGGGTCTGCAACACAAAACAACAGGGGTTTCAATCTCAAGAAGCTGATGGGGGATAGAAGAGGGACAACACAGTCAGTTCAAACTGGGCTGGCAGTGTCCCTGTGGTAACGCCCTGCTGTGACAGACAAAGGAAGGGGAGGGGAAGAGGAAAAGACAAGCAATACATTTCACTTAATTATACTTTACAGAGCTGCTACCCACACCCCTGCCCCCCCTTTGTTGACCCACAGCTGCATATATAGGCACATGACAAACCGTCCCAAAAATGGTGCCGCAAGCTTGTGGCCCGCGACAAACAAATCAGGTCATCCATCACATATCTCCCCTCATAGAAATAGACAGGGGGCACAAGGGGATATGGCACTCAGTGACAGCGTTACGTCACAATATGTATAATATATTATGAAATAATTAAAGCATTTTATAATATATTATACATATATATTGCATATATATATGATTTCATATGTATTCAGGCCGTTTGGTCTGTATTTGTGGGAGTGGCTTAAATTCATTCACTCCCCTATACCTGATTCCATATCGCTTGAGGTCAGCATCAGAATGATTTCCACTTCCGGGTCATCCAGACGCCATTTTACCTGATTACTCCATAAGGTTTTCTAAGCTGAGCTGTGTCAGGATTCCAGGTCCTCACTTTATGGCTGCATTTTGTCTAAGTCTGTTCTAAAACCATTGCATGTTCATGCTTATCATTCGTTTAAACTCACTTGTTTATATCTGTCACTTGCTCATTTCGAGCATTAGCATACTCCCGAATAGTGATGTCGCGAACCCGAAATTTTCGGTTCGCAAACGCGAACTGCCGCAAATGTTCGCGAACCGGCGAACCGCCCGAAGCGCCATTGACTTCAATGGGGAGGCGAATTTTAAAACACACAGGGACTCTTTCTGGCCACAATAGGGATGGAAAAGTTGTTTCAAGGGGACTAACACCTGGACTGTGGCATGCCGGAGGGGGATCCATGGCAAAACTCCCATGGAAAATTACACAGTTGATACAGAGTCTGGTTTTAATCCATAAAGGGCAGAAATCACCTAACATTCCTAAATCACAATCAATATGGATTGACACCTGACATATGACATATTGACACCTTGACATATGGATTGACACCTGTCCTCAGAGCCCCTGATGCACACGGACACAGAGCAGAATAGAGACTGGTCCCCTACATAGGGTCACTTGGCAGATATGGATTGACACCTGTCCTAAGGATCCCTGATACACACTGACACAGAGCAGAATAGGGACTGTTCCCCCTACATCGGGTCACTTGGCAGATATGGATTGACACCTGTCCTAAGGTTCCCTGATACACACTGACACAGAGCAGAATAGGGACTGGTCCCCCTACATCGGGTCACTTGGCAGATATGGATTGACACTTTGTTACAAACTGCTATTTGTAACGGGCCCTTTAAATGGCAAATTGCCCTGCTTCCCTGGGTTGTGGAGAAGCCTATTTGCCAGCCTCCTCCCGCATGACTATGGCCCCTGGGAGATTGTGAAAATGTATGCACTTTTATTTGGTGTGTATGGCCCTTTAAGACTGTCGGTGGGCATATTGGGGCTTATGGACTCTTTATGTGACTGGTGCTGGCCCTTTAAACACCTTTTTTGGGACATCAGGAAGATTGGGACACTGCCCCTTTAAGGCCGTGTCCCCAGACTTGTTGGGGACACGGCCCCTTTAAGACGGTGTCCCCTGTGTCCCCAGACCTGGTGCAAACCCTTTGTGCCTGCCTTGCTATTTCCCACTTGGTTCAGTAAATGGGAAATTATTTCAGCTGCAGAGACTAAGTCCCATTCAGCGATGGGACTTAGTCTTTTTTTCAGCCTTTTTCAGCCTTATTTCAGCTGCAGAGACTAAGTCCCATTCGCGATGGGACTTAGTCGTTTTTTCAGCCTGAAATAGACCGACCTCACAGCCCAAATCTATGGAACTGTTTTGGGCAGGAAAATGTGCTTGCGGTCGGTCATAAAGGGACCTCCAGCTAACCTTTTAACCCCTGGATGGATTTGGCTGATTTTTGGTTATGTTTATGTTTTAAGTGTGCTGATTCCAAATATGTAATTATGAAGATGGGATGTGTAGTTTTAAAGTTACAGTGTATGGCTAAAAACTGTATTTTTACTGCCTGTGTTTAATTATGTTAATCTCTTCCCAAACGTCATTTCGTTCAAAGTGGAGAGAATGTTAAAAAAATATATTTTTGTTCGGAGTGTGAGAAATGCTTTTCAGCCGCTTCTAATCTTAAGCATCATTTGAGGAGCCATACAGGAGAGAAACCTTATTTGTGGTGTGTTTAGTATTGTTCTGATCAGTTTAATACCTTCCGCGTCTCCTATCAGTGGACGTGTATATGGCAGCCATTTTAGGAACCGTACACCTGGGACCCGAGCAAGGTCACCTCGTTCAACAGGCTTGCAGCGTATCCTCCAGGAAGAAGAGCCTGAACCCTTACCGGCTGCACGTGTCTTACCTGTACATGGAAAGCTGCTGTGGTTCCTTGATGAGCCAGCTGCCCGTGAGTTAACATGTCCCGTGGAGAAGCACTCTGTCCTGTAAAGCCTCACCAAAAAAAAGGAGTGGTGTGTTTAGTATTGTTCTGATCAGTTTAATACCTTCCGCGTCTCCTATCAGTGGACGTGTACACGGCATTGATTTTTATCTAAGCCGTAAACTTTTGCACAGCGAAGTATATTCACTGCCATTGAAAAGGAGTGCATGGCGGTGGTGTGGGCCCTCAAAAAGCTGCAACCTACTTGTATGGACAACCGTTTACCTTACTCACAGATCACATTAAATTTGGGGCACTGCGCGGTCAAGCTAATGTGACACCAGATAGGAGTGGTGTGTTTAGTACTATTTTTATCAGTTTAATACCTTCCGCGTCTCCTATCAGTGGCGTGTACACGGCATTGATTTTTGTAACAGGGAGATGGAAGAAGAGGCTTGGTCGGTCCTCTTACTGCAAATTTGGGGCACTGCGCGGTCAAGCTAATGTGACACCAGATAGGAGTGGTGTGTTTAGTACTATTTTTATCAGTTTAATACCTTCCGCGTCTCCTATCAGTGGACGTGTACACGGCATTGATTTTTGTAACAGGGAGATGGAAGAAGAGGCTTGGTCGGTCCTCTTACTGCAAATTTGGGGCACTGCGCGGTCAAGCTAATGTGACACCAGATAGGAGTGGTGTGTTTAGTACTATTTTTATCAGTTTAATACCTTCCGCGTCTCCTATCAGTGGACGTGTACACGGCATTGATTTTTGTAACAGGGAGATGGAAGAAGAGGCTTGGTTTTTTTACCATTTCTCCACGGTTTGTTTTCAGAATGAAATGGTATATACTGGAGTGGGAGCCTCTTGTGTTCTTGTTTGTAAGACATATCTTTTCAAAGGGGGTTATGTCTCTGTGTTTCCATTGAGATACCACATTGTTCTTCAGAAAACCAATCAATTGCACACATCTGATAGTGTCTAATAATGAATGGCGTTGTATAACCTCCATTAATTTTGTAGTGGTCAATATATTTTCCCCTACCATAATTAAGGGAAGAATAGGATTTGTGTCGCCTAAGAGATTTTTAACTATATTTGCTCCCTGCCCCCTTGGAAATCTGGGTTATCTGCCAAGGGATATAAAGGAGAGAGACATCTAAAAATAGTTGCTCATTATGACAAGATATTTTTAACTCGGACTGGTTGGTTCCATAATCACATCATGTCCAGCATTTGGACAAATGTGGGTCCCAACAATGATTATCATTTATATTATTATTAATAAAATGCCGTTAAATTCTGCATTGCTGTACAATGGGTGGACTACCTTACAAGTATTTGCAACAAGACAAGTTGGACGTACAGGAACAGAGAGTGCTGAGAGTCCTGCTCAAACAACCTTACATTCTAGGGGAACTAGGGTATAATGAATTGACTCTGTGGTAGTCCATCATCAATGCAGTCAAAATTGTCTGAATCAGTATTAATTTTTAACACATCTTGAGGTCTAAAACATGGTTAAACATTGTGCTTGTGTGCATTGGGTGTCTGCTCAAGTAATGCGAGTTTGTAAATGTGGTTGGGCAGATGTTTTTGCCTTGAGATCCAGACTTTTCAATATCTTGAATATCGAGAGGCTTAAGCACAGTTTAAAAACATTTTATTTACACCTGTAGTTCCTAATCATTCTTACATAGTGCTAAGCCATGCTCCTTTATAACCTAAACAAATGAGAACATAACAGAGCATAATAATGTTTAATCTGTGTAGTATTTAAAAACCTAAAACCATTCTACATATAGTGACCTCAAAATAAAGAATTCCATAATCTATATGAATTAGTTTAGTCACTATATTAAAGTTCATATGTAATGGCAAAAAACAGCTATGTGAACTTTGAAGAGAGAAAATTAAACTTCACATTGCTATTAGATATATAACTTATACATACTATTACTCTCCTAGTAAGTGGCTCAGATGTATTAATATAACTGTGATTATCCTTGTGTGCCCTTTGAACTTGGAAACAAGTGCATTGTGGGTTTACAGAAGTGCAGTCAACTGATGCTCTCAGCCAATAAGCTAGCCCTGCGCTGTAGAACTTTGCTCAGAATAGCTCATTAAAGCTGCTAAAATTATCTTCCCTGCTAAAGGGAGGTAGGGTGCAGCAACTGGTTGCCACATACCAGCAATTAAACTGTGTGGCTATTAATACTGGGTTGCACCTGAGCACTCCAGGGACCATAACCACTATAGCATGCTGTAGTGATTATGGTTCTTGCTGTGTTACTTTAAAACTGCATCTCTTATGCATTTGACATTTTTCATGTCTATCATTGCCTTCCTCCAATGTACTATTCATTAGTAAAAACAGGAAGCTAATCATGCTGAATAACAGCAGTCATTGTTCTTAAATTACTTTATTGTTTATTTTGTCTTTCTTCTGTAAAATATATTCTGTGAATAAGTAGAGAACTATAGCATATTATAAATCTAAGCATGTAATTCTGTAATAATGAAGTGTGAATCAGGTTAGCTAATGATGAGTAAATGTAAACTGAAACTAAAGATCTCACAGGTAAAATAGTTCCTAAATAATAACTTTAATTTACAATATTATTATACTATTCAAAAATAAAGATAGGTCGTAGAAAACATACAAAGCTTTATCTTATGAAAGACTAATTTCTACAATGATCAATCAACTTTATTATACCATTAAAATGACAGTACAGTGGGACCTCGGTTTACAAATGCCTCGGTTAACATAATTTTAGGTTTACAAATGAAAATCCATTGAAAATAATGCCTCGGTTGACACATTTTTTTCGCAATACAAAGCGAGTTTCCCCAGGATGCATTGCACCTGGGAGGATTTTAGCACCTCCCCCTGCATGCTGGAGCCTGTGGGTAGCACGTGGTGTCGAGTGTGGAGGTGTTGGAGCGGCTTTTGCATTGAGTTTTGGAGCCATTCTGGAAATTGTTTTCAGTTGTTTTTGGTGCATTTCTCAAGCTGAGCTTCGTCTTTTGCATGCCTTTTATTGTGTGTTCTGCATTGTGGGTTGGTTTCCATGCCAGCTCATTTTGACTTTTTTATGACCTCCAGAACGGATTAATTAGTTGTCAATGCATTCCTATGGGAAACCGCGTTTCGGTTTACAAATGTTTCGCAATAAGAAACGTCCCGGAGAACGCATTAAATTTGTAAACCGAGGTCCCACTGTATATTAATTATAAAAAAAATTTTTTTAAAAGAGCAAATTTTACTTCAGTGAAAATTGACCTTTATGACTATACTCCTTATATTTGTTTTTCAAATGGAGGGCATCCATTTGGCACAGGCTAGACACATACCATCACTTCCAAAGCAAAAGAAGATACATAACATTTCGCAGGACAGAAACTTCAATAAGCAGAACACTACAGAGAAAACTGGGCACACATTCTTAATGGCCTTAATACAAATATTCAAGCTGTTTAAATAATTATTTATTACAAACAGTGGTTAGCATTTTCCAGGAAGTTCCTGTATCAGGTCCCACTGTGAATCCTTTTCAAAGATGATGATTCTTCTTGTTTGTGAACTAAATAAAGTCATAGATTGAAGGAAAGAATACACGTTAGAATTCCAGTAATCTTTTCCAAATGTTTAAATTATAATTTTAATATAAAGGTGAATGGCAACATAACTTTGTTTTAAATACCTTTAAAAATGTTAAAAATGTTTGCTGACTCAACGTACAACAATAGTAAAAATGAAACAAAATTGTAAAGAGATACTTTTAAGAGAAAAATTCATATGAAAATGAGATCTCGCTTATTATGAGCTTATCAATGGGGTTATCCAGTGGATATTATATCATTTCTTGAGCCTCAAAGAATGAAAATTTTGCCTCCAAGAAATTTATATTTTTAAGTAAGTACAGTAAAAGCACTCGCTGCCTAGCGGAGCAGTCACAATCAGAGGGTCTTTGCAATTTATGTGAAGTCCCCAGACGGTGAATGAGTAACTTTAAAAGAGTTCTTTCTCCTGACAAAGGCACACATATAGTTAAACATAAGAATGGCATTGAAGTAAAGGCACTTAAAAAAAAAAAGAGGCTGTAATATGTATATGTGAGTTCCCACACATGGTTAGATCTGGTGTCCAGTAAGTAAGTATACCCGGGCAGATTTGACCTGCGTTTGCTTCAGGGTGAAATATTACTGCAGCTATATGCAGCTGGGTGCAAACAGGTCTAAAGCCCATATTGTGTTTGCCCGGAAGGTAGGCCGCCATACATTAAATACAGTGGTGCTGGTGAAATAAGCACCCCTTTAGGTTGCTTCAACCTGGGGCCAATGATCCTGCTAGCTGGAAGACTGTCACATTAGCTACATCCCACTGGTGTGCCGTTCTGGTGGAGTTGGCCGCTGTGGCAGGGGCTGAAAGTCCCAGTGAGTGTATGAACATGTCGGCTTCCAATGCCGAAGTCAGTCGGGCGCGTCGGCCATCTTTTTCAGCTACAAGGGGTCTCGGGTATCCCCAGTTGTAGGTGATGGCGGCTGACCATAGCTGTGCTGTCACCCCCTTCAATGATGCGTGCCACTGCAGCGTTGGGTGACTCAGGTCCTGGAAAAAAACGTAGTGTTCCTCAAAGATATAAAGCATTGTGTCCTTGATTGTCTTCAGTAGTTTGTTTTTCTTAGACCTGGATTTAAAGCATAAGATGACATCTTTGGGTGTCACGATGTTGGCATTGGGCCTTCCCTGGATTCTGTTTAGGTGTCAAGGTAGCTGAGCCGAGTCAATGGTGTTGGGTATCCCCCGCACCTTTAGGTTACATTGTCGTGCGTTGTCCTCAAGCTGCCCTATTTTGGCACTGAGCTGCACACACGTGTTGATAACCTCCAGGAGTTTCTCTGCTGTGGAGTCTTGTTTGATCCACATGTCATGGATATCTTCCTCTGTGGATCTGATGTGTCCCTTCAGCATGCCCAAGTTTTATCTCAGCACCGCCATTTCCAAAGCAAAGAAGGCTTTGAGGTCCGTCACCATGGAGGTAAGATCCGTCTTGGAAGCCAGGTGATATTTGGGTCTTGGCTGTACAGTGAGGAGATGGTGTGTCCGACAGTTTGAGGTCTTTGTCTTCCGATGCCGAGAAGAAGTCTTGTGGCGTGTCGGCCTTAACTCCACCATCTGGGGCCTACATGGCTGCGATAGAAGCACACCAATATCTTGAGTCTGGCTCTCGGGATTTTCATGAGTGATTTCCCATGGTGTATTGGTGCTCCGTGAGGTGTTTGCAAGGGCTCAGGTGCATGGAAAGTCTGTGTTAAATTAAAGTTTAGCAAGAGCTGAGGCGACATGTGTCTAGTCTGATCGCTGGTTAGCTCCGCCCCCCCTTTGGGTTTTATTTTGAGTGTTTTTCATTACACTTTAAACAGCACTATGTAATTATTTTTGTTATTTGCAGTTTAAATATGGGGACAGCATGTGAGGTGGTGTTTAAGCTCTACTAGTATATGTGTCAACATATACTAGTAGAGCTTAAACACCACCTCACATGCTGTCCCCATATTTAGTCGAGAAGGTAGAGGTATAGATAGGTAGTTATATCATTTATGGGTAAATAGGTATTAGAGGTTGGCTGTATGGACTACGTGCTATGGTAGGCTCCTATATGCAAAAGGAAGCAAATTTGCTTATGCAATCCACCTGTATATATAGTTGTATGGTAGGCTTTCCTATATTAAAATGACACCTTAGTCACCAGAACAATTACAGCTTAATGTAATGGTTCTGGTGTCTATAACCTTTCTCTGCAGGTTTACAATGTAAACATGTTTGTATGCCTGTCACTACAGTGTTCCTTTAAGGAAGCCAAACTATTATCTTTATAATTGTACTATAATCTCTATCTTCCACTATCCATGAGCTGTGTGTATTTGTTTCTCACTTTGTGTCTACGTTACTGGAAGCAGTTCCAATTCCTCTTTCTCGTGCATTGATACATTGTATCTAATTTTCTTTACCGCCCGGTAGTGTCTCGATTGTAGCACATGAGTGTGCCTAGCAGTGACACCTGGTGGGGGTTTGTGTATTACCTTGGTTTCAATCTGTTTAGTGGACTCTCTTCTGTTTCTGCAAATAAAAAATGCTGTATGTTTTTTATTTTGATTTTTTGTCCTTTTAGTATAATTTACATGCTTGAATCTATTAATAAATTGTGTCTTTGGGGACCTGTGTTTTTGTCTTTGGGGGACTTGTTTTTTTTATTTCTGTTTTTTCTATTTACAGTGGTAGTAATGACATTTGTCTCCTATCTTAAAGAATACACTGATAGTAAATGTAAGACAACTTACCTGATGTTCCGGTGCATACTGATCTGGTGCACAGATGTAAACCTGAGACTTTTCTCTTTCCAAAGATGGGAACATACATTGGGATACAGCTACTACTTGCTAACAGTAGTGACAAGCTTTTTGGGGAGTAGCAGCAAATATTAACAACAATATTGGAGACAAGAACCTTTGTTGATTCATCGATGATGCCTTTGAACTCTGAAATCAATTAAATCAATTTAACAGATCTTTACATACCTAAATGAGGTTAGATCCACCATCTGATTCATTGCCATGCGGGAAACATTGTAACTTATTAATACCAGTGAGACTGTCTTAAGCTAAATACAGACAGTACCTACATTCATTGCAAGACCTGTAGGTGCCATCCTTCTTGTGCACTGATGACTTTGGATGGGAGAAATGCTGGGTTGAACCTACTGAGATTCATACCTATGACTTTAAAAACGTTGGTAACCACCTAAACTCTCTCACCAGCCTGTGCTAATGTGTTTTGTTACAAATGTACTTTCCTCTTCCCCCTTCAAGATCTAAGAAGGTCAACCTTTAATGTGCAACTGGAAAATCTTTTGAGGTTTCTTATCCTTCCTTCAACAACCATGTAAACGATACAGCTTGGTTTTTACTTATAGAGGTTGCAAAGCTCTAGATGGTTTAGAAATGTGCCAAAAAAAATGTGCTTTTTTGGGGGGGTTGAGCTGTTTAAATAATGTAGAATGCTAAAAATGTTAGAACCAACAAGGCATTCTAAGATAGATCTCTTGTTTAAAGAGCCTACAACTTTATACAGGATAGCTCACAACTGGATTAATCTTGACAGTTTTGTAGCGATTGTGGTTCAGAATGATTTTCCAAAGTTTAATAAAATTGAGTTTTATACTTCTTGAGGCACAAAGTCCTTAAAAAACACAAATGATTGCCAAAATTAACATTTTTATTCACATTTTAGGAAAATTACAGAACGAATATTAACCACAGTTCATGGTGCAAAAAGGGCAAATGAACATGCAAGATATTCTATATTGCTTGGTTTTAGATATTACAGACTTGATATTTAACATGCAATTTGTATTACATCAAAAACCTAAGCTTGTAAGCCTTGTCTATAGTGGTGAAGTTCATAATACTGGCAATTTATGGAGTTTAACTATTTATAGTGAATTCAAAAGTTTTACATGTTCTTTCCAGAAATTTTAGTAGTACTAGTTTTGTAGTATTAATGCTCACGAATAAAGGACAAATAAATATTAAATGAACACTTAATTATAATATCTATCTATCATCTATTATCTATCATCTGTCTATCTGCTACTACCTTTATTTTTGCAATATTATAAGTGCAGTTGTGTGTTTTTTTTTGTTTGTTTCTTTATATGATATATCACACTCAATACTTTTAATGAATTAACCAATTTTAGATACCCATGTATGTGAGATAGTAAAAGGAAATAGATTTGCAAACAGACAGCAGATAGAATCCAGTGGTGGTAGATTAATTCAAAAAGTCATAAGAAAAAGTTCACCTCTCTGCCACAGAGTAACAGAACGACATTGGCCAAAAGGGGCACAGAATGTTACTTGGACCCATAGTTGGTTGTCTCCTTGTAATTTCTATTACTATTATTGTTAGTTAGAATGTGCTGCGCTGTACAATCATAAAAAAACCCAGACAGTACAGTATAGACAAACCAATACAAGGGTATCGCTCAGTCCTTTAGTATTATTACATATGAGCAACATCTATGGAATAGAAGATTATGCTAAACTCTGAGTTGGATTATCGATTACATGGCTTTAGACTGCCACTGTTGTCAAATCAGGGCCGGCGCTAATATAAGGTGGCACAGACGGTCACCTTAGGGCGCTCCGGCCCGGGGGTGCAAATATCATGGTGACCGGCAGGAGAGAAGTGTGCTCCTCTCCTTCGGGTCATTTCCTCTAGCTTCGCCGAGCATATAGCTTTTTTGCGCACCCTGTAGAGGTCCTGGGAGCAGGAATGTGACGTCATATTTTGACTCCCAGGGACCATTGTGGGGTGAGCAAGGGAGCTATACGGGAAATGAGGACATAGAGTGGAACTCACTCAGGCAGCCCACTAAACCACAGTTCAGTAGAAGGCAGGTAGGGAGAGGGGGAGGGAGTGTGTCTCTGAGCCCCACTTCTCAACACTATTGTCCCTTCCCTCCCACCATAGCCCCAGTCTTCCACACTGCTGCCCCCAATACAGTTCCTACCCTCCACCATAACCCCAGTACCGAACAATTCTACCCTGCTGCCCCTCAATACTGCCCCTACTGTCCCACCATAACCCTAGTCCCCCACAATGCTGCCCTGCTGCACCCATTACTGTCCTTATCACCCCACCATAATCCCAGTCCCCCACAATGCTGCTTTACTGCCCCTGATGCGGTCCCTACCACCCACCATAACCCCAGTCCCCTTAATGCTGCCCTTCTGCCCCTAGTACTGTCCTTACACAGCGCTACAGAATTTGTTGGCGCTATATATTATAATAATAAAGTCCCTAACCCACACAATTCTTCCCCTATCCCCCGCACTATAGCACAGTGACACAGGAAGGGGCTGATGGGCAAGTAAGAGACACAGGGTGGTGTATAATACACTAAAGGGAGGATATAATACAATAAAAGGGTTGTAACACACTCGCAAAGGGGTAAGACATTCAAGAGGAGATATATAACACTAAAGCGGGTAAGAAATTTAAAAGAGAGGTTGCAAGGCACACAGGTGAAGATATATTTTTTGAGGGGGAGGCAGGCGGCAAAATGCATCTTCGCCTGTGTAGCCAAAAATTCTTGCACCGGCCCTGTGTCAAATCCAGATTAATAATTAGGCACATAGCGAAAACTTAAGATGTTTGTAAAGATTCCAATCCAGGCCAGCAGAATTATTCTAATAAAATTTAGTGCTTATCTTTCAACCAATCAGGATTGTGAACCTGTAACCCTTATGTACACTAGAAGTGTTTTATCTTGGATGCCTTCTATCTATAATATACTGTATACTGTGTTGTGGATGTGTGCACATTCTTGACTAAATAAAGACTTACAAAATGGTGCTCAGCAATGGCTTGCACCCAGGGACGTATTAGCCGCGAGGCAAACAAGGCATTTGCCTTGGGCGGCATTTTTCAGGGGGCGGCAAAAAACGCCGCCCCCCAAATGCCCAGGGCAGATGCCTTGTTAGCCTCGCGGCTAACTGACATCCCGAGCGGGCGGGCGGCCGGCGAGGGAGCACTTCCCATGAGCTGACTGCTTAGCTCCCTCGCGCGCCGCAGAGTGAGGCTGGGAGCCGGAAGATGACGTCATCTTCCGGTTCCCAGCCTCACTCTGCAGCCGACGCGCGAGGGAGCTAAGCAGTCAGCTCATGGGAAGTGCTCCCTCGCCGGCCGCCCGCCCGCCTGCCAGCGCCGCCCGCCCTGCAGCCACTGGACCACCAGGCAGAGAGCCCCCAGCACTCCCAAAGGTAAGGAGGTTGGGGGGGAGATTTAAATTAAAAAAAAAGTTAATGTGTGTGTTTGTGTCTGACTGTGTGTGTGTTTGTGAGTGTGTGCCTAGGGCAGCACAAAACCAGGATACACCACTGCTTGCACCACTGAAAGTTGTGGGCACTCCACATGTAGGTTTTAAGCATTATACATTAATGTGTAACAATGCTAAGCATGAGGAGTACTGCCTCTGCTCTGCATCTTCATGACTGTCCTGGCATGAACTCTGCCAGAGCTGAAGTTATGTTCCACCCTCCTAAACAGAATACAACAGGCATTGAAGAGCATTGAGGAACAAGTGCAGAGCTACAGTACATCCCACTTGGCCACACTATAGGTATAGAGAGAGACATTATGGTGGGGACAAAGAACCATAGCTCTAGTGGGGGCACCAAACTAGCATCCTACAAAAGGCCATGTACTGTCTCAATCTAGGTCTGGCCCCGGTACTGTGGGTTTTACAGGTACTATATGTATTGCTGTTAACTCAAATCATTGAGCTATCTAACCGGCTTACAATGTACCTATTTAATTGAAAAAATGTACTAACTTTGAGTTTGCCTTTGAAAAACAACAAACAAAATCTATTTTTATTATTCTCTGTAACTGAAAGAAAATCTTTATAAAGACAGATATACAATAGGCCGACAAAATTGCATGAAATATACTTTTTTCACCCTTACATTAATATATTGGATTTAACAGGAATTCCTGCTACTTAAAATCTATTTTCCTGTAACCATTGTGTTATTGTGTATGAAACTTAATCTTTCTTGTAGAGAAATCTTGTGAAAAGGACCAAATAATAATTAGTCACTGACAGAGATCTTTTATTCAAAACACTTTAAAAATAAGCAAAACTCACAGTCACCGTAACAAGTGGCTTAAAAGTGTTGAAAAGGTCTTGGCAGGAAAACATCAGAAGATAAATCAGATTATATAACCTTGTTAATTCACTAACTTTACCTTTCAATGTGTAGGAGCACTCCATAATATAGCTTTATTAATTTAAAGAAATAACAAAGACATTTATGAATTGGTTCTAAATATAAACTGCTAAATAACTGTAAAAGATACTTCTAATTCAAAGGCTGGAAAACAAGGTCCATAAAAAGTAGTTTAATGAGAAGTGTGAAGGCAAAGGTCTTCTACACATTGTGAACCCCACAACCTGGGTCTGAGGCTCAAGTATATGTGATTTCATATAGATGTAAAATTTGGAAAGCTTAAATCAGTATATTATATAATATAGTAGAATACAGATAGACTGGTCTAACGTAAAAAGTAAAAAATACATGGTTGCCAAGGGTTGGTGCCAAGGTGAGGATCAAAGAGCTATGAAATAAGGAAGGTAAGAGCAAGTCCTAAATGCACAGATAGTCTGATAAATTATTAAAGGCCTGAAATTTGAATGAGATAAATTTTGGCAAAGGAAGCAGGTTCACATGACAATTATTTGACCATGTTTTGTGCCTAAGAGAAAGACAAATCACAAAGTGGGTAACATTTATGGGTAGATAATTATATGGTTAGATAGAATGGCTGCTGTACAGGGCCGGACTGGGAAAAAAATTAGGCCCGGGCATTTTTCAATTAGAGCGGCCCCCCCAAAAAGGGGGCGGGGCCAGAGAAAGTGAGCATGTTGGTTCAATGCGCAGAGCCCCGCTGAAGAGCTCTAGCATTAGAAAAAGGCCCTGTATTTGTTCTGCGCAGCGCAAGCAAATGTAATAACATGCTTGCGCTGTGTTTGCTTTTAAATTGTCTCTGGTGTCTCCACAAGTGGGATACCAGAGGACAAAAGGGCCAGGAAAGTGTATGGTGCGTGTGTTTGGCGCATGCTTGTGGGATTGCCTGTGTGTAGAGTGTGGTGTGGTATTGTATAAATAGGTCAATTTTGTGGTGTAATATGTGTGGCTAGGGGCTGTAGAGAGTGCGTGTATAGGGGCATAGTGTTATAGGGGATGTAGCGAGTGTGTGCATACAGGCAGTAGTGTGTGTATAGGTGACGTAGTGTGTGTCACTTATACACACACACTACTGTGTGTAGAGAGGGTGTGTTTAGAGAATGTTGTATGTGTTTGCTTACAAGGAATGTAGTGTGTGTGTAGGTGGTGCAGTGTGTGTGTAAGAGATCTAGTGTGTAAAGGACCCAGAGTGTGTATAGAAGATTGTGTGTGTGTGTGTGTGTGTGTGTAGAGGATTAAGAGTGCATATAGGGTAAGGGATCTAGCGTGTATCTGGAGCGTAATGTGTGTAGTGGTGCAGTGTGAGGGGTGCTGTGTGTGTCTGGGGGTGCTGTGTGTGTCTGGGGGGCTGTGTGTGTCTGGGGGTGCTGTGTGTGTCGGGGAGCTGTGTGTGTGTCTGGGGGCTGTGTGTGTCTGGGTGCTGTGTGTGTCTGTGTGTGTCTGGGGGCTGTGTGTCTGTGGGTGCTGTGTGTGTCTGTGTGGTGCTGTGTGTGTCTGTGGGTGCTGTGTGTCTGGGGGGCTGTGTGTCTGGGTGGGCTGTGTGTGTCTGTGGAGTGCTGTGTGTCTGCGCTGTGTGTGTCTGTGGGTGCTGGGTGCTGTGTGTGTCTGGGGGGGGCTGTGTGTGTCTGTGGGGTGCTGTGTGTGTCTGGGTGTGCTGTGTGTGTCTGGGTGCTGTGTGTGTCTGGGTGTGCTGTGTGTGTCTGGGTGCAGTGTGTGTCTGTGGGGTGCTGTGTATGTCTGGGAGGGCTGTGTGTGTCTGGGGGGCTGTTAGGGAAATTATTTTAAATATATATTTTTTTATTTTATTAATAATTATAATATTATTATAATTAATAATTATTAATAATTAAAAAAAAAAGTTATGTTCCCCCCCCCTCCCTTCTTACCTTTAGCCTGAGAGGGGGGGAGATCCGTTCTGCGTGGGTGTGGGGAGCCGGGTATCCATGGAGGAGGGGGACCATGCTGCCTTCCCTGGTGGTCCGGTGGTGAGAGTGAACTCTAACCTGCGGGTTAGAGTTCACTCTCGCGAGATCTGAGCGCGGCAACGCTCAGAATCCCGCGAAAGGACCGGGCGGAGCTGCTGGTTAGAGCTCCGCCGGTCTTCTCCTCCCTCCCTCCCTCACCCAGCCGGCGGCCGCATGTAACAGTGCCTGTGGGCCGATGAGGGAGATCTGTGATCTCCCCACCGGCCCATGGAGGCACACAGCAGGGCCGGCACTCGGGTAGCACTGGCCCTGCAGGGGCTGGCCAGGAAGATCCTGTGATCTCCCCTGCCGGCCTCGGCCCCCATGGCCATCGCGGCCCACCGGGCATTTGCCCGGTATGCCCGATGGCCAGTCCGGGCCTGCTGCTGTAAATGTATTTGCCAGTTAGAGTAAATTTATTTCCTCTTTGTTTGATTTCAAAATGTAATTACAAATGTACCCCAGTACTTAAAGGATCACTATAGGGTCAGGAACACAAACATGTATTCCTGACTCTATAGTTTTAAAACCACCATCTAGCCACCCTGGGCCCCTCATGCCTCCATAAATATAGCAAAATCTTACTGTATTCAAGCCTGAAGCTGTAACTCTGCATGCTGTTTGACTCAGAAAAACAAGCAGTCTGCTGGCATCATCAGAAGTGGTAGCCTGATCCAATCACAATGCTTCCCCATAGGATTAAATGGGAAAAATCAGCGCTTAACTGCCACAGAATTGGTAAGAAGGCAGCACACCTCAAAGGGGAGTCCCCTATGATGCCCTAAATATAGAAAACAATAGACAAAAAGGAAGGTAAGGGTGCGCCTAAATGTATAAATAGTATATAATATATAAAATATAACAATTATATAAAATATAAAATATAGGATAAGATTTAAATATTTTTTAAAATAAGTGAGATAAAAGTCCAAAACACTTATCGAATGTCCGTTATAGTAGTTTCTCCTTGTAGAGACAACAGATCTTGGGACGTCAGACGGGGTTGAGACTTCACAGTGATGTACTTGAATCCGGTGAGGTATGAAAGGAAAACAGAAAAAGGAAAACTCCAATGGTACAGTATATCAATCACAGTGTAAATATTGAAATAGTGCAAATGGTCCTACTCACACTTTTTGGAGCTAGAATTTAGCTCCAATATATGCGCGTGAAGTGGAATGATCCCCACTCATGGATATGTAGAGTAGTGCTTGATTGGAGAGTTCTTGGTCCGTGTTCAGTGTTCCAATCAATTTGACCCAAAATTGAGAGAATAAAAGAATAGTGCTCTCTGTTTGTAATATAAAGTGATGGTATATAGAAAATTACTTACACAGTATGGGGCAGATTTGTACTGCTCAGTATAGGCGCTTAGGTGGTATAATCCCCACCTCTGGATTCTTTCAATTCTTTGTAGATGTAGGTCAGGTGCAGGTATTAGGTAAAATAAAATAAATATAAAGAAAATGGCAATAAAATATTTTATGCCAAATAAAATTCTTTATTAGAAATAAATAAAATAAATACTAATAATATCTAGACGCGTTTCGCCTCACAAGGCTTCTTCAAGTAGATAGTTATAAAGGAAGGCACACCTGACATACAAAGGTTTATATAACATACAGTACTTGTATGGAAATTTGAAATTCCCGCCAGAATGACATCATTGGAGTATTGCAAAAAAAATTTTAGAACAAAATAAGGATTAAAAGGCATATTTGTATAATGTAAGGAAGTATGATATAAATATGAAAAAAGGAAATAAAAACGAGCATTTAAACGGCTTAAATAAGTATAAAACGAGCAATCACGTGACGTGCGGATGTCACTACTTCCGCGTCACGTGATCCTTAAATGGAACGCATGCGTTTCA
Organism: Pelobates cultripes; assembly: GCA_933207985.1. Taxonomy (NCBI): domain Eukaryota; kingdom Metazoa; phylum Chordata; class Amphibia; order Anura; family Pelobatidae; genus Pelobates; species Pelobates cultripes. The sequence continues at coordinate 75,571,743 of OW240921.1, forward strand.
ACCAAGTGGAACGCATGCGTCATAATCACGTGACGCGCCGCCGAAATTACTTCCGCGTCACGTGATAATGGGATGGAACACATGCGTTCCAACCAGGTGGAACGCATGTGTCCCAAGGTGGGAGGGAACACTCCCATGCATAAACAAAGAGGGGGAGGCACAGAACGAAGCAGAAGCCTCCACACTAGAATACATATGGGAATATGGGCATAAGTGTAAAGTACTCATATTAAGCATCACCAATATATATAGTGAAAACATATTGACACATGAAGCCAGATGTAATAAATCATATGATATGGGGATAATCAAAACATATTGGGAATAATTGAATGAAATAAAAATATATTGATACATGGTAAAAAATTGTGGCTGATAAGTTATTGATTGCAGTAGAATTTAAGTATGATTAAAACATTTAGAAAAAAGATGATATAAGTATTAAAATATGAACATTATAGTAGAGACAGATAATGAAATAAAAAAATTAAAAAAAACAATAATAAAAATATAGAATGATCAATAAAATAACATTGATTAAAAATTAATAAAGGTGGTTAAAAATAAGTTTAAAAAAAGTTTTAAAAAAAAAAAGGGTGATAATAAGTATAAAATTCCAGATTATATAATTCCAGAAAGTTAAAAAGGTCAAAATCAATGTTTAACCCTGTAGGGGCAAGAGTTTTTAAATTATATGCCCATTCCATTTCTTTCTTACCCAATACTTTTTTAATATCTCCTCCTCTCCACGGAATGCTACAAGTATCAATACCAATACATTTAAGGTATTTTGGATTTTTTCCATGTTGTAGGAAGTGTTTCGAAACTGAATGGTTCTCATAGCCTTTTAGGATATTCCTACAGTGTTCAGCCAATCTTGTTTTAAGATCTCTAGTGGTCATGCCCACATATTGAAGGCCACAAGGGCATTCTAGGAGATAAATCACATTTTTTGTATTGCAATGAATAAAATGTTTTATTTGGTGTACTTTGTGTGTTACTGTTGATGTGAATGATGTCGTTTTTGATTTAATAGTAACACTAGTCCGCTTACATACTATACATCTATTGCATTTAAAATAACCACTAGGTTTAGTTAAAAAGGTGGAGGGACTACGGGATAAAGTGCTCTGTTTTGTATAATTACTTGTAAGGATAGACTTAAAACTGGGAGCCCCTCTAAATATAACTTGTGGTTTCTCAGGGATAATCCCAGATAAAGTCTCATCCTGTTTTAATATATGCCAATGTTTGTTTATAATTCTCTTCATAACATTGCTTTTGTTATTGAAGTCAAAAATGATTGGCAATACTGGAGCAATTTTAGTCTCTTTTTTAGTTTTATATTCTAATAATTCAGATCTATTGGTTGCACTAATATTTTTTAATGTATTTTCTAAGTTGCTTGTAGAGTAGTTTTTTTTGAGCAAATTTACTAGACATCAGTTTGGATTGTTCCTCAAAATCTTGCGTAAGGGAACAATTCCTGCGTAAACGAAGAAGTTGACTTTTGGGAATTCCTTGGAGCCAAGGTTTGTGGTGGCAACTGGATACATCAATGACATTATTTGTACAAACTTCTTTAAAAAAAGTTTTAGTATGGATATGATCGTTGCTAATAAAAA